>QJPP01000225.1:617500-1216439 GCA_003996215.1 Jaltomata sinuosa | reverse complement strand
TTCACGAGGCACATTGTACTAGATACTGCCATTCACCCTGGCACAGCAAAAGATGTATAGAGACTTGAGACAGCTTTATTGGTGGAGTGGTATGAAGTGGGATATAGCGGAGTTTGTATCTCGGTGCTTGAACTGCCAGCAGGTTAAGTTCGAGCACATGAGACCTGGTGGTTTGATGCTGCGACTTCCCATTCCTGAGTGGAAGTGGGAAGGGATTACTATGGACTTCGTTGTTGGTTTGCCTCGTACTTCTCATGGGTTTGATTCCATATGGGTGATTGTTGATAGGCTGACTAAGTCAGCACATTTCTTGCCGGTTCAGTCTTCTTATGGTGCAAAGAGGTTAGCTCAGATCTACCTTCGTGAGATTGTTCGGTTGCATGGGGTCCCAGCTTCTATCATTTCAGACCATGGCACCTTTTGAGGCTTTGTATGGCAGGCGTTACAGATCACTGGTAGGTTGGTTTGATGGTTTTAGTGCTGGACCACAGAGCACAAATTTGCTTCGAGATTCCTTAGACCGAGTCCGAGTGATTCAGGACAGACTTCGGGCAGCTCAGAGTAGGCAGAAGAGTTATGCTGATCGTAGGCTTCGTGCCTTGGAGTTTAGTGTCGGTGACTTGGTGTTTCTCCGGGTATCGCTCATGAAAGGCGTGATGAGATTTGGTAGGCGGGGCAAGCTTAGCCCCAGATACATTGGGCCATTTGAGATTCTTCAGAGGGTTTGTAGGGTTGCCTATCAGCTAGCCTTGCCTCCGATATTTTCAGCGATACATCCTGTATTCCATGTTTCGATGCTGCGTCGGTATGTACCAGATGAGTCTCATGTGTTGCAGTGGGATTCAGTTCAGTTGGATGAGGGTTTAGCCTTTGTTGAGGAGCCGGCAGCTATTTTGGCCAGAGATGTCAGGAGATTGAGGTCTCGATAGATCCCGGTTGTTAAGGTTCAGTGGAGGCACCGTCCAGTCGAGGAGGCTACCTGGGAGACCGAGAGAGATATGCGGGATCAGTATCCGCAACTATTTTAGCCTTCAGGTACCCCCTTGACCTTGACTTTTGAGGACGAAAGCCCTTTTTAATAGTGGATGATGTAATGACCCTTCCGGTCATCTCCACGTATAAGTTTTGAAGTCAAGCAAGTCGACAAAAGATATCGTAAGACCTTTAACAAATTTTCTGAACTTTGGGTCAAATGTCTCGGGAATTTTCTCTCAATATATAAAGAGTTAGAAGTCCCCCAAAATACCAAATCGAAGGTCTACGAGTCTAGTTTCCAACGCACAAAACCTCACGTCCAACTGATCCAGCAGCTTGTCGTCGGACGACAGGTAGGTTACGGTTTAATTTCCCTAGACTCCGCATATATAAAATAAAATTGTATTAATGGGTGTCCTTGGGTTGGTTTATTAGGTTGGTACCACAGACCTCGACCGCTTTATTCATATCCGCCTACTTTTGTTCCTCCGTTGTTTGTAGTATTTTCCGTTATATTTTATTTACCCTTGTGGTCCTGTGAGGCCTTGTTGACTCTGGAACATAGAAGGTGGGATTTTGGGAATGTCCGCGAGTCCCGGGCGTAGTATTATCCTTCTAGGCTGGTTATGCTTGCTGAGTAGTTGTGGGCCTGTGCAGGATCGATAGGTTGATTGTGAGCTGCGGGGCAGCTATTGTGTGTGATCATACCATTTCCATGCATATAAAGAGGTTTTATCCACGTTTTACTGTGGTTTTGGCTTCGGGCCTACTGACACTGTTTTCTAAACCTTGCATGGCCCGGGGGGCCCTTTTTTTGATGGAAATGATTTGGAAATGGTTGATTTCATTTGTGGAGATTTTTGGGCAAGAAAGTAAAATTATGTTTAAAATCATCAGTTTTATGATTATCGCTAGACTCGGCAGGGCCGGGGTGCTAGTTTAGTTTTCTTATTGTTTGGGATGATTTTTAGCCTCGATCGGACCGAGCACCTGAGATGACTTTTTACTGTTTAGACCCGGCTACGCCCGGTCACCCTTGGAGGGGTTTTTGAGATATTTTCCTACTATTTTAAGTCCTGGACAGGGTCTGGGCATGCATATTCAAGACTGGGTCTCTATTTTGATATCGAGACTGGGTCTCTATCTTGATACATGTTCTGATACTGAGATTTAGTATGGGGCCTGGGACCTCCATGGACCTTGCTATCCGGGCCAGGGGCTACGGGCTGCGTGTGCCGGAGCAGGGGTATACGGTGGAGTAGAGGTATACGGGTAGAGTCCTTCCATGGAACCTACCTTTTGGGCCGGATCGGCGCCGGAGGAGGTACATACAGAGATACCATGGCACTTGAGTTCTTCATGCATCATATCATTCATTGTTTGAGGCTCCACCCTTGTTTGCTGGTTGCTGATTGTACGCTCCGGTAGTATGGGATGCCGGAGGGTTTGTTTTCACTTGTTTGTGTTCCTCGATTGTATGGGCGGCCGGGGGACTGTAGGTAGACTTTTGTTATTTACTTACAGAGTTGTTCTCTTTTATGGATAAGTATGAGGTTGGTCACTGCTAGACTGTTAGTTTCGGGATTGAGATTGATATGATTAGTGGAGTTTGATTCATGTCTCTGAGCATGCCTATTATTACTCTTTCTCTCTTTTTCTTACACTTGAGGTTACCGGTATACCGTCCATTTCGTAAACTTATTTTGTATACACTGTTATTGCAAGGACCCCAGGTGCGTTGTTTCTTACTTTCACCTGTGCCTATGGTGTGTATATTCTGCTTACTAGTCTCATATGTGGTTCTGTTGATTTCCCTCTGGGCTAGTTCCTGTGTACCTTTCGTGTATTTCTGTGACTGATTGCTTCTATTCTTTCTATTACTACACTTTTATCTTATATGTGCCCAGTCGGCCTATGATACCTACTGGGTACCTTATGCCTCGCATCTGGTGCTCACCCCTACCCCCTGCATCTTTGGGTGCAGATCCTAGCGTGGGCCATCGCCGTTAGATCGTTGTGATTCGTGCTTGGAGAACTGTCGGGGACTACTTCAGGCTGAGGGTGAGCTCTTGGCGATCGGAGCTTAGCTTTAGTTTATCTTTTGCTTCATGTACT
The DNA here is from genome assembly GCA_003996215.1 of Jaltomata sinuosa. NCBI lineage: Eukaryota > Viridiplantae > Streptophyta > Magnoliopsida > Solanales > Solanaceae > Jaltomata > Jaltomata sinuosa. Next base: position 1,213,349 of record QJPP01000225.1, on the reverse strand, counting down.
CTATTACCATTCAGAGACATCTGTATATATAGTTTTGGTGTATTTGCACTCCATGTATGTAGTTTGGCTCTATACTATGATACCAGGTCTTGGGGTTTGGTTTAGTTTCCGCACATGTGTATATATTTATAGTCCTTTTATCTATACTATTCATCTTGTTCTCTTATTGATTAGATAGTAGCCCATTACTAGCTGTTCTGGGCTACGGGGATTGGTTCACCTACCGGGGGTTGTAGGTGCCATCATGACCGAGGAATCGGGTCGTGACACGTATATATAGTGTTTTCAAAGATTAGAACGTAAGGAACAATTTCTGTGAAGGAACTACGGGCATTCAGACGTTCGTTGTAAGGCATTTTTGTGATTCGGAGCTTCCCGGAGAAGTTCGAGCCTGGACGACGCCGTCCACGCAGCTAGTCATCGAATGACAAGTAGGTTACAGTTTATTTTCCATAGATTCCCATATATTGGATAAAATTGTATTAATGGGTATCCTTGGGTTGGGTTTATTAGGTTGATACCACAAACCTTGACCGCTTTATTCATGTCCGCCTACTTTTGTTTCTCCGATGCTTGTAGTACTTGTCGATACATTTTATTTACCCTTGTTGTCCTGTGAGGCCTTGTTGACTCTGAAACATAGAAGGTGGGATATTGGGAATGTCCGTGAGTCCCGAGAATAGAATTATCCTTCTAGGCTGGTTATGCCTGCTGAGTAGTTGTGGGCCTATGCAGGGCCGATAGGTTGATTGTGAGCTGTTGGGCGGCTATTTGTGTTGATAATTCATTTCCAGGCATATAAAAGGGGCTTTATTCATGTTTTACTACGGTTTTGGCTTCGGGGCTACTGAAATTGTTTTCTAAACCTTGCATGGCCTCGGGGTCCCTTTTTTTATGGAAATGAATTGGAAATGGTTTGATTTAACTTGTGAATATTCTTGGGGTAAAAGAAGGTCAAATTATTATTTATATCATTCGTTTTACAATTAGCGCTAGACTCGGTAGAGCTGGGGTGCTTGTTGAGTTTCTTATTAAATTGGGATGGTTTTTAGCCTCGGTCAGACCGAGCACCTGATATGACTTTCTACTATTTAGACCTGGTTATGCCCGGGTACCCTTGGAGGGGTTTTTGAGGCATTTTCCCACTATTTTAGTCTTGTAGAAGGTCTGGGGATGCATATTCGAGACTGGGTCTCTATCTTGATCTCGGACTTCCTTCCAGATGATATGTCTTGATACTGAGTTTTAGTATGGGGTCCGGGAACTCCATGGACCTTGTCGCTTTGGGCCTGGGGCTTCGGGCTACGTGTGCCGGAGGGAGGGTATACGGTGGAGTAGAGGTATACGGGTAGTGTCCTTCAATGGAACCTACTTACTGGGCCCGATCGACATTGGAGGAGGTACATACAGAGATACCATTTCACTTGAGATCATTATGCATCATATCATTCATTGTTTGAGGCTCCACCCTTGTTTGTTGTTTGTTGATTGTACGCTCCGATAGTATGGGATGCCGGAGGGTTTGTTTTCACTTGTTTGTGTTCCTCGGTTGTATGGGCGGCCGGGGAATTGTAGGTAGACTCTTGTTATTTACTTACAGAATTTTTCCCTGTTACGGTTAAGTATGAAATTGGTTACTGCTAGGCTGTTAGTTCCTGGATTTGAGAATTGATATGATTAGTTGAGTTTCATTCCTGTCTCCGAGCATGCCTATCATTACTTTTTCCCTTTACCTCTTACACTTGAGGTTACCGGTACATCATCCATTTTGTAAACTTATTATGTATATACTGTTATTGCAAAGATCCGAGGTGCGTTGTTTCTTACTTACACCTGTGCCTGTTGTATATATATTCTGCTTGCTGGCCTTGCTTCTTGTTCTGTTGACTTTCCTCTGGGCTAGTTCCTGTGTACCTTTTGTTGATTTATGTGACTACTTGCTTCTAATATGTCTGTTACTAAGCTTTTATCTTATATGTGCCCAGTTGGCCTATGATACCTACTGGGTACCTGATGCTTCACATTTGGTGCTCACCCTACTTCTGCATCTTCTGGTGCAGATCCTAGCATGGGCCATCACTGCTAGATCATCGTGATTCGTTCTCGGAAATATTTTGGGGACTACTTCAGACTTGGCGACCAGATCTTAGCTTTAGTTTATCTTTTGTTTTATGTACTCTATTACCATTCGGAGACATTTGTATATGTTGTTTTGGATCATTTGTACTCCTTATATGTAGTTCTGGCTCTATACTATGATAGAGGGTTTTGGGGTTTGGTTTAGTTTCCGCATATGTATATATATATTTCTCTTATCTATTCTCTTCATCTTGTCCTCTTACTTTTGCTTATTAAGCTGTTCTTCCGCTTATTTGTTAGATAGTAGCCCATTTCTAACTGTTCCAAGCTACGGGGATTGGTTCGCCTACTGGAGGGATTGTAGGTGCCATCATGACCGAGAAATCGGGTCGTGACCAAAATAAATTCCATCATTGCATATGTGTGCCCTATAGAGTTTATAATTTATCTTGAGTCTTTCTCCTGTTGCGGAGTATAATCGGGTGGTACTCTTTTCGAGGTATTTAGTTGGAATTATTCCTTCAATTATGTAGTTTTGATCTGCTCCTGTATCTAATAATGCAATTTTATGAATAGTATAATTTTTATTTATGACTAATGTAATAGGTATGTGTTAACGTTGGGCTTTAACTATTGCAATTGTTTTAATTCCTGATTTGGTTTCTAGAGTTCCTTCTAGCGACTCTATTTCTTCTTACTCATCTTTTTCTAATTTTCACATTTCTCCAAGCTCGTATGACGCTGGTTCATGCTTAGGATTCAAATCCTTTATAATTTTATCGGTAAGTGATTTTGTTTCTAGTTTGTCAAGTCTTTGCTTAACCTCCTTAACTTCTATTTTTATGTGAAATAATTCAGTCTGAAGATCTTGTAGTGTTGTGTCAGACTTTTGTTCTTTAAATTTATTTAATACATTTTTCATATTAAAGGGTTCAATAGTTTCTTTTTCTGGTTGTTGATTAAGGACCATATTTTTGAATTCTATTAAATATTTTCTTTTAAGATCAATATCATCAATATGGTTAATCATTTCAAAGAAAATCTCCTTGTTATTATTAGTAATGACATTTATAGAGCGGCTATCACAAGTGCAAATTGTGCCGCTGCATCCACAGTGATTACTTGACTCACTGCTGTCATAACTATATGCGACATTAAGTTGATCTTCGTCACTAAGGCTCTCCTCAGAGGAAGAACTATTTTCATTTTCCTCAAGAATAGAATATAATTTATTCTTGACTTCTTAATCATGTTCTAACATATTTATTTTATCTTTCCTTTTATTAGTGTAATGACCCTTCAGGTCATTCCCGCGTTTACGCTTTCCTTGTGTCGTAGGAGCTGTGTATCAAAATCGTGCCATATTGATTCGCAATCGTGTGACCTTAACCTTCGTCCCGTAGCAAAGGCTTGCGAGTCTAAAATTGAGAATTTTATTAACATCGCGTGTATTTGAAAATATTTTATTTGAAAGTTGAATTTGGTAAAAAGTTCTATTTTTATTACCTTTTTAAAGTATTTTAAATGTCTATAAAAAATACTTTTGTTATGACATATTTCTGTATGTATTTATTTTATAATATTTTTATAAATTGTAATATTTTAACGGAGATAGCAAACTTCGTTATGTTGAAAATTATTATTATAATATATTAGGTTTCATTTGGAATGATTTTCTATTTATTATGATATATTTAAAAAGCTATATTTATTTTACTACGAACCTATATAATACTCGATTGCGTGCATAGTAGGATAACAATATTTTATTAGAGTTGCCACCTCCACTCCACGTGGAAGGAAGGGAGGTGGACAAAAAGTTAGGTTAATGCATAGTAATTTCTAACATTTATAATATAGTCACACCTGTAGAATCTATCCAATTTCTTAAACTTATTACTTATGCTTGACTTTTGGTAAACATCTTCATTACATTATACATATATACAGACTCTTCATTAACACATTTTCAGACACCTTTAGTTTAGTATAGGAAGGTCTTATATATATATTACACGTTGAAGGAAAAATTTGTGGAAAAGTATCTTGACAATTTATGTAATCATCAAAGCAAATCAATTATCTACGTCAAGTTATTCAAGCCTAAATTCAAGTTTGATTTCATTTTGGAGCGGTTCGGAGCGGTTCGGGCTTGGACATCGTCGTTCCAGTAGCTTGTCATCGGACGACAGGTAGGTTACGGTCTAAAATCCCTAGACTTAGCATATATCAGATAAAATTATACTAGCTGGCATCCTTGGGTTTGATTTTTAGGTTAGTACCACAGACATTGACCGTTTTATTCATGTCCACCTACTTTTGTTCCTCCGATGCTTGTAGTACTTGCCGATATGTTTTATATACCCTTGTGTTCCTGTGAGGCTTTCTTGACTCTGAAACATAGAAGGTAGGTTATTGGGAATGCTTATGAGTCCTAGATATAGAAATATCCTTCAAGGTTGGTTATGCTTGCTGAGTAGATGTGGGCCTGTGCAGGGCCGATAGGTTGATTGTGAGCTGCTGGGCGGTTTTTTGTTTTGATCATTCATTCACATGCATATAAAGAGGATTTATCTATGTTTTACTATGGTTTTGGCTTCGGGCCTACAAGAATTGTTTTCTAAACCTTGCATGACCCCGAGGGCCCATTTTTATAGGAAATGAACTGAAAATGGTTTGATTTAACTTATGAATCTTCTTATGGTAAAAGAAGGATAAATTATGATTTCTATCACCAGTTTTACTATTAATGCTAGACTCGGCAGGGCCGAGGTGCTAGTTGAGTTTTCTTACTACTTTGAGATGATTTTAGCCTCGGTCGAATCGAGCACCTGAGATGGCTTTCTAAAGTTTAGACCCGGTTATGCCTGGGCACCCTTGGAGGGATTTTTGAGACATTTTATACTACTTTAGTCCTGGACAGGGTCTCGGCATGCATATTCGAGACTGGGTCTCTACCTTGAACTTGGACTTGCTTCCGGATGACATGTTTTGATACTGAGTTTTAGTATGGGGTTCGGGACCTTCATGGACCTTGCTTCTCCAGACCTGGGGCTTCGGGCTACGTGTGCCAGAGGTAGGGTATATGACGGAGTAGAGGTATACGGGCAGTGTCCTTCCATGGAACCTACCTGCTGGGCCCGATCGGCATCGGAGGGGGTACATACAGAGATACAATTTTTACCTGAGATCTTCATGCAACATATCATTCATTGTTTGAGTCTCCACCCTTGTTTGCTATTTGTTGATTGTACGCTCTAGTAGTATGGGATGCCGGAGGGTTTGTTTTTACTTGTTTGTGTTTCTCAGTTGTATGGGCAGCTTGGTTTCTGGATTTGACATTTGTCATGATTAGTTTGATCTTTGATTTCTATTTTCTGAGCATGTCTATCTCTACTCTTTGCTCCTTTTTCCTTATACTTGAGGTTACCGGTATACCGTCCATTTCTAGAACTTATTATGTATATATTGTTATCGCAAGGATTCCAGGTGCGTCTTTTCTTACTTTCACCTGTGTCGGTGTGTATACATTCTACTTGCTAGCCTTGTATGTTGTTCTGTTGTTTTCCTTTTTGGCTAGTTCCTGTGTACTTTTTCATTAATTTCCGTGATTGCTTGTTCTATTTTTTCTGTCATTACTCTTTTATCTTATATATGCCCAGTCGGCCTATGATACCTAATGGTTACCTTATTCTTCATATTTGGTGCTCACCCTACATACTGCATCTTCTGGTGCAGATCCTAGTGTGAGCCATCACTGCTAGCTCGTGGGAGACTCGTGCTTGGAGTTTTAGGTGATATTCTGGACTGAGGGTGAGCTCTTGGCATATGGAGCTTAGCTTTAGTTTATCTTTTGCTTTATGTACTCTATTACCATTCAGAGACATCTGTACATATTATTTTGGATCATTTGTACTCCTTATATATACTTCTGGCTCTATACTATGATACCAGGTTTTGGGGTTTGGTTTAGCTTTCCCATATGCGTACATATTCCTGTTATCTATATTTTCATCTTGTTTCCTTTGCTTCCGCTTGATTATATCATTTTTTCTGCTTAACTATTAGCTAGTAGCCCATTACTGACCATTTCAAGCTATGGGGATTGGTTTGCTTACTAGGGGGTTGTAAGTGCCATCATGACCAAGAAATTGGGTTGTGATAGCTTGGTATCAGAGCCTTGGTTCACCAGTGTCATCGATATAGGAGCCAATGTCTAGTAGAATCCTGCAAATCAGGGCGGAGACGTCCGTACTCAATCTTTGCGAGGCTACAGGCGCATCTTAGGAAATACTACCTTTTTATTGCCTCTATATTGTGCCTCTTATCCTTGATGGTTTCTTGAAATCTCACTTGTTCTAGTTCATTCTCCCACAGATGGTTAATACGAGAGCAGTTGACCATACTTATTCAGGGTTCTATGATCGTATCTGAGTATGAGACACTTTTCTATCAGCTTGCTCTATTTGGGGCTATGATCATTCCTATTGAGTCGGACAGGGTTCGCAGATTTGTTTGAGGGTTGCAGACAGAGATGAGAGAGCCAGCCGAGATATTAATTGCTAGTGGTTGATCATTTCAGACTATTACAGATTATGCCCGTACTACGAAGGATTTACAGTGACATGATCTGTGGGCCAGAGATAAGAGGCCTCGACATCAGGGTGGCTATAGTGGTTCCAGGCATGGTGGTAGAGGTTCAGGTCAATGGGGTCGGGGTTATCAGCCACAGCAGTACCAGGGTCAGTCCAGCCGATCGGTTCAGGGTTCACTTCAGACTTTGGGTAGTACCCAGTTCGAGCAGGGTCAGAGCAGCTATTAGGGCTATAGTGGTCAGCCTTCGAGGGGTACAACTTCTGGGGAATCAGGTCGTAGGGGACATACAGGATCTGATGGTTCATCCTGATCTAGTAGGTCATCAGGGGCTTGTTTTACTTGTGGTTTGATTGGTCATTTTGCTAGAGATTGCCCCCAGAAGGATACAGTTCAGCCGGTTGAGCCTTTACGAGAAGTTCAGCCTCCGATTAGAGGGGGTGGTGGTCAGGGTAGAGGTGGTGCTCCAAGCGGCAGAGCAGGTGGTAGGGATAGCGGTTGGCAGGTGGAGGTCGTCGTCAGTTCTATGCGGTCCTTGGGAGACCAGAGGTAGAGGCCTCAGATGCTATGATTATAGGTATAATTTCTTTGTGCCATCAGTCAGCTATGCATTTATTTGATCCTGGATCCACTTATTCATATGTATCTGCCTACTCTCTGCCTTGTTTGGGGTTAGCTAGTGAGCCATTATCTATTCCTATTTCTGTATAGCCCCAGTAGGAGATTCTTTAGTAGTGGATCAGATTGTGAGATCCTGTGTGATATTTGTTGGTGATTTGGAGCCTTGGGGTGCTCTTATTCTGTTTGTGAAGAAGAAAGATTGGTTGATGCAGATGTGTATTGATTATCAGCAGCTGGATAGGGTGACAATGAAGAATAGGTATCCGATGCTGAAGATTGATGACTGGTTTGATCAGCTTCAGGGTTCAGTCATGTTTTCAAAGATTGATTTGAGGTCTGGTTACCATCAGTTGAGGATCCGGGCAGAGGACATCCCTAGGACAACATTCAAGACACGTTATAGCCATTATGAGTTCATGGTGATGTCTTTTGGGTTGACTAATGCCCCCGCACCCTTTATGAATTTGATGCATAGGGTGCGTGGACCGTATTTTAACTCATTTGTGATAGTTTTCATAGATGACATCTTGGTATACTCCTAGATTATAGATGAGCATGAGTAGCACTTGAGGGTTATACTCCAGACTTTGAGAGATCATCAAATTTATTCCAAGTTCTCAAAGTGCGAGTTTTAGCTTGATTCAGTTGCATTACTAGGGCACGTGGTGTCTAAGGATGGAATTAGGGTTGATTTGGCAAAGATTTCAGTGGTTTGTGATTGGCCTAGACCTATTACTGCTACTGAGGTCTGCAGCTTTATTTGGTTAGCAGGTTACTACAGATGGTTCGTTCAGGGATTTTCTTCCATAGCAGCACCCTTGACTATGCTAACTAGGAAGGATGTCCCATATCAGTGCGAGGATAGCTTTCAGAGGCTTAAGGCCTTATTGACTTCAACTCCAGTTTTGACTTTGTTGGTTGAGGGTCAGAGCTTCTCCGTGTATTGTGATGATTCTGGGGTTGGTCTTGGTTGTGTGTTGATACAGTAGAGTTGAGTGATAGCATATGCCTCGAGGCAGTTGAAGGTTCACGAGTGCAACTACCCCACCCTTTACTTGGAGTTGGCGGCGGTAGTTTTTGCGCTCAAGATCTAGAGGCATTACCTATATGGAGTTCACTGTGAGATCTTCATTGATCATTGTAGTCTTCAGTATTTCACGAGTCAGCGAGAGCTGAACTCGAGGCAGAGGAGATGGGTTGAGCTACTGAAGGACTATGACTTCACTATTCTGTACCATCTGAGCAAGGCAAACGTGGTAGAGGATGCCTTGAGCCGGAAGGCGGTGAGTATGTGTAGCCTAGCTTCTCTTTCAGTTTTAGAGCGACCGTTGGCCCTGGAAATTCAGTCATTGGCTAACTGTTTGGTTAGGCTTGACTTGTCGGATCCAAGTAGAATTCTAGCCAGTATCGAGGTTTGTTCTATCTTGATTGATCAGATTCAGAGCCGTCAGTTTGAGGATTCGCGGTTGTGTGACCTTCATGATGCGGTTGTTCGGGGTGAGGCCAGTTAGGCTGCTCTAGATTTAGATGGGGTTTTAAGTTTTAATAGCCGCCTTTGTGTTCCGAGGGTTAGTGATATGATTCAGTTGATTCTTCATGAGGCACATTTTTCTAGGTATTCCATCCATCCTGGCGCAGCCAAGATAACAGAAATTTGAGGTAGCTTTACTGGTAGAGTGGTATAAAGCAGGATGTACCGGAGTTTGTATCTCGGTGCTTGAACTGTCAATAGGTGAATTTTGAGCAATGAGACCTGGTGGTTTGATGCAACAACTTCCCATTCCCGAGTGGAAGTGGGAAGGGATTACTATGGATTTCATAGCTGGTTTGCCACGCACTTCCAGGGATTTCGACTCCATTTAGGTGATTAAGGATCGGCTGACTAAGTCAGCGCACTTCTTACCAGTTCAGAGTACTTACAATGCAGAGAGGTTAGCTCAGATTTACCTTTGTGAGGTTGTTCGGGTGCACGGGGTCCCAGGTTCTATCATATCAGACCGTGGCACTTAGCTCACATCTCAGTTCTAGACGGCTATTCATCGAGATTTGGGTAAAGAGGTTCAACTTAGTACTTCTTTCCACCCTCAGAAAGATGGACAATCCAAGAGGACTATTCAAGCCTTGGAATACATGCTTCGGTCCTGTGTTCTTGACTTTGGAGGTTCTTGGGATCAGTTTGTGCCTTTGGCAGAGTTTGCTTATAACAATAGTTTTCATTCGAGTATTGGCATGGCACCTTTCGAGGGTTTGTATGGAAGGCATTGTAGATCGCCGGTTGGTTGGTTTGATGGTTTTGAGTCTAGGTCACAAAGTACAGATTTGCTTTGAGATTCCTTAGACCAAGTCCGAATGATCCAGGAGAGACTTCGGGCAGGTCAGAGTAGGCAAAAGTGTTATGCTGATCGTAGACTTCGTGACCTGGAGTTCAGTGTTGGTGACTTGGTATTCCTCCATTTATCGCCCATGAAGGGAGTGATGAGATTTTGTCGGCGGGGTAAGCTTAGCCCCAGGTACGTTGGGATGTTTGAGATTCTTCAGAGGATTGGTAGTGTTGCTTACATGTTAGCTTTACCTCCGATGTTTTCAGCTGTGCACCCGATTTTTCATGTATCAATGTTGCGGCAGTATGTTTCAGATGAGTCTCATGTATTGAATTGGGATTCGATTCAGTTGGATGAGAGTTTCTCCTTTGTTGTGGAGCCGGTTGCTATACTGGCCAGAGATGTTAGGAGGTTGAGTTCTAGGGAGATTCTGATTGTGAAAGTTCAGTGGGAGCATCGTCCGGTCAAGGAGGCTACCTGCGATCCTGAGAGAGATGTGCAAGCTCAGTGTTCGCAGCTGTTTGAGCCTTGAGGTACTTCCTTGTCCTTGACTTTCGAGGACGAAAGTCCTTTTTAGTAGTGGATAATGCACTGACTCTTCTGGTCATTCCCGCGTTTACGCTTTTCTTCTGTCGTAGGAGCTGAGTATCAAAATCGTGCGATAGTGATTCGCAATCATGTCACCTTAAACTTCATCCCATAGCAAAGGCTTGTGAGCCTAAAGTTGAGAATTTTATTAACATCGCGTGTATTTGAAAATATTTTATTTGAAAGTTCAATTTGGTAGAAAGTTATATTTTTATTACCTTTTTAAAGTATTTTAAATATCTATGAAAAATACTTTTGTTATGATATATTTGTGTATGTATTTATTTTATAAGATTTTTATAAATTGTAATATTTTAACGGAGATAGCAAACTTCATTATGTTGAAAATTATTATTATAATATATTAGGTTTCATTTGGAATGATTTTCTATTAATTATGATATATTTAAAAAGCTATATTTATTTTATTACGAACCTATACAATACCCGATTGCGTGCATAGTAGGATAACAATATTTTATTAGAGTTGCCACCTCCACTCCACGTGGAAGGAAGGGAGGTGGACAAAAAGTTGGGTTAATGCATAGTCATTTCTAACATTTATAATATAGTCACACCTGTAGCATCTATCCAATTTCTTAAACTTATTACTTATGCTTGACTTTTGGTAAACATCTTCATTACATTATACATCTATACAGACTCTTCATTAACCCATTTTCAGCCACCTTTAGTTTAGTATAGGCAGTTCTTATATATATATTGCACGTTGAAGGAAAATTTTGTGGGAAAGTATCTTGACAATTTATGTAATCATCAAAGCAAATCAATTATCTACCTCAAGTTATTCAAGCCTAAATTCAAGTTTGATTTCATTTCGAAGCTTTTGGGAGTGATTCGGGCTTGGACATCGTCATTCCAACATCTTGTCATCGGACGACAAGTAGGTTATGGTCTAAACTCCCTAGACTTAGCATCAATAAGATAAAATTATACTAGCTGGCATCTTTGGGTTGGATTATTAGGTTCGTACCACAGACCTTGACCACTTTATTCATGTCCGCCTACTTTTGTTCGTCCGATGCTTGTAGTACTTGCTGATACGTTTTATTTACCCTTGTGGTCCTGTGAGGCCTTGTTGACTCTGGAACATAGAAGGTGGGTTACCGGGAATGTCTGTGAGTCCCGGATATATAAATATCCTTCTAGGCTGGTTATGCTTGCTGGTTATCCTTTTAGTACTTACAAGAAATATTTATATTGAGTAGAGGGAAAGATTAAGTACATAGAGGGAAAGGATGGGCAATATGGAAGTGAGTGTCTAAGTTTCCGAATGCCCTCCTTTATACAAAGCAAAGGTCTTAAATAGACCTGAAAGTTCTGACTCAGCCTAATACTAATACTATTTATCTAACATGTGTCTACACGTGGTAGACTTAATATTACATGGATATAAAAGTGCTGACTCAACTTACTACTAACTCTATTTATCTTGTTGGAAATTGTTTCTTCTTGAAAATGAAACTTTGGCATTTGATGTTGCCGATCTTCACTTCTTGTCATTTTGCTAATTTTGTTGTCGCCATCTTTTTACTTCGTGTCTTCAATGTTACCTTTTACTTCTTGTCATTTTGCTGATTTTGATTGTCACGACCCTATTTCTCAGGTCATGATGGCACCTACAACTCCCAGTAGGCGAACCAATTCCTGTAGCCTGGAATTGTTAGTAATGGGCTACTATTTAACCAAAACGCACCAAGGAGCAGAAATAAGCGGAAGCAGAATTTAAAGGTAGACAAAGAAGAAGCAAAACTCAAATATACACATAAAGGAAGCTACACCAACCCCAAGACGTGGTATCGATAGTATAGAAGCTTCTAATAGAGTACAAGTACTAGAAGTAACAAAATACAATACAATTTGTCTCTGAAAGTACAAGGAGTAACAGTGCCAAAAGATGAGATACGGTTAAGCCCTGACCACCAGGCGCTCACCCTAGTCTCGAATATCCACAATCTGTGCGAGTCTCTAATGTGATCAATGGAGAAAGCTCAACTAATATTTGCACAGAAATTGCAAAAGTGTAGTATGAGCACCAAAACAACGGGTACTAAGTAGGTATCATCGGCCGACTGAGCGCATATAAGATATAAAAATAGTAAGTAACAAATAGCAAGAAATCATTCACTGAAGCAATAAAGGAAGCACAAGGAGCTAGCACAGTGAATAGGCAACCAAAAGCTACAAGTAAAACATGCTAGCACAGAGGATACAATTACATAGAATCACAGGTGAAGGAAAGGAGAACGCACCTAGGGTCCTTGTACAACAATATCAGTAAGTAAAGAGAGAAAGCGAGTTGAGAAAATGGTGGTATATCGGTAACCTCAAGTAAAGGGAAAAGACGTAAAGCAGTCTAACATACTAAAAATGAAATCACCAATATAAGGGGATCCTAACACCAATCCAATAATGTGAAAGCATAAATAGGAATTCCCCTCACAAGTAGAGCCCTAGGATGGAATAAATAACCCACAATCACCGAGAGATACCACTCAACTCCCGACAAGGAAAGAACCAGAATCTCATACTCTGCTCAGGAGGCCACAAAAAAGTTCCCCAATAAGATAGGACTCCTTAGCCCTCTTGATAATTAGAAATCCCACATCCAAAGCATCAACAGATTAACCATCACTAATCCTCGATAATCGGGTGCCAAGACAAGCTCTAAATAAAGATAGAATCTACCTACAGTTCCAATGGTCGCCCATACAACCGAGGAACGCAATAAAGTGAAACAAACCCTTCGGCTGCCCATACAACCAGAGCGTACACTGAACACACAGAATATAAGGGTTGAATCAATGCATGATATGATATGATATGACAGTAATCGGTATGTTCCCCCTCAGGTACCCCGTGGGTCTGTATAGAGGCGAAACCCATGGAAGGCTCTTTCTCATGTACCTCTCCTCCGCCGTACACCCCCACTCCTGGCATGATGCTTTGGCCCGTAGCCTATTCCCTAGGAATGACAGGGGTCCATGGAGGTCTACCTCTCGACCACATACAAAAACTCAACCTCAAACGTGTCCTCCGAAATCAAGTCCGGGTTCATGCCAGTGGCTAAATCTCAAATGTTGCTCAAAATTTAAAATTTCATAATACATGCCCGGCTTCGACCCGGGTCTAAATGAGTAGTAGTAATCTCAAAATACCCTCTCACAGGGTGCTCGAGGTATACTTGAGTCTAGATCAGTGATAAAAAGTCTCAGTAACCCCCTCCAAGGGTGCCCGGAGTGTAGCAGGGTCTAAAACTGTATTAAATCAAGTGTAGTGCTCTGCCCGGTAGAGACTAGCATCAGTAATTAAATCAAGTCTGGTTCTCTACTTGGCAGGGACTAATACCAGTAATAAAATCAGTGTGAAATCATCCAAAATCCCTTTTTTCTATCATCAAACGTACCAAAAATGGACCCCCGGGGCTATGCAAGTTTAGGAAAATCCTGTGCAGTGGCTCGTAGCCAAAACTGTAGTAAATGCAGGCGAAAAACCTTTTTCATGGATGATATGCTCGCAGACAAATATAAATTAGCCCAACGGCTCACAACAATTCTTATCAGCCCTGAACAGGCCCAGAGCTACTAAGCAGACATAACTAGCCTAAAAGAATAATCTCTATGTCCGAGACTTGCGAACATTCCCTAATTAACCCACCATCTATGTTCCAGAGTCAATACAAGGCTTCACAGAACCATAAGGGTGATAGACAGTACTGCGGGAATACTACAAACAACTTATCAATTAAACGGATGAACAAGGCGGACAAGGCCTGGGGTATCAACCTATAACAACCCACCCAAGGATGTTAATTAATGCAGTTATAGCCTATATACGTGGAGTCTAGATAGGGAAAACCATAACTTACCTGTCGTCCGATGAATAGCTACGGAGACAGCGTCGTCCGGGCTCGAACTGCTCCGAGAAGCTCCAATTTACAAAACTAATATCAAAACACTAACATATACATCAAATACAAGACTAATAATACCCATAATGCCATAAGAACAACCAGGTTGAAATCTGGGTCACAAACGAGCTCGTAGGCCCCGCAACCCAAAACTAGAAACAAAAAACACACTTGTGTTCCTTACCATCCCGGGAGCGCATTCCCAAAAATTTAGCAAAAACGGACATCAAATGGGGCTCCAAGAAATAAAATGTTGGTTGGGCAACAATTACTTACCACAATGAAGGAGTTTCAAGCCAAGATGGATTAAATTTCACTCCCACGAACATGCTCCAGCTCAATGGGCAGAAACTACCACAAAACTCAAGCTTTAAAAGAAGGCAACAATGGAGGAATTTAGGAAAACCAAGTGAAGAAAAAGCTTACCAAGATACGAAGGGCAATGGAAAATCCACGAACAAATCAACTCCCTAAGGTTTAGAATTGTTTTAGAGAAATTTGGTAGAGAGGAAATTGAGTTTAGAGTGATAGCTGCTGATCGCAAACCAGCGGCATCGGCGCTAAAGGAGTTCCATCCCGCAGGAGGGAGGCAGGCGCCTCAATGCTATCAAATTGTAGGGACACAATCGCATAGGCACGCGGTGGGCACTGGAGCGCTGAAGTGCAGGCACGGCGATATCAGTGCTGATGGCACGCACAGGCTAGTGCGATCGCGCTGCCTGGGCGCCATTGGCGCTGAAGGCCCTGCCTGCATTAAAAACCAGCAAAACTTAAAACTCCCATGGGGCATTCCGAGCACGATCGGAACCCGATACACAAAAACTAATTATTCTAACGGAGTGGAAATGACATTCCAGACTCAATGGAATTGACAAAACTTCCATACGAGGTCGTTTCGAAGAACTGTTGACCCAAGTCAACACTCATCATAAACAACAAAACACCCAAAATGATCCTGGCTCACCCGGAGGCCAAACTAACCACCTACCTAACCCAAACTCGGCATTCCAGAGCTAACAGCACTGACGGAATTCCCATCTGAGGTCATCTTCTCCGAATGTTGACCAAAGTAAACCAAACTATCCCAACTGGCCTGAAAATGCAGAACGAGAGAGAATTCCAAGCTGAAAAGCTCCTAGATCCTGACCAAAGGTCCCTCTAGACCAAACTCCATACCTCGGAGCAAATGGAACTGTCGGAATTCGATTCTGAGCATATTCACCAAGAATGTTTACCGAAGTCAATGAATTCAAAAGCCCAAAGCTCTAAAACAAGGAATGGCCAAAAAGACCAAGCGAACGGCCCGAGCACCAAACTACCTGTCCCCGCAAGCCATAAATGACCTGGGGCTACTACGGGCAAGCTCTAACGGTACAAGAACAGTGAAAATGTGTAAATGACCGAAAGGGTTATTACAAGTTGGCATTTCTTTACTTCTTGTCATCAATGTTGCTTTCTTTTTACTTCATGTTGTCTTGCTGATTTTTGTGCTTCTTTTAATTCTTCTTATTCATTATATTGTGCAGATTCCATAGCTATTTATCCTAACCGTTTCAGCAAATAATGCTGATAAACCACTTATAAATTTTTCTTTCCAATAATCATGATTACAGTCTTCTCTAACCATGACCTTGTTGAGGAAGACATCTTCATACCACCTAAAATCGTCTAATTTTGGATAGGATAGGTTTGATAATATCTCTAAACTCCTATCTTGAAAAAGTTGTGGTTCTCCTATAAAATGTTTAGCTATGCTATAAAATAAAGTAGCGGTGGAATCTTCTGAGATTTGATTTTCAGAAGTTTGTCATGTGGGTTCAGTCTTAATAACTTGAGTAATAGTAGTAGCATTTAATACACTTTGTTTATTATCTTCGGTGCGATAATTATCCCACTAATATTTTAATGTTTCCATAAATCCTGCTATAATTAATCTGGCAGCTTGTTTATCCGTAATGTTTTTCATTCTATATGCCGTTATGGTCATTCACATTTCATGGAGTTTATTGTATATTTGATGTTCCGCGAGTCCATCAATATTCCATACAACAATTTTGCTTCCAGAATGTGAAGTATGAGATAAAAATTCATTTTCTTCATACTGCATATCCGGAAAAGAGGGTTTTTTATAATAGTTCTTTTTATTAGAGTATATAGAACTTAACTTGATGATGACATTGTAAGTTTTTTCAGATATGGTTCTTATGACCTTATAATCTTCAAATTTTAATTCGGGTTTTAATCTTCTATTAATTTTTTTTATAAGATCATCTGGAATTTCAAACTTTTCCTGAAATTTTGGGAATTTATCTTTTGAAAATTCTGGTAATCTAAATATTGGGTGATATTCTAACTTCTTATCCTTATCATTATAAGAAGAACTTAATTTATCTTTAAAGGTTGATTTATTATCAGCCTTAAGGATTTGATTGGAGACCACATATAACAGTTGATTTGTATAATTATTTTTCTTAATTATTCAATTTATATCTTTGTTTGTGGGTCACCTTTAGTATCTAATATATCAAGTTTAAAGGGTGTAGCAGTAAAAATTCTACCATCTACGAGTAGACTAATTTCTTCTAATGGGGGAATTATAGATTCAACTACCTTAGTTTTAGTATACCATTTATTGACAATCATATTTAATAATTCTTTTTGATCGTCTAATTTTCGAGCATACTCAAACCATTTAAAAAATTCAATATTACATCTTACTCTTTTTATATCGGTGTGCCAATTTTTTCTAAAGGATATTCTTTCCTTTAATGAATATTTTTGGACATACCATTCCCTTTTTATGGCATTCTCTGGATCCGTCCAGAGTTTATCTAAATATTCAAAGTCAGGTTCAAATTCTTCATCTGACCTGATCATCACAAAGAGTCTCTTACTCCTAGCATTTCACTAGCAGTGGGACTTGTTGGTTTCTTGGTAATTCTAGGTTTGTATTCTACTTTTGGAATTGTTTCCCAAAAATCTAGTCCCTTTAATTTTTTCTCTATGTCTTCAAGAGTTACCTCCTTTTCTTCTTGGGTTGTCAAAAATGAGGATCTTGGAAAGACATTCTTTTACTAGAAGTAGCATGACTAAAAGATTGGGATCTTAAAATTTTTAAATCTATAGATCCATCCGAAAATTGAACTACCTACTCAATGCTTGAATTTTCCTCTTCAATATTTGGCTCCGTTATGGAGTAAAAGTGCCAATTATCTTTTAATAATACATCATCCCATTTTATCATTTTTGGGACAAAGGTTTTATTATGATTATGATTGGCTTCCATAAGTATGGTAACTCCTTAATTGCTTACTATTTTAGATTTAGGGGCTAAGGTAGTTTTCATTAGTCTATAATATACTCTATATATTATGGCTATCTCTCTAGTATTTATTTTACTATTAATATTTTTGTCTTAACATTTAATGTTAATGTATCCATAACATTCTGATCATTAATATCTATAGAGAAATTGGATAACAACTAAAATATACAGGGCCATTAGCTAAATTACTTTAAAATACTGCTAATAATGAGTCATCAAAATTTAGTAATCTATTATCTCTTAGGAGAAGACATATAGGTACATCTAGACCTAAACGATATAGTGGTTTAGCTGCTACTTGAACAAGTCCTATATGAAGAAACTTGTAATTTTTCCTATATTTGTTAATATCTTCATCCGCTAATAATTTAATAGTTTCCATATTCTTATTAATAGCAACCGTAGATTCAGAAGTTTTAATATTATAATTTTTTATAAAATCAAAGTGTCCAGTTTTATAAACCCTTTTAAAACGTTCTTTTGAAATACTACAATTTTGTAGATCACTTTCTATTTTCGCTATCTTTGTAGCAGTAGCAGAAACATTAACACTATTTATTATGTTTCGATTTATTGGACCATCAATTAAAATTTGAATAAAATATGGGGTTAAAGAGGGGTTTTGTAGTACTATCCTGGAACCAATATCTACTTTAGATGTTACTCCTTAATAATTATTTCTTTGTGTAGTATTTTTTGGTCATCTTCCCTAACATTCCTTTATCTTATTCCTTTAGGTTTGGCGACGGGAACACCATCCCGGTCCGGCTCTAATACATAACTGTAATGACCCTCCAGGTCATTTTCCATTTCCTGCATTTCGAGCTTTCCCTCAGTAGCTCCAGGTCATTTATGACTTGCTGACACTGATGGTTCGGTGCCCGGGCCATTTGTTAGGTCATTGTGACCATTTCCCTATTTTAGCTTTTAAAGTTGGTAAATCTTTGTCTTTGGTAAACTTTCTTTCTTAACGTGTTAGAATTAAATTCTGATAGTTTCGTTGGCTCCGAAACTGGGATTTTGGTCTAGTGGGACAATTGGTTTGGGTTTGAGTGCTTTCGGTTTGGTTTTGGGTGGCTTTGTGTGTTTTGAAGTCAGTTTGGCTGGTAGGGTTGACCTTTCTCAACATTCGGGGAAGACAACCTCGGATGGGAATTTCGTCAGCACCGTAAGCTCCAGAATGTCAACTTTAGGCTAAGGGGACCTTTGGTTTGGGTCCCGAGGCTTTTGGGCTTTTTTTGGGTTTTGAGTTTCGAGTTGGTTTTGGGCGTGGGGCCCACTTTTCATTAAAATGATCTCCGTTGGGAGTTTCATCGATTCCATTGAGTCCAGAATGCCATTTCTGGTAGGGTAACATGGTTGGTTTGTGTTCGCGGGGTTCCGGATGAATCCCGAGGGTCCGTCGAGAGATTTTTGGACTTGGTGTTTTTGCTGGTTTATGCATTAAGGTGCAGAAAACTTTGCTCTTCGCGATCCCGGGGGCCCCATCACGTTGGCGATGGTCTAGTTTCTTGACCATCGTGTTCACGAAGGGTTCCTTTGTATTAGCAATATAGCTGGGTGGGACCCGGCTCGGCTTTCTCTTTGCGAACACGGCCTGGACCATCGCGAATGCGATGGTTTGGCCGGCGATTCTCCGTGAATGCGGGGGTCTTGTCGCGATCGCAATGAAGGACCCCTGGTAGTTATATAAAGTTTCAACTTCATTTTCTTCTCAAAAAATCTGAGAAACAGCATTGTTAGACTTTTAAGCTCTAAATTCCAGCTCCCTTGCATTAGTTTCTTCATCTGATAAGTCCCCTCGTCACCCCTCTCCTCATTCCGTGTAAATTCTCGTAATTCTCCTGCTAAATTCCCTTGTTACTAAAATCTTTAGAGTTAGAGAATTCTTGTTGAATCTGATTGTTTGAGGATTACATGCCCCAAAAATTGTGCAACTCAGCTCTGTGACGTGTTTTCCTTATCGAGGTTGGTCTTCGCTTTTAAATTCCGAACTTTTGCGTCTTAATCCCGTGAATTAGTAGCACTTCAGGGTTGTTTTGGGCCCCGAATCGAGCTCCAATCACTCCCAAACTTTGGGCATGGGTTCCTTAACCCACCACAAGCATAGTTGTGATTTTTGTTTCCTGTTTCATTGCGCAGGCCAGAGGGTCATTTTTCCAACCTAATTTTTGGCCTGATTTTCCGTATAGCAATACGGGTGTCATTATTCTCGTCTTGACACCTAGTTTATGATCTTGATAGTGTGGTTGCTTTCTATGGCTGTTCGGAAGGGGAAGGCACCCCGAGGTAAGATATAGTTTACCTTCTAGACTGAGTGAGTTAGGTCTTATATATTTATATGTTACTGGAATGCTAGGTTGGATTTTAGATAGACCTTAGGTTTAAATCCTATTTATCATGTTAATTGGCCATTTCGGGTTTTTAGCACTAGGACTGTATGTTATCCTTAGCCTAGGAGTTTGTTTCTTCTGTATGGCTAGTCTAAGACCCTTAGCATGCTTTTAGGAAGCTTTAGAGGTAGAATAGAGTTTGCCCGTTATTTTTTGCTTTTATTTCTGCTTTACCACTTTATTCAATCATTGTATGTAACTGTGGGCCCGAGGCCATGGTTAGGATTTGGATGGATTCTAGGCTAGTTCTCTTGTTTTGGAGGGTACTTTTGCCCTGTTTGATATGATGTTGTGATTATTCCTCTGCTTGTGAACATTCATACTCATATCGCATGGCATATCATTGGTACAGTACGAAAAGGATTTTTCAAAGGAAAAGGGTTTGAAAAGATGTTTTCCTACTGTTGTGATGAATTTTGGACTAAATCGAGCTATATTGAGTATCCCCTTGGTTTTTGAGAGTTAAAGATGAACTACTATTTTCTGTATATAAATTTATAGTCCGATGCGGTAGTTTGGACCCCCGATGCATTATTTCGGGTATTTTACTTTCTCATTTATATACATATTAGTCCGATGTGGTATTTCAGACCCCCGATGCATTATTTCAGGTATTTTATTATTTCATATATATATATGCATAGTCCGATGCGGTATTCCAAGCGCCTGATGTGGCATTCCGGGTTTATATTATAATGCATTCATATATGCATCATCGTACATCGCATTACATTTGCTTTGGCATGTGGATGGACTCTGGTTTGGCTTGATGTTATTTCCCGCTTCTTTTTTTATATACTGGCATGTATCCGGCTTTATAACTAAATTTAGAAACATCCCTATATAGTTAGCTGCTTTCCTGTAATCTATATATATATATATTATCTTTCTGCCCTCGGTCGGCCTATGATTCCTACTGAGTACTCGTTGCCTTTGTACTCATACTACACTCTGCATCTCTTTTTTCTGATGCAACACCTAGTACGAGCCACCCTCGTTGATCTCCTGTTGTTCGAGGCCCGTTCCTGTTCATATCGCGGTCAGCTCCCCGCGCTTTGGAGACTTTACTTGCTTTCCATCTTGTACTTCCTGTCTATATTTTTTATTTTGGATATACAAGGGTTATTGTATAGCTACTCCTTACTTTAGTCGCTCTTGTACTAGTGACACCAGGTCCAGGTTAGTGTTCGGGTTATTTTGTCTTTTTCGGTCACTTTAGGGCCATTTTTTGTATATTGTGTACGTTGGTATGTATATATATGCTTTTGGCCCTATCTTTTTTTGTATCTTCAACTTATCTTTAGTTAAATTATTATTTACTGCTTTTCGCGTGTTTGGGATAGCCTTGTCTACTGGGGGGTTATGTAGACGCCATCATGGCCCAATTTCAGGTCGTGACAGAGTGGTATCAGAGCTTTAGGTTCACCGGTATAAGAGCAAGTGTCTATTAGAGACTCGTGGATAACGTACGATGACGTCCATATCCTATCTGCGAGGGGCTATAGGATATTCCTTAGGAATGGCTTCATTTTGTTTGATTCTTTATCATACTTACCTTACTTGATCAACTCCTAAGTATATTTCTTTCACTCCTTCTCTGGTGGTTCAGACGAGATCTTCAACAGGTGAGGATGAGGCCCCTGCCCCTACAGTTAGAGCCCTAGCTAGGGGATGGGGTAGAGGTTGACCTAGAGGATGAGGCAGGTCACGGGCTGTGGCACCAGCTCGGGCCCAGGCTAGATCACTGTCACCAGAGCCTAAGGTTAGAGCAGATGAGGTTCAGTATGAACTGAAGTATGTGGGGCCAGCCCAGCATCCAACAGGTTTTGTAACTACTCCAGTATTACAGGACACCTTGGTTCGATATTTTGGGTTTCTTGATGGTAGGACTCCACAAACCGTTTTGCCGAGCACTCTGATTAGTTCTCAGGTTCATGGTGAGGCTCTGACTTTAGCTCAGGCGGAAACACAAGGTACAAGGGCGTATCATGTTGCTGCGGCTCCCAGATTTGAGGTACTACCGGTCCCTGCAGTTGCTCCCCCTCTTCCAGCCGTGCCAGTTATGTCTTTTGAGGAGCAAAAGATGCTGAGTAGGTTCTTGAGATTGGGTTCTCTGAGGTTTTTAGATGCTTCTAGGGAGGATGCGCACGAGTTTCTGACTAGCTGCCAGGAGAGTTTACATATTTTGGGGTTAGTTGAGTCGCACGGTGCCAATTACACCATATTTTAGCTGGATGGTCCAGTAAAATAGTGGTGTTCATATGTTGCTTGTAGACCGGCCGGGTCGCCTCCACTTACTAAGGATCTGTTCTCCGCAGCCTTTCTGGAGAAGTATGTACCACATAGTATAAGGGAGGGTCTGATAGATCAGTTTGCTAGGTTGGAGTAGGGCTCCATGATTGTATCTGAGTATGAGGTTCGTTTCCACCAGCTATCCAGACACACCACTATAATTCTGCCCACCAAGCATGAGAGAGTACGCCAGTTTGTTCGGGGATTGACCTTGCACCTCCGCTTGGCCACATAGGGTATGGTAGCATCAATTCACTCTTTTCTGGATATAGTTGATCATGCCTGCACTATTGAGGGTATAGTTCGCGAGGCCCAAGGGTGCAGCAATAAGAGGCCCCGCCATCAGGGCAGTTTCAGCAGTTCACAGGGCCGTAGTAGGGGCTACTATGGTAAAGGTCAGCACCAGCAGCATTTCTAGCCGAGCCGGCCTGTTTAGGCGACATTACAGACTACTAAGGGTCAGAGTAGCCAGAGTCTCATTCTTGCTCCCCGAGGTGGTCATTTAGGGTCTACAGGTCGTGGTGGTCATTCTGATTTGGCCGGGTCTTCACAGCGGAGTACATATGGTCGGGGTTGTTATGAGTGTGGTGAGATAGGACACTTTTCTAGAGAGTACCCATCGGTACAACATCCTAGGCGATATGATCTGTTGGTTCAGGCCCCCAGGGCTACAACACCTCCAGCACCTCCAGCTAGAGGCGGTTCATAGGGTAGTAGGGGTGGTCCCCAGGGCACTAGAGGTGGCCCTCAGTCTGGTAGGTCAGGTGGTCATGGTGGTCAGGGCCACATGTATGCAGTTCCAGGCCAGAAAGAGGCCAAGGCTGCAGATGCTGTGATCACAGGTACGATCTCCGTTTGTCATCAGTATGCTTCTGCTTTGTTTGATCAAGGGTCTACATTCTCGTATATATTAGCTTATTATTCTACTTGTCTGGGTCTGCTGTGAGTCCTTACCTGTGTATTTGCGTGTGTCTACTCCCGTAGGTGATTCTTTAGTAGTGGATCAGGTGTATCAGGCTTGTGTGGTGACTATCTTGGGGTATGACACCTGGGTTGAATTGGTTGTCCTTGATATAGTTGATTTTGATGTGATATTGGGAATGGATTAGTTGTCTCCATATCATGCGGTCTTGGATAGCTTTGCCAAGACTGTTACTCTTCGGATGACTGGTATCATTCCTATCATATGGAAGGGAGCCGATAGCCACATGCCGAGGGGAGTTATATCTTTCTTGAGCACCCAACAGTTGGTTAAGAAGGGGTGCTTAGCTTATCTTGCCTACGTCCGTGATACTAGTGCCACCATACCTCCTCTTAAGTCAGTTCTTATGGTTTGCAAGTATTTGAATGTGTTTCCTTCCAATCTTCCAGGTCGTCCTCCTGATTGTGACATTTATTTTGGTATATATCTCAAGTCGGGAACCAAGCCCATTTCTATTCTATCATATCGGATGGCACCTGCTGAGTTGAGGGAGCTTAAGGATAAGCTCCAGGATCTGTAGAGTTGAGGGTTTATCCGGCCTAGTGTGTCTCCATAGGGTGCTCTGATTCTGTTTGTGAAGAAGAAGGATGGGTCTATGCGTATGTGTGTCGACTACATGCAGTTCAAGTGTCCCAGGGAGTCTAAGAAGTCATGTCTAGTAGGACCTTCCTTATGAATGTGTTGCGCGCCACATTTATAATTAAGGGACTACACGGGCATTTAGAAAGTTACTTCTGACTCACATTCTGCTTATTTATGATACAGATCATGTTTACCAAAGATACGAATAATGTAGGCCATAGGGCCACTACCAGCACTAATCAGGAGGCAGCCACTATAGAGCATTCTCCAGTATTAGCAGATCAGACCAGGGCTCAAGAGGTCTTTCCAAGTACTCAGGTGCCTAGAACAGAAGGGCATACAAGAGTTTCTACACTTCCAGTAGCATCAACAATAGTTTCTACACTTCCTGTACCACCACCAGGTGCCTCATAGCAAGATCTTAGAGGAGCAATACAGTTGTTCAGCCAGTTAGTAGCTGCTCAAGTCCAAGGACAGAATGTTGCTACATGTAACACTATTCAGTGGGAGACTGCCGGATCCAGAGTTCATGATTTCCTCAGGATGAATCCCCCAGTGTTTACAGGATCTAGTGTGAAAGAGGAACCTCAACAGTTTATAGATGAGATCAATAGAATCTTCAGGGTTATGCATATATCTGAGACTGAGGCTGTGGAATTGTCCTCCTATCAGTAAAAAGATGTTGCCATTTCCGGGCATGAGATGTGGGTCGATTCTAGGGGCCCGAACGCCCCTCTAGCAGTTTGGGAAGAATTCTCGAGGGCCTTTATAGATCACTTTTTACCTTTAGAGCTTAGGGAAGTGAGGGTGGATGAATTTCTATCCTTACGACAGAATAACCTCAGTGTTAAGGAGTATAGCATGCGATTTACGCAGTTGGCCAGATTTGCTCCAGAGATGGTCAGCACCCAGAGGGCGAGGATGCATTACTTTGTGGTAGGCCTCGGAGATCATTTGATTGACTCTTGTGCAGTTGTTGCACTTAATAATGATATGGATATTTCTAGACTGATGGCATATGCACAGCAGGCAGAGGATCGCATCTATAACCGCAGAGCAGACATATCAGAAAGAGAGCAGAGTAAGAGGGCCAGGGCAGATGGCAGGTATCACAGGAGTGACAGGGTTTCCTCTAGCAGAAGTCCACCTAGGCAGGCTCAGTCGGCATCCAGCTTCACAGCTAGTGCTCCAGCTCAGTCATCAAGGTCCAGACAGGATCAGAGTCAGACTTCTGGGGCACCAGGCCCTCACTATCAGAGAGGTATTGGTCGGGGATTACTACCTCGTCCTACTTGCAGACAATGTGGTCGGTCTCATTTCGGATAGTTCTTATATAGCTCTACTGCTTGTTATGGGTGTGGATTCGAGGGTCACAAGATGCGTGATTGTCCTAGAATTAGAGCTAAGGGAAGGGGTAATAGATCACTGTCCACAGGCTCTGCAGGAGCATCCTTTTCTTCAGCACCACTTTTATCTCATGACCCTCAGGCACAGATAGGCAGAGGTACAAGTAGGGGTAGAGGTAGAGGTTCAGGTTCGAGATATGGCCCAAATCGAATGTATGCATTAGCAGGCCGATATGATTTAGAGGCTTCCCCAGATGTGGTTACAGGTACCTTATCCATCTTCTCTTATGATGTTTATGCATTGATAGATCCAGGGCGACCCTGTAATATGGTACTCCATTTGTTGCTAAGAAGTTTGGAATAGAGCCAGAGTTATTGCGTGAGCCTTTTGCAGTATAGACTTCAGTAGGAGAGTCTATTATAGCTAAAAGGATCTACTATGGATGTCTAGTAACAGTATGTGGCCATAATACATTGGCTAACTTGATAGAGTTTGACATGGTTGATTTTGATGTCATTATGGGCATAGACTGGCTATCCTCTTGTTACGCTATAGTTGATTGTCGAGCTAAGGTTGCTCGATTCCATTTCCCGGGAGAACCAGTCTTGGAGTTGAAAGGGAATGCTGTCATGCCTAGAGGAAGGTTTATTTCCTATCTTAAGGCACAAAAGCTTATAACAAAAGGGTGTTTATATCACCTAGTCCATGTCAGAGACCTTGAAGCAGAGGACCGTATGTCAACTCTTCAGTCCGTACCCGTTGTGAATGAATATCCAAATGTGTTTCCCGATGAACTTCCTGGATTACCTCCGGTTAGAGATATTTACTTTGGTATCGACCTAGATCCCGATACCCGACCTATATCCATTCCTCCTTATAGAATGGCACCTGCAGAGTTGAAAGAGCTAAAGGATTAGTTGAAAGATCTACTTGAAAAAGGTTTTATTTGACCCAGCATATCTCCATGGGGCGCTCTAGTTCTATTTGTACGTAAGAAGGATAGAACAATGCGAATATGTATAGATTACAGGCAGTTGAATAGAGTGACAATAAAGAACCCAGAATAGATGATTCATTTGATCAGTTGCAGGGAGCTAAATGTTTTTCAAAGATTGACTTAAGATCTGGTTATCACCAGTAGAGGATACATGAGGTTGATATTCCGAAGATAGCCTTCAGAACTAGATATGGGCACTTTGAGTTCCTTGTCATGTCATTTGGACTAAAAAACGCCCCAGCAGCCTTCATGGATATGATGAATAGGGTTTTCAAACCCTTTCTTTATATGTATGTGATTGTATTAATAAATGATATCTTGATATATTCACGTGATGAGGTAAATCATGCAGACCATATCAGATCAATACTACAGACTCTTAGAGAACACCAACTTTATGCCAAGTTTTCTAAATGTGAGTTTTGGGTGAACTCAGTGGCTTTTCTTGGCCATGTGGTCTCTAGTGAAGGTATCAAAGTGGACTTTCAGAAGATAAAGGCTGTAAAAAGATGGCCTTGACCTACCACTACGACAGAAGTTCGTAGTTTCTTGGGGCTCGCCGGTTATTACAGGAGGTTTGTGGAGGGATTTTCCTCTATTTCTTCCCCATTGACTAAATTAAAACAGAAAGAAGCCAAATTTAAGTGGTCAGATGCTTGTGAAAGAAGCTTCCAAGAGCTGAAAGATAGATTAACTACAACTCCTGTATTGACCTTACCAGAGGGCACAAAAGGGTATGCCTTTTATTGTGATGCTTCGGGTGTTGGCCTAGGATGCGTCTTGATGCAACATGGGAAGGTTATAGCATACGCTTCTTGACAATTGAAAAAGCATGAATAGAACTACCCCACACATGACTTAGAGCTTGCAACAGTTGTATTCACACTTAAGATTTTGGGCCACTATTTGTATGGGGTACATGTTGACATATTTACAGACCATAAGAGTCTCCAATATATCTTCAAGCAAAAGGAGTTGAATTTGAGGCAGAGAAGGTGGCTAGAGTTGCTGAAAGACTACAATGTCAATATTCTCTACCACCCCGGTAAAGACAACATTGTAGTGGATGCTCTCAGTCGTGTTTCTATGGGAAGCCTAGCACATTTGTCACTCACTCAACATGAAGTAGCACGAGATGTTCACATATTAGCCAGCCTAGGAGTTCGACTTCTAGATTCTGAAGATGGGGGTGTGGTTGTGCAGAACACTATAGAGTCATCATTAGTGGCGGTAGTAAAAGAAAAACAATATGGTGATCCCTTATTACTCCAGTACAGAGAAGGAATCCGACAACAAAAATTTCAGCATTTGAGATGGCGGGGGATGGTTCCTTAAGGTGCCGAGGAAGACTGTGTGTTCCTAATGTAGATGGTCTAAGACAACAGATAATGGTTGAAGCACATTGTTCCCGGTATTCTATTCATCTAGGCTCTACAAAGATGTACCATGACCTTAAAGAGGTCTACTGGTGGAATGGCATGAAAAGGGATATAGCAGAGTTTATAGCACAGTGCTCCAACTGTCAGCAAGTGAAAGCATAATATCAAAGGCCCGGTGGCCTAGCTCAGACTATGAGCATTCCAGTATGGAAATGGGAGGCCATTAACATGGATTTTGTTGTAGGTTTGCCTTCCTCATTTCACAAGAATGACTCTATTTGGGTGATCATTGATCGATTAACAAAATCAGCCCACTTCTTACCAGTTAAGTCTACCAGTACCACAGAAGATTATGCAAAGTTATATATAAGAGAGATTGTTCGTTTGCATGGAATCCGAATGTCTATCATTTCAGATAGGGGTGCCCAGTTCACCTCACACTTTTGGAGTTCATTCCAGGATAGTTTGGGAACACAAGTGAACCTTAGCACCGCAATCCATCCACATACGGATGGCCAAGCTGAGCGCACTATTCAGTCACTCGAAGATATGTTGAGAACATGCATTCTGGACATTAAAGGCAATTGGGATGATCATTTGCCCTTGATAGAATTTGCCTATAATAATAGCTATCACTCCAGTATTGGCATGGCTCCATTTGAAGCTCTTTATGGGAGACGATGTAGATCACCTATTGGTTGGTTTGATGTAGGTGAGACTCAAATATTAGGACCAAATCTTGTCCATCAAGCAATTGAAAAGGTAAAGCTAATACAGGAGCGGCTGAATACCGCTCAAAGCCGACAGAAATCTTATTCAGATATGCGGCGCAGAGATTTAGAGTTTCAAGTTTATGACTGGGTATTCTTGAAGGTATCGCCTATGAAGGGGGTTATACAATTTGGAAAAAAAGGTAAGTTGAGCCCTAGATATATTGGTCCTTATAGAATCCTGAAGAGGGTTGGCCAAGTAGCCTATGAGGTTGATTTACCTCCTGAGTTAGCCACAGTACATCCAGTCTTTCACGTATCTATGTTACGTAAATGCTTAGAGGATCCTTCTTAAGTTATCCCTTTAGAGGGTATAGAGATCTTAGGAGATTTATAATATGAAGAATTCCTGGTGGCCATACTAGATAGACAAATCAGAAAATTGAGAAGGAAAGAAATAGCTTCAGTTAAAGTCCTATGGAAAAGTCAGAATGTAGAAGAAGCCACGTGGGAAGCAGAGGCCGACATGAGGGGCAAATATCCTCACTTATTCAAGGAACAACCAGAAGGTTTTTAACGTCATTACTCCTTTCATTCGAATATCAATTTTAGTAATATTTGTTAATACTATTTTATCAATATGCTAAATGTTCAGGTACTTGATACATGGCTATGATTCAAGAGTTCTATATGTTCCTCAGAGTTGAGATGTAAAGTTGAAGGAGTATGAGGTAAGCTATATTAACTACAACAGTTTTCATTCCAATAAGGCCAAGCGGAGCCTCGTTGATACCTATTGAATATTATTCTCTTGTTGTGACGCTCTGTGAAGCGTATGGTATGTGTTTTGGTTAGTTGACAGGTTTCGGTTAAGATAGTTTACAAGGGAAACTCTGCCAATTTTTTTTGAAAAAAGGTAGAGTTAGAATAATTTGGAGTCGTATCCTTCATTCGCGGACGAATGATCGTAAGGGGGGGGGATAGTGTAGTGCCCCGAACTTAAGATACACGTGCAACTCGTAAACGTGAAGGAATCATTATGAACCAAGAGTATAAGGTTGTGAATTGATAATTATACAAAGGGACACTTATAATAAGACATTTTAAGTGATATACCAAGGTTATAGACCAAAGGGAGACTTGGAACAAAAGTTTAAATTGAAGGATTCACTACGGTGGACTATTTCAAGTAAGCTAGTACAAGGTCTTACTTGTAACGGGTATATATCCTAATATAAAATGACTTAGAGGTCCTATGATGTATTAAATTAAAGGTATTTGAGTCTAGTTTGCAACACAATAAACCGCTCGTCCATACAAGTTTGGAGTAAAACGTTATGCACATTTTACTACAGACACGCGAACTGCCCAATCACTGCGGGACATGTGGCAGCCTTGGGTAAGTCGGCCAAAAGTGGTGTATTTATATTGAAACTTTGGGATTTCGTCTCCCATACATATCAGAACATAAGGGACCTGCTTAAAACTTGTTTTATTCAGGTCTTCTTCATCTCAATCCCTCCCTAGCCTAAGGTAATTGAATTCTTTCAAGAATCAAGTGTATTTTTCATCGTAGGTCACGGAAACATACTTAGTCAAGTGTTTTCTTGAAGGAAAAGGTGTTGTTCTTGAAGATAAAAAGGGTGCAGGGATTGTATTCTTATTGTTAAAGGTATGGCTTCTGTTCTATCCCTATAAATATGACTCTAAGAGTTGTTTTAAGTATAGTTTACGGGTAGGACTCACGGGACGGTGAAAGGAAGCCGTGAGTCCATGTTTTGCCCATTGTAACTAATATATTCGGTGAGAAGGGAGTATGTAGAGCGCTGTAATGGTTGTACTGTTGAATAAACAAGGTGTGTATTGTGGTGTATTGAGGCAGCAAGCTTTCTGCGATAAGGAGGGACGCTAGGTATAGCAAACACGATTTCTATGGCTCTTGCAAGCTTGCCCCTCGTCAAGTGTTTGATAAAATGCCTAAATGGATTGAGGATGTTTTTTATATGTTATTTGGCTTCCTATCACTGTATTAAATGTTATAATTCTCTCCCAACTTAATCTATGAGATTAAAGGGTCATTTAAACGCTACTAAATAAAGAACTCCCGAGCCGGTATTTAAAAGTCGAGGGGTCAAGTTTATGACCTTGTTTTGGATATGGAATGGGCTGCATATTGTAAGGAATTGATGGAGGGATTAATATTGACTTCATAGGTGGTCATAGTTCAGTTGATAAGGGGAATAGAGAGAGGTGGGATAATACCCCATTTAATTATCTTATTTGCTAAGCTTGTCGCTCGTAAGCTATTATCATCTTCCCGACCTCGCCATATTTCTTGGTTAGTCAATTGTACTATTGAATATGTATTTATGTCATAGATAAGGAGTGTTTTACGGGACCAATGATGCTACATAAGGGAGAGAGAGTCTCAAAGTAAGGTATGTAAAGCTAAAACCTCTTTTCCCCATCAAGGTACGACCTAGAGTCACATATTCCTCCTATAAAGGTCGTCATAGATTATATGCTTCTTGAATGAAAAGCTTAATTATATTATAGGTCTCTCTCGAGTGGAGTTCTAAACCTATAGAGTTATAGTACTCATATCTAGTCAAAGAAGTCACATGTTTCACACGATCATACATGTCTTTAGTTAAAACTCTTAGAAGTTACCGAGCATATATGTCACGAACTTAGAGGAATTAATTGGACACAAAATAGACCTGAGTATATAAGATCACATATATATATGATTCTTCAGCTAAAAGAAAGTAATCAATATTCAGATAATGAGTTATATTATTTATAACTTTCCTACTATGAGCCTTTACAAGCAAGACGAGATTATAGCCTACTCTGCAGCGTGGAGTGTGTATCACTAGGGCCACTATGTGCGACGCTATTCTGTGCACAAAATTCAAACAGAGTCAGCTGGAACTTCCTATCGTGGATTCCCTGACTACACAGGCTAGTGGGCAGACCTTACAGGAGCCCTGGAGGGCGTACCTTGATAGACCACGTTATCCAGACTATGAGATTTCACACATGGTTGTGATAGTTGGCTACAGATGACAAACAGGTGTCACCGATCGCCGACAGCAGGCCATCTTGTGTCTTCCTGACAGTTAGTATTACATAAAGAGTACATAAATTATGTAAAAGGGTAAAGATTTCACCTAGGAAAATTCTAGGGATTTTAAACATATGTAATTAAGTAGCGTATAAGACGTTATATAAGGACCCCTGATGTTGGTCATTGTATTAGTTTCACTTTCAGTTTCAAATTACATTCCCTGTATGTGTATGCTCAGTTTTTCCTATCTTTGATATTCAATTCAGTGAGCATTCTTACAAGCCTACTTGTTATTCAGTCTTCTTTCTTCTTTACATACCAGTACATGTTTCATATCTACTGACGTCCCTTTATTTTTGGGCGCTGCATTTTATGAATGCAGGCTCAGGTACTCAGGCTAGCAGACATCCACAGTAGACCAGTGCCTTCTCGTTGATCAGTTGGTAAGCTCCACCTCTTTAGGATATTAGACCAGTGCCTTCTTGTTAAACACCCTTTATACAGCAAAACCAATTTAGGATAGGGGGCCCTACCTTGACGTGCCTACTTGCGCAGTCTCGCGAAAACACAAATATCTCATTATTCTGAAGTCATATGGAGAAACGGTTTAGTGCGTTAGAAACTATAATCATAGACCTTTAATTTTGTATATTTGTATCCCATTAATTGTTTATAGAGATGGAGAATCACCCCAAGACATTTAACCCAAATTTAAAGAGAATCCCTTAAAGGAATTTACAAAAACTTTTTCCGACTTTTGTTTAGCAACTTGCTTGACTTCAAAACTTATCATACGACCATTTTGAGATTATAATACCTCATAACACATCCTTTTTAATATATTAGACATTTTTAGTCTTACCCCGAAGTCACGGGTTAATTTAAATCTTTCAAACGGGCGAGGTGTTACACACGGTATTTTTTTAACTCGAACTTTTGAGTAAGGGATTCCTTTGACCTAGAACCTTGGTTTAATTCTTTGATATTACCAAGAATATTGACTGAATTAAACGATTTCCAAATTTGAAGCTCTAAAATGAGGAACTACCATAAAGACCAAACAAACGGCCCGGGCACTGAAATACCGGTCCCCACAAGCCATAAATGACATGGGGCCGCTACAGGTAAGTTATAACGGTAAAAGAAAGGCGAAAATGCGTAAATGACTGGTAGGGTCATTACAAAAACAAACTTGGAGTCCTTGTCCAACAAATTACACAATGGGTGAGAAACTTTCAAGAAGTCCTTGATGAATCTTTGGTAGAACCCCGCTTGGTCCAAGAAATATTGCACACCCGTAACGGTAGTCAGAGGAGGCAACTTGGCGATAGCTTAAATTTTAGTGTGATCCACTTGAATCCCATTTTTGGATATCTTGTGTCCTAACACAATACTCTAATTTAACATAAAATGTCATTTCTCCCAATTCAACACCAAGTTTGTTTATTTTCACCTCTTCAAAACATCATCCAAATATGCCAAACAATCCTCGAATGAGTCTTCAGCCACGAAGAAATCGTCCATGAATATTTCCATGGTATCCTCTGCCATGTTGGAAAAGATAGACACCATACAATGTTGTAAGGTCATCAAAGCATTGCATAATCCAAAAGGTATCCATTTAAAATCCAATATTCCATAGGGGCACTAATAAGTTGGTAATCTACCAACTTATTGATCCTTTATTCATGAATTATTGTCATATTTTGATGATAATTAGAGGTACTTATTTCCTTTATTGATGAAAATGCAGGTACTCTTGGTCAAAAGTAGAAAACAAAGGAATTTGACCCAAAGAGCTCAAAAAGAGTTGAAGTGTGAAGGTGATCAAAAACAAGGAAGAATCTGCCGAGAGGTGCGCCGACATGTGAATCGCATAATGTAGAGTGCAGTCCATACCTCCCTTCACACATCACCACCAAAACAACTGACATCACTGGTTTGAGGAGACAGAAACATGTGATACGCACAACACGTGGTGCAATCGCACGTCACGTTGCACCAATCCTGAAAGACATTTTTATCCAATGCCAAGTGACATTTCTGGAAGCTTCTAAAACCAATTTTGGGTTGTGTACCAGATATAGTTTATAATTTTAAATAGAGAATTGTTCCCAGAGAAAATATGGATAGTACTCTTTCTCTTTATCTTCTATACTTAGAATTCACCATTTTTGTATAAATTAAGCTTGGATTTAGATATTGTCATGAATAAGAATGGAAGTATGAGTTACCCAATTGGTATATCTTCTTATTTACTTAGTATGAGTAGCTAAGTTTCTTGTCAAGGGCTATGTGCATGATGGGTATTTAAATTTGGGTATGGGTCTTGTTTAATTATGCTTATAATTGATGAATTAATATGGGTTTATTGAATTCCTCAAGTTTTAATCATAAAATTGATGGTTGCAAACATTAATTGAGTTTTCTTAATTGTGTTTTTGCTCGAAAGAGGGGTTCATGATACAGATAGGAATTTAATAGTGGGAATTTTAGATTTCCACCTTAGATTGAGGCTAGAAATAGCTTAATCGATGGAAACTCTCATCTAAAAGTCTAAGCTATAAATAGTATGACTTCCCCAAGCAATTGAATTGGTTTGTTTATGTTAAAACTATAGTGCTTGAGCAATGAACATAGGATATATATTTATAGAATCGAGAGATTACCAAATATAACTTAAACTAATGCTACCTGCATTATTAATCAAGAATTTGCATAATTAATCAAGTACCGTAACCCTTTGTAGAATCTCATTAGAAGCATACCCCTAGTATCATTCTCATTGATTACAATTCTCGTGTTTATATTACACTTTTGTGTTGAAATCGAAGTTGCTACATAAATTTCCCTTTATAATTTCCCCAATCTTTACTTTTAAGTTGTTGGAGCATTTACTCTCTTAGTGATTATTTCTCGATAATCTCTTAGCGAATTACTACTCCACTCTCCATGGATTTGACCTCGACCATCCATTGGGTTACTTTTGTTTTGATTGAAGATCACTAATACATCCTTCAGGAGAGTGCTTTTGAGCGTTACAAAAAATGGCATCGTTTCTCGGGAGTGGTTTTTGAGTTGCCAATTTATTGTTGTTTAAGTTTACTTTGTTGAGTCTTTGTTCAGTTTTACCTTTTTGTTATTTCTAATTGGTTGGATAAGGTGCCCATGAGTGAATAGGGTGACCAAGAAAGCATAGATGGATATATGTATGCGGATCATAAACTCATAATCCATGGTGGCATAGGTGCTATCCACCTACCCCTCATTGTTGGAAATGCTGTATTTCATGTTACGAGCACTATGCTCCACTTGATTCAGATGAAGGGTCTATTTGGAAGGTTGGTGCATGAGGATGCCAACTGATATATTCAGAACTTCATTGAGATATGTCAATCCTTCAACATCAACCATATTTCTCAAAAGTCCATCCGGCTCCATTTGAATCCATTCTCCCTTATGTGGGAAGTGATGACTTGGCTTGAAGAGATCTTGGAGGACTCTATTACTTCATAGAACGGATTGTTTGAGGCATTTTTGGTGCGATTTTTCCCTCTCTCTTGGATGATGCAATAGAGGGATGGTATTACCAAATTTTACCAACTTTCGGGTGAGCCATTGTATGAAGCATGGTTAAGGTACAAAAAGAAGCTCTTATTGTGTCCAAATCATGGCTTGCCTTAAAATGTAATCCTACAATGCTTCTATCGAGCCTTGGAATCAATGAATAAATTTGTGGCGAATAACCTTACTGGAAGAACATTTATGGACCAACAATATGGTATTGCCTCAGCTCTTTTAGAGCGGATGACAAAGACAAATCGTGCATGGCATACTAAAGAGGCTGATGTTTCCTCGAGGCTGACTTCATTCATTATGATGAGTGAGAAAAGGCAAAAAGAAGAGTAGAGAGATAAAACAATGGCCATGATATTGCCGCAAATTGATCTATTAGCTAAATATATTATGGGGGCTGGAAATAAAAGTGTGAATGTATTGGGACTTATGGTTCTAGAGCCCATGATAAAGGTGTGTACTCCCCTATGAATGAGGAGTTATGTTATCTTGCAGCAAGTTCTCAGCCCGGATACCAAGGTACCAACCAAGGACCTTGGTGTTCGAGATATGAGAACCAAGGTTGGAACAAGGATAATGGAAATCAATAGAGAGATAGGGAGACGGGTAGAGATCATGAAGGTCAATGGCATGATCATGAAAGAGATGGTGATCGCTACAATAATCATAGTACCAACCCCTATGTGCCTCTACCAAAGTCCAATGTGTCTCCCTACTAACCAACGGTGAGTAACCCCTGAATATTCAAAGATTGAGGACATGTTGTCTCAAGTCTTGAAAAAAGTTGAATCAACTGATAGTGGGGTGAAGGAATTAAAAACTGAGGTGTCCACTCTTCACCAAATGATAAGCTCCCATTCGGAATCTATCAAGCACCTAGAATCCCAAATGAACCACCTCTCTTCACAAATGAATCCACGTATGAAAGGTACCCTTCCAAATGACACACTTGCAAACCCGAAGAATGATGGCCAAGTGATGGCAATAGTCACTCAGAGTGAAAGGCTGCTTAGTGGGGTAAAGAAGCCAAATATTGAGGTTGTTGGGGAGCATGAGGACAAGACACAAGAGGATGTCGTGATTGAGAACAAAGTTGATAAGAATCTAAAAATTGGGATGAAGTCTAGTATACCCACTGTGATTGACAATGATGAAGACCCACATTAAGAGAAGGATGAGACCGACTCTCCTTCTCAAATTGCTATTAATATTGAAAATGATGCTCCAAGTGTGCATAAAGGACCCCCTCCATACCATCAGAGATTAGCCAAGAAAAAAGGAAGACGCCCAATTCAAAAGGTTTGTTGACATGTTCAGCAAACTAGCCATTAATATTCCTTTGGTTGATACTCTTACAAAAATGTCTGGGTATGTAAAGCTTATGAAGGAGTTTTTGAAAAAGAAGAGAGTCATTGAAGTAGGGATGGTTGAAGTGTTCCATAGTTATAGCGCGATGATGAAAGCAACATTGCCCCCAAAAGGGAAGACCCTGGAGCCTTTATTATCCCGTGTACTATTGAAGTGTTTTTGTTTTAAAAGGCATCATGTGATCTCGAGGCAATTATAAAATTGATTCCTCTTATGATTTTTCAGAAGTTAGGCTTAGGTACCCCTAGGCCTACAACAATGAGATTACTAATGGTCGATCGTTCAATTAAATACACGGTGGGGATTTTGTTTGATGTCTTGGTAAAGGTTGACAAGTTTATCCTACCGGCCAACTTTGTGGTTTTTGATTGTGATATTGATCTTGAGGTACCCATCATATTGGGACAACCATTGTGCTCTTACACAAATGGCGGGGTATGTAAAGCTTATAAAGGAGTTGTTGAAAAAGAAGAGAGTGGTTGAAGTAGGGATGGTTGAAGTGTCCCATAGTTGTAGCGCGATGATGAAAGCAACATTGCCCCCAAAAGGGAAGACCCTGGAGCCTTCACTATCCCGTGTACTATTGGAGTGTTTTTGTTTTGAAAGGCATCATGTGATCTCGAGGCAACTATAAAATTGATGCCTCTTGTTATTTTCAAGAAGTTAGGCTTAGGTACCCCTAGGCCTACACCAATGATATTACTAATGGCCGATCATTCAATTAAATGCCCGGTGGGGATTTTGTTTGATGTCTTGGTAAAGGTAGACAAGTTTATCCTACTGACCAACTTTGTGGTTTTGGATTATGACATTGATCTTGATGTGCCCATCATATTGGGTAAACCACTGTTGGCAATTGGGAGAGATTTGGTTGATTTGGAGCTCAGGGAGCTCAGGTTTCATATGGGGAGTGAAGAGGTGACGTTCAACGTATGCCAACCTACCAAACCAATGGACAAATTCAGAGTTGTGTTTGTGATCAACACCGAGGGAAGTTGGTTGAAGGAGAGAGGAGATCTCTGCTCTTATCGTTAATTAGGTATGCCTCCAGATCTGAATGTATACCCTAGGCCAAGGGGTGCGATCCCCCGAGCAGCTCTTCATACTATGGGGTTATATAATCTCCTTGACCTTTCGATTTAGGGTATTCAGCAGTGGGCCTACCTTAAGGTAGGAGGTGATTGAAAAAGGGGAAGCCGGTCCCCTTACATAGCCATAATAGTAAGTTTTTTCGAAGTAGCTGAACAATTGAATCCCTTGGTGAGTGTGAGATGAAGGAGGTACCCAAATCTATGGTGTTGTCAACTTGGAAACAAGATGAGATTATAAATATCTTGAGAAAGCACTTCCATCACTTTGGATGGGGCCGCACCAATTGGATTGGTATGCTTCTGGAAAATGATTGAAGATTGAGGTACTATCGACGAGCCATGACGTAAAATCAAGTGCTTCTTGGGAGGCAACCTAAGTGTTTTTACTTTTTATTTTTGTTACCTTTTGTTTTTTGGTTTGTTTTAGGAATGCATAGATATGGAAAAATGATTAAGTGAAGGAAAGGGTAGGATGGCACGTGCGAAGGGTCATGCGGTTTGCACACCCTATTATGCAGGCGCATGTGGCACCGCACACCCAAACTAGTGGACTAGAAAGAAAAAATAAAAGTCAGAGGTGATGTGCGATGGTTTGTGTGAGTCACACCTCTCTTTATGATCATCGCACCTCTGTCGCACTCCAAATTAGAAGGTTGGGCAAAGTTTGGGAGAAATATTAGTTGGTGCAAAGTGATGTGTGAGACGCACATTGGCATATGTGAATCGCACATCGCGATGCACTCAGGTAAGTTTTAAAATTTGTGTTGACCTATCCATTGACTGACCCAATCAGGAGACCAACCCGCAACCTTTCTTCTTCTTTTCCCTCCATAAACCATTACCTTTCTCCTATTTTCTCCATTATACTCCCATAAACCTCCATAACCCTCTCCTAAAATTCTCTAAATCCCTCAAACTTCCCCTAAATCTTGTTCCCTCTCACCCACACTCCTCCACCGCCAAGTCTCCACCGGTCTCCGCCTCTCGTTTTTGATCAAAATTTAGGTCACTATTGTTGGCACTCCATACTTTAATTTTTGCTTTTTCCTCCCTCTTCTGTACTTGTGGTAAGTTATACTACATTAAATCTATGTTTTTAAGTAGATTGGGAACACTTATTGTGAAGCATGCTTATTTAATCTTCCATATTTGTTGTGGGTGAGATCTCAAATTTCTGGTTTTTATGATAATGCATGTGCTTTGTCTTAATATTTAGCCCTTAAAATTCATGTTTTGGGTAAAGTGTAAGTAACCCACTTGATTTGATGCATAGATTGGGTGATGTTATTCTTAAGGGAAAATCGTCATCTTCACAAGGTTTTTGTTGAATCATATTGATTAGGCTGAAATTGTTGTTACCTATGTGCTCGTGTTTTGTTTTAATTGATTATGATTGTTCAATGAGAACTTTGGTTGAGGGGAGTGGATTATTGTGTGAATTAATGTGCCTATGTTCTTATCATGAAGGCTTGATATTCCCGATGTTATATATGGTAACATCCTTTTTAAGGGAAATCATTAAGCTTGTAGTTTGATTGTGAATGAGTTTGAGTTTTTCGGGGAAGTCTGATTACTCGGATAACTTGGGTTTTGGTTAAACCATGTTTAGGACTTATTAAAAATTAGTGTTGTGCTTGTTTCCCATACATTCCATAGATATTTCTCTGCAAGTCACATATGTAACACACATGAAAACAAGGAATTGAAAAATTCCAACTGTTTCCTTGTGCATTTCACATATGATGCGCAGATCTCTGTGTGCGAAATGCACAAGGCATCGCATACTGTTGTTATTGTTGCCATTTCACTAAGTTGAGGGGTGAAGGCTTGTGCGACGCGCACAATAACTAGTGCAAATCGCACCTTCCTTCACACCCTAAAGCAGAATTCAATCAGGTTTCTGTTAACATGTGTGATGCCACGTGCAATGCACACTTTGTCAGGTACGGTTCACATGTGACTCACACATGTCAGAAGTCACCTGATGTGTTTTTCTTTTCTTATGCATTCCATTTCTTTTTAGTAGATAACTCCTTTTAGCTTTTTTTTCTTTTCAATATTTTAAAAATACAAAAAAGATTTTGCTATTCATTTTGAGTACTCACAATCTCCTTGTGCAGATAATGTCTTTTGGCAGGGGAAACTCAGTGTGCGGTACAAGGAGGCCACCAAATCCTCCTACCTTTACGTCCACATCCAAGGGCAAGAAGAAAGACCCAGTTGCTCCCCTAGCACCTCTTCTTGTGCAAGTTTTAGAGGAGGACTTGATTCGCTTCGGTGTAGAAGGTATGAGAGCCATTTATGACAAAGACAAGAAAAGAACCTTCAACCCAGAGTATAGCTTCAAATTGCAGCGGTTGGGGATGATCTTCCTAACATCCCCCACCAGTTTGACACCCGCTAATGGTTCCCATTCCAAGAGGTACCCAGAGATTATTATACGAAGGTAGTTTGTGAATTATTTTCCACTTATCAGGCCAAGCAGGACTTTATGGTGTACAAGGGCAATATGGAGGACTTCCATTTCAGAGACTAAGTCATGGTTTGGGGTAAGGAAATCTGCATCACACCTACTTCTATCAATCCCATCTATTGGGGTGATATAATTGAAGCCTACACTAGAACTTCAGGCCATGTTGTTTGCTGAGACAAAGCCACTTGACTTGGCTGCCACTATCATTGCTCCTAGGACTCCCCTCTGGGCCACTATGGGAGACAATATCACATGTCAGACTCTGTACTTTGAGGCATGCCTATGGTACGACTTTCTCCGCTCCAAATTCTTGTCTTCTCAAAATGATCCAAAGGTTACCCAGAAGGGAGCCATTCTAGTTGCCTCTATCATATCAGGAGAGCATATTAACTTTGGATAGATAGCAGTTGTCATGATCAAAAGAAAAGCATGTCGGGGTAGTGATTCATTCCCCTTTTCCTGTACTCATTAGCAAGATTTGTGCTAAGGCTGGAATTCTATACTTCCACTGTGATGATCCTACCCATGCCACTGGTGTGCTTGACCTCACAAAGAAGACAAATATGGATCCCTCTAGAATAAAGAGGTGCAAAATGCAGCCTTTTGAAGATGTTGAGGTTGGGGATACAAATATTGAGCCCACTGCTTCCTCTCTTTCTAGATCATCCTCGGAAGTACCTACACCCGTAGAGTCAAGAAATCCTGCAGTTGTTGCACCTCTTCGACCTTCACTATCTTCACATACCTCAACCCAAGAGGTGGCCTCCAAAAGCTGGTTAACTTGACCTATTC
The DNA here is from genome assembly GCA_003996215.1 of Jaltomata sinuosa. Taxonomy (NCBI): domain Eukaryota; kingdom Viridiplantae; phylum Streptophyta; class Magnoliopsida; order Solanales; family Solanaceae; genus Jaltomata; species Jaltomata sinuosa. The sequence goes on along the minus strand of QJPP01000225.1, from coordinate 1,172,839 downwards.
TCATGATAGGCAGTTGACCGATCTAGTTAATAAGTTACAAGGTATGATTTAGAAGGTCGTCAAGAGGGCTATGAAGGAGGTAGTGGACAATGTGAGCAAACTTTGCAAGAGTGTGGATATAATCAAGGGCGTTATAACATAGACCCAAAAGGATTGGGACAAGGCCAAAGGGAAGGCACCGATTGGTGATGCAGACTTGTGTGCTTTGGATGTGGCCATGACATAGCCTCGTCATACTCCTGGATCTATGGATGAGCTATTTGCTGCATATGCTGTCAATGATGAGGAGTTGGCTGATGATTAGGATCTAGTGCTCCAGCGGGTGATCATAGAGTCGCAACATACCGCACGTTCTAGCTAAAGAGGAGCAGGTACTAGTTTAGAAGCAGCGGATCAGGTGAATGATGAGGAGAAGTAGCCTATGCAGGGAGTTGTTTCACCCTTTCCTTACTTGTTTGAGCTTAAGCATTAAGGGCAATGCTTCTTTTTCATGAGGGAGGTGGTGCATATTTGATTGTTGTTATTGGTTGCCCTTGTTGGGCCTTAAGATATTGTTTTTATTACCCATGTCAGGCCTTGACATTTTAATTTCCCTGTTAGATAATTTGTTTGGCCCTTTTCGGGCATGATTTAGATAATTGTGATATTGCCCTTGTCAGGCCTTTTATTTTCTTAGTGCTTAAACTGTGCCCTCGCCGAGTTTATTTTATGTGTTGCTTGAGTTTCAATAATAATGGGTTGGTCCTTCATGATTCATTGTTTTACTATACGTGCCTTGAAAATGCGCTTAGTGCCTACGCCGAGACTTGATTTTAAATTATTCATGACCGCTATAAAATTTTGGTCGCCTTATTAATAGTAGATTAGTGAATAAACTCCAAGGGTTTTCTTCATACCACGGTTCTTTCTCAAGGATCAAATTGTTTCTTTTATTTTTGTTTTCTTTGTGTTGAACCGAGTTGATGTTTCCTTCTGATAGATGAGAGGCGACTTTCTTAAGGGAAAATGCCATGTTTTTGAGTTGCTTGTCTTAAAATGGACCCACCAAAAAAATTCTTGGCAAGAAGTTTTTGGCAAATTGAAGGAAAGAGGGAAAATGATTTTGAGTAAAGTATTTCTTGTCATGACTTGCACACTTCCCATTTGGCTTGATTAATTCACAAACTAGTGTGGAAAAGAACTCAGAATAGCTCATTAAAAGTCATTTATCCCAATTGATCGAGAGGATCATTGTGGAATTCGTGTGTTGTGATGCCTTGTGTGGTAAGGCTATACTTCGTTCTTGTGTGTATGTGTTGTCTAGAACTTACTGCGAATGTGATTCAAGGTGAAATCCTAGATGTAACCAAGCTTAGAAGATGGTCTTAGGCCCTTTTTGAATAAGCCAATTCACCCAAATTGACTTCCCTTTACGTTGACCCTAATAAGCCCCTTTGATCTTGTGACCTTTCTGTGGCACCTTGTTCAAAACCTTGACCCTTTTTGGAACCTCTATTTTTGCACTCATCCTCCCTAATGGTTCGAACGTGAAATGTAAGCTAAAAACCTAAGTTTGGGGGAATGGAAATGATAACAGAGGCAAAAGCCTAAGTTTGGGGGTGCATGCTCCAATTTGGAGAAGGGAGGAATGTATTTCAACACAAGGTAGCACCATATGCCTAAATCAAAAATTTCTTCAAATTTTCCAATGAAATGAAAAAAATGAAAAGAAAGAAGGAATCGATGCTCTCAAGTGAAGGTGATAAAAGGAAGTTGAATGATCAAGTTAAAGGGAAACTATGTGTTGTGAGATGGAGTTTTTTTTCAAAAATATGAGCGGTGTTTTGAATTATCACAAAGATCATTAGGGAGGTTTAGTCACTTGAGACAAATGCAATCCTCACCTTAACCCTAGCCAACATTGTAACTCGCAAGTCCTTAGCGATTCCGAGCTTGGTAACTCTATAATAGTGGAAAATTACATAAAGGGCAAGCCTATGGTTCAATGTGTATGAACTTGAACTTCCTTGAGAGAGTGAGAGTCTTCTTGGTTTTCTTATAATGCCTTTTTATTGTAAATTGCATGATTGTGAGTGGGATTTTCTCTTGGTGTGAGTGGCATCGCACACTTCAAATGAATGAGACAAGTTGTGTGGTGAATCTCGAGTCAAACCTTGAAGGTCCATGCCAATGACTTGAGAAGCTTGAAAAATTGGCTTTGAATGAAAAATTCCCTTGTTTTTGAATGAGAAATGAAGTCATTTAGATAAACGTTTTGAAATGAGCAAATGCCTTGAGAATATGGTGGTCCAAATTGAGATGAGCATTGTAGTTGAGTCTTTTTATTTTAGTCATTTTGTTTCATATTTTCTTAGTCATAGAGTTTAGATTAATCTTGTGTGCACCCTATGTGTTTTAGAACGTAATTCATTCCTTACCTTGTGAGTAGCTTGCTTGAGGACAAGCAATAGTTCAAGTTTAGGGGTTTGATAAGTTGGTAATCTACCAACTTATTTATACTTTATTTATGAATTATTGCCATCACCACCAAAGCAATTGGCATCACAGGTCAGAGAAGATAGAGACATGCGATGCGCACAACACATGATGTGATCGCACGTTATGTCGCACATCATGTTGCACCACTCCCGAAGGGAATTTTTGTCCAATGCCAAGTGACATGTTTGGAAGCTTCTAACACCCAATTTGGGCTGTGTACCAGATATATTTTATAGTTTTGGATAGAGAATTGATCCCAAGGAAGATATGGAGAGTACTCTTTCTCTTTATCTTCTACACTTAGAATTCACCATATTTGTATAAATTGAGCTTGGATTTGGATATTGGCTTGAATATGAATGGAATTATGAGTTAACCAATTAGTATATCTTCTTATATCCTTAGTATGAGAAGCTAATTTCCTTGTCTAGAGGTATGTGCATGATGGGTATTTGAATTTGTGTATGAGTCTTGTTTAATTGTTCTTATAATTAATGAATTGATATGGGTCTATTGAATTCCTCAAGTTTTAATCATAAAATTGATGGTTCCAAACATTAATTGAGTTTTCCTTATTATGTTCTTGCTTGAAAGAGGGGTTTATGATTCAGATAAGAATTCAATAGTGGGAATTTGAGATTTCAACCTTAGATTGAGGCTAGAAATAGCTTAATCGACGGAAACTCTCATCTAAGAGTCTAAGCTAGAAATAGTATGACTTCCACAAGCAATATAATTGGTTGATTTATGTTAAGACTATGGTTCTTGAGCAAAGACCATCGGATATATATTTGGAGGATCGAGAGATTATCAAATATAACTAAAACCAATGCTACCTGTATTATTAATCTAGAAATTGCATAATTAATCAAGTACCCTAACCCTTTGTAGAATCCCATCGGAAGCATACCCCTAGTCTCATTCTCATTGATTACAATTCTCGTGTTTACATTACGCTTTTGTGTTGAAATCGAAGTTGCTACATAAATTTCCCTATCCAATTCCCCCAATATTTACTTTTAAGTTGTTTTAGTATTTACTCTCTTAGTGATTATTTCTCGAAGATCTCTTAGCGATTCACTACTCCACTTTCCATGGATTCATCCCCGACCATCTATTGGGTTACTTTTTTTTTCCTGACAATCGCTACCACCTCCTTCCAAAGAGTGATTTTGAGCGTCATCAGGAATGTGAATATGGTTTTTTCTTAGCCCTCATGAGAAATTGAGATTTGATTCTACCCGGTGTAACCATCCAAAAAGAAATAATAGGCTCTCCCCACATGCCAATCTAACATTTGGTCCATGATTGGGAGAGGGAAATGATCCCTTTAAAATTAAGGATTCAATTTGCGAAAATCCATGCACGCACACCACCCGAACACCAGTCTCAAAGAAGTCAATTCATTTTTATCATTTTGTACCACTGTAATACCTCTTTTCTTTGGCACACATTGCATTGGGATCACCTAAGTGCTATCCGATATGGGGGAACAAAACCCCTGCATCCAACCACTTTATAATTTCCTTCTTTACCACCTCTTGCCTAGGTTGGTTTAGACATCTTTGGTGCTCGATAGAAGGAATGCTATCTTCTTGAAGATTAATTTTGTGAGTGATTATACCCTAGGGAATACCAATAATATTGGCAATCGTCCACCCAATAGACTAGATATACTTTCTCAAAACAAATAATAAAGCTTTCACTTGACACTCTTTCAACTTTTACAAAAATAATAATCGGTAGCGTGTCATTGGCATCAAGGTAAGCATACCTGAAGTGTGGAGGACGAGGTTTGATCTCCAATCTTGTGGGCTTGTTGATAGACTTACAAAATCAGATCACTTTTTGCCAGTCAGGACAACTTATATGGTTGAAGATTATGCCAAGTTGTATATTAATGAAATAGTTTGACTTCATGGTGTCCCAATCTCCATCATTTCGAATAGGGTGCTTAGTTTACAGCAAATTTTTAGAGATCTTTCCAAAAAGGCTTAGGTACACAAGTAATTCCCCGTACAACTTTTCATCCACAGATAGATGAACAAGAAGAACACACTATTGAGACACCCAAGGATATGCTACAAGCTTGTGTACTGGATTTTAAACAGGGTTGGGATGACTATTTACCACTAATTGAGTATGCTTATAATAATATCTCCCATATAATCATTCATATGACTCCTTATGAAGCTTTATACGGGCAAAAGTATAGATTGCTGATTGGATGGTTTGAAGTTGAGGAAGCAGAATTCTTAGGTCTTGACCTGGTTCATCAGGCAATAGAGAAAGTGAAGTTAATCCGAGAAACATTACTAACAACCTAGAGTAGGCAGAGATCGTATGCAGATGTGTGACGCCGAGATTTGGAATTTAATGTTAATGATTGGGTTTTCCTAAAGGTTTTGCCTATGAAAGGCGTTATGCGATTTGGTAAAAAGGGAAATCTTAGTTCAAGATATATCGGATCGTACAGGATCACTCAAAAGGTAGGAAAAGTTGCATATGAGCTAGACTTACCTACAGAATTTGAGACCGTCCATCCTGTATTTCATGTATTAATGCTATGAAAGTGCATAGGGGATCCTCACGTATTATTCCTATCAAAGATGTTAAACTTTTTGAAGACATATCCTACGAAGAAGTACCAATTGCTATCCTCGATCGTCAAGTTAGGAAGCTCAGAACCAAAGAAGTAGCCTCAGTAAAGGTATTGTGGAGAAACAATAATGTTGAGTAAATGACGTGGTAAGTAGAGGAAGAAATGAGGAAAAACTATCCCCAATTATTTACGCCAAGAAGATAGTATTGAGGTAAGTCAAATCCTTATCTTCTTAATATATTTCCTATTGTGCAAATGATTGCATTTAATTGTATATCGTTGTATTGCCCTGTGAGGCACTGTGTTGGACTTTTACTGAGTTTCAGGTTTTTTGATAGTCTCAATTATAAAGTAAGCTCTGCCAAAAATTTTAAAAATCCTAAAATACTAGAGCTCTATACACATTACCCTCATTCGAGGATGAATGATTCTAAGGGGGAAGGATGTAACCTCCTGTACCTTTCAAAACCTATATGACTAAGTTAATATCGGTGAAGGTACTTGAGCTCGAGATTGTGAAGGGATAATTTGAATTTGAAATGGCCAAATTTATATAAGTGTTACGTTAACGTATAAGGATGAGGGTTTTGAAAATGAGATAAAACAAGTGAGGTGCTTGATCGACTTATCTAAGCTCATCAGTGACAAGTAGGTGCATCACCTACCTACGCTAATGAACTAAGTTCCGAGGGAAGATTATGGGAAGCAACACCATGGATTAGTAGACCTAATGGTAGCCCAAATGAAGCTTAAAGTTCGCCAATCAAAGTGCAATATAATCTGGCCCAAACAACTACAAAAGGTATCCACCAATGTTGACCACATTTTGACCCAAGAAAAGACCAAAATCAGCCACAAAACTTAACCCTTTTTGAGGCTCAAGCAAAGGATAATTTTGGCTCAAGTTTCTTGACCCAATTTGGCCCAAATCTAATCAATAAAGTCGGCCAAAGAGGCCCCTTATACAGACCTTTTATTGATCAATATTAATCACAAAAATCTGATTTTGTTTTACTAGAACTCTCTTATCTTCTTTCCACTTGGCAACCCCTCTCTCCCTTTAGGTTTCTAAGAAGATCAAGATTCATTCAAGATTAAGGTAAGTTAGACAACTTATTATCTTGGTACTAATCTACTACAGATAGCTAGGATATCCTATACAACAATAACATACCCAGTAAATTCACATAAATTGGGGTCTAGAGAGGGTAGAATGTATGCAGACCGTACCTTTACCCCAGATGAAGTAAAGAGGTTGTTTCCGGTAGACCCTCAGCTCACAAAATCCAAGATATATATCCAAATAAACTAAGCAGTATATAATCACAAAACTATAATGACAAAGTAATACTAGAGTCTAACCAAACAAAGCACTAGAAAAATATCTGATGCAGATAAAATAAAAACTACAAGAGTAACCCTACCAAAACGGACCATAAGACACTACACTCCTCCCTACTATGAAGTCAACCTACCTACTAACCTTATACCCTAATCTGTTCCCTCCATACCTTCATATCTAAGGTCATGTCCTCGGTAAGCTGCAACTGCACCAAATCCTACCTAATCACCTCTCTCCAATATTTCTTCGGTCTACCTCGACCTATCTTAAAACCATCCATAGCCAGCATCTCAGACTGCCATAAAAGGGCCTCCTTGCATCTCCTCATAACATTTCTGAACCATCTCAACCTTACTTCCCGTATCTTTTCTTCCATCGAAGACACTCCCACCTCGTTTTGAATATCCGCTTTCCTAATACTAATACGTAAATCTTCCCGAGAAATGTTTAGCTACTATTTTGTCAAAGTTACATCAGGTTTAAGAGCTAATATTATCTTTATTATACCCTTGTATTGTAGATTAACTTAATAAAGAAAAGTCCAAGTTGTGGTAAGCGCAATCTTATTTTGTGGGACACCTTTCTTTACTACCTCTTTACACTTGATGATGTTCCTATTAGTGTTTAAAATGAATTTTGTATAGGTAGAAAACTTCATGGAGTGTGTGATTGTTTGAGCTAGCAAGGCATGTGGGTCTCGTATCCTTCTGACCCCAGAGATCCTTTGCTAGTATGTGATGTTATGCTAGTATCTCGTATGGACCCTAAGGCAAATATTTCATTGCCTATTTTGGGTGCCACTTATCTACTTCTATCCTTGTTTGACACAATCGAGGTTTAGTTATGTTGGCTACAACTTTTGAATGAAGTCAATTAGTTGGTTGATGGATATTCCATGGGGTACACTTGGTACCAAGCTCATATGGTAAACTTCTTGCCACCCTCATGCGGATGGACAACGTGAAATGGTGAATTGAACTCTTTGGAGCAAGCTTTGGCTCATAATCGGAAAGAACCAGACTTCTTTGGAGGACCATTTGTTGTCAATTAAATTGGGTTCCAATAGAGTCCTCAATCCCTCTAGTAGCATGACTCCATTTATGATCTCACTTCCCTTGGGAAAGAGAGGCATGATATGCTTGAAAGATCTTATCTCATCTTTTTGTGGTCTTACATTTGAGAACACCTTAGATGAGGGTAGTATCCCTAGCACCTTTGTTTATTGCCTCTTTGCATATGATGATATCCATGTTTGTATTGGATTTGTTTCCTATAGAGGTAGGGATTCCTTTGATTGGTCTAATTGTTTTTGTGACCAAGTTAAGTGGGTCTTATATCCCTTTGACCCCGGAAACCCTCCAAGGGTGCCTTGTTTGCATGCTACTACTTGTGCTAATTAATGTGCTAACCCTCATACTATGAGGAATTTTTATTTATTTGTCCATCCTATGTTTTTTCAATGTTTGGATTTGAGGACGAATCATTTTCAAGAAGGGGAGGATGATACAATATCGCTCGACAATGTTTATGATAGACTTACACTTCAAGATCTAGATAAGAGGATCCAAGCCACACTCACCCTTGGATCACAAACGGAGCTTGGAAGAGCCTCAGTACACTCCAAATGAAGAAATTCTACATTTGTATTATTTCTTGGAAGTAAGAAAGAGAAGACAACATGAAGATGGTTGCTGCAATAGCTGTGCAAAGCTATTTGCGACCAGAACAATGGATGGTGCATTTTGCACCTCACTTCACACGTGATGAGTGACCTATGTAGTCTTCCAAGGTCACTTTTGGGCTTTATTTTAAATAGCCACTTTCGATAAATGTTTGTTAGAGGCATACTATAAATAGATGCCTTAGTTACTTTCATTAGATTATGTTTAATTGAGAATTGAAGAACTCCTTGAGAGTGTAGATTTTTAGCTTAGTATAGTTTGGGTGGATTCCCATTAGTGTAGATTAGGTTAGTGATGGATGGATTCCCATTGTTGATCTAAAAGCTCCCTTACCTTGATTTTCACTTGAGTTTCTCATTTGTGGATTCATTTGCGTTACTCATTTCTATGAAATTCAAGCTCTCTTCCCTCTTCGTTTAGTTGTGGATTCAATTAGGCCTTTCTTTCTTCACTTCTCATCTCCTATTTCTCATCTAACTTTAAGTTTCGCATATTTGAAAGATTTCAATTGGTATCCCCAATTGGGATCTTATCAGTACTTGAGGTATATAATCTTCACTCAAGGATGAATGTCCCTAAGGAGGGAGGATGTAACACCCTGCCAATTCGAATGTTGGATTAACACATACTTTTGGGGTAATACTAAGAGTTATTAATATGTAGGAAGGATGTTTTATGAAGTATTTTCATTTCATAATGGTCGTATGTTATGTTTTGAAGTCAAGGAAATTGCAAAATGAAAGTCGGGGAAAGGTATTGTAAATTCTGTTAAGAAATTATCTTAAAATTTATGTTAAATGTCTCGAATATTTTATCCTAATATATAAAGAGTTAGAAGCCCCTCGACCTACAAAATTGAAGACCTACGAGTCTAGTTTTCAACGCATTAAATTATTTGTTCATACTACTTCAGAATAAAGAGATATTCACGTTTTTGCGAGACTGCACAAGAAGGAACGTTTAGGCGGTCCCCCAAAGCCCCTATGTCGGTGTTGCTTTCTATAGGACCTCCTCCTTCGTTATTTTCCCCAAAAATCGGATGAAAACCCACACAAAAATCAGATAATATTCCCATACATCCTCCATGGGTGTTAGGATTCTCACCTCAAAAGTTTAACATAAGTTGCTCTATGTCGCGAGCTCATCGTTCTGGTATAGTTTTCTCGTCGATTTGGGCTTTGGTTGTTGTTACTGCAAAGAAGCAACTCATTTTTCTTGGGATATTTTATCCTTTTGTCTAGGTAATCTACCCCCTATGATCCCCCTTCGTAGTTGTATGATCAAGTATCATTTTTATAGACATCCAACCTACGAAGTGGTGTTTTAGATATTGTGTCTCCGGACAACCCCTTTGTATTGTTAAGTTTGGATATTATGGTTGTGTACTGATGGTGTTAAGTTTTTATAGGGACTGGGGGTTGGTGTGATTCTTATCAGAGTTACGTAAGATAGTTGTTGGATTGAATGACGTGAAGTATGCCTTCAAATAGTTCATCGGGAGCTCGTTGCTCCTTCAAGATGTGGTTAGCATGTTGTTGTTGGATTTAGCTGCTGTTTAATATTATTAGTAGCCTCATTTTATGATTTGTACTTGGTTGGTCGCAAGTGTGAAATTGATTCATTATCGATTTGTTGTGGCTACGTTTTGCAGCCTTGTTGATTCTCACATTTGTTTATTAATATTTGGTTGGTCAAGATTCATAGCAACACCTTTGGGGCTTTAGTTGAAAGGTATGTTAAGGCTTTCTTGTAACTTTCTGGCATGACCTTTAAGTCCAAAGCTTGTATCGCCTGTGTAACATTGTTATTCTACTAGTGGCCTTATAGTATTGAGTTTTTTCCCACAACATGATATGACGACTATCAACAACTCTCTATTCATTACACAGCGTCCTAGAAGAGCATGTTATTATTGAAATAAGGTCACCTGCGATTACATGATATAATTGTGCTTTTTTTATCGTCTTGCTACTGCCTATGAGGTTGTTTTGGCCTCATCAGACACTGACACTGCAAGGGCTTAGAGCCTACATTCTAGTTACTATAACCGTGCCTTCGGGCTAGTCAAACCATACCTACGGGATGGGTAGGTTGTACCTATAGGGCAGTAGTTACATTATATTATCGTTCCTTTGGGACAGGCAGACCATACCTATGGGATGGGCACGTTGTACCTATAGGGCACAAGTTTTGTTACATTACCACACATTCAGGCAGGGCAGACCGTGCCTATAGGTCGGGCAGACCGTACCTACAGGACGGACAGGCTATACCTATGGGGTAGCACTTATATGATACCACAGAGCCTCAGAGTTGCACTGATTCATGACACATGTACAGTCAGACAATTTAGATCAGATTATCACTGGGGTCAAGGTAAGGGGGTCAGTATGGGTATTTAGCGACCATTTGCACCTACTAGGACTTATGGCTATTGTATGATTTTTTTACCTGCCGGGTTTATGGGGGTCAGGCACGTTTATTGTTTGCTATGTGCTTTAGATGGTATTTTATTACAGGAAGGTAAGTTATTGTACTTTTTATTTTACTACTGCCCTTTTGTTTAATCCTCACACTTCAGTTTAAGTTTTTAGTTTGCCTTACATGCTTAGTATATTATTTTGTACTAACACTTCATTGCTTGGGGGCATTGTATTCATGCCTGCAGGTTCTGAGCAATGACCAGACAGAACTTTCGGGTAGCATAGTTGAGCTTTCAGCAGATCGGTTAACTCTTTTTTTAGGGGTCGCCAGTGCCTCAGAGGTTTGCCTTTTTTCTATTTATATTTTATGTTTGTTGGGACCCTGTCCCATCAAGTATCTTATTCATAGAGGCTTGCAGACGAGTCAGTTGGGTTGCATAACAACGATGGTGGCCATTTTGGCCTTATATGTTTATTAGCTGTAGTTGTTAGCCAAAGAGGCCTTGTTGTTCTTTTGTTGGATGTTTAGCGACTTATTGGCCTAGTATACATTGTGTATACATGTTTTAATTTTTATATAGAGATCATGGTGGCCTTGCCGGGCTGCATCGCATTTATGCTTTCCTAGATATCATGGCAGCCTTAACGGCCCAAACATGACTTTTGTGCTTCCTGTTTATTGCTTTATATGAACTGTTGGAGTAGCTATTTTCTTTCTAGAGATTTTGGCAGGGGCCTTGTCGTCCAAGGGCTTTTTTTAGCCGAGATATACTTGTTTGTTTACTTGATTATGTATGGCTGCTATGCGCTATTAGCAAATAGTTTCGTAGGGCCGGCTTTGGCCTAAGTTTTTGCATTAGGTGCCAATTCTGCCCCCCGAGTTTGGAGCGTGACACCAATAGCCCAAAACGAGTCCGAAAGCTTTGGGACCCGAACAAAATGTCTTACTAGCCAAAATTCAATGCTCTTGAGCTAATAACACTTAAATAATTTCCATCTAAGGCCGTCTTCTCTGAATGTTAAACAAAGTCAACTCTACCATCAGTCCTGGCAAGTCATAAATTACCTATTGCCTCTATGGGAAGGCTCAAAACACAAAAAAAGAATGAAAATCAAGAAAACAACCTAGAGGGTCATTACATCTTGGGATCGGAACGAGATTCAAGTAGCATGTATTATGGCAGCAGATCAACATTTAGGGTAGGTTATGGTCGAATAGTAGCAATGCTAGATTAGTAAGGATATTTCTTCTATAGAAATTGATAGAGACAACATGCTTAGGCCTTTGAGCATGGAGTTTGGATGGTAATACCTGAATGTAGTTAATAAGCATGGGTTGCAAATAATTATGTGTATGGCAAGTTGTATGTGTAGATAGAGCCTAAGATGTAATGATAGAGACTTAAACTTCGTGCTTAATAACTAGGTGATTCCAAAACTATAGGGAATCCACATGGTAAGAAGAATAACCTTGGTACGATTCTTAATTAAACTATGTTAAGTTTGGATTCCTAGTTAGGGTAGTTAAAGCTCTATTTTAATAACTGTGAATCCCTTAGTAGATTCACTTAATGGTTGTGTTTTGGGACTGGGGATTAGTTAAGGAATAATAAAAATTGCTTATGTAGAGGCTCCAAAATTATGATTAATGGGTTAGTAATGAAGATAAATCGAGTTTGACCTTGTATTCAAAAATACGAACCTGGCGATAGTATTGTAAAGGGGAGGAAATGGCCAGTCAAACCTAAATAGAAGTATAGAACTTACTGGTGTGGTGGGAGAGATTAGTAATGGCCTGTAGGTACTGTATGAATTTGAGTTAACACTCACTTTATGATATATTTAGAGTGAAATTGTATAACTCGTGATTGGTATTCGAACATGGTTGATTTATATATGCTTTGCCCTGTTGTGGTTGTATGAATAAGCTAAATGAACAGGAAGTGATAAGTAAGCTGAAATGACTAAGTATGAATAAAGTCTTTGAAACCATGATTATATATACACACATGCATTCATTCATCATATATCGAACCCAGAGCCTAGTTGTATTAAATACGGACAGAATGATCACTATGAAGCTGATACCATGCATGTATGGTACATGAACACCTATTTATACAATTCAAGTTGCATCAATACCACTCACAAGGAGTCAAGCTCAGGACCTCGAAGCTTTACAAGGGATATTCATGAAGATATATGTGCTTGAGCACATCTTGATGCCAAAGAAGGGGTTTCATGCCTTAGTGATTGCTTGTGAAGAAGGAACGAAGGCCTAATTTGCAGACTATGGCTATATTTGTAATTTTTATTCAAAGATCCACTTTTGGTCTACTTGTGTAATAAATTATCTTAATCTATAAATAGTGACAAAAGCTCACTTTAAGAGTTAGTGTTTGGGATGATTATAGACTTGTCTTCTCTTCAGAGAATTGAGAGTTTGGTTGAACATTTTGTTGGTACTTGTTTGAGAAAGGGATTGCAAGGTGAATTCAATTCCCTTGAGGTTCCTTATATAGTTTAGGTTCTTGTTTGGTAATCATTCAATTGAAGGTTTTGATATCATCATCATGATTGTCAATTGAATTCCTTACTTGTGTCTAACTTTAATGTTCTTATTCCTCGTTCTTAGCTTAAGTTTTCAAGTTCATATTTACATTTGCATAATTTGGTATTAGAGCTTTGCTTAGATTTGTTTCTACAAATCTAGTCATCGGTTTTGAGAAAAAAAAATCTTTGATTCTTATGTTTTTATAATTATTTTGACACTAGAATCCTCTTCTCTAGTGTTCTTGAGTCTAATTACAAAGATCAAAATGTTTGTAGGTGGGAAGAATGATCCACCATTGAAGGGTTTTGAAGGTTTGAATCTTGATGAACGTGAAATTGGGTCTTGAATATTTAGTAGGATTTGGAGCTTAAAAACTATTGGTCTTTGTTTGCCTAGTAATAAGGATCAAGAATCTGAAAATTGAGCAAATTCCAAGGAGTTTTGAAGGTTGTTGAAAATTTAAAATTCAAGAGTGTTCTTGGTGTTCTTCAAAGGTTCTTGGTGAAGAAGAGGGCAAAAACGTACAAGTTTGATCCAAAATTCCTATTGAAAAGGTGTTAAAAGGTGTTTTAACTCCAAAAAGGTTAAATACTAGGTCGGTGGGCCCAAAGAAGTTCAAAGGAGTCAAAAACGTCTTGAAGAAACGTCTCCACATTTCAAATCATGGACCAAACCAGTAGCTACGACTTGTGTTTTTGTCCAACCACAATCAATAACGTCTTGACATTTATTGATTTTTGGCTCCACGTTTTGGGCTGTCAGAGAATAATATCTACACATTTCTAAAACGTCTCCATGATTTTGAGAAACGTCTCAACAATTTTGAGAAATGTCTCCACGATTTTGAGAAATGTTTCCACATTTTTTGGCTCATGCTCCATGAAATTTTCCTTCACAACAAAATGGCTCTATATGTTTCGGAGCCTTAACTCCACGAAATCAAGTCCAACTTCCTCAAACATGATTTTCTTGGTACGAACCTTGATTAGTTAGTTTCTTATCCATCTAATTCTACTTCTTTTTGCTTCAAAAAGTTGATTTTAATTAGCAGATTACCCTACTAAATATTCTCAAGTTCTTTGTGTCCGATTTTCTTTCTTGAGCTTTTGTTGTTAATTTTCTTGGTTCAAGTATGTTTGATTTTGTCTAGTCATCTGTTATTCAATAAACAAGAACCCATTCTAACCAAAAGTAGCAATTGGGCACTTTGTGAACCACCGACTTAAACAAGTTTCAACATTGGCCGAGCTAATTGTGAGATCACTTAAAGGTGTGTACACTCAAGTGAATTGTGAGGTTATTTACTAACTACTAACTTGTTTGCTTGTTTTGATAAGTGTATTTTAATAGGTACCATGACAACTGAGGAGGATAACTAAGTTCCTACCGAGGAACCAACACTTGTGGACGTTATGAGGGTCTTATCCGACTTAACAAAATGATGGGATTAGTAGAAAATGCTATAAGGGAGATGTCACCTCTAGTCTTCTTTAAGGGACACACAAGTGACATAGCTCATCAACAATTTTCTCACACCATCTCACCCGCTACCTTCCATCACTTATACAACCCATATCCATAAATGGATACCCCATCCACTCATAGACAAACCACTCAACGAACTCCTACAAATCAAAATATCAACCATAACCCCATTCTAATCCCACAAGCCCGCGGCCAACCAAACCTTCAAAATCAAAATCCTCCTCCCTGAATTGAAACTCCAAGAGCCATTGATCCACAAAATGATATTGAAGATTATGACGACAACTATGATGAACAAATGGGGAGACAAGGAGCACAAGGAAGGTTTGAGAATAGAGGAGGCAGTAGATAAGGTAGAATGTAAATGCACATGCAAAGGGGAAGACATGGAGGTCACCGAGACCATGGAAATAAAGAGTTCAACTATGGGAATGATCAATATGGTGAACATGAGAACTATGGAGGTCATGATCATGGGATCAACTCCATCAAGGCCACTCTTCAAAATTTCAAAGGTACTAGTGATCCCGAAGAATACATCAATTGTGAAACTCAATGTGATCAGATTTTCCAAACTAATGACATGACCAAGGTGAAGAAGGCTACCTATGCTATTGCTCAATTTAAAGGATTTGCTTCGACTTGGTGGGAATTCATAGTAAGAGCTAGATGGGATATGGGAATTAACGTTATTCCTACTTGGAAACAATTGTAACTAATCTTGAGTATAAAGTATATCATCGAGCATTATAAGCAAGATCAACTCAAAAAGATCTTCACATTAGGGAAAGGGTTCAAGAATGTAGAAGAGTATTATGATGAGTTCCAAACCTTGAAAATGAGGGTTGACTTTGTAGAAGAAGAAGCTTATGCTACTACTCGATTTAGGACCGGGTTGGACAAAGAGGTTGCTTCAAAAAATTGACTCCACAAGTATCCCACTCTAGGTGAAATGATTGAATCAGCTATTGAAGTAGACAAAGGACTCAAAAAGGAAAAACAATCCAACCCAATGGGGTTCTAAAATTCATGAAGTAAGGGAAACGAGGTTTGAAATTCTTCTTCTGATTGTTTGAAATCCAAAGAAACAAGGCAAGACTTCAAGAAACCGTTTTAGAAGAACCCTTATCAAAAGCGAAATGTTCCAAAGAATATACAAAAAGAGGGAGGTAATAAGGTGATCCAATGTTTCAAATGTCAAGGTTGGGGCTATAAAATGAGTGAATGTCCTAATAAAAAAGCTTTTGTGATAAGAGGAGTACCTTGTCCCATGGATAAGGAAGGACATGAGGGTGATTTTTATGACCCCTAAGGAGAAGATGATTACTTTGGGAATGATGAGGAGTTTGTACAAGAATCCTTGGAACAAGAAGGGTATATCACCATTCCAAATTATGTTGCAAGAAGGGCCACAATTAGCTAAGCTATGGATGATCCAAGTCAACGAGAAAGCCTTTTACATGCCAAATGTCTCATCAAAGGTAATGGATATGTCTTAATTATTTATAGCGGGAGTTATGCCAATGTAGATAGTACTATTTTGGTAAATTTCTTGAATCTCCCAACTAAAAAAAATGATAATCCCCACAAACTTCAATGGCTTAATGAATGTGGGGAGCTAAAAGTGCAAAAGCAAGTGTTAATTAAGTTCAAAATGGAGGATTATCGAGATGAGATCTTGTGTGACGTGGTTCCAATGTAAACTTATCACCTACTACTTGGAAGACCTTGTTAATTTTACCGTATGACTATACGTGGTGGTGGAACCAATAGGTACTCAGTGTTGTTGTATGATCGTCGATACCTTCTTCAACAAATGACACCTTTGCAAGTTGGAGAGGTATATCAAAAGATGATGGAACATAAGGAGAAAGGCAAGGGTGAGGGAGAAGGAAGTAGTGAGGAAGTTCCCAAGGAGAGAGTTTCAAAATAAAGGAGTCTAAGAGTGAGACCAAGGTGGCACTCATGTAAATGTATAAGGAGATTAGGCAGGAGGTAGAGGAACAAAGACCGGTGATCCTTATCATGCATAGGGATTAATCTTTATTTACTAATAGAATAACCTCTTCTTTGTCTAGCTCTATTTCTTATATTTTGCAGGATTATGAGGATGTATTTCACGAGGAACTCCTAAGGGGATTGCCACCCCTTAGGGGAATAGAACATCAAATAGACTTTATCCTGGGGTCTCAATTGCCAAACAAAGCCGCTTATCTAAGCAACCCTGAGGATACAAAAGAACTTCAAAAATAAGTTGAGGAACTCCTAGCTAAAGGAGTTGTGGAAGAAAGCATGAGACAATGTGCGGTACTGGTCATCTAAGTTCCAACAAAGTATGGGACATGGAGAATGTACATTGTTTATCGAGCCATTAACAAGATAATGGTAAAGTATCACCATCTATTCCTTGTTTAGATGACATGCTTGATGATTTCAACAGATCTTGCATCTTCTCTATGATTGATCTTAGGAGTTGTTACCATCAAATCCGGATAAATCCCTGTGATGAGTGGAAAACTGAATTCAAGACCAAGTTTGGTCTATATGAATGGTTGGTGATGCCTTTTGGTCTCACTAATTCTCCTGGAAATTTTGTGTTTGATGAATCATGTAATGAAACCATTCATTGGCATATATGTGGTTATTTATTTTGATGATATCTTGGTGTATAGCAAAACCATGGATGATCATGAGGCCCATTTGAAAAATGTGTTTGAGGTACCTCGTCATGAGCAATTGTATGCTAATGTGTCAAAATGCTCATTTTGTATTGATGAGGTTGTGTTTTTGTGCTTTGTGGTGAGCTTAAGGGGCATGGAAGTGGTTGAATCCAAGATAGATGCTTTTAGGAATTGTCCAACACCTACGTCTATAGGAGATGTTTGGAGTTTTCATGGGTTGGCTAGTTTCTATAGGCGGTTTGTCAAGGATTTTAGCACTATAGTTGCTCCCTTGATCAAGGTAATTCGAAAGGATAAACCTTTTCCTTGGGGTGACGAGCAAGCAAAGGCTTTTTAGTCCTTGAAAGAAATGTTTAGCTTCACACCATTATTGCAATTACCCAATTTTGATAAGATATTTAAGTTGAATGTGATGCTAGAAAAGTAGGTATTGGTGCCATTATATTGCAAGACCAAAAACCAATTGCCTATTTTAGCGAGAAGATCAAAGGTGCAACTTTGAGTTATTCTACTTATGATCTTGAGTTATATGCTTTAATTCATGCATTAGGTAATTGGCAACATTACTTGTGGCCTAAAGAGTTTGTGATTAGAACTGATCATTAGTCTTTGAAACATCTTAGGGCCCAAGGAAAGTTGAACAAAAGGCATACCAAATGGGTTGAATTTTTCGAAACCTTCCCTTATCTGATTCATTATAAAAAGGGAAAGGATAATGTTGTTGTGGAGGCCTTGTCTAGAGAACATGTCTTGATGAATACTTTATATTCTAAATTAATTGGTTTTTAATGATTGAAGACATGGTAACCCAAGGACCGCATTTTTGCTAAAATCTTCCAAGATTGTAAAGAATGGGAAAGGGAAAAGTGGCTTAGGAATAGATCTTCTATTCCCTTTTCCAAGATTGATTGTTTCTTATTCAAGGATAACAGACTTTCTATGCCCATGAGCTCTTTGAGGGAACTCCTTGCGAGAGCGGCACATGATGGGGGATTAATGGGTCATTTTGGTATTGATAAGACCTTGGGGATTCTTGAGGAACAATTTTATTGGACTAAAATGCGAAATGATGTTTCTAGAAATTGTGGACAATGTATTGAATATAGAAGTACTAAATCTAGGCTTCTTCCCTATGGATTGTATACCCCTCTCCCCACCCCTAAAAGTCCTTGGCTTGATATTTTTATGGATTTTATTTTGGGTTTGTTAAGGACTAAAAAGGAAAATGATAGCATTTTTGTTGTTGTTTATCGATTTTCAAAGATGGCTCATTTTATTGCATGTCATAAATCTGATGAAACTTCTCATGTTGCATCGTTATTGTTGAAAATGTGGTCAAGCTACATGTTATTCCCAAGACCATTGTGAGTGATAGGGATCATAAGTTCCTTAGTCATATTTGGAAGGAATTCTGGGGTAGACTTTGTACTAAATTTTAGTTTTCTACCTCTTGTCACCCACAAACCGATGGTAAAACCAAAGTTGTGAATAGGACCTTGGGTTCTATGCTTTGATACGTCGTAAATGGGAAGTTGACTTCTCAAGAAGAACATTTGCCTTTAGTTGAGTTTGGTTAGATTAGAGTTATTCATAGCACTATTGGCATGCCTCAATTTGAGGTTGTTTATAGTTTTAACCAAATAACCCCTTTAGATCTCACATTTTTGTCTCAAGATGTTGTTTTAAGTTTAGATGAAAACAAAAGATCCAAGACTATTAAGAAATTGCATAAAAAAGTTAGACTTCACCTTCAGAAGAAGAATCAAGATATGGCCAAAAAAGCAAACAAGGGCCGTCAAAGATTTCTTCTTGAACCAGGAGATTGAGTGTGGGTACACTTTTGCGAGGAGCAGTTTCTAACCAAAAGGAAGACCAAGTTGATGCAATGAGGTAGCAGGCCATTATAAGTGCTTTAAAGGCTCAATGATAATGCCTACAAGATTGATCTTCCTTTGAAGTATCAAGTACACAATACTTTCAACGTTTGTGACCTCTCACTCATTGGCACTTGTGATGGTGATCCTTTAAATTTGAGGACAAATTCTTTTCAAGAAGGGAAGAATGATACAATCCAAGTTGCATCAAGACCACTCACAAGGAGTCAAGCTCGGGACATCCAAGCATTACAAGGGCTATTCATAAAGATAGAGGTGTTTGAGAAATCTTAATACCAAAGAATGGATTTCATGCCTTGGTGATTGCTTGTGAAGAAGGAACGGAGGCCTAATTTGTAAACTAGGGCTATCTTTGCAATTTTGATTCAAAAAGCCACTTTTGGGCTACTTTTGTAATATATTAGCCTAAACTATAAATAGTGAGAATAACTCACTTTAACATTTAGTTTTTGGGATGATTATAGACTTGTCTTCTCATGAGAGAATTGAGAGCTTCATTGAAGATTTTGTTGGTACTTGTTTGAGAAGGGGATTGTAAGGTCAATTCCATTCCCTTGAGGTTCCTTTTATAGTGTAGGTGCTTGTTTGGTAATCATTAAATTGAAGGTTTTGATATCATCATCATTAATGTCAGTTTAATTCCTAACTTGTGTCTAATTTTTATGTTCTTATTCCTTGTTCTTAGCTTAGGTTTTCAATTTCATAGTTATCATGCATAACCTAGGGTCCCTTGAAGGTCAGGGATAGTGGGCAAAAATAAGACCCATAGCCTGTGTGTACATATACTTGTATATATCACTTCATATGTTATTATATTATCATTATATGCTTCATTATATTGCCTTGTGGTCGGTTGTATAAGGTTGCAGAGTAGTTATAGCAAGATCTGTGAGTATTGAGAAGGATGACATGTGGACTGTAGATGAACTAGTTCCCTAGCAAGGGAATTCTGGTAATTAGTTATTATGACTTCCAGGATGTAGAGGTAGACGGATACACTATATGGACCTAGATTGAATAACCTATTAGGTTGATAGTTGCTGGGTGAATTTGGGTAGTGGGTAATTCTTTACAACTAAGCGCAGTTGTGTAAGTATTGCCATACACCAGTAAGAGGAAGTTTGTAAGACGTAGAGGTTACTCTTCAGTGAGGAGGAAGGGTAGATGATTGAGGAGGTGTGATAAGTGCTTAGAATTTACCTTTCACATAAGCTTTCTTGTTATATGTAGAAGTAGTAGTATCTGTTTAGCATTAATTTCTATTCATATGATTTATGTTGACTAACCCTGGTCGACCGATGATATCTACTAGTACGTGTCGTTGTATTGATGCTACTCTTGCTAAACCTTTGATGTAGATGTGTGACAGTTTGGCTGAAGTTCGAGCTTTGATTGAAGAGTCTCCAGCAGCAACTTCCATTCTCTATCCTTTGGCGGAAGTTGTGTCTTTTATGTTTGTCATATCTTTCTTTAGTAGATCTTGTACATTCTTAGACTAGATCCTTGGGGGAATTTAAAGTAACTTGTATAAATTGCAATCCTTGTATTATAACTATTTAATGATTCAAATATTTATGCAGTTGTTTCTGTTTCAGTAAGTTTGAAATTGCTTAAAAAGACTTTCGTATGCTAAAGGTTAGGTGATTTTAGGGCTCTCCTACCTAGATATATTAGAGTAGGTGCCCGCATGATCCCACCATATTTGGGGTCGTGATAGTTGGTATCAGAGCCTAGGTTACAGGTCTCTCGAGTACAAGACCAATGTCAAAATAAAGTCCTACAAATTTGTGTGTTGATGTCCACATCAAATCTAAATGGCACCATCTAGGTGTGGTTTAACTTTCTTCTCTCTTTTCGTGTTGTCCAAGTCTGTTGTCATACTGATTGAATCCATTTGGTATCTAGCTGATCCAAATTGGTATCTCGATGCGACTAGTATATGATTGGGTGGAACCAATTGGTGTCTAGTTGATTCCAATTGGTATCTCACCTTAAGCAGTCTTGATAATGTCTTCCTCGTGTGATTATGTGTTTTTAGTGGTGTGCCTGGTGTCTAAATAATGTGGCACCCTGGTTTACTTGTTTCATGTTTGAGTAAAAGGTGAGATTGAAATTGTTAAGGCAATAAGGAAGTCGATATGTGTCACGACCGAAATCGGCCCATAATAGCGCCTACTATAACCCCCCAAGTAGGCAAGCTAACCTAAGAATACGATACTACATCTAAGTATTCATATAAGAAAATGCGGAAGGGAAATAATACAAGATACGGGCCAACAATATAGTTATGTACCTTTAGTACCCAATATATAAAAATATCCCTAAGGTGACTGGGAAAGACAAAACATAAATACAAGAACCAACCCCGAACCTAGTGTCACCGGCACATGAGAACCTAAAGTATAGAATAAAGCAATACAACATACACAGTCTATCCAATATACAAAATATAGACAGAAGAGTAGAAGGAAAGTAGTAAGGATCTCCAAATGCCAGAAGCTCACCATGATCCGTACATCAGCTGGCCACAAACGAGTGGATGGTCACTGAGTGTGGCTCATACTAGGTGTTGCATCAGAAAAAGATGCACAAATGTAGTATGAGTAGCAAAACACAGGGTACTCAGTAGGCATCATAAGTGATCGATCTCATAAATATGGTATATTATAAGAAATAGGAAAGTAACTAACTATCGAGATCTACCTAGATCTAGTTATAACACGAAAACTAAAGACAAAACCATCCAAACTAACTGTACATGTATACTAGTAAAGGAAAGAGACACTCAAGCATAAATAATCAACATGAAATGCGGTGCAACATGGGATGTATGCGGTGCAGTATGAGGCCTATGTAATATGAGTCCAGAATCCTAGTCGAATGAAACAATAAATAAATATGAGTCCTGAATCCCAATCGGATGAAACAGTAAGTAAATATTAGTCTGAAATCCTACATTGGATGTGCAATAAGTAAAAATGCCCTCCACGAAGCTCAAATTATTAAAAAGTGAGGAATTTAGTTTTAAAGACCGAGATTAGTAGCAAAGTAGTACAAATCCTTTTTAGAATCCAAAATGCATGATAACAGTGAAAACCTCCTTTTAACTCGGATAAACCAACAATTTTTTATTCAAAACCACCTTTATGTGCCAAATTCATGAATGCAGAAATGAATATATGTCATACAAAAGTAAAGTAAATGCAGGAATATATACCAAAGATAGGGAAAAGGCACCCTCAAAATAAGGTACACACCTGGAACTCCGCCTAGTCCAAAGCTATGGCCACGGGCCTAGAGTTATGCAATAATTGTAATAAAAGCAGAAACGAAAAAATTACAAGAAAATACTACAAATCTCTACCCTAATATGACTATCGCCACAAGCCTATGCTAAGGATTTCATGCTAACATAAAGAAACTATAACACCTTAATCTAAGGATACACAGGGAAATTCTATCCTACGGTCCTGGTAATAGCCAAATACATGGAAATAAGATTAAAGCCTAATTCTAGCCTAAACTTATTCTAACATTCATGCAGCTTATAACATATAAAATTTAACTAAACCAGGTCTAAAAGAAATAAACCATAACCTACCTCAGGGTTGAAATGACAGCACAAACCGTCAATTGTGTGCATTCCCCTTCCAGATAACCTCGAAAAGCTACCATGGTATCATAAATATAATTCAGGTGTCAAGACAAGCAAAATGACATCTATATTGTTATAAAAAAAATTCGAGCAAAAAAATGGGTCGGAATATGACCCTTAGGGCATGCTTAACGAAACAGAAAACAAATTTCATAATTATGCTCCCTACAAGATAAGGGGTGCATACCCCATGTTTGGGCAGAATTGCAAGAGAATTCGGACCTCAAATTGACCAAAACATGACCCTAATATGGAAGAAAGATTATGCAAAATTAGAACTCAATTTCAAGAATGCAACGCAAATTTAAAGGGTTAGGTGCAATATAGAACCACATAAAAAATGAGCTTTACTTCAATTGATCACGAAATTCCCTAAAATTGGTGTTTCTCCAACTTGGCCAGGTTCAACAATAGAGGGAATTGGTTTTGAAATAAGAGAAATAAAGAAGGAAGTTGATTCACCAGCAGTCAAATTGGCGTAGGTGCAGCGACCAGACTACCACAAGTGCGTCACACATGCCACAGGGGATTGAAAATCAGCATAGGGGCAATGCCCCGCTTACATCACCCCGCACCACAGGTGCGATATTTTGATGTAGGGGCGGCTGTACAGGTGAGAAAAAGGAACCACAACTATTCCCATACCAGTCCCAACAATATCAGCTAAACAACTCAACTCCAACGTGTAACACCACGAAAAAAACTGAACCAGCTATTGAATCCTGAATCCAGGGAGTTTTCTTCTTTTCTGCAGTTACGGATCACTACGGGCAGTTCCACGAGGGTCGTAGCTCAGACGGCCCATGGGGTTCCCTATAGGAACCAAACAGTCGGGTTATGCTAGCTGCCTCAGCCCGATGGGCGGTCATGACAAGCGTGGCAGGTGCGACGGCCCGTGGGAACCCGCCGTCGAAATCACCCAGTAACTTTTCCCAATCACCCAGTTTCCCCGATGGGTTAGGCCACGGGCATCAGGGGTACGATGACCCATGGGAGATCATCATCGAAATGGTCCAGCAGACCCAACTAAGGTACCCCCTGCCTGACGGGCTGTCATGGGCACGATGCCTGTCGGGTAGCCCGTGAACTGGACCCTTTTTCCTGCAGTTTCTCATTTAAGTCCCAGGGGTAATTTAGTCATTACGCACTCTTTTAACTCCTAAATGATGTTGTTTTGACTATTTCAAGAAGGGTTTACACCCTCATTAGCCTAAGTCACTTCTCATTACCTTAATCATCTCCCATAAAGGGAAAGAACTCTCCCAAGCTCAAGGTCTCAAACTCCAAGTCCAAGTCTCCTATGTTTTTTCAATTCAAGTTGGTTAGCTCCAATCAAGGTATGTGGGTATTCAACAACAGGTTCCTCTCACCTTTGTGCCCAAAACCCCAAATTCTTATTTTGAATTATGAACCTATGAAATTAGGGTTTTGATCTAAATTGGGGAAAACTTATGAAATCAGTTCCTATTCTTAAATTCATGGTTTCTTATTACTTATTTACAATTTTATCATGATTCCTCTATTAGATTCAAAATCCCAAGCATCAAAGTTGATTTCTAGCATGAATTCATTTAATTGCATATTTTCAAATGAAATTGGTCATGATTAGATAACATGGCTTTATGAGTTTATGAAATTGCATGCCTAATTCTTCAAGTATGAATTTAGAAAGAAAAGCTTGTTTGGACTATGGCTATGTTAAGCTTCATGAACTTATGATATGAGAATTTGCATGATTCCCGATGTGTTTTCATGCTTTTCGAACAAGATTTGGCATGAGATTGTGCCCTTAAGAAATTATGAGCTATATGTACATGTTTTGGGAGTAGTATTTAGTATCGAGCGATGAGGGTTCGATTACCCAAGTCAAAAACTACATTTCCAGCGTAGGTTATAAAATGAAGTGCCCTATGGGCTTATGAGTGTGGATCCATATCTTGAAAATGGTGTCTTGTGTCTTAACGGGCATTAGGGCAGCTTTTCCAACTAGGATTATGTAGTTGGGTATGGTGACTCATTCCTTGGGAGGGTTCAAGTCAGCTTTGCTAACTAGGGTTATATAGTTAGATTCCATGTAGCTCACATGGTCTATTATCGGTTATAAGAAACTTCCGTATGAATGATTTCAATATTTCTAAGGTTTATGATATCTTAGTTTGATGTTCTGAATACTAACTCATGCTTATTACTCAAACTATGATATTTACTTATGACTTCTTTGATTATGCATGAACTCAGATTTCAATTATGTTTTAAGCATTCTTTCATATCATTTATGCATACCTCACATACTCGGTACATCCTATAGTACTGATGCATATCTTGCGATGCATCCTTTGATGATGCAGATTCAGGAGTCCCTTCCCAGGCACTTGGCTAGAGCTTCCAGGCCACTCTATCTGTCAGATGTTGGTGAGTCCTCTTAGGTCGAGAACTGGTTATGTTCTTAGCATGTGTTAGCTTTTATGTCCGCACTTCGAGTTAGCTAGGGTCTTGTCCTAGCAACTCTTTATTTTATGAGTAGAGGCTTTTCAGACATAGATAGTATTTGAGTGTTTATATGGATATTGTATTCCTATTTGACTTGACTCTCCATTTATGTTATTTTGACTTATCTATTGTGTTTCCTCTTCCTTTATTTTATGCTTGAGGATGGTATGACCAAGGGTTAGCTTGGGAAACTTGTGGACCCAAGTCTCGTGTTACGTCTAGGGGGTAAGCTCAGGGTGTGACAAAGTTGGTATCAGAGCATCAGGTTCAAAAGTCCTAGGATGTTTGAACGCCGCATCGAGTAGAGTCTCTTCCATGTGTGTGAAGTGCGCCATGCATATGAGAGGGAAGCTATGAGGTGTCTTGAAAAACTTCAATTCTTTCATGATCACCTCGTGCTCTAGAGCTTAACTCTAATGTTCCTCTAATCCTTATCTTGTACATTTCAAATTATGCCTCATAAACGTGCTATGCCTCCTCGAGTCACTCGGAATGCTGCCCTTCCCATTTTGTACCCCGATGTCATGAATGAGGAATTCAGAAATGCCATCCATTTGCTAGCCCAGACATTGACCACTCAGGCCAATCAGCAGGCTCTTGCCCCAGTCCATCCTCAAGGTTGGGTAGTAGCCCTAGTTTGTTACTTCGTCCGTTTGAACCCACCCAAATTTTGGAGTTCGAAAGTGAGTAAGGACTCGCTCAACTTTATTGAGTAAGTGAAAAAGATCTTCGAAGTTATACAACTGGTTGGGGTTGATTGTAATGAGCTTGCATCCTATCAACTCAAAGATGTAGCTCATATTTGGTTCACACAATGGAAGGAGGCTAGGGTGAAGGACGCGGTCCCCATGACTTGGGAGTGTTTTGAGAGAGCCTTCCTTGATAGATTCTTTCCCCGAGAATTGAGGGAAGTGAAGGTGGAAGAATTTGTGAACTTGAGACAGGAGTTGATGTCGGTTCAAGAGTATAGTCTGAAGTTCACTCAGTTGTCTAGATATGCTCCCTCCATGGTAGTGGACCTGCATGATTAAATAAGAAAGTTTTTAATAGGGTTTCTGATATGGTGAAGAAAGAGTGTAGGTCTCCCTTGTTGATGAGTGATATGTTCATTTCCCGACTGATCACTCATGCCCATCAGATCGAGGGTTACAAGCTAAGAAAGATGGCGAGGGAGAACAAAAGAGCTAGATCTGAGGGTTCAGGATTTAGCCATCACAAGTTCATAGGTGGACATCGCTCCTTGTTCCAGAAAAAGTCATCAGGCTCCATCCATTCTTCTACTAGTGCTTCTACCCAAGCCCAGAGGCCTCATCATGATTAGGGTTGTAGAGGATCTGGTTCATTTTCCCAGTCTCAAGGTAGTGTTGCTAAGAGATCTTCCTACCCATCTTGTAGTAAGTGTGGGAAGAGCTATTCTGGTGAGTGTTTGGCTGGCTCAGGTTGTTACTTTGGATGTGGTCAGACTGGGAATCATATTAGAGATTTCCCTTTAGCTATGAAGGGCAAGAGAGGTGTTAGGGCTCAGTCTGCTCCAGTAGACCTAGGAGGTCGACCAGCCCAGCAGGGAGCAACTTCTAATTCTGGGGGTCAGCGCCAGAACTGTCTTTATGCCATGTCCTCTCGTCAGGACAAGGAGAGTTCTCTTGATGTTGTCACTGGTATGTTAAAAGTCTTCTCTTTCAATATGTATGCTATGTTGGACCCCGATGTATCCTTATCTTTTATGACCCATTATATAACATGCAAATTTGAAGTATGTCTTGAATTTCTTTTAGAACCCTTTTGTGTTTCTACTCCTGTTGGTGAGTTAGTCTTAGCCAAAAGTATCTACCTAAATTGCCCTATCTCAGTCCTTCATAGAGTCACTTCAGCGGATCTAGTAGAGTTGGAGATGACTGATTTTGATGTCTTTCTTGGTATGGATTGGTTGTATGCATGTTATTCCTTTGTTGATTGTCATACCCGTGTGGTCAGTTTCAAGTTTCCAAATGAACCTGTTTTAGAAGGACAAGTTATTCATATGTTATCTTAAGTCTAGGAAGGTTTCAAAGGGGTATGTTTACCACATAGTGTGGGTTATGCACACAGAGTGTGAAACCCTATCCTTTCATTTTTTTCCTATTGTAAATGAGTTTTCATAAGTGTTTCTCGAGGATTTGACCGGAGTCCCTCCTGAGCGGAAGATAGTCTTTGGGATAGATCTTCTCCCATATACGAATCCTATCTCTATTCCTCCCTACAGAATGGCTCCCGCAGAACTTATGGAATTAAAGAATCAATTGAAGGATCTTCTCGATAAGGGTTTCATCAGGCCTAACATTTCTCCATGGGGTGCCTCAGTTTTATTCGTTTGAAATAAATATGGTTCTCTTAGACTGTGTATTGACTACTGTCAGTTGAACAAGGTCATAATCAAGAATAACTATCCCATTCCTAGGATTGATGACTTGCTCGATCAGCTTCAGAGTGCTAGCTTCTTCTCCATAATCGACGTTAGATCCGGTTATCATCAGCTTCATGTTAGAGAGTGTGACATTCTGAAGACAGCCTTCAGAACTCGGTATGGTCATTATGAATTTGTTGTGATGTCTTTTGGTCTAACAAATGCTCCGATAGCCTTTATGAATTTGATGAACCGTGTGTTCAAACAGTACCTGGATATTTTTGTGATTATTTTTATTTATGATATCCTCATCTACTCTCGGAGTGAGGAGGAGTATGCAGACCATTTGAGGGTTGTGTTGTAAACTCTCAAGGATAGACACTTGTTTTTTAAGTTTAGCAAGTGTGAGTTCTAGATGCAGTCCGTTGCCTTTATGGGTCATATTATGACTAGTGATGGTATTCGAGTAGATTCTCAAAAGATTGAGGCATTAAAGAACTGGCCTAGACCCACTTCCTAATTCGATATTAGAAGCTTTTTGGGTTTGGCTAGCTACTACAGGAGGTTTGTGGAAGGATTTTCTTCCATCGCTGCCCCTTTTACCCAATTGACTCAGAAGAAGGTAAAATTTCAGTGGTCCAACTTGTGTGAGAAGAACTTTCAGGAATTGAAGACTAGATTGACCACAGCTCCAGTGTTAGCTCTACCCGAGGGCCTAGATGATATTTTTGTGTATTATGATGCTTCTAGGATTGGTTTGGGTTGTGTTTTGATGCAGCGAGGTAGGGTGATTGCTTATGCTTTGAGACAACTTAAAACTCATGAGAAGAACTATCCTACTCATGATCTTGAGTTGGCAGCCGTGGTCTTTGCTTTGAAGATTTGGAGATATTACTTGTATGGTGTGCATATGGATGTATTCACCGATCATAAGATCCTTCAGTATGTGTTCACTCAAAAGGAATTGAATTTGCGACAATGGATATGGCTTGAGCTCCTTAACGATTATGATATGAGTGTGCTTTATCATCCGTGTAAGGCCAATATCGTGGCGGATGCTTTGACTAGACTGTCCATGGGAAGTGTGTCTTCTGTTGAATATTCGAAGAAGGAATTGGTTAAGGAGGTTCATAGGCTAGCTCGTTTCAGAGTTCACCTTATGGACTTGACAGAAGGTGGTGTGATTGTAAACAATAGTGTTGAATCATCTTTGGTAGATGAGGTGAAGGCAAAGCAAGACGAGGATCCCATCCTACTTCAGCTTAAGGGTGCAGTTCATCAGCAGCGGGTCGAGGTTTTCTCCTAAAGGGGAGATGGTGTTTTTCGTTACCAGGGTCGCTTATGTGTGCCAGATATAGATGGGTTGAGACAACTGATTTTGACTGAGGCTCATAGTTCTTGATATTCCATTCATCCGGGTGCTACTAATATGTACCGTGATCTACGAGAAGTCTTTGGGTGGAATGGTATAAAGAGGGACATAACCAGGTTTGTGGCTAAGAGTCCCAACTGTCAACAAGTAAAGATGGAGCATCAAAGGTCGGGTGGCATGATTCTAGAAATTGAGCTTCCCACTTGTAAATGAGAAGCAATCAATATGGACTTTATTACTGCTTTGCCTCATACTCGAAGGCAATATGATTCCATTTGGGTGATTGTCAACTGGATAACCAAGTCATCCCACTTTTTGGCTGCTAGGACTACTGATTCAGCAGATGATTATGCCAGACTCTACATCCGGGAGATATTCAATTGCATGGTGTTCCTTTGTCTATCATTTCTAATAGAGGTCCTCAGTTTACATCTGAGTTTTGGGGATCATTTCAGAAAGGTCTTGGTACCCAGGTAAAGCTTAGCACAACTTTTCACCCCAGAAAGACGGCCAGGCAGAGCGTACTATTCAGACTTTGGAGGATATGTTGAGAGAGTGTGTGTGATTGATTTCAAAGGTAATTGGGATGATCACTTACCTCTTATCAAGTTTTCTTACAATAACAACTTTCACTCTAGCATCCAGATGGATCCATATGAGGCACTTTATGGCCAGAGATGTAGATCTCCTATTGGTTGGTTTGAGGTAGGTGAGGCAGCCTTGATTGGTCTAGATAAGATTCATGAGACTAAGGAGAAGGTTCAGCTTATTAGGGAAAGGTTGAAGACCGCTCAGAGTCAACAAAAATCTTATGCGGATGTGAAGAGAAGGAAGTTGGAATTTGAAGTTGATGATTGGGGTTTCCTAAAGGTGTCACCCATGATGGGTGTGATGAGGTTTGGTAAGAAAGGAAAGCTTATTCCCTGTTTTGTAGGTCCTTATCGGATTTCAACCAGAGTTGGTAGCGTTGCTTATGAGTTGGAGTTGCCAACAGAGTTGGAAGCGGTTCACCTAGTTTTCAATGTTTCCTTGTTGAAGAAGTGTGATGGTGATCCGACTGTGATTATTCCATTGGAGGATGTGGGTGTGAAGGATAGTCTCACCTATGAAGAATTTCGGATAGAGATCCTTGATCGTCAGGTTCGGAGGTTGAGAAACAAAGAAGTCGCTTCGGTGAAAGTCCTTTGGAGGAATCAACTTGTAGAGGGTGCTACATGGGAAGCGGAAGAGGCCATGAAGGCCGAATATCCTCATCTCTTTCCTTCTGATTCAGTTCCAGCTTGAGGAACTAGTTTCCTCCTTAGCATGTCCCTCCGATTCTATTCCACCAGTTCCTCTCATAATTCTAACATGCATCCATGTTTTACGAAGTTAGTTTATCCTGTTTTCAAGTTGAAAAGTTTAGTTTTTATGTTTATTCTTTGATTTCCATGTTCTGTTGCTGGTTGGGCTATTTTCTCTTCAGTTTTCCCTTGTTTAGTCTTCATATGATCCAAAGGGGGAGATATTGTAACACCTAAAAAAAATATGAACCAGCTATTGAATCTTGAATCCAGGGAGTTTTCTTCTTTTCTGCAAATGTGGGTCACCACGGGAAGCGCCACGAGCTTCATAGTTAAGACGTCCTATGGGGTATACCATGGGAACCAAACAGTTGATTTTTGCTTGCTTCCTCAGCCCGATAGGTAGTCACGATGGGCATCGTAGGTGCGATGGCCCGTGGGAACCCGCCGTCGGAATCCCCCAGCCACTTTTCCCCATCACCCAGTTTCCCCGATGGGTTAGGCCACGGGCGTCGTGGGTACGATTACCCGTGGGAACTCTTCATCGAAATGGTCCAGCAGACCCAACAAAGGTACCCACTACCCGATGCCTTGGCTGATGGGCTGTCATGGGAATGACGCCCGTCGGGTAGCCCGTGAAGTGGCCCCTTTTTCCTGCAGTTTCTCATTTAAGTCCCAGGGGTATTTTAGTCATTACCCACCCTTTTAACTCCTAAATAATGTCATTTTGACTATTTCAAGAAGGGTTTCCACCCTCATTAGCCTAAGTCCCTTCTCATTACCTCAATCATCTCCCAAAAAGGGAAAGAACTCTCCCAAGCTCAAGGTCTCAAGCTCGAAGTCCAAGTCTCCTAAGTCTTTTGAATTTAATTGGGTTAGCTCCTATCAAGGTATGTGGGTATTCAACAATGGGTTCCTCTAACCCTTGTGTCCAAAATCCCAAATTCTTATTTTGAATTATGAACCAATGAAATTAGGGTTTTGATCTAAATTGGGGAAAACTTATGAAATCAGTTCCTATTCTTAATTTCATGGTTTCTTATTACTTATTTATGATTTGATCATAATTCCTCTATTAGATTCAAAAGCCCAAGCATCAAAGTTTATTTCTAGCATGATTCCATTGAGTTGCATATTTTCAAGTTAAATTGGGCATGATTAGATATCATGGCTTTATGAATATATGAAATTGCATGCCTAATTCTTCAAGTATGAATTTAGAAAGAAAAGCATGTTTTGGACTATGGCTATGTTAAGCTTAATGAACTTATGATATGAGAATTTGCATGATTCCCGATGTGTTTTCATGCTTTTCGAACAAGATTTGGCATGAGATTGTGCCACCAAGAAATTATGAGCTATATGTACATGTTTTGGGAGTAGTATTTAGCACCGAGCGATGAGGGTTCTATTACCCAAGTCCAAAACTATGTTGCCAGCATAGGTTATGAAATGAAGTTCCCTATGGGATTATGAGAGTGGATCGACATCTTGATAATCGTGTCCTGTGTCTTAGAGGGCATTAGGGCAGCTTTGCCATCTAGGGTTATATAGTTGGGTATGGTGACTCGTTCCTTGGCAGGGTTTAAGTTGAGCTTTTCTAACTAGGGTTATATAGTTAGATTCCATGTAGCTCACATGGTCTATTTTCGGTTATAAAAAACTCCCGTATGAATGATTTCAAGATTTCTAAGCTTTATGATATCTTACTTTGAAGTTTTGACTACTAACTCATGCTTATTACTCAAATTATGATATTTACTTATGACTTCTTCGATTATTCAGGAACTCATATTTAAATTATGTTTTAAGCATGCTTTCATATCATTTATGCATACCTTGCATACTCTGTACATCCTATAGTACTGAAGCATATCTTGTGTTGCTTCCTTTGATGATGCAGATTCAGGAGTCCCTTCCCAGGCACGTGGCTAGAGCTTACAGGCCACTCTATCTGTCAACTGTTCGTGAGTACTCTTAGGTCGAGGACTGGTTATGTTCTTAGTGTGTGTCAACTTTTATGTCCATACTTCGAGTTAGCTAGGGTCTTATCCTAGCATTATGTTATGAGTAGAGGCTTTTTAGACATAGACAGTATTTGAGTCCTCGTATGGATCTTGTATTCCTATTTGACTTGACTCTCCATTTATGTTTTTCCAACTTATCTATTGTGCTCCCGCTTACTTTATGTTATGCTTGAGGATGCTATGACCAAGGGTTAGCTTGGGGCACTTGTGGTCCCAAGTCCCGTGTTACGTCTAGGAGGTAACCTTGAGGCGTGACAAAACGTCTTTGATCACACCCTAGGGATTCATTCTGAACCACGTGAACACAAACCAAATATGCTACACTATCAAAAATGGCATTTTGGACTCAATAGAATCGACAAAATTCCTAATGGAGGTTATTTCAATGAAAATTGGGCCTATGCCCAAAAACCAAAATTTTACCTAAAGCAACCCAATAGCCTAAAATGAGTATAGAAGTCTCGAGGCCTGAACTAAAGCTCCCACTAGCCTTAAGTCAAATTTCCAAAGCTAACAACGCTGGAAGAATTTTCATCTGAGGCTGTCTTCTCTGAATATTGGCTAAAGTCTAGTTTTTTAACTTTAAGAGTTTCAAAATAGTGAAATGGGCTTAAAACACAAATAAACTGCCCGAGAATCAAATTGTCAGTCATGGCAAGTCATAAATGACTTGTAGATGCTATGGATAAACTCAAAATGCAAAAAAAACATGAAAATAGAGAAAATGACCTAGAGGGTCATTACAATCTACTACTAAATGAACTTTCGTTATTGAAAGTTAAGGAAAGAAAGGTACCTGAAGACTTAAAATGGTGAGGATAGCGGGTGTGCATGTCGATCTTGATCTCCCTTGTATCCTCCTCGACAGAATGATGCTGCCACTGAACTTGCTAACCTGCCTATCAAAAATAGCAACCAGCTACTCCTCAAAAGCTAGAGACTCATCCAACTAAACTAAATCCCATTGAAGCACGTGTGACTCATCCGACACATACCTCCTTAGCATAGAAACATGGAAAATGGGGTGAACAGCAAAAATAGCAAGAGGCAAGGCTAGCTCGTATGCTACCTTCCCAACGTGACAAAGGATCTCAAATAACTCAATGAACCTAGGACTGAGCTTTCCCTTCCTCTCGAACCTTATCAAGCCCTTCATGAGCCATACTCGCAAGAATACTCGGTCATGAACCATGAACTCTAACTCTCGAACTCTCTAGACATCATAGCTCTTCTGCCTACTATGAGCAGTATGAAGTCTCTCCTGAATGACCCGAACTCTATCCATAGTATCACGTAGAAAGTTTGTACCTCATAGTCTATCCTCGAACGCAATGAACCAACCCACCAGAGACCTACACCGCCTAGCATACAAAGCCTCAAACAGAGCCATATGGATACTGGAATAGTAGCTATTACTATATGCAAAATCTTCCAAGCCTAAGAACTATACCCACTGACCTCCAAAATCTATAACACAAGCCTGCAATATATCCTCCAAGAACTGAATAGTAGGCTCTACTGACCATCAGTCTGTGGGTGAAAAATAGTGCTAAGCTCAACTCAGGCACCCAACTCCCTGTGAATAGACCTCTACAAACATGATGTTAATTGAGTACGATGGTCCAAAATTATTGAAACAGGCACCCCATGCAAATAGACAATCTCACGGATGTAAATCTGAGCCAACCTTTCTAAACTTTAGGAAGTATGAACTAGCAGAAAGTGAGCAAACTTCTTCAATCTATCCATGACAACCCAAATAGCATCAAACTCCACTGAAGTACATGGCAAGCCTACCATAAAATCCATAGTTATACGCTCCCATTTCCACTTCGGAACGGGTAGCCTCTAAGTTAAACCACTTGGTCTCTGGTGCTCGTACTTCACTGATGATAGTTCAGGCATCGACACACAAATTCTGTGATATCTCTCTACATCCGATACCACCAATAGTGCTGCCTCAAGTCATGGTACATCTTAGCCACCCCGAGATGAATGGAATACCTAGAATAATGAGACTCCTCTAAGATCAACCTGATTAAAGCACCAACTCTAGAAACACATATACGACCCTCAATCCTCAAAACACCCCTCGAATATAAGGTCACCTTCCTAGCTTCAATGATCAACACCTTATCACAAATGATCCTCAACCTTGCATCATCAAACTGTTGTGCCTAAATTTTCTCTAACAATGAAGATCTAGCCTCAACACAAGTAAGAATACAGCTCGGGTTAGAAATATTAACTCTAACAAACCTGTTAGCCAAGGACTAGATGTCCAAAGCTAATGGTTGCTCCTCTACTACCAAGAACAAAACTACCTATACTCACTGCCTTCTGGCTCAAGGCATCTGCTACCATGTTTTCCTTGCCCGTGTGATAAATGATTGATATGTCATATTCCTTTAGTAACTCCAACCACCTACATTGCTTCAAATTTAGATCCTTCTGGTTGAACATGTACTGAAGACTATGATGGTCAGTGAAGATATCACAGAGCTTGCCATACAAATAATGACTTAAAATCTTTAATGTGACGACTACCACTGCTAACTCTAAGTCATGAGTGGGGTAGTTCATCTCGTGAACCTTCATCTATCTTTAAGCATAAGTAATAACTCAACCTTGTTGCATCAATTCACAAAAAAAAACCAACTCCAAAAGAATCACAGTAAACCCTTGGCCCTCAACTGGAAGAGTAAGAATTAAAGCTGAAGTCATTAAGGCCTTGAGCTTCAGAAAGCTTGTCTCACACTTGTCAGACCACTGGAAAAATACATTCTTCTGAGACAATCTAGCCAACGGATCTTCTATTAAGGAAAACCACTACAAAAAACCGCCTGTAGTAACCTTCTAAACCAATGAAACTACGAACCTCAGTAGGAGAAGTAGGCCAAGCCTAATCACGAATTTTCGTAACCTTCACTGGATCCACCATAATCCCATCCTTGGACACGATGTGCCCCAAGAATCACATAAACTCAAGCCAAAACTCATACATAGTGAATTTGGCATATAACTGATGGTCTTGGAAGGTTTGGAGTACAACTCTCAAATGCTACTCATGCTCCTCTTTACTCCTCGAATATACCATAATAAAATTGATGAACATAATATCGAAGGAATCTAGGTAGGCTCTGAACACACAATTTATATATCAACTCCATAAAGGTTGTTAATACATTGGTTAACCTAAAAGACATGATAGGAACACATAATGGTTATATCAACTCCTAAATATAGTCTTTGGTATTTCCACAGCCCTGATCCTCAACTGATGGTAATATGATCTCAAATCAATCTTAAAGAACAATGTTGCACCCTGTAGCTGGACAAACAGATCATCATTATGTGGCATCAAATACTTGTTCTTAATATGTATAGACCTATTCTTTATCTTCACAAATAGAATGGGAGCACTCCATGGAGACACACTAGGACTGATGAACCCTCTGCTTAACAAATCCTAGAGCTAATCCTTAAGCTCTCTCAACTCGGTTGGTGCCATCTAATATGGCAGGATAGAAATGGGCTGAGTCCCCGGCTCAACATCAATACCAAAGTTGATATCACAATCAAGAGGAAGACCTAGTAAATCATAGGGAAACACACACTAATACTCAAAAACAATAGGAACTGACTCAAGTAAAGGTATTGTGGCACTAGTGTCACGAACATATCTATGATAGGCTAAACACCCCTTTCCAACCAATCGCTGGGCACTCAGGAAAGATATAGCACCCCTCGATATATAGCAATTGGCACCCTCTCATATGATAGGAGGGATACCAGGAATCTAAAGAGTAATAGTCTGTGTGAAGCGATCCAATTCAACATGATAAAGAGATAACCAATACATGCCTAAAATCACATCAAAGTCAACCATGTCCAGCACATTCAAATCTACCCACATGTCATAGCCCATGATAGATACTACACAAGCTCGATATACATGATCCACTAATAAAGAATTTTCTACTGGGGTAGCTACATGCATAGGCGCATGCAATAACTCACAAGTAGACTCCAGACGAGTAGCAAAGTAAGAAGATACACACAAAAATATAGACCCCTGATCAAACAATGCAGAAGCTGACTGATGACAAATGCAAATCGTACTTATGATGAGAACATCTAAATCTTCAGCCTCTAGATGACCCATAATTGGATACATGTGGCTCCGACTTCCACAACCACCTGATCTACCAGACTTAGGACCACCTCAAGTACCCTAAGGACCGCTCCTACTACCCTGTGCACCACCTCTAGAAGGTGGTACCAGAGCCCTATGGGCTTCAACCTAGTGACCCTACTGGCTTTCATGTCTGTCTTTAGGACAATCTCTAACAAAGTGCCTTAACTCTCCATACTCAAAGCACCCTCTGCTTTCTCAAGTATGAATAGAAGAACCCACTGGACAAGACTAGCTACCAAAGCTTGAATACCCTAAATGCATACCATAAGAAGCCTAACGAGTACCTTGACTACTCTGACCCTTGGTAATATGCAATGCTACCTAAATAGGCTGGCTCGAGTGGAAGTGCTACAGATGCTGAACTCTACCAAAAAAGCCTCTACCACAAGTCTGTAGACCACTGTTAATAACCTGATTGTTAGGGTTCATATCACGACCCTCTGGGGCCTCGTGAAGTATGCCCTCCATAGTGCAGGCATAATATATGACCTCAAAGAAGGACTAGCTTGAAGCTACCATACCCTCTATAGTAAGATAAAGTTGTAAAGTCAAGCCCTAACAAAGCGATGCACCCTCTCATTCTTGGTGGGAAAAATCATGGTGGCATGCCTAGCTAACACATGGAAATAGACCTTGTACTCTATAATAGTCATGGAGCCCTACTCGAACCTGATGAACTCATTCATCAACTTCTCTCTCAATTTATGCAGCACATATTTCTCCTAGAAAGCCTCAGAGAACTGAGCCTAACTAATTAGAGGTAACCTGGCTAGTCTGCAAGCTATGTAGGACCTCTAACACTATTTTTCTAGACTATCCAGCTGAAACACAGTGTAATCTGCTCCATGTGACTCAACCAACCCGAGGATATGTAGCCTCTCCTAGCAACTAATCAAAAACTCATGTGAATCCTTCCTCGGAGCACCATAAAATTATAGAGGACCTAACTGTAGAAACCTAACAAGCCTCTTTTGCTCCTAAGAAGATATAACATGCCCAACTGGAATAGGTGGAACAATTGTAAGAACTGGCAACACCTCTAAACAGGGAGCCGCACAAGCAGGTTGTACTCCTGAACCCTGTGCCACTGCCTAAGCTAAAGTCTAAGCTTCATCCCTAACCTTTGTGAAAATTAGAGTACTGAGCAAAGTTACATACTGTGACATGCCCTATAGGAAACCAAGAAGATAAACCAACATATCGTGTAAGACTGGTATAGCCATAAAACTTTATGGATATTGGGCTATCCCCAACCCTCTAGCTTATCGTGCTTATCCTCAATCTTAATATATGGCTTTGGTAATGGTAACCTAGTCTGGGCCAAAGATGGGACCACAACCCATCCCCTACCTCTACCTTTCGGTTGATCTCTGCCTCGTCCTCTAGCTGGGGCTCTAACTGCAGGCATAAGGGCCTCATCCTCACCTGCTGCTAATCATGTTTGAAACATCTATGAATGAGTGAAACAACAAATATTTACAAATTAATAAAGTAAAGGACGCACGATAAGGACCAAACAAGATGGAATCTTTCCAAAGAATACCCTGTAGCCTCACGAAGATAAGATATGGATGTTATCATACTGACCCATGAGATTCTACTATACACTTTGCTCTTGTACTGGAGACCAGGAAACCTAGGGCTCTGATACCACTCTATCACAACAAAAAATCAGGCTATGATGGCGCCAAGTAAAACCCCCATAGTAAGCAAGCTAACCAAAGAATATGATACTACATCTAGCATTCATATAAGAAAAAATGGAAGAGGAATAATACAATAAGCAGGCTAAAAATATAGATATGTACCTACAGTACTAAATATACAAAAATGACCCTAAAGTGATTGGTAAAGATGAAACATAAATACAAGAACCAACCCCGGACCTGGTGTCACCGGCATAAAAGAACCTAAAGTACAGAATAAAGCTATATAACATACACTGTCTATCAAAAATACAAAATTATGACAGTACAATAGAAAAAAGAATTAACGATCTCCAAATGCCGGGAGCTCACCATGATCCAAATAACAGCTGGCCACAAATAAGTGGATGGTCACTGAGGGTGGCTCATACTAGGTGTTGCATCATAAAAAGATACAAAAATGTAGTATGTGTACCATAAAATGGGGTACTCAGTAGGCATCATAGGCCGAACGATCATAGAAAGATGATATATATATATATGAAACAAAAAAGTAACTAACTATTGGGATCCACTTAGATCTAGTTATAACTAAAAAACTAAAAACAGAACCATCCAAACTAACTATATAGGTATAGTAGGAAAAATACACTCAAGAAGAAATAATCAACATGAAATGCGGTGCAGCATGGGATGGATATGGTGCATTATAAAGGCAACGCAATATGAGTCCAAAATACCTATCGAATAAACAATAAGTAAGGATGAGTCCGGAATCCTAGTCGAATGAAATTGTAAGTAAATATGAGTCTAAAATCCTGCATCGGATGTGCAATAAGTAAAAAAATTCCCTCCACGGAGTTCAAATAAGTAAAAAGTAAGGCATTTTGTTTTAGAGACATAAATTAGTAGTAAAGTCGTACGAATACATTTTAGAAATCCAAAATGCATGTTAATAGTGAAAACCTCCTTTTAACTCAAAAAAACCAACAATTCATTCTTTAAAAACCTCTTTATGTGCCAAGTTCATGAATGCAAAAATGAGTATGTAACATACAAAAGTAATGTAAATGCAGGAATATACACTAAATATAGGGCAATGGTACCCTCCAAATAAGGTACAGACCTGGAACTCCATCCAGTCCAAAGTTATGGCCTCGGGCCCAGAGTGACGTAATAACAATAATAATAGAGAAAATGGAAAAATTATAAGAAAATACTACAAATCTCTACCCTAATAAGTCTATCGCCACAAGTTTAATCTAAGGATTTCATCCTAACATAATGAGACTATAGCACCCTAAACTAAGGATAAAAATGGAGATTCTATCTTGTGGTCCAAGTAATCGCCAAATATATGGAAACAAGATTAAAGACTAATTCAAGCCTAAACATATTATGATGTTCATGCAACTTATAACATATAAAATCTAACTAAACTAGGTGTAATAGAAATAAACCATAACTTATCTCAAGACAAAACTGCAAGCACGAACTATCAATCATGTGCCTTTCCCTTTTGGATAGCCTCGGAATGTTGTCATGCTATCATAAACATAATTCAGGTGTAAAGATAATAAGAATGACACCTATATTTCTATAAAAAAATCAATCTAGAAATCAGGTTAGAAAATGACCCTCGGTGCTGGCTTAACAAAATGAAAAACAAATTTCATAATTATGCTCCACATGAGATGTGGGTGGCATGTCCCAAGTTTGGGAAAAATTGCAACAGAATTCAGACCTCAAATGGTCCAAAACATGCCACTAATATAGAAGAAGGATCATGCAGATTAGAACTTAATTTCAAGAATGCAACGCAAATTTAAAGGACTGGATGCAAGATAGAATGAGGCCCAGTATTTGTGTTTCTCCCACTTGGTCGGGCTCAACAATAGAGGAAATAGGTTTTGAAATTAGAGAAATGAAGAAGGAAGTTCATTTAAAAGTTTCAATGATTGATGCACCTATGGTAAAATCAACACAGGTGCATCGATGTAGCTACAACCAGACAACTGCAGGAGCGGAGGTCAACAAGACCCTCCAGTTTTGCAAGTGTGGAATAAAAGTCACAGGGGCGGCACCATAGGGGTAGGAAAAGAAGTGCAGGGGTAATGCACTGCTGATATGGAGGTTGTAGAAGTGCAACCAAGGCACCGCAGCCCCGCCCATACCAGTACTAGCAATATCAGCGGAAAAACTCAACTCCAATATCTCCAATCATACCGTTGGGATTCATTACGAATCTTGTGAGTACAAATCATATATGCTACCCTACCAAAAATGACCTTCCAAACTTAAAGGAACTAGATAAATTCCCAACGAAGATTGTTTTAACAAAAAGTAGGCCCCACACACAAAAGTTACCATTTTACCAAAAGTAACCCAATAGCCCAAAATGTGTTCAAAATCCTTGGAACCCATCAAAGGTCCCACTATCCTAAGGACAACATTCCAAAGCTAACAATACAGACAGAATTTTCATCCAAAGATAACTTCTCTGAATGTTGACCAAAGTCAACTCATCTCAAAGACTATAAAACTTTAACACTATACAAGTTTGAAAGAATATTATCTTGGTGCCTCTATGGTTGAGGTAGACTAAAAACGAATAAGTCCTTCAAGGTAAAGGGTACTACAACATCTTCCTGGAATAAAGGTAGTGACAAGTTAAAGTCTACCACCACTTAGGAGTACACCAAGGGTAGTGGTCAAGCGATCCAAGCAAAAAGCGACTACAAGCCAAAGTAGAAAGACAAGGCTAAGGAAGGTAATCAAAGAAAACCTAACCTTCCTCGTACTTTTACTATTTAATGCTGTAGGTTCGAAGGAAGGGGACACATTTCTAGTGAGTGCCCTAATTGAAGGTCAGTTAAGACTTCAAAATATGGGTACCGAACCAAAGAAGATGAAGTGTATACCGAAGAAGGTGAGAAGAACGAATCCAATGGTGGTGATGATGTGGCACCCTCGGAGGGTGATGATGTGAAGTTGGAGGAGAAGGTGAATTTTGCTTGCCTTATAAAAAGAGAGGCACCACTAGTGTGTGATGATGAGCCATTGCAAGTGAATGTGAACTTATCTTACATTGTGATATAAATCATGGGGGGCCTCTCTAAAGAAGAGCTTGATCAAAGAGAGAACTTGTTCCATGCTCATTGAACGATCATGGATAAGGTATGTGCTTTTATCATTGATAGAGGGAGTTGTACTAATGTTGTGAGTGAGACTTTGGTTGAACGAATGAAACTTCCTAGCAGGAAGCATCCTAGCTTCTACAAGTTATAATGGCTAAATAAAAGTGGACATATGAGGTGACCAAGAAAGCGGTTATTAAATTTGGCATTGGTAAGTATCAAGATTAGGTTGTTGGTGATATTGTGCAAATGTTGGCTTGTCATATGCTGCTTAGGATACCTTGGCAATTTGATACAGATGTTCTATATCATGGGAGAACCAATAAGTACTCATTTGTATTTGGTGGTCAAAAACATTATTTTCTCTCTTAACTCCCTATCAAGTGTGGGAAGATTATCGGATTATGAAAGAGCTCTGGGAGAGAACAAAGGTTGATGAGGTTCTAGAAAATATATGTACCACTCTTGTTCAAGGAAAGGAAGATGATTTAACTAAAAAGAACAAACAGATGTGTATGATAGCCAAGCCAAACAAGTGTTTGAAAGGTGTGGATTAGGAATGCCTTCTAGTGTGCCTTGTCAACACAGATCTTTTGTTGCATGCTAACCAATATTCAAGAATTTTACATTGTATCGTATCTTCTCTTTTGCAGGATTATGATGATTTAGTCCTCTAGGAGATGCCAAATAAGGTGCCACCCTTGAGGGCTATTGAGTACTAATTTTATTTTGTGCCCGTATCTCAAATTCCCAATCATCCGTCCTATTGAAGAAATCTGGAGGAGACTAAGGAGTTATAAAAACACGTTGATGAACTCCTTGAAAAGTGACTTGTCAAAGAAAGTCTTAGCCCTTGTGCCATACCGGTGATATTTTTTCCCATAAAGGATGGCACTTGGAGGATGTGCATTGATTATAGAGCCATCAACAAGATAATGGTAGAATATCGACATTCTATTCCTAGACTTGATGACATGCCAGATGAGTTATGTGGCTCAAGTGTGTTTTTTAAGATTGATCTTACAAGTGGCTATCACCAAATTCAAGTAAACCCCGATGATGAATGGAAGACGGCCTTCAAACCAAGTTTGGTCTGTATGAGTTGCTAATTATGCCTTTTCACTAATGCCCTTAGCACTTTCATGAGATTTATGAACCATGTGTTGAAGCCCTTTATCAACAAGTTTGTAGTCATTTATTTCGACGGTATACTTGTATATAGTAGAATTGTTGAAGAACATATTGACCCTTTGAGACAAGTATTCTACTACATGTGTGACTCTTTGCAATTCTCAAGAGGTGTTCATTTTGTGTTTAGAAGGTGGTACTCTTGGGTTTTGTGATGAGTGCCAATGGTGTAGAGGTGGATGAAGAAAAGGTGGAATCCATTAGATCTTGGACAACATCTACTAATGCAACTGAAGTGAGGATTTTCCATGGGTTGGCAAGTTTCTCTTGGCATTTTATGAAAGGCTTTAGCTTTATTGATTCCCCTCTAACCGAGTTGATCAAGAAGAATAACCCCTTTATTTTGGGAGATGATCAAGAGAAAGCCTTTCAAGAGTTGAAGTCTATGTTGAGTTCTTCACCATGGTTACAATTTCCCAACTTG
This sequence comes from Jaltomata sinuosa, assembly GCA_003996215.1. Taxonomy (NCBI): domain Eukaryota; kingdom Viridiplantae; phylum Streptophyta; class Magnoliopsida; order Solanales; family Solanaceae; genus Jaltomata; species Jaltomata sinuosa. The sequence goes on along the minus strand of QJPP01000225.1, from coordinate 1,129,894 downwards.
ATAAAATATTTGAAATAGAGTGTTATACTTTGAGTGTTGGTATAGGTGGAGTCTTGATGTAAGAAGGGAAACAATTGGCCTAAATCAGTGAAAATCTAAAGGGGACTTCTTTGAACTACTCAACATATGATAAGGAGTTGTACACACTTGTGCGGGTGTTGACTCATTGGCAACACTATCTATGGCACAAGAGTTTATGATAAGGAAAAATCATGAGTCCTTGAAGCATCTAAAGAGACAATCAAAGTTGAACAAGCGTCATGCTAAATGGGTGGAGTTCATTGAAATATTTCCTTATGTAATCAACTACAAGAGTGGTAAGGAAAATATGGTTTTATAATGTTTTGTCTGCATGGTTCATATTGGTTAACACCTTGACTTCTTGAATGATGGGATTTGAAAGCTTAAAGGAAATCTATTCTAAGGATTTTGACTTCAAGGAAGTTAGGGATGAACTTAATCAAGGGAGACGTGTGGAATGTTTACAAATGATTGAAAGTTGTTTGTTCAAGGATGGCAAAGTGTGTGTACCTATGAGCTCATGGAGAGAGATATTCATCAAAGAAGCTCGTAGTGGTGGAATAATGGGACACTTTGGTGTCACCAAGACACTTGACATTCTCATGGAGTAATTTTATTGGACAAGGATGAATCATGACGTCGAAAAGCTATATGGAAAATGCCTCGAAGGCAAGCAAGCTAAGTTCAAGACTTGACCCCAAGGTATGTACACACCCCTTCCTACCATCATTTCTCCTTGGATGGACATTTATATGGATTTTATGTTAGGCCTTCCAAGAACCACGAGAGGGCATAATAGTATGTGATAGTGGATAGATTCTCTAAAATGTCTTATTTTGTCCCATGCCATAAATGTGATGATGCACCCTATGTTAAATCTTTGATTGTGAGTCATGTGCTTAAATTTCATGGAGTACCTCGCACTATTGTGAGTGATAGGGACTCAAAGTTTCTTAGTCAATTTTGGAAGAGTCTATGGTGTACACTTGGTATCAAACTCATGTTATTTACTTCGTCTCATCCTCAAATGGATGGTAAAACTGAAGTAGTCAATAGGACTCTTAGGAGTATGCTTCTTTGTATGATTAGAGGATCCTCAATTTTTTGGGCGGATCATTTTCCTTTGATTGAATTTGCATACAACTGGTCTCTTCACACCTCTATTGGCATGAATCCATTTGAAGTGTGTTATGAGTTAAGCCCATTGATTCCTTTATCCTTAACCCTTTTGTCTAGTGAAGTTATTGTGATCTTAGATGCGGAGAGAAGGGCAAAGGATATGGTAAAGATTCATATAGATGAGGGAGGCCATGAAAAGAAACAACTCCTAGGTCGCACTTTGTCAAAACCATGCAAAAAGGAAAGTGATATTTCAACCTGAAGATTGGGTTGGGTTCACTTTTAAAAGGAGAGATTCCCATAACTTTTCAAAGGAAAGTTGAGTCCAAGGGGTGATGGCCCATTTAAAGTGCTTGAAAGGATTAATGACAATGCCTACAAGATCGACTTACCATGTCAGTATAATGTTCACAATGTTATCAATGTTAGTGATCTATCTTCTTGTGTTGTAGGTGACACTATGGATTTGCGGAAGAATCCTTTTCAAGAAGGGGAGAACGATATGATATCGCCCAATGCAACCCTTACAAAGCCATTCACTTAGAGCTAAGCTAAAGAGCTCCAAGACCTACAATCTCTAGTCATGAAGAAAAAGTCTTTGGAGACCATTGAGGAGCGCCAATCAAGGATGTACAACTTGTGGATGATTTCATGGAACAAAGAGGAAAAAGACAGCACGAAGATAGACGGTACCAAGGAACTCTACGTTTCACTTGCTGCAGCAAGTGGCCACTTTCATACGGAAATTTAAATGCAATTGCCAAAACAGTGAGCTGTCAATGAATCTTGTGGTTCAATTTTGTCTCGGATGAGGGAATTTGTAAAAAGCAAGTGGAATGCAAATACCCAATAATGGTCCAATTGAAGTATCTTTCAAGACCACTTTTGGGCCTTAGTTGTAAAAGGAAAATACTATAAATTAATGCCTTAGGCCAGAACCCAAAATCGAGACTCGATGAAGCCTACCTAACCCCTCTAGTAGGCAAGCCAACTCAAAGATGCGGAAAATAATAATACAATTGTAATAAGAACCAACCCTAAAGTGACCCAGAAGACAATATATACACAAGAACCAACCCCGAACCTGGTGTCACCGGTACAAGAGTGTCTAAGACACGGAGTAGCTATATAATAAGTATTGTCTATCCAAAATACAAAATATAGACAAAAGAGTAGATAGAAAGCAGTAAAAGTCTCCAAATCACTGGGAGCTCACCACGATCCAAACATCAGCTTGCCACACTAGTATGAGGGTGGCTCATACTAGGCACTGCATCAGAAAAAAGGTGCAGAGTGTAGTATGAGTACCAAAAAAATAGATACCCAGTAAGCATCATAGGCCGACCGAGCTAAGAAAGATAGTATATAATATGAACTAAAGAAAAGTAAACTAACTACAGGAATCCACCTAAAATCTTGTTATCAATAAAGCATAGGTGAAAACTAGATAAATAATAAAGATAATAATAATAACAGAGAAAAGAGTATGCAACCAAGGTACAAAACAAGCCAGGAATCATCACGATGCAATGTGAAATCCATGTGATGCAGTATGAGGCCAATGCATGTGTGAGTTTGGGATTTTACATTGAACACACGATAAGTAAGTATAAGTGTGAAATCTTACATCAAATAGATGATAAAATAACAAATACTCTCCTCAAATTAAGCTCAAGTTAGTAGAAAGTGAGGCTTTTAGTTTGAATATACAAAATCAATAGTAAAGTGGTACAAATACTTTTTAAAAGTTCAAAATATGTAGTAAAAGTGAAAAGCCAATTTTTAGCTCGGGAGCTAACCATTCATCCTTAGAAAACTCCTTTATGTAACATGCTCATGATCACTGAATTGGATAAGTCTATATACATACAGTATACATTTAATCAATCACAAAATATAACTAGAGAATAGGGCAATGGTGCCCTTAAAACAAGGTACTTACCTGGAACTATGTCTAGTCCAAAGTTATGGCCTTGTGCCCATAGTTATGCAATAACAGTAAAAATAAGTGGAACAAGCGGAAAATAACTATGAAAATAACTAAAGCACCTACTCTACCTCTAAAACATCCTAAAAGCATTCTAAGGATTCTAGGCTTGCCATAAAATTTCTACAAGCTCCTAAACTAAGGATAAACAGTATAATTCTAATCTACTATCCCGAAATGGACAATTTATACGATCACATAATTTAAGACAATTCCTACCCTATGATTTAACCCAACGGTCCAATAATTTATAAAATATATAATCTAACTAAGCCAAGTCTAATGAAAATAAACCGTAACCTACCTTGTGTAATTCCCCATACCTTTAAACATATGAACGACTAAGGTAACATCGATGGATTTATTTGAACATGTATAAATGAGGGTGAATTTGAGCCAATGTCTAAGTATCCAACTATACTAAAGTGGAAAATATAGTTTTAGGGAACGAGACTTTAAAAGGCAATTTAAGTTGGAAACAAGAAAGTCGCCTACTTGCTAGAGCAATGTGTTTCACCTACTAGCGTAAGCGTTCTACGTGTTTTGACTTTCTACGTGGTTAAGCTATATATTTTGATGTCCTACTTGCTTGTGATACATAAATATAAGCCTACAGTTATGGATAGGATAAAGAAAATATGGCATGAAGTGTAAAGGTTATGAGGCCCAAAACATAAGAGGTTATCAAGTTAGTGGATCACCTACATTACTTCTTTTTAGGACCAATTTGTTGCTAAATGAAGCAGTGGTATGGGGCAAGGGTCAAGGTGCAAAAACTATCTAAAGATATCCAGTATGCATTCAACTATTTCTCCAGAATTTTCTATAAGATAAACAAGAACCAAATTTCTCTCTCTTTTAGCTCTTGGAAGCCCTCTTTTCCCACTTAGGGTTCTTGAGTTCTTCCTCTTGGTTCTCAAGCTTTAAGGTAAGATTTTGGCTGTACTTTATCAAGGTTTTAAAATAGAAAATCTGGTGGATTGAAGATCCACACGTTGGTGGAGTTTGGACAGCCTTTGTGAGAAAGAAGTTCTTTGGCAGCCCCTTGTAGAGGTCCTCTTGTTTTCTTCTTGTTGTAAGGTCTTATTTTTGAGAAAAACGTTTTTTGTGTTGAAGAATTAGATTTAAGAATTAAAATTTACAGAAAAATCAAGGTAATATCCTTTTCCTCCATCCCTTATTATATATGAGAAGAAATAGACAATTCTAGACATAATTATAGTATGAACTCATAGGACAGTGATCGGAAGCCATGAGTTCAAGTTATTTCGATTTTATTGAACTTTTTTGGGGCTGTATTATATGTATTGTTTTCGGTATTGGTTGTAAAACTCATGGTTAGGGTTGGTTATGGCTGTTTTGGGATTGGAATTGAAGAGTGTGGCGGTACGCCGAGTTTTTGACTATCGTGCGGACATCTTGCCCGTTTGATTGTAGAAGGCTATTTTGCAGGGCCCACATGGTTATTAGCTGCTATAAAAATTTCCAATATATGTATAACTTATGTCTATAATAAGTTAAGGGAATTAGAAAGAACCATATGTATAAAGAGAGTTCGACCAGCAAGACGCTCGCATAATAGCTGACATGTTGCCGATATGTGTAAACTGTGTTTATGGGATGTTTATAATGGTTATACCACCTTATTTTGTATAGATTATATGCTGGTAGGAAGGGTTACTATCCACTGAAGTTTATCGAGATTGGAATCGAGGTAGGTAAGGCTAAAACCTCCTTTGTCGTGAGGCACGACGCTACATCATATTTTTCTCTACAAGGGTCTATATCATTTTTATGATTGTATTCAGTTGTTATGTGCCCTATACTTCATAGTAACAACCCTATATATCAGTTATTCATTGTCCATATTTTCAGAGTATTCGAGCTATTCATTAGATTCAAAGTGTTCACATAGTCATCAAAGCCTTCATTTGTATTCCATAGAACTCATATAGTACATTTATTATATATCTCTATAGATAATTCTCTTGCCATATCATATTTATCATTTATATAGTAAATACATGTCCATATGATTCATGTGAAATAGAACAAAGTTTACTAGTTGATTCACTTAATCAGATATTATCATCGGTTAATCAAAGCTTGCTATTTGTACAGTTGAATTCATTTGTAATTAATTATTTAGAGGCCCTCGTGGCATCAGTTGTTAAAATATAAATTAAGCAAAGTTGGGAGAAGGTCAGAGATATTATATTCACTTAACTCATGATACTATGCTTCCTTGTGCACATGGCTGAGTCCACAGACCCTCAAAGTTGAACCGCCGGGCGTACCAATCTATTATGGCTATATACCCTTAGAGTAGAGCCATCTATGATGTACCTGCCTGTGGGCTGACCCTCAGAGCTGATTCTTTCTAGCGTAGCATCAGAGATCATAGAATACGAGACTTAACATTTTGATATGACATTCAGAGATAACATATTTCATATGTTATCCAGTTGATATAAAGCCCTTGAGGCTCATATTCAGAGGCTATCATTTATTTATTTGAATGTACCTAAGTTACTTGATTCCACAGAGAATTGTATCATTTGATACCATATTAATAAAGAACCAAGAAGACACCTATATAATAATTTTTGAGTGATTCCATATGATTTACAGTTTCATAGGTTACTTCATGGCACAGGTAGATCTCAGTTGAGCACATTGTTGATTCTTATATTGTGTTATCTTATCTATACTTGTTATTCTATCTACCTTACATACCAGTGCATGTTATATACGTACTGAAATCCCTATATAATGGGGTTCTACAATCTTTTAAATACAGGAATAGGTACACAGAGTTGCAGACCTCCTCAGTAGGCACCATCATTTATCAATAGAGCAGTCGGTGAGATCCATTTCCCCATGGAACTAGTTTAGAGGTAGTACTCTCTTTTGTTGTACATATTTGCATAGTATGGGTATGGCGAGGCCTTGTCCAAACCACTTGACAGTTGCATAGTTTCTTACTCTTTTAGTGGCTTCGTAGACACTATAGTATGATCATTTTGAATCCGTTGGTCATAGGCTTTTGCATATGCATGTATCATCCTTATTAGTTGTATCTAGTACATGAATCCTTGATATGTAATTTTTCATAGATTATTTGCATAGCATATATGTATATGTAGCATTTTTCTATCCCATCCAGACTTGCGGCATGACACCTCATGGACAAACTGCAAACACAAACCATCACTCGTATGCCTTTCCCTTTCCAATAGCCTCAGAATGCGGCCACGCTAGAAAGAACATAAACTAGGTGTCAAGATGAGAAGAATAAAACTCATATTACTTATACAAAATTTAGGCCAGAAATTGGGTTGGAAGCCTCAGGACCCACAAACTCATTCACCAAAACGGAACCCAATAGCCCAAAATAAGTCCAGAAGCCTCAGGACCGAAACCAAAGGTCTCTCTATCCCAACGTCAACTTTCCAGAGCTAACAGTGCTGACCGAAATTCTATCTGATGTTGCCTTCTCCGAATGTTGACCAAAGTCAACTCTACCATCCTTAAGAGTTTCAAAATAAGAAATAGGCTTAAAACACAAATGAACTTCTTGGGAACCAAAACGTCAGTCCCCACAAGTCATAAATAACCTATAGCCACTATGGGAAGCTCGAAATGCAGAAAAAGCATGAAAATAAAAAAAATGACATAGAGGTCATTACAACATCCACTACTAAAAGGAGTTTTGTCCTCAAAAGTTAAAGAAAGGATAGTACCTGAAGGCTCGAAAAGGTGAGGATAGTGGGTCCACATATCGGTCTCGATCTCTCACATAGCCTCCTCAACAGGACAATGCTGCCACAGAACCTTAATTGATGGAATCTCCTAGGACCTCAACTTCCTAACCTGCCTGTCCAAAATGGCCACATGATCCTCCTCAAAGGCCAGAGACTCATCCAACAGAATAGAATCACACCAAAGCACGTGATACTCATCTAGAATGTACTGCCACAATATAGAAATATAGAAAATTGGATGAACACCAAAAAGAGCAGGAGGCAAGGCCAACTCATAAGCAACCTCCCCGGTGCGATGAAGGATCTCAAATGGACCAAAATATCTAGGACTGAACTTGCCCTTCCTCCTGAACCTCATCACGCCCTTCATGGGTGACACCTGAAGGAACACACGGTCACCAACCAGAAACTCCATGTCTCAAACCCTTTGGTCAGCTTAAGTCTTCTGCCTACACTGGGAAGTGCATGTCTCTCCTGAATGACCCAAACTCCATCCATAGAATTACGAAGAAAGTCGGTACCCCATGACCTAACCTTGAATAAATCAAACTAACCCACCAGAGATCTGCACAGCCTACCATTTAAAGCCTCAAAAGGAGCCATTTGAATACTGGAATGGTAACTATTATTATAAGCAAACTCTGCCAAGGCTAAGAACTTGACCCATTGACATCTGAAATCAATAACACAACATATCCTCAAGAACTTGAATAGTATGCTCCGACTGACCGTCAATATGTTTGTGAAAAGCAGTGCTAAGCTCAACTCTAGTACCCAACTCTAACTGAATAGTCCTTTAGAAACACAAAGTAAACTGAGTACCATGATAAAATATGATAGAAACTGGCACCCTATGCAAATGGAAAGCCTCACGGATGTAGATCTATGCCAACCTCTCAAAATTGTAAGAAGTATGAACCGGCAAAAAATAAGCAGACTTTGTCAGCATGTCCACGATAACCCAAATAGCATTAAATCTATAAAAAGTACGTGGAAAACTGAATATGAAGTCCATAGCTATCCGTTCCCGTTTCCACTCCTGAATGGGTAGCCTCTGAATCAAAACCACCTGGCCTCTGGTGCTCAAACTTGACCTGCTGATAGTTCAAGTAGCTAGACACAAAATATGAGATACCCTTCTTCATCCCACACCAGCAGTAGTGTTGCCTAAAGTCATGATACATCTTAGCTACCCCGGGATGAATGGAATATCTAGAAAAATGAGCTTCCTCCAAGATCAACCTGACTAGCTCACCACTTCTAGGAACGCAGATACAATACAAAATTTTCAAAACACCCTCCGAACCTACGGTCTCCTTATTAGCCTCACCACTCAACACTTTGTTACGAATGGTCCTCAACCTCTCATCACGAAACTCTTATGCCCGTATCTGCTCCAACAAGGAAGATCTAGCCTCAACATAAGAAAGAATATGAATCATCTCAAAAATATCAAGTCTAACCAACCTATTAGCCAAGGAATGGATGTCTAAAGCTAATGGTCTCTTCTCCGCTGCTAAGAATGCATGCTACCCATACTCACTGTCTTCCATCTCAAGGCATCTGCTTCCATGTTTGCCTTGCCCGGATGATAAAGAATGGATATATCATAGTCCTTCAGTAACTACAACCACCTGCGATGCTTCAAATTTAGATCCTTCTAGGTGAAATTGTACTGAAGACTATGATGGTCCGTGCAGATCTCACAATGCATGCCATAAAGATAATGCCTCAAAATATTTAATGCGAAAACTATCGCCACTAACTCCAATTCATGAGTGGGGTAGTTCCTCTCATGACCCTTCAACTATCTTGATGCATAAGTAATAACTCAACCCTGAAGCATCAATAAATAACCCAGACCAACACCAGAGGCATCACAACACACTCTAAACCTTTGATCGTCAACTGGAAGAGTAAGAATTAGAGATGAAGTCAATAAGGCCTTGATCTTCAGAATGCTTGCGTCACACTCATTAGACCACTACAAATGGATATTCTTCTATGTAAATATAGTCAATGGAGATGCTATTGAAATAAAACCCCTCCACAAATCATCTATAGTTACCTACCAACCTGATGAAACTATGAACCTCGATACGAGAAGTAGGCCTATCTCAATCACGAACTGCCATAATCTTCACTGGATCCACCATAATACCATACTTGGACACCACATGCCCAAGAATGCCACAGACTCAAACAAAAACTCACACGCAGTGAATTTTTCATATAAATGATTGTCTTGCAAGGTCTGAAGTACAACTCACAAATACTGCTCATGCTCTTCTCTACTATTCAAATATACCAACATTTCATCAATGAATACAATCAAAATAGAATCCATGTAGTCTTTGAACACATGGGTTATCAACTACATAAATGTTGTTGGGGTCTTGGTCAAACCAAAAGACATGACTAAGAACTCATAATTGTCGTGTCAAGTACTAAATGTAGTATTTGGGATGTCCACAACCCTAATCCTCAACTGGTGATACCAGGACCTCAAATCTATCTTAGAGAACATTATTGCACCATGTATGTGGTCAATAGATCATCAATAGGCGGCATCGGATACCTGTTCCTAACTATCACCTTATTCAACTTCCTGTAGTTAATATCATACGCGTGGACCCATCTTTTTTTTCCACAAATACAACTAGAGCACCCTATGGAGATACACTAGGCCTGATGAAACCTCTATTCAATAAGTATTGGAGTAGATTCTTAAACTACCTCAACTCAGCTGTTTCCATCTGATATGGATGAATATAAATGGCCAGAATGCCTGACTAAATATTAATACCAAAGTCGATATCACAATCAGGAGGAAAACCCAATATATATGAAGAAAACATATCTGAATACTCGTAAACTTTATGAACTAACTCAAGTGAAGGAGTGGTGGCAGTAGTATCACGAACATAAGCATAATAGGCTAAGCACCCCTTCCCAACCAACCGTTAGGCACTCAGGAAATATATAAATCACTTTAGCATGTGGCTATCCGCACCCTTCCATACTATATGAGGGATACTGCACATCCATAGAGTAATAGTCTTTGCAAAGCAATCAAAGACCGTATGGTAGGGATACAACCAATTCATGCCTAAAATCACATCAAAATCAACCATATCCAGCACAACCAAGTCTACCCACCTTTTATACCCTAGAATAGTTACCACATAAGACCAATATACATAATCTACTACTAAGGAATATCTTACTAGGGTAGCTACACATAAAGGCACAGGTAATAACTCACAAGCATACTCCAGATGAGTAGCATAACGAGTAGATACATAGTAGAATGTAGACCCCAGATTAAACAAACTAGAAGTGGACTGATGACAAATGAAGATCGTACCTGTGATGATGGCATCTGAAGCCTCAACCTTTGTCCGGCCTAGAACTGCATACATATGGCTCGAACCACCATGACCAACTGATCTACTAGATTAAGGACAACCTCTAGTTCCCTGGGGACCACCCCTACTACCTTGTGCACCACCTCTGGCCGGTGGTGTTAGAGCCCCAGGGGCCTGAACCATCTGACCCTATTGACTGTCATACATGACCTTCGAACAATCTATATTAAATTGCCCTATCTCACCACACTCAAAGTAACCAATGCCTACTAAAATCCGATAAGAAGTACCCATTAAACAAGACTGGATACCATAGCCTGTATACCCGATATGTGCACAACACAAAGACTGAACCAAGCCCTTACTACTCTAACTAACCTGCCCTGTTGTAATTTGTAGTGCCGCCTGAACAAGCTGGCTCAGCTGGAAACACTGCTGATGTTGCCCCTACTAAAGTAGCGTCTACCTCATGTCTATGAGCCACTGTAACTGCCCTGATAGTGAAGCCTGTTATCATTCCCTCTTGGGCCTCGCAAAGTACACCCTTAATAGTGCAGGCATGATCAACTACCTCCAAGAATAACTTACATGAAGCTACTGATAAGTCGGTAATCTACCAACTTATTAAGCCTATATCCATGAACTATTGTTATGCTTTGAATCGATTTAGAGGTTCTTATGGCCTTTATTGATGTCTATGTAGGTACTTTTGATAGAAGATGGAAAACAAGGATATGGACCCAAAACGAGCCCAAAAGGAGCTAAGTGTGAAGGGTTGAGAAAAGCTGAAGAATCTGAACCAAGATGCGGTGGTTGTGTGACACACATAAGCCGAGGTGCAGTTTCCACCTCCTCCGCATGAAGCTACTAAAGTTGCTAAAGATTCTGCTAAGGAGTGCAGCCGTTGTGTGATGCGCACATCCCGTAGTGTGAAATGAACCACCTTCGCACGAAGCTCACTAATTTTTCTGAAGTCACTGGTCAAATTTAAGCAGGTGTGCGACGTGCACATTGCGACGCGGAAACCGCATGTTGCACCGCCCACCACCAAAAGGGGTATGCTTGTCCTAATTTTATGTGATGATTTGGTAACATATAAAAGGCCATTTTAGGCTCAAATTGTATATACAACACTTAAGACCTGATTCTTAGAGAATAGTTTTTGCTTTGTAAATAATTTTCCACCTTTTTTGAGTGAGGGTTTTGAATACAAAACTCTTGGTTAACATTTTATGTGCCTAATTTGATCCTAGAACTTTAATATTTAGCTATAATTAAGGGGATGTTGACTTACCCAGATGGTATCTCTTCTTGTCGCACCATGAGTGGCTAAATTCTCTTGTCTAGGGGTGTATTGATGATGGGTGCTTAGCTAAAGGATGTGGGTGTTGTTAATTCATATTTATAATTTCTTATTTGACATGGGTCTAGTAATTTCACCTAGTTTTAACAACAAAATTTATGGTTGCAAATGTTAGTTTATTTATTTGACTATGTGACTGCTTGAAAGAGGATTCCATGGTTGTGGATATGAAATTGCTAGTGGGTACTTGGGAATCCATCTAGATATGAGGCTAGAAATAGCTCTTATCGTAGGAATCTCCCATTTAGGGGTCTAAGCTAGAGATAGTGTGACCTCCCCAAGCATATGTTGGTTGATTGTTGATTAAACCATTGATGTTCTACCCGAAATCATTGGAAATGTGGATGTTGATCGAGAGATAAACATTCCACACCTATAACCAACGCTACTTATTTCAAATAGCGAGAATAGAAGTGAATTGATGATCACCCTATCCTATAAGCAATGCCCCATCTAATGTGCATCCCTAGTCTTGTAAATCACTTGGTACACTTATATTTAGTTTTATTTCTTTTTGTTGAATTGTGTTAGTAGTGACAACTTTCCCAATTCCCCCATTTTTTTACTTGTTTTAGTTTGAGCAATTACTCTCTCCTTGAAATCAACTCATACAATCTCTAGTTGGCTAAGTCAGGTCTCTTGGGTATGACCCTGACAACCATTGGGTTTATAAATTTTGTTTTGCTGCATGATTGCCATGGCCTCCTAATTTGAGAGCACGATTTGAGCGTTCATAAAAAATGGCGCTGTTGCCTAGGACTTGAGTTGACGGCTATTTTTTATTGTTGTTTTGAAATCACCTTGAGAGTACTTGTTTCTTTTAATTTTCTTTATTGTTTGTGTTGTGATGAAGCTGGTTATCCTATGAACGAAGCCCACGATAACGAGAGTGTTGACGGTTTCATGGAAACCAACGAGGCTGAGCCTATGATGCAAGGGGGTGTAGGTGCAATCCGCCTACCCTCCATGGTGGAAAATGTTGTTTTTCATGTGACTAACACCATGCTCCACTTAATCTAAATTAAAGGTCTATTTGGTGGAGCAGCACATGAAGATGCCAACCGATATATTTGGAATTTTATGGAGATTTGTCAACCGTTCCTCTTCCTACATATCTCCCAAGAGTCTATCTCCCAAGCGTGGTTGGAAGAATTGCTGGATAACTCTATCACATCTTGGGCTGAGTTGGTTGAGGCATTTACCTAAAGATTCTTTCCTCTATCTCGAATGATGAAGCTACGAGATGAAATTACCAACTTTAGGCAGCTCCCAGACTAACCTCTTTATGAAGTTTGGCTAAGATTCAAAAAGAAGCTTCTTTTGTGTCCAAATCATGAGTTGTCAAACAATGTTCTGTTACAAACCTTCTATCGATCATTGAACTCTATGAACAAATCAGTGGCTGACAATCTTGGAGGTGGTACCTTCATGGACTTGGAGTTTCCCATAGCCTTGACTTTGTTAGAGCGAATGACAAAGACCAATCAAGCTTTGCATACAAGAGAAGAAAATGTGCCATCTTCAGGAGGACCCTAATCCATCTTGATCAATGAAAAGAAGAAAAACAAGGAAGAGCGAGATAAGACAATATCCAAAATGATGACACAAACTGACTTGATGGCCAAGCATGTGATCGGAGCTGGCGGTGCTAAGTCAGTGAATGTAGTGAGCACACCGAAAATCAAAGCTAGTGATGACGAGCTAATGATTGTGGTTGATGGAAAGTTGTGTTTTGTGTCAGCGGTTCTCATACCGGGTATTATCACACGAGGGAGGAGAATCAAGGTTGGATTCGAGACAAAGAAAGAGATTGAAATTGGTGGGATAGAGACAAGGATGGTGATCATTTCAATCACCGGAGCTCAAATCCCTATATACCTCCGAACAAGGCGGACTCTCTCTACCAATCGGGCACAAGCAACCCCAGCCATTCCAAGTGTGAGGACATGTTGTCCTTGGTTCTTAAGAAGGTGGACACCACAAATATGAGAGTGAGCGAGATAAAGAGTGAGGTCTCACCACTTCGCCAAATGGTGAGCTCTAACAACGCCTCGATCAAGCATCTTGAGGCCTAAATAACCCACCTCACAAGACAAATGAACTTGAGGATGAAAGGGACGTTGCCTAGCGACACCATTGCCAACCTAAAGAATGATTAAGGATTAAGGTAGCATCGTTGTGCCGCGAGATTAAATGAAGCGCTTTTTGGGAGGCAATCCAAGTTTCTTTATTTTTTTTTGGTTATCTTTTGTTATTTTTGGTGTTTTTGTAGGAATGCATGGATGGAGAAATTGAAGAAGGGAACGCAAAGCAAAAAGGAGTCATGCGGTGGACTGTATGGACCGCACAAGCAATTGTGTGTGTCGCACAGCCTATCGCATGCCAAACCAGAAGACCTGAAGGAAATATGAAAAAATAGAGGTGATGTGCACAGGGCCGTACGGACCACACGAGCCCAAGTGTGCATCACACCTCCATCACACCATGAAACAGATGTCTGGACAAACCCAGGGGAGAAATAAGGGGTATGTGCAATATGTCATGCGGTCCGCACCTTGCCTAGTGTGAATAACATGTCGCGACGCACGGAAGGTAACTTTAAATTTTAATTGACCTAGACCATTGATCGACCTAACCCGGAGATGACCCAGCCGACCTTTCTTTTTCTTTTTCTTTTAAAATTACCTCTTCTCTTCTTTTTCCACCATCTTTCTCCACAACTCCCAAAATTCCCTCTCAAAACTTTCTGTAAATCCCTCAAACTCTTCAAAGCCCTTCTTCTCCTCTCACCCAATCTTCTTCGCTATGCCTCCACCATTGCTGTCGTTATTATCCGGGAAGATCTTGTGGGTCACCATTGTTGGAGTTCAAAAACCATCGAGTGTCACTCTTCCCTTCATAATATTCACTTGTGGTAAGTTCCCCGATATTAAATTGTCATTTTTATGATAGTTGGGAACTAATATTGTGATGCAATGCTTAGTGGAATCGCCATGTTGATTTTGGGTGAGATCCAAAAATTTTGGGTCCCGAATTTTGAGTTGTTTTGATAATACCTCTTAGAGTCGACCTGATAGGGCTTTGATTTTATGAATGCATATTGATTGGTAGAAATTTTTAGCCTTAATATTTGTGTTGGGGTGAAGTCTGAGTAACCCACTTGTGACTAACGAATGATTTAGCCCGATGATAGATTGGGTGATGCCGTTCTTAAGGGCGAATCATCGTTTGTCACGAGGTTTTGATTGATAGTTGACTATTGAGGTTGAATATTGCTGATTGTATGCCCATGATCCTTGTTGAAAATCTATTTGGGGTGTATTTTTTGTGAATGAAAAGGTGGTTGTTGCTACGCTTATTGGTTCCCATTATTGCAAGAATGGCTTGATGTTCTCGATGATAGATGGGGTAACGTCCATCTTAAGGAAAGTCGTTGAGTTCTTTCTTGCTTGTGTTTGTGTTAATGAAAATTCGAGGAAGTCTGAGTACCTGGAAGTTAAGGTCATAATCCTTTTTCCCTTTTGTTTAATCTGCTTTGGTTGTTGTATGGTACCAAGTGCCGAATAACATCTTGTTCTATGAATCACATGCGTAACTCATAAGAACACAAGTTATTGAAAATTCCAATTGTGTCATTGTGCGCTTCACATACGATGCACATATCTTTATGTGCGAGTCATATAAGGCATCGCACCATGTTGAAAAGAATGAGCAGGTCACTGATCTGAGGGGAAACACCTAGTGCGACACGCACTTCTGGTGGTGCGAATAGCACCAGCATCGCACCTAAGTTGGAAAATCCCTATAGTTTCTGCTGGTTTATGCGACAGCACATGCGACGTGAACTCCTCCTAGTGCATTTCGCATGTGGTCCTCACAAGACAACAGTTACCCACTTTGTTTGTCCAATCCTTTGCATTCTATCATTTGTAGTTGGCTAAATTCTTCTGAGGTTTTGTTTTTGTTTTAGCTCTCAATCTCTGTAGGCAGAATATGTCTTCAAACAGGCGAAACACTAGAAGCCAACCTAGGCAAAGGTCTGTTGCTGAAGAAGCGAGAATCCATTTTAGAGTAGAGGACATGAAAGCCTTCTACAATAGTGACAAAGATTGAGGCTTCAATGAGGAGCAAAGTTTAAACTTGGGCAAGGTCGGAGAGGAGCTACCTAACATGCACCAACAATTTTCTGAACGACAATGGCATCCCTTTCAGGTGGTACCTGAAGGGTACTACAAGGAAATTGTGTGAGAATTCTTCGCAGCTTATCAGGCTACACAGGACTCCAAAGGATACAGAGGGCTTGTGGAGAGATTTATCAACCTAGACTCAGTCATCATCAAGGGCAAGAAGTTTAACATCACCCATGCTGCCATGAATGCTGTCTATTGGGGACACCCAATTGATCCTGCACCAACCGTCATCGCTAAGTTAATGGATGATTCAAAGCTGTACTAGGAGATAGCCCCCGTTATTGCTCAAGATGTTCCCCTTTGGTCCACAATAGGGGGAGATATCCGAATGAGGTCCTTAATCTTCGACGCTCATCTCTGGTATGATCTTATTCGCAACCGCTTCTTGCCTTTCCAAAATGATCACAATATAACCCAAGAGGGAGCCATTCTTATTTCGGCCATTATGACAATAGAGCATGTAAACATTGGGGAAATAGCGGCTATGGTGATAAGGAGAAAAGCTCGTCGAGGAAATGATTCATTCCCCTTCCCGGTGCTGATTACAAAGCTTTGTGCCAAGGTTGATGTCCCTACCCTCAATTGCGATGAATTTACTCATGTTATTGGGTCCGTCAACCTTGATATAAAAACAGACAGGGACACCCCTAGATTTAAGTAGCAAAGGGTTGAGCAATTCAGTGGGGTTGATGGTGATGAGCTTAGTGCTAGGGCAGAGACTTTATCTCTCTCCAGGGCTACTTCCGAGGCACGCATACATGTCCCAGCCCCCTCAATGACCAAAATCAGCATTCAAGATATGGTTGACAAAACTCAGAACGTTGAGAAGCAACTTGCTGACCTAGCTGCCAAACTACTCAGAATGATAAACAAGGTTGTCAATAGTGCAGTTAAGGGGATTATGGATAACTTGAATTCACTGTGCAAGAGAGTTGATGTTATTGAGGGGTCAATCAAGACTTTGCAGGAAGATGTTCAGAAAGGGAAAGGTAAAGCTTGGGTGGTAGAAGAAGATCTGACCACCTTACCTCCACCTCGTTCCATTTCCGGTCCCTTGGATAGCTTATTTGCAGCCTATGAGGATAAGGAGTTGCTTGGCAATGATGATCAAGAGTTGGGCGATGACCTGGATCCAGATTTTCAAAGGGCCCTCCATGCCTCCACACTTTCCGCGCATTCCCAAAAGGGTGGTGCTTGCCCGAGTGAGAGAGCCTTTGATTAGGAAGCAGCCGCCGATGTTGATTATGAGGATTAATCTTCCAGGGAGTTCCACACTTTTTACCATTGCACTATGATCATTGACGGAAATGCTCTTTTTATGGGTACAGGTGGCTTTACTCATTTGAGTTGGTGCCGTTAGTGGGCTTGAGATATTTTATTTATTTTATTGCCCTTGTTGGGCATTTTATTGCTTTTATTGCCCTTGTCAGGCCCTGTTGACATTATATTCTGCTAGATTATTTGGATGATTGTGATTTTCTTTTATGTTTTGTTTTACTTTGAGCTTATTTGTGCCCTTACCGGGCTTGATTTTTATTGTGTTGTCGGGTTAGTCTTACATGCTCCATTGTCTTGCTACCCGTGCTTTGAAAATGCGCAAAAGTCCTATGCCAAGGCTTGTTTTAATGTCACGCCCCAAACCATGGGAGGCATGACCGACACCCGGAGCCCCAAAAGGCGGAGGGTCCCAAAATAGAGTGTATCTCTATTGAACCTGCTGGAGTTCTGAGTCTGACAAGGTCTCTAAGAATAGCAATTTTAAACACTGAAAGCTCAATTGTAGGTAAACAACTCAAGGTCAACAAGGCTATTATCATAGTAGATAGCAAATAACAAGGCCAACAAAGCCATACCCAACACTGATATACATATACACGTCTACAAGCCTCTAGGAGTAAGTAAAATATCTCATATCCAGGACAGGGCCCTGGACTACCCATAAGTTGTACATATACATAACCTGGTCAAAATATAAGCTAGACCTCTGACTCGTCAGCTCCAGGAAGAATGGAGCTTACCAAAATGGCTGAACTCTGCAACTCCTACTGAAGAGGGCTGTCTGGGTTTCTATCTGGACCTACCGGCATGAATGCAGTGCCCCCAGGCAACGGGGACGTCAGTACGATAATAATGTACTGGCATGTAAGGTAGAAACATAAAAGAAAGTCGCACGTAGTAAATCTGAACAAGATATAATATGAAACTTGTACACTGTAATTGGTAAGACTCGTTAAGATCTTTCTCCTTTATTCTTTTTAGAATACCACACACGCATTAACTCACACTGCAACTCACTCTTTATAACCCACGCTGAACCACAATAGCGCCTACGCGCACCCTATATATAATAGCCTCAATATGGTTGTAGCGCCTTGGCGCACACTATGTATATAATGGCCTCAATATGGCAGTAGCCCCTCGGTGCACACTATGTGTATAATAGCCTCAATATGGAAGTAGCCCCTTGGTGCACACTAACACGCAAACCACGCATAATAAGTGTATTACTAGATTGACCTTCAAAGCTATTATTGTTATTTATGAAGGTTCATTTAGATAACTTCTTTAAACCTGGATTACTAGGTGTTGGACTCGACATACCAAACACATATGAATGGGGATTTTACTTGCTAACTTTCCTTTTATACTTTCTAAACCTTGATTAGGGATCACATTACAAAGAAGAAACTTGACAAAAGGATAACTTACGTTTCGTGCAAAAAGAATAAGATTTTTATAAGAAGGCAACTTGAATCACCATAATGTATAACTTAGTTCCTTAAGACTTGTTGATTTACGAAATCATCTCTCTTACAATAGAATACTCAAATTCCTTCTTTTGGAGATTTATAGTTCTATTTCTAGATTCAAGCCTATAAGTAATAAAGAAGCCTTAACATACCTCGTTCCTTCCGAAGATTGCGCTTACCACAACTTGGACTTTCCTTTATTAAATTAATCTACAACACAAGGGTATAGTGAAGCTAATATTATCTCTTAAACTTGATGCAACCTTTCCAAAACAGTAGCTAAACATTTCCCTGGCAGATTTACATATTTTGCATTAATTAAAGGTGTATCATCACACATTTCTCCTCTGTACAGTACACATCACACACACACCAACCTACCGCCTCCACTAATACAAAACACATCAAACAGACCCTACAAAACTCACCATGTCGAAATAAAATAGAAACACATTGAACCCACGTCTTCCGATCGCCGTCCCGTGAGTTCTTAACAATAATTCAACAACAATTGTCCATCCGAACTTGAATCCAAAAATATGATTATGGGCAGAGTACTTACCACACTTGAAGGGGTGTTTTTATCCCCTTTTTATTTATGCCTTGAAAAGCTTAAGTACCCCCTACACATACACCAACAAGAGAAGAAGAAATCTCTTAATTGTTACACAATTTCTATGTGTTAAATCTTATGAAAGGGGCTGCCATAGTTCATATCTTTCTTACCATAGGATATCCTAGATATATGTAGTAGATTAATACCAAGATAACAAGTTGTTTAACTCACCTTAAGCTTGAATCAATCTTGATCTTCTTAGAACCCTAAAGGGAGAGAGGGGCTGCCAAAAGGAAAGGAGATAAGTGAGAATTTTTTCCAGCTTTTTGTGATCAATATTGATCAACAAAAGGTCAGTATAAAGGGACCTTTCTGCCGACTTTTTTGAGTATATTTGGGCCAAAATAGGTCAAGAAACTTGGGCCAAAATTACCCTTTGCTTGGGCCTCAAAAGGGTTAAGTTTTGTGGCTGATTTTGGGCTTCTCTTGGGTAAAAAGGTGGTCAATATTGGTGGCTACCTTTTGTAGTTGTTTGGGCCAGATTTAGTTGTGCTTTGATGGTCCAACTTTAAGCTTCATTTGGGCTACCATTAGGTCTAATAATCCATGGTGTTGCTGCACGTAATTGGCCCTCAGAACTTAGTTCGTTAGCCTAGGTAGGTGATGCACCTACTTGTCACCTAAGATATTAGATAAGTCGAGCAAGCACCTCACTTGTTTTATCTCATTTTCAAAACCCACATCCTTATACTTTAACTTAACACTTATATACAGTTGACCATTTCAAATTTCAGGACAAAGTACCCCTTCACAATCTCGAGCTCAAATACCTTCGTCGATATTTACTTAGTCACATAGGTTTTGAAAGGTACGGGGTGTTACATCCTTCCCCCCTTAGAATCATTCGTCCTCAAATGAGGGTAATGTATAGAGCTCTAGTCCCTTAGGATTTGTTTGAAATTTCGGCAGAGTTTCCTTTATAATTGGGACTATCCAAAAACCTGAAACTCAGCAAAAGTCAAGCACGATGCCTCACAGAGCGATACAACTATATATAATTAAATGTAATCATTTTCACATGTTCAAACCTGATCATATTTGCATAGTAAGAAGAGTATCAAGAACATAAGAATATGACTTAACTCTATACTATCTTCAAGTCATAAATAACTTGGTATTCTTTTTCCTCATTTCTTCCTCGGCTTCCCACGTCATTTTCTCGATATTATTATATCTCCACAACACCTTTACTGAAGCTACTTTTTTGGTTCTGAGCTTCATAACTTGACAATCTAGGATAGAAATTGGTACTTCCTTATAGGATAAGTCTTCAGAAAGTTGAACATCTTTGATAGGCATATACGTGAAGGATCTCTTATGCACCTTCGTAGCATCGATACATGAAATATAGGATGGACTATCTCCAATTCTGTGGGTAAATCTAGATCATATGCCACTTTTCCTACCCTCTGAATGATCATGTATGGTCCAATATATCTTGGACTAAGCTTTCCCTTTTTACCAAATCGCATAACGCCTTTCATGGGCAAAACCTTTAGAAAACCCAATCACTAATATTAAATTCCAAATCCCGACGTCGCACATCTGCACATGATTTCTGCCTACTCTGGGCTGTTAGTAATCTTTCTCGAATTAGTTTCACCTTCTCCATTGCCTGATTAACTAGTTATGGCCCTAATAATCCTGCTTCTCCAATTTCTAACCATCCAAACGGTGATCTACACTTTCGTCTGTATAAAGCCTCATAAGGAGCCATTTGAATGCTTTCATGGAAGCTATTACTATAAGCATACTCAATTAGTGGCAAATGGTCATCCCAACTCCCTTTAAAATCTAGTACATAAGCTCGTAATATATCTTTGAGTGTTTGAATAGTGCGTTCAGCTTGTCCATCGGTCTGTGGATGAAAAGTTGTACTGAGACTTATTTGAGTACCTAAGCCTCTCTGGAAAGACCTCTAGAAATTTGTTGTAAACTGAGCACCCCTATCTGAAATGATGGAAATTGGGACACCATGAAGTCAAACTATTTCACTAATATACAACTTGGCATAATCTTTAGCAGTATAAGTTTCCTGACTGGCAAAAAGTGAGCTAATTTTGTAAGTCTATCTACAACTACCCATATGGAATCATACTTCCGATAAGTACGGGGTAAGCCTGTAATAAAGTCCATGTTGATCACCTCCCATTTCTAGGTAGGTATCACTATAATTTGAGTTAGATCTCCGGGTCTCTAGTGTTCAATTTTTACCTATTGACAATTCGGGCATTGGGCTACAAACTCTGTAATATTTCTCTTCATATTATTCCACCAATAAATCTGTCGAAGATCATGATACATGTACGTCACTCCTGGATGGATTGAAAATAGTAAACTTCTTCCAAAATTTTCTCCCGAAGCTCCCCGACATTAGGTACACATAGACGACCTTGATATCTCAGAACCCCATCTTCATTAAGCTTTATTAGTGGTTGCTTCTGTTGTGGAATTTCCTCCCTCAATCTTACTAATTTTGGATCATCATATTGTTTTTCCTTTACCTCTGTTATAAGTAAGTATTCCGATGTGCTTTGAATAATAACTCCCCCATTACCTTGGTCTAGTAGTCGAACCTGCAAATTAGCTAACTGATGTAGTTCTCTTGTCATCTCAATCTTTCTATTTTCCACGTGGTTCAAGCTTCCCATGGATTTGCGGCTAAGTGCATCGGCCACTACATTGGCCTTACCTGGATGGTACAAAATATCTACGTCATAATACTTTAGTAACTCTAGCCACCTTCTTTGCCTTAGGTTTAAATCCTTCTGTTTGAATAAATACTATAGACTTTTGTAGTTCGTAAACACGTCTACATGGACTCCAAACAAGTAATGGCGCCAAATTTTCAAGGTAAATATAACTGATGCCAATTCAAGATGGTGAGTAGGGTAATTTTGTTCGTGCTTTCTTAGTTGTCTCGAGGCATAGGCAATAACTTTACCTTGTTGCATTAAAATGCATCCCAACACAATCCTTGAATCATCACAATAAACAACATAACCTTCCGTGCCCTGTGGGAGAGTTAAGATAGGTGCTGAAGTAAGCTTGTCCTTCAACTCCTGAAAACTCTGCTCACATGCATTAGACAACTAGAACTTGGCAGCTTTTTGAGTCCACTTTGTCAATGGTGCAGATATAGAATAAAATCCTTCCATAAACCTCCGGTAATAATCTGCTAGGCCCAAAAAACTACGGATCTCTATAGCATTCAAGGGCCTCAGCCAATTCTTTATAGCTTCAATCTTTTTGCCGTCAACTCTAATACATTCATCTGTAATTATATGGCCAAGAAAAGCCACTGAAGTCAACCAAAACTCACATTTGGAGAACTTCGCATATAATTTATGATTCTGAAGTGTTTGCAATACTGCACAAAGATGATCAGTATGTTCGTTTTCGGACCGCGAGTAAATCATGATATCGTCAATAAATATGATCACGAATACATCTAGGAATAGCTTGAAGACTCGATTCATTAGGTCCATAAAAGATGTTGGGGCATTAGTAAGCCCAAAAGACATTACTAGAAATTCAAAGTGGCCATATCTTGTCCTAAAGACTATTTTTGAAACATCTACCCCTTTAACAAGTAACTGGTGATACCCCGACCGCAAGTCAATCTTTGAAAAACATTTGGCGCCTTGCAACTTATCAAAAAGGTCATCAATCCTTGGAACCGAATATTTATTCTTGATTATAACTTTGTTCAGCTGTCGGTAATCGATACACATTCTCAAGGACCCATCCTTCTTACGAACAAACAAAACTTGTGCACCCCATGGCGATGTACTAGACCTAATGAAACTTTTTTCGAGTAGATCCTTTAACTGTTCCTTTAACTCTTTTAATTTTGTAGGAGCCATCCTGTAAGGGGGAATTGATATTGGCTGAGTATCTGGGAGTATGTCAATGGCAAACTCAATTTCCCTTTTTGGAGGGATTCCTGGAAGCTCATCCAGGAATACATGTAGAAACTGACTCACCACGAGAACCGATTGAAGAGTCGCAGGTCCATCCTCTGTGCTTCTACCTTGGACTAAATGATAAATATAGCCATTAGAAATCATTTTCTGGGCCTTAAGGTAGGAAATAAACCTACCCCTTGGCGTGGCAGCATTACCTTTCCACTCTAGGATTGTCTCTTCCAGAAAATGGAATTTGACAACCTTAGTTCTACAATCGATATTAGCATAACAGGCAACTAACCAGTCCATGCCCTTAATGAAATCGAAGTCAATCATATCTAATTCGATTAGATCAGGTGAAGTGAGACGGTCATAAATCCACATTGCACAATCTTGATAAACTCGTCTAGCTATAATAGATTCACCAACCGGCGTAGATACAACAAAGGGTCTAGGCAACAACTCAGGGCCTGCCCCCAACTTACCAGCAAAGAGCGGGGTAACATATGAAAGAGTAGATCCAGGATCTATAAGTGCATAAAAAACATCCGTAAAAATAGTGAATGTACCTGTAACAACATCAGATGACGATTCCAAGTCCTGGCGACCGGCTAGAGCATAAGTGTGATTCTGACCACCGCCTGAACTGGATGCTCCTCCTCCTCCTCTACCTCTACCACGACCTGGTGTAGCTTGTTGGCCTATCCTAGGGGGACGAATAGTAGATGAAGAAGCTGACATCGACCCTGTAGGATGGGATATCTCACCCCTACCTCTACTCGGACAGTCTCGCATAAAGTGACAAGGTTGTCCACATGAATAACAAGTATCTGAACTCAGGTGACATATCCCAGGATGCTTCCTACCCCAATGAACACAAGGTGGAAAAGGTGGCCTCATCTTAACTGAATGCCCCTGGTGATAAGAACTGGATGCACCTCAACTAAGGCCTGGTCCAGTCTGAGAAAAACGATCATACCTCTGCCTTTGTAACTGATATGGGGAACCACTAGTAGGGTGGGGTGATCGACTATTAAAATGTGGCCTAACATTACCTCGTGGCTCTACATAGGACCTAGTAGATCTAGCCCTCTTATTATGATCCGTTTCTCGGCTTTGGTTATCTCCAATTTGTACTTCAAGATCCTCTGCAGTCTAAGCAATATCTTGTATCTTAGAAATATTCATATCCTCTTGTGTGGCTGCTATTGTTAATCCCTTAATCAATTCATCCTTAAGGCCATGCAAATATCGATAAACTCTAGCTCACATCATACTCACAATATCGGGGGCGTACCTGGCTAATGAATTAAGCCTGAGGTTGTACTGTCGAACACTCATATTGCCCTGCCTAAGGGCTAGAAATTGATCAAGTTTGGCCTCTCGAACCTCCTATGGAAGATAGTGAGCTAGGAAGGCCTCTGATCAATAAACTCCTGAGGATCCTCACCTTGGTCAGAGCCTGTAAATATAGGAGGACTTAGGCTGATAAACTCTCGAGCCCTAGAACTTTCTGAGCCACCTGACCTAACACTCGCTGATGCCCCAATTTGTTGTTTTTGTGCTGCTACCATCTGGGTCAGTAATCGAACAAAACTCATGATGTCCTGGTCCTCTCCTTCAGGTGAAGGAGCTACAAGTTTTGGTTCATCTCTAGCTATCTCAGATGCCACTGGAGCAGGTGGGGTCAGGGGTACTGGATCCCCTGTACTCTCATCAGGTACATGATGAACTGGGATCTCGGGTGTCGGTGATTCACTTTGAGCCTCAAATATATCCATTCGTATAGGCAGGGAACGACTAGTACCTTCCCCCATATCCGTGCCAACCCATCGACTACTCATTAGTCTGGTCACAGGCATTTCTGTAAACAAGGAATAGAAAAACATTAATTAGACTTCAAACATCTTATGACCTCGCTCTATTGCACGATCTAGTAGATGAAAGAAGGATAACAATTCCTAAATGTCCCGTAGCCTCATGATTATAGGTATGGTGCACAACACACCTCTAAGCAAGACACTACTAGACAAGGCTTGTAGACTTCCTGGGATTCGACGTGCTCTAATACCTAGTTTGTCACGCCCCAAACTATGGGAGGCATGACCGACACTCGGAGCCCCAAAAGGCCGAGGGTGCCAAAATAGAGTGTATCTCTATTGAACCTGCTGGGGGTCTGAGACCAACAAGGCCTCTAAGAATATCAATTTGAAACACTGAAAGCTCAATAGTAGGTAAACAACTGAAGGTCGACAAGGCTATTATCATAGTAGATAGCTAATAACAAGGCCAACAAGGCCATACCCAAAATTGATATACATATACATGTCTACAAGCCTCTAGGAGTAAGAAAAATATCTCATATCCAGGACAGGGCCCTGGACTACGCATAAGTTTTACATATACATAACCTGGTCAAAATATTAGCTAGACCTCTGATTCGTCAGCTCTAGGAAGAATGGAGCTTACCAAAATGGCTGAACTCTGCAACTCCTAC
Organism: Jaltomata sinuosa; assembly: GCA_003996215.1. Lineage (NCBI taxonomy): Eukaryota > Viridiplantae > Streptophyta > Magnoliopsida > Solanales > Solanaceae > Jaltomata > Jaltomata sinuosa. The sequence continues at coordinate 1,104,311 of QJPP01000225.1, read as the reverse complement.
AGAATAGGTCTGTCTAGGTTTCCATCTGGACCTGCAGGCATAAATGCAGTGCCCCCAGGCAATGGGGATGTCTGTCTGTACGACAATAATGTACTGGCATCTAAGGTAGAAACATAAAAGCAAGTCGCAAGTAGTAGATCTGAACAAGATATAATATGAAACTTATAAACTATATTTGGTAAGAATCGTTAAGCTCTTTATCCTTTATTCTTTTTAGAATACAACACATGCATTAAATCACACCACTAATCACTCTTTATAACCCATGCTGAACCACAATAGTGCCTCGGCACACCCTATTTATAATAGCCTCAATATGGCAGTAGCGCCTCGGCGCATACTATGTATATAATGGCCTCAATATGGTAGTAGCACCTCGGTGCACACTATGTATATAATAGCCTCAATATGGCAGTATCACCTCGGTGCACACTAAGATGCAAACCACGCATAATAAGTGTATTACTAGATTGACCTTCAAAGCTATTCTTGTTATTTATGAAGGTTCATTTAGATAACTTCTTTAGCCTTGGCTTACTAGGTGTTGGACTCAACATACCAAACACATATAAATGGGGATTTGACTTTCTAACTTTCCTTTTATACTTTCTAAACCTTGATTAGGGATAACATTACAAAGAAGAAACTTGACAAAAGGATAACTTACGTTTCGTGCAAAGAGAATCAGATTTTTATAAGAAGGCGACTTGAATCACACTAATGTATAACTTAGTTCCTTAAGACTTGTTGATTTACCAAAACATCTCTCTTACAACAGAATACTCAAATTCCTTCTTCCGGAGATTTATAGTTCTATTTCTAGATTCATGCCTATAAGTAATAAAGAAGCCTTAACATACCTCGTTCCTTCCGAAGATTGCGCTTACCACAACTTGGACTTTCCTTTATTAAATTAATCTACAACACAAGGGTATAGTGAAACTAATATTATCTCTTAAACTTGATGCAACCTTTCCAAAACAGTAGCTAAACATTTCCCTGGCAGATTTACATATTTTGCATTAATTATAGGTGTATCGTCACACCTTTCTCCTCTGTACAATACACATCACACACACACCAACCTACTGCCTCCAATAATACAACACACATCAAACAGCCCCTACACAACTCACCATGTCTAAATACAATAGCAACACATTGAACCCACGGCTTCCGATCGTCGTCCCGTGAGTTCTTAACAACAATTCAACAACAATTGTCCATCCGAACATCAATCCAAAAATATGATTATGGGAAGATTACTTACCACACTTAAAGGGGTGTTTTATACTCTTTTTATTGATGCCTTGAAAAGCTTAAGTACCCCCTACACATACACCAACAAGAGAAGAAGAGATCTCTTAATTGTTACAAAATTTCTATGTGTTAAACCTTATGAAAAGGGCTGCCATAGTTCATGTCTTTCTTACCATAGGATATTCTATCTATATGTAGTAGATTAATACCAAGATAACAAGTTGTTTAACTCACCTTAAGCTTGAATGAATCTTTATCTTCTTAGAACCCTAAAGGGAGAGAGGGGCTGCCAAAAGGAAAAGAGATAAGAGAGAATTTTTTCCAGCTTTTTGTGATCAATATTGATCAACACAAGGTCTGTATAAAGGGACCTTTTTGGCCGAATTTTTTGAGTATATTGGGGCCAAAATAGGTCAAGACACTTGGGCCAAAATTACCCTTTGCTTGGGCCTCAAAAGGGTTAAGTTTTGTGGCTGATTTTGGGATTCTTTTAGGTCAAAATGTGGTCAATATTGGTAGCTACCTTTTGTAATTATTTGGGACAGATTTGGTTGTGATTTTATGGGCCAACTTTAAGCTTCATTTGGGCTACCATTAGGTCTAATAATCCATAGTGTTGCTGCCCGTAATCGGCCCTCGGAACATAGTTCGTTAGCGTAGGTAGGTGATGCACCTACTTGTCACCTAAGAGCTTAGATAATTCGAGCAAGCACCTCACTTGTTTTATCTCATTTTCAAAACCCTCATCCTTATACTTTAACTTAACACTTATATATATTTGACCATTTCAAATTCTAGGACAAAGTACCCCTTCACAATCTCGAGCTCAAATACCTTCGTCGATATTTACTTAGTCACATAGGTTTTGAAAGGTACGGGGTGTTACATTTAAAATGAATCATGAGCACGAAATTTGGATATTGCCTTGTTAATAGTAGTTTAGAAATAAACTCTGAGGGTTTTCTTAATACCACGGTTCTTTCCTAAGTAGTAAGAGTTTTGATTATTTTCTTTTTCTTTTCTTTTGTTTTCGTGTGTCGAACCAAGTTGGTGTTTCCCTATGATAGATTGAGAGGTGACTTTCTTAAGGGAAAATGCAAAGTTTTAGTTGAGAATTTAGTCCGTGGTTGCTTGTCTCGAAATGGGTCCACCGAAAAATTTCTCATGGAAAATTGTTTTGAAAATAAAAGGAAGAGGGGAAATGAATTCTTAAGGAAAAACATTCTCTTGTCATGACTTTCACACTCTCGTTTTGGCTTGAATTACTCACAAACGAGTGTGTAATAAACTCGTAATAGCTTGTCAGAAATCATTTGCCCCAATTGATTGTGGGGCTAATGAAAGAAGTCTTGTGGTATGATGCCTTTTGTGGTGAGGCTTTACCTTGATTCTTGTGCATAAGTGTCATCTAATACTTTCCCCAAATATGATTCAAGGCAAAATTCTAGGTGTGACCAAGCTTGGAAGATGACCTTAGGCCCTTTTTGATAGCGACTTCACCCAAATGACTTCCGATGACATCAAATAGTACTGAACCCCTTTAAGCTTGTGACCGTTTTTTGGCACTTTGTCAACACCTTGACTTTTTTTGAACCTCTATCTTGGCACCAATCCTCCCTAATTGCTTGAAAATAAAATGTAGCCTAAAAGCCTAAGTTTAGGGGGGGAAACAAAAGACGATATAGGCAAATGCATAAGTTTGGGGGTGCATGTGATCAAATGAGGAGAAGAAAAGAAATGCACTTCAAGTGTAAGGTAGCACCTTAAATTCGAATTGAAGATTTCTCCAAAAGATCAGTCTAATGAGTAAATTGAAAAACAAAAATAGGTGCTACCAAGTGAAGGTGGTATAAGGAGTTTGAATGATCATTAGTGAAAAGAATAAATCTTGGTTTGAGTGAGGGAGGAATAAGGTGAAGTTAAAATTTAAAATGTGAGTGGTGTTCGAAATGAGAACAAAGAGCATTAGGGAGGTGTAGTCACTTGATCAAAATGATAGCCTGACCTTAGCCCTAGACAATGTCATAACCCGCAAGTCCTTGGTGATTCCGAGCTTGGCTACCCTACATTAGTGGTGATTTACATTAAGTGCAAGCCTATGGTTCGATGCGCATGCACTTCAACTTCCTTGAGAAAGTGAGAGTCTTCTTGGTTCTTTTTATAATCCCGTGTTTTGTGAATTGGATAATTATGAGTGGGATTCTCTCTTGTGGTGACTGGCATCATGCACTGGAATTGAAACATGAGTCTCTATTTCAATTGAGGGGAATGAATGAGACAAATTGTATAGCGAATCTCGAGGCAAACCTTAACGGTCCATGCCAATGAATTGAGAAGCTTAAATGTCTTGTTTTGACTGGCAAATTCCCTTGATTTTAAATGAGAAATGATGTCCTTTTGAAAAATGTTTTGAAATGACGAATTGTCATGAGTTTGTGGTGGTTCAAATTGAGATGAGCATAGTAGTTGAGTCCTTTTTTTGAGTCTTTTGTTTGTTTCATTTTCTTAAATTTTTAGTGTAGAGTATTCTTTTGTGCCTTGATTGAGCCTTAGCATAATTCATTCCTTGTCATGTGAGTATCTTGCTTGAGGACCAGCAATAGTTCAAGTTTGGGGGTTTGATAGGTCGGTAATCTACCAACTTATTGAGCCTATATCCATGAATTATTGTTATGTTATGAATCGATTTAGAGGTTCTTATGGCCTTTATTGATGTCTATGCAGGTACTTTTGATAGAAGATGAAAAACAAGGATATGGACCCTAAAAGAGCCAAAAAGGAGCTAAGTGTGAAGAGTTGAGAAAAGCTAAAGAATCTGAACTAAGATGCAGTGGTTGTGCGACACGAATAAGGTGAGGTATGGTTCACACCTCCTCCGCATGAAGCTGCTAAAGTTTCTGAAGATTCTGCTAAGGAGTGCGGCCTTTTTGCAATGCGCACATCCTGTAGTGCAAAATGCACCACCTTCGCACGAAGCTCACTAATGTTGCTGAAGTCACTGGTCGAATTGAAGCAGGTGTGCGACGTGCACATTGCGACGTGTGAACCGCACGTTGCATTGCAAACCTCTCGAAGGGGAAAGCTTATCCTAATTTTATGTGACGACTTGGGAACATCGAAAAAGCCATTTTAGGCTCAAATAGTATATACAACACTTCAGACCTGATTCTTGGAGAATAGTTTTTGCTTTGTAAATAATTTTCCACCTCCATTGAGTGAGGGTTTTGAATCCAAAATTCTTGGTTAACAATTTGTGTGCCCAATTTGATCCTAGAACTTGAAGATTTAGCTATAATGGAGGGGATGTTGAGTTACCCAGATGGTATCTCTTCTTCTCTCACCATGAGTGGCTAAATTCTCGTGTCTTGGGGTGTATGGATAATGGGTGCTTAGATAAAGGATGTGGGTGTTGTTCATTCATCTTTATAATTGCTTATTTGACATAGGTCTAGTAATTTCACCAAGTTTTAACAATAAAATTGATGGTTGCAAACATTAGTTTATTTTACTTGACTATGTGATTGCTTGAAAGAGGATTCCATGGTTGTGGATGTGAAATTGCTAGTGGGTACTTGGGAATCCATCTAGATTTGAGGCTACACATAGCTCTTATCGTAGGAATCTCCCATTTAAGGGTCTAAGCTAGAGATAGTGTGACCTACCAAAGCATATGTTGGTTCATTGTTGATAAAACCAATGGTGTTCTACTCGAAATCATTGGAAATATGGATTTTGATAGAGAGATAAACATTCCACACCCATAACCAACTCAACTTGTTTCAATTAGCGAGAATAGAAGTGAATTGATGATCACCCTATCCTATAAGCAATGCCCCATCGGATGTGCATCCCTAGTCTTCTAAATCACTTGGTACACCCATCTTTAGTATTATTGTTTTTTGTTGAATTTTGTTAGTAGTGACAACTTTCCCAATTCCCCCATTTTTTTTACTTGTTTTAGTTTGAGCAATTACTCTCGCCTTGAAATCAACTCGTACAATCTCTAGTTGGCTAAGTTAGGTCCCTTGGGTAATACCCTGACATCCGTTGGGTTTATAAATTTTGTTTTGCTGCACGATCGTCATGGCCTCCTAATTGGAGAGCATGATTTGAGGTTTCATCAGCTACCATACCCTCTAAAACCAAATGGAGGTGTAAAGTCAACCCTCGAATGAAGCGATGCACCTTCTCATGCTCGATAGGTAGAATCATAGTGCCATGCCTAGCAAACTCATGGAAGCAAACTTCGTACTCTGAAACAATCATGGAGCCCTTCTCCAAGCTGGAGAACATATCCATCAACCGCTCTCTCAAGCTTCATGGTACATACTTCTCTAGAAAAGTTGTGGAGTCTTATACCCAAGTAAGCAGAGGTGACCCAGCTGGCTTGCAAGCTATATAAGACCTCCACCACTTTTTTGTGGGACTATCCAGCAGAAACGCGGTGTAATATGCTCAGTGAGAATTGAGCAACCAAAAGTTATGCCACATCTCCTGGCAACTAGTTAGAAACTCATGCGCATCCTCCCTAGAAGCACTAGAAAACCTCGGGGGACCCAACCACAGAAACCTGCCAAGCATCTTCTTCTCCTCAAAAGACATAACGGGCCTATCTTGAATAGGCGGGATAATAGTAGGAACCGGCAATACCTCTAACAAGGGAGCCACAGTAGCAGGTTATTCTTCTGATCCCTGTGTTGCTGCTTGGGCTAAATTCTGAGCCTCATCTCTAACCTAAGAACCAATAGGAGTACCGAGAAAAGTTGCAGGATATGACATACCCTCAAGGAACCCAAGTAAGAAAACTAATGTGTCATATAGTACTGGAGTAGCTATGAAATCTATCGGATGTTGGGCTTCCCCACACTCTCTAGCTCATACTGTATCTCTTCAACCCCAATATCAGTCTCTGGAAATGGTAACCTAGTCTGGGCCTGAGCTGGCACCACCCTATCCTCTACCTCGACCTATGGGTCAACCTCTACCACATCCCCTAGTTGGGGCCCTAATTGTAGGTGCAGGTGTCTTATCCTCACTTGGTGTTGATCTCGTCTGAACCATATGATAAAGAGTGAAACAAAACATACATAGAAGTTGATAAGGTCAAGGACGTATGATAAGGGATCAAACAAGATGTAATCCTTCCTAGGAATGTCCTATAGCCTCTCTCAGATAGGATATAGATGTCATCATACTAATCCAAGAGACTCTACTAGACACTTTACTCTTGTACTGGCGAGACCAGTGAACCTAGAGCTCCGATACAACTCGGTCATGACCCAAAGTTATGCCGCAGTTGCGCTTATATAACCCCTTGATAGGCAAGCCAACCCAAAGATGCGAAAGATAATAATACAATTTAAATAAGGAAAATGAAAGATAAAATATAAGAAAAATAGGGGCCAACAGTATAGATTCATACCAATTGTAATAAATATACAAAAATGGCCCTAAAGTGACGGAGAAGACAATATATACACAAGAACCAACCCCGAACCTGGTGTCACAAGTACAAGAGCATCTAAGGTCCGAAGTAGCTATGCAACAAGTATTTTCTATCCAAAATATAAAATATAGACAGAAAGGTAGATGGAAAGTAGTAAAAGTCTCCAAAACACTGGTAGGTCACTACGATCCAAACAACAACTGGCCATGAATGATAAAAGGATCAACAAGGGTGGCTCGTACTAGGCGCTACATTAGAAAAGAAAATATTCAGAGGTAGTATGAGTACCAAAATAATGGATACCCAGTAGGCATCATAGGCAAACCGATCTGAGGAAGATAGTATATAATATAAACTACAGGAAACTAAACTAACTACATGGATCTACCTAAAATCTAGTTATCAATGGAGCATAGACAAAAACTAGACAGATAATGAATATAATAATAATAACAAAGAAAGGAGTATGCAACAAAGGTACAAAATAAGCCAGGAACTATCACGATGCAATGTGAAATCCCTGTGATATAGTATGAATCTAATGCATGTGTGAGTTCGGGATCTTATATCGAACACATAATAAGTTGGTATAGGTCTCGAATGTTACGTCAGACAGATAATAAAATAATAGATACTCTCCCTGAAGCTCAAGTTAGTACAAAGTGAGGCTTCTAGTTTCAAAAATATAAAATCAATAGTAAAGTGGTACAAATACTTTTAAAAAGTTTGAAATGCATAGTAAAATTGAAAAGCTTCTTTTTAGCTCGGGAGCCAATTATTCATCCTTAGAAAACTCCTTCACGTACCATGCTCATGATCATTGAAATGGATAAGTATATATACATACAGTACACACTCAATCAAGCACAAAATATAACCATAGAATAGTGCAAAGGTGCCCTCCAAACAATGTACTTACCTGGAACTCTGTCCAGTCCAAAGTTATGGCCTCGAGCCCATAGTTATCCAATAACGGTAAAAATAAGCGAAACAAGTGGAAAATAACCACGAAAATAATTAAAAGTACCTACTCTACCTCTAAAACCTCCTAAAAACATTTGATGGATTCTAGGCTAGCCACAAAAATTCTACAAGCTCCTAATCTTAGGATAAACAGTATAATTCTAATCTACAATCCCGAAATGGCCAGTTTATATTATCACATGATTTAAGCTTGTTGCTACCCTAAGATTTAACCTAATGTTCAAATAATTTATAAAATATAGAATCTAACTAAGCCAAGTATAATAAAAATAAACCTTAACCTACATCGGGGCAAAACTGCAAAAAGAACCATCACTCGTGTGCCTTCCCCTTCTGAACAGCCTCAGAAAGCTTCCACGTTATCAAGAACATAAACTAGGTGTCAAGATGAGAAGAATCACACCCTTATTATTTATACAAAATTTGGGCTGGAAGTTGGTTCGAAAAATGACCCTCGGGGCATGTGCAATGGAATGGAAAACAAATTTCACAATTTGTGTTCATAGTAGTTTTATAAGCCCATGCCCAAAATTTGAGAGCGAACGAGACTCGTTCCGGGGACCAAAACAACCCCAAAGTCCTCTTTGATCAGGAACTAAAACAAGGAACTAACTTAGAAATTTAACGAAAACAACGTGAATCAAATGACAAAAAAGGAAACAAGGGAAACTTAACAAAACAATTAGGAGAGAAAAAGGGAGTTTGAATTAGCCTTAGAGCTCAATTTTAATGGAAGTTTTCGAAAAAGTGGAGGAGATAACAAAGGCAAAACTATATATACTGCCAGGGGTCATTCATCACAATCGCGAAGGACCCCCTGCAGTCGCGATGACCACACTGGCAAGACTATCGCAATTGTGATAGTTCTGCTACATGGAGTGCAGTGTCATGGAGTCCAGTGTCATATATGGAGTCCAGTGTCATACACCCACACCAAAAAAGTTTATCCTAACCGGCCAAGGCTAGAACCTTATCTAATAGGATCATGTCATAAGCCACAGAGGGCAACCTACAGTGGTAATGTAGTTTTGGATTTGTTTTATCTAGAACCCTCATCCCTCGGTGCTAAATACTACTCCCAAAACATAACATACAGCTCACATATATTTGTGACATATCTGATGCCAAATCTATTTTAAAATCATAAGGACATACCTAATGTCATGAAAATTCAAACTATAAGTTCTTAAAAGCTTAGCATAGCCATAATTCAAAACATACTCTTCTTTCTACATTCATAACTTGAAGAATTAGGCATGCAATTTCATAAATACATAAGGTCATGTTATCTAAACATGCCAATTTTCACTTGAAAATATGCAATTCAATGGAATCATGCTAGAATTAATCTTTAATTCATGGTCTAGAATTAGGCATGAATTAATCACAATTTGGGTAAGAACCCTAATTTCATAAATTGATAATTCAAAGTAAAACATGGAGTTTTGGGGCATAAGGGTGAAAGAAATCCCTTATTGAATATCCACATACCTTATTGAAGCCTTCTTGATCTAAGATGAAAAGAAATGGAGACTTGAAGTTGGAGCTTGAGACTTGGAGTTGATGAAGTTATTTTCCTCTTTGGTAGATGAATGAGGAATAACGAAAGACTTATGCTAATTGGGGTGGAAACCCTACTAAAAGTTGCCAAAACGACCTCACTTAAGAGTTAAAAAGGGTGGGAAATTACAAAAATACACCTTGACTTAAGCTTAGGAAAATGTAAAAATTACTCGGCTTGAGGGACTACGAGTCAGTCCATAGACCATCAAAGAGGATGATGGACCATCATTTAATCCATGGTTTCAGGAACCAATTTTGGGGGTCTACTGGAATTCCATACGATGAGTCACTCTATGAACCATACTCCAGAATGACGGAACATTTTTTTGACTCGTGGTTTGACTTAAAGAAATAAGGATCCTCTGAGCCTCAGGAACTACGGATGGAAGGACGACCCGTGGTTCAAGATGATGGGTCGTCAACCAAATCTTCATACCCAGGACCCTTCATGGGGGTCATTTCTTCTTCAAGATCACGATTCAGATGATAGATCATGGTCAAGGACTACGATCCGTGACCTGGTCTATGATCCCTGGGAACTTTACAAATTTTTGAAATTTCAAGTTTAAAGCTAAATGGAATATCGGAGTGTTACAAAATATGTGTACGAAGTTGAGGGGATTTTCTTGATTAAGCATTCACTTGTGATTGACTAATTGTTAGTACCAACCTAAATCATATTCTTTGTGCATAAATGAAAAGTGTGTTGAGAAAATTATTGGATGGTCCTTGTGCTTGAATTAGTTAGAGTCTCTTAGAGTTGGGTTGTGATTTTCTTTAGGACAAGCAAGAGCTTAAGTTGGGGTTGTTGATAAGTGGTGAAAGTACCACTTATTTACATCTATTTTCTTAGGCTTTAGCATCCTCTAATGGTGATATGAGACCACTTATAGATTTTTTTGATCTATTTCACGTGATTCTTATTCATGCAGATACTATGGAGCAATTTGGACAAAAGAAACTAAAAATGAGCTAAAGAGAGGAACAAGGCTCAGATGTTACTATTGCATCCAAAAGCACCGCAAATGCAGAAGTCAACTGGCAGTCAACAACCACAAATGTGTCCAAATTATCGAAAATATGGAAGTCAATAGCCAGTTAACAATCGGAAATGTAGCCAAAGTACCACAATTATAGATAATTATCACGACCCAACCCGGCCGCGAGTGGCACCCACCCAACCCCTGGATGAGCAAACCAACATACGCCAATACATAGTATAATCTAGCAAATTAAAACCAGTGCATAAAGTAAACTAGCATTCAAGTTTCAAAATACTATAAAAAAATAAAAGCCTGTAGAAATTCCTCCCTAGAACCTGAAAGTCATCATACCAAAAACTCTACCAATGTCTAGAATACAGGGATGCAACACCAAATAAACAAAAGTCTAAGCCTGAAACAAGTGGGCTATAACTAAAAGAAAGAGTCCAAGGTAGCTCGATCGAAACAGCTCACCCTTGATTTCTTGAAACGCTGAGACGACAAGTGAGGTCGCGCGTCAACCACCAAAAGATTTCATGTACTCACAAAAAGAAACGCAATTGCAGAATCAGTACATAACTACCATGTACTAGTAGGATCATCAGCAAGTTCCAAATAAGCATAATATGAACAGTAACTAAAGCCAAGTAAAGCATATGAAACATGTGAACAAGCCAAAAAATATATCTAGACTATAAGTCTCTTCCTAGCTTATCCCCACATGTAATCCACTCCACAACCATTGACAACATTCAATGATGATAACTTACATATATCTTTTTTTACATAGTCCGGACCCACCCGGGATCCCCCTAACAACACCTAAGTGTTACACATGCAACCCTGTCTACACCAAGACCAAACAAATATGAATATAATAACCTACCCGCTCATGGACCATATGCAAATGTCACAATTCAAGAAACACAACCCAGTCTACTAATAGAACAATCGTCAAATACAATAATTCAATAAAGTAAACCCGTACCAGGCACGGTACCCGAGCCAATAATTTTAGTATCCCATACCAGGCATGGTACCTGAGCCAACCATTTGTTATCATGTACCAGGCGTGGTATCTGAGCAAATATTTGTTATCTGGTACAAAGAGTGGTACCTGAGCCAACCTAATGTCACACGAAATCTAACAGTCACAAACAATGAACATAAATATACTTGTAAACCAACAAGTAATAACACCCCGTTCATTTTACAAGACTGCTATCTGAACATTTATACATTCATAATTATTCCCTAAGCATGCAACTCATACAATAAGCAAAAGCACACGAATATACAATGCATAAGGGGAATCAATAACAATCACCTACCTCTAGTTACTCAAAACTCTATTGAACTAGACCTTTCCCCTTCTCAGGTCCCTTACTTGTGCTTGGTCTAGAAACAATTATACAAGAACTATAGTCAATTCACTGGCCGAAATACCCGCATTATGCAAAACTTCCAATACCCAGGCCAAACTATGATCCTCCCACATATTCCCAGGCTTTCCCACTATTAATTCACCTAAGACTACCATTTTTATGGATACATTTACAGATTTTAGGCCTCATGATCATAACCCATCAACAAAACAAGACCCAAGAACTCTAGCACCCTACAATCTCCTTTTTCCCTGGATTCTACCATTGCCAGGTCATTCAAAACCTTTCCCCAAGTCCCTAACTAGAATTCTACTCAGTAGTAAAGGTAACATAAAGTTAAGGGAGTGGAATCCTTACCTTTAGGATAAAAAATGATGGAAAATAGAGGAAAATCACCTAGAATTTCCTTGCACTTGTCCCAAAATGTCTTTGATGAAAACTGACTGTTTTGGGGAAGTTCTGGCATTAAATCCCATCACTCTCTACTATAGCGGTCTATGTTCCGCTATAGCAGTACTACCATAGTAGAACTATCTGCTATAGCAGTGCTGACCAATGTTGACGTCTGTTATAGTGGTAATTTCTTCGCTATAGTGGAGGCCGCTACAACGGTGTGTCAACCGGTAAGGAGGTTGACATGGGACAAAATGTCGTAAAGTTCCCCAAAAATGCCAATTTTACAACACACTTAATTTCCTGACATTCCGAAATAACCCCTTCACGTTAACCTTCATACCGAGCATTCTACTTACCCAAATTCACTTTTGAAAAGTCTCCCAGACTCCTTTATGTCTTAGCTACACGAATAACTAGCTCGACTCAATATACATTACCCAATCCTCCCTCAGGTTTCCCTAGACCAAACCTTGCTCCAAAACCGACCGAGACTAGCCTAGCCTAATATTTTCAACTCCCAAACCTGGAGTATTTCTAACTCAAAACTTGGCCCAAAAATTTTACTCATAACGATGAACCCAATAATTAAAACATACACCAATTTACCCATTGTTCGTCCTTGAATGATCAAATCCAAAAATACGAAAATAAATAAAGGAAAGTGTAGTACTTAAATCCTCAAACAAGTGAGTGTAGTTATCCCACATGTCCTTTTCATTTGCTCAAGTGGCTTCCTCATGACCCAAATCGAGTCATACCTTCCCAAGGTCCTTGGAATACCCACCACAAAGTCCATGGCTATCCTTTCCCACTTCTACTCTAGAATGGGTATCCTCTGAAGTAGTCCTACAAGCCTTCGGTGCTCATATTTGACCTGCTGACAGTTCTGACATTTGGACACGAATTCAACTATGTCCCTTTTTATCCCAGGCCACCAATAAAGTTACTTCAAATTCCTGTACATCTTGGTTATGCCCGGATGAACTGAGTACGGCAAACCATGAGCCTCTACTAATACCTTTTGAATTATGTTATCTACCCAAGGGACATAGATCCTCCCTCTGATATTCAACACCCCACCAGAGTCCAACGTGGCATCCATGGACTCTCCAGATATGACTTTGCTCTGAAGCTTGCTCAACTGCGAATCTTGAAGCTGCTTGGCCTTTATCTCCTCTATGAATATGGGTTTAACCTCAATACTGGCCAACACTCCACCATGTTGATACGTGTGTAGGTATTCTGGGAAGAAAACCCAATGAGGAACCTCAAAATATGGAGCATCATAGGTGGTTGAAAGCTTCCAAAGTGAGAAAATATGCTCCAATGATGATGACCTAGGTGGAGACAATTCTTCATATGAGCTACAAGGTAACAAATATAATCTCAACACTTTCATTAATATAGATGAGCATGATAGTGACTTAAGCGTGAGTGATAGCTTACCTTTACATGAGCTTAATGATTCTTTACCATGTGTTTAGCTTACAAGTTCCATCTTGTTTAAGGATAATGTCTTATTTGTAGAAGAGAAAGCCACTCCTAATGAAGAACCTAGTTGTGTGAATCTTGATTGTGATGTATCTCCTCTTGAGGGCTATATCTTATATGATAACCCAGTTTGGTGTGACAACACACTTTCCAAAGATGGAAATCTCTTCTTGGAAGATGAGAGTATGTCTAGTGGGAAGAATAGTGTTAAAAGGAATGATCCTTTGGGTGATGACATTGATTTGCTTGATTATTTGAAAAACACAATTAGTGATTATCCATATGAGATTGGTGATAAATGTGATCCCTTGTATGACACCCCACCTTTGTTTGATCAATATGATGATGAGTTAGATGACTTGAATTCTAGTCTCTTTAATCCTAGTGGTGGTTAAGGTCAATATGGGAATTCAGTTTTGGAAGAGGAAGGTGAAAATTTATTAAAGTTTAATACTTATCCCGTGGATTGTCCTAACCCTATTGGTATGATTGATTGTGTTCTTTAATCAATAGTGGGCTTATAAGAGATGACACCATGGATGAGGTTATTTTGTGGGACCTTTCTTTACTACCTCTTTACACTTGAAGATGTTTCTATTTGTGTTCAAAATGCATTTTGTAAAGGTAGAAAACTTCTTGGAGTGTGTTATTATTTGAGCTAGCAAGACATGTGGGTCTCATATCCGTTTTACCCCATAGATCCTTTGATAGTATGTGATCTCATGCTAGTATCTCATATGGACCCTAAGGAAAATGTGTCATTGCCTATTATGGGTGCCACTTATCTACTTGTATCTTTGTTTGACACACTTGAGGTTTAGTTATGTTAGCTAAAACTTTTGAATGCCCAGTCAATTAGTTGTTTGATGGAGAGTCCATGGGGTACACTTGGTACCAAGCTCATATGGTAAACTTCTTGCCACCCTCATATGGATGGACAACTTGAAGTGGTGAATTGGACTCTTTGGAGCAAGCTTTGGCTTATGATCGGAAAGAACCCAACTTCTTAGGAGGACCATTTGTTGTTAATTGAATTGGATTCTAATAGAGTCCTCAATCCCTATAGTAGCATGACTCCATTTGTGATCTCACTTCCCTTGGGAAAGAGAGGCATGATATGCTTGAAAGATCTTATCTCATCTTTTTGTGGTCTTATATGTGAGAACACCTTAGATGAGGGTAGTATCCCTAGCACCTTTGTTTACTGCCTCTTTGCATATGATGATGTCTATTTTTGTATTGGTTTTGTTTCCTATAGAAGTAGGGATTCCTTTGATTGGTCCAATTGTTTTTGTGACCAAGTTAAGTGGGTCTTATATGCCTTCGACCTCGGAGACCCTCCAAGAGTGCCTTCTTGGCATGCTACTACTTGTACTAATCCATGTGCTAACCCTCATACTATGAGTAATTTGTGTTTAGTTGTCCTTCCTATATTTTTTCAAGGTTTGGATTTGAGGACGAATACTTTTCAAGAAGGGGAGGATGATACAATATCGTCTCGACAATGTTCATGAAAGAATTACACTTCAAGATCTAGTTAAGAGGATCCAAGCCACACTGACCCTTAGATCACAAAAGGGAGCTTGGAAGAGCCTCAATACATTCCAAATGAAGCAATTCTACATTTGGATTATTTCTTGGAAATAAGAAAGAGAATACAACACGAAGATTGTTGCTACAATAGATGTGCAAAGCCATCTGTTGGATGGTGCATTTTGCACCTCACTTCACACGTGATGAGAGACCTATGTAGTATTCCAAGGTCACTTTTGGGCCTTATTTTAGATAGCCACTTTTGGGATATGTTTGTTAGAGGCATACTATAAATAGATGCCTTAGTTATTTTGATTAGATTATGTTGAATTAAGAATTGAAGAACTCCTTGAGAGTGTAGATTTTTAGCTTAGTGTAGTTTGGGTGGATTCCCATTAGTGTAGTTTAGGTTAGTGATGGATGGATTCCCATTGTTGATCTAAAAGCTCCCTTACCTTTATTTTCACTTGAGTTTCTCATTTGTGGATTCATTTGGGTTACTCATTTCTATGGAATTCAAGCTCTCTTCCCCCTTGGTTTAGTTGTGGATTCAATTAGGCCTTTCTTTCTTAACTTCTCATCTTTTATTTGTCGTCTAACTTTAAGTTCCACATCTTTGAAATATTTCAATTGGTATCCCCAATTGGGATCTTATCAGTACTTGAGGTATATAATCTTCACTCAAGGACGAATGTCCCTAAAAGGGGAGGATGTAACACCCCGCCAATTCGAACGTTGGATTAACACATACTTTTGGGGTAATACTGAGAGTTATTAATATGTAGGAAGGATGTTTTATGAAGTATTTTCATTTCATAATGGTCGTATGTTATGTTTTGAAGTCAAGGAAATTTCAAAATGAAAGTCGGGGAAAATTATTGTAAATTCTGTTAAGAAATTATCTTAAAATTTGGGTTAAATGTATCGAATATTTTATCCTAATATATAAAGAGTTAGAAGCCCCCCGACCTACAAAATTAAAGCCTATGACTCTAGTTTCCAACGCATTAAATCATTTGTTCATACTACTTCAGAATAAAGAGATATTTGCATTTTTGCGAGATTGCACAAGAAGGCACGTTTAGGCAGTCCTCCAAAGCCCCTATGTCGGTGTTGCTTTCTATAGGACCTCCTCCTTCATTAGTTTTCCCAAAAATCGGATGAAAACCCACACAAAAATCAGATAATATTCCTATAAATCCTCCATGGGTGTTAGGATTTGCAAGTCAAAAGTTTAACATAAGTTGCTCTACGTCGCGAGCTCATCGTTCTGGTATAGTTTTCTCGTCAATTTGGGGATTGGTTGTTGTTACTGCAAAGAAGCAGCTCATTTTTCTTGGGTTTTTGATCCTTTTGTCGAGGTAATCTACCCCCTATGATCCTACTTCGTATTTGTATGATCAAATATCATTTTTATAGACTTCCAAGATACGAAATGGTATTTTAGATATTGTGTCTCCGGACAGTCCCTTTCTCTTGTTAAGTTTGGATATTATGGTTGTGTACTGATGGTGTTAAGGTTTTATAGGAACTGGGGGTTGGTGTGATTCTTATCAGAGTTACGTAAGATGGTTATTGGATTGAATGATGTGAAATACACCTTCAAATAGTGCCTTAGGAGCTCGTTGCTCCTTCAAGATGTGGTTAGCATGTTATTGTTGGATTTAGCTGCTGTTTAATATTCTTAGTAGCCTCATTTTATAATTTGTACTTGGTTGGTCGCGAGTGTGAAATTGATTCCTTATCGATTGGTTGTGGCTCGTTCTTGCAGCCTTGTTGATTCTCACATTTGTTTCATAATATTTTGTTGGTCAAGATTCATAGCAACACTTTTGGGTCTTTAGTTGAAAGGTATGTTATGTTTTTCTTGTAACTTTCTGGCATGACCTTTAAGGACAAATCTTGTATCGCCTGTGTAAAATTGTTATTCTACTAGTGGCCTTATAGTAATGAGTTTTTCCTCACAACATGATATAGCGACTATCAACAACTCTTTATTCATTACATAGAGGCCTAGAAGAGCATGTTATTATTGAATTAAGGTCACATGTGATTACATGATATCATTGTGCTTTTTTTATCGTCTTGCTTCTGCCTATGAGGTTGTTTTGGCCTCAGCAAACACTGACACTGCAAGGGTTTAGAGCCTATATTCTGGTTACTATTACCGTGCCTTCAGGCTAGGCAAACCATACTTATGGGATGGGTAGGTTGTACCTATAGGGTAGTAGTTACATTATATTATCATTCCTTTGGGACGGGCAAACCATACCTACGAGATGGGTACATTGTACCTATATGGCACAAGTTTTATTACATTATCGCGCCATAGGATGGGCATACCGTGCCTATAGGTCAGGCAGATTGTACCTATGGGACGGGCATGCTATACCTATGGGGTAGCACTTATATGATACCACAGAGCCTTAGAGTTGCACTGATTCATGACACATGTACAGTCAGACAATTTAGATCAGATTATCACTGGGGTCCAGGTAAGGGGTCAGTATGGGTATTTAGCAACTATTTGAACCTACTAGGACTTATGGTTATTGTATGATTTTTTTACCTGCCGAGCTTATGGGGTCCAGGCATGTTTATTATTTGCTATGTGCTTTAGATGATATTTTATTGCAGGAAGGTAAGTTATTGTACTTTTTATTTTACTACTGCCCTTTTTTTTAATCCTCACACTTCAGTTTATGTTTTTAGTTTGCCTTACATGCTTGGTACATTATTTTGTACTGACGCTTTATTGCCTAGGGGCGTTGCATTCATGCCTGCAGGTTCTGATCAATGACCAGACAGACATTTCGGGTAGCATAGTTGAGCTTTAAGGGGATCGGTTAACTTTTTTTTAGGGGTCGCCATAGTCTCAGAGGTTTGCCTTTTTGCTCTATATAATTCTTATATTGGTTGGGCCCTTGTCCCATCAAGTATTCTATTCATGGAGGCTTGCATACTAGTCAGTTGGATCGCATAACAACGATGGTGGCCATTTTGGCCTTATATGTTTATTAGTTGTAGTTGTTAGCCAAATAGGCCTTGTTGTTGTTTTGTTAGATGTTTAGCGACTTATTGTCCTAGCTTACATTGTGTATACATGTTTTAATTTTTATATAGAGATCATGGTGGCCTTGATGGGCCGCATCACATTTATTCTTTCCTAGATATCATGGCAGCCTCAACGGCCCAAATAAAACTTATGTGCTTCCTGTTTATTGCTTTATATGAACTGTTAGAGTAGTTATTTTCTTTCTAGAGCTTTTGGAAGGGGCCTTGCGGTCCAAGGGCTTTTTTTAACCAAGATATACTTGTTTGTTTTCTTGATTATGTATGGCTTCTATGCGCTATTACCAAATAGTTCAGTAGGGACGGCTTTGGCTTAAGTTTTGGTATTAGGTGCCAATTCTGCCCCTCGAGTTTTGAGAGTGACACCAATAGTCCCAAATTAGTCTGAAAGCTTTGGGACCCAATCAAAATGTCTTACTAGCCCAAATTCAATGATCCTGAGCTAATAACACTGACATAATTTCAATCTGAGGCCATCTTCTCTCAATGTTGAGCAAAGCCAACTCTACCATCGTCCTTGCAAGTCATAAATTACCTATAGCCTCTATGGGAAGGCTCAAAACACAAAAAAAACATGAAAATCAAGAAAATAACCTAGAGGGTCATTACATCTTGGGATGGGAACGAGATGCAAGTTGCACGTATTATGGCAGAAAATCAACATTCGGGGTAGGTTATGGTCGAATAGTAGCAATACTAGATTAGTAAGGATATTTCTTCTATAGAAATTGATAGAGATAACATGCTTAGGCCTTTGAGCATGGAGTTGGGATGGTAATCGCTGAATGTAGTTAATAAGCCTGGGTTGTGAATAATTATGTGTATGACAAGTTGTATGTGTAGATAGAGCCTAAGATGTAATGATAGAGACTTAAACTTCGTGCTTAATAAATAGGTGATGCCAAAACTATAGGGAATCCACATGGTAAGAAGAATAACCTTAGTACGATTCTTAATTAAACTGTGTTAAGTTTGGATGCCTAGTTAGGGTAGTTAAAGCTCTATTTTAATAACCTTGAAGCCCTTAATGGTTGTGTTTTGGGACTGGGGCTTAGTTAAGGAATAATACAAATTGCTTACGTAGAGGCTCCGAAATTATAAGTAATGAGTTAGTAATGAAGATAAATTGAGTTGTGACCTTTTATTCGAAAATACCAACCTAGCGATAGTATTGTAAGGGGGAGAAAATGGCTAGTCAAACCTAAATAGAAGTATAGAACCTACTGGTGTGGAGGACGAGATTTGTAATGTCCTGTAGGTACTGTATGAATTTGAGTTAACACTCACTTTATGATATATTTATAGTGAAATTGTATAACTCATGATTGGTCTTCGAACATGGTTGATTTATATATACTTTGGCCTGTTGTGCTTGTATCAATAGGCTAAATGAACAGGAAGTGATAAGTAAGCTGAAATGACTAAGTATGAATAATGTCTTTGAAACCATGATTATATATACCCACATGAATGCATTCATCAAATATCAAACCCAGAGCCCAGTTGCATTAAATACAAATAGTATGATCACTATGGAGCTGATACCATGCATGTATGGTACATAAACACCCATTTATACAATTCAAGTTGCATCAAGACCACTCACGAAGAGTCAAGCTCAGGACCTCAAAGCTTTACAAGGGCTATTCATGAAGATAGATGTGCTTGAGCACATCTTGATGCCAAAGAAGGGGTTTCATGCCTTGGTGATTGCTTGTCAAGAAGGAACGAAGGCCTAATTTGCAGACTACGGCTATATTTGCAATTTTTATTCAAAGATCCACTTTTGGGCTACTTGTGTAATAAATTATCTTAAACTATAAATAGTGAGAATAGCTCACTTTAAGAGTTAGTTTTTGGGATGATTATAGACTTGTCTTCTGTTAAGAGAATTGAGAGTTTGGTTGAAGATTTTGTTGGTACTTATTTGAGAAGGGGATTCCAAGGTGAATTCCATTCCCTTGAGGTTCCTTGTATAGTTTAGGTGCTTGTTTGGTAATCATTCAGTTGAAGGTTTTGTTATCATCATCATGATTGTCAATTGAATTCCTTACTTGTGTATAACTTTTATGTTCTTATTCCTCGTTCTTAGCGTAGGTTTTCAATTTCATAGTTACATTTGCATCATTTGGTATTAGAGTTTGGCTTAGATTTCTTTTTACATATATAGTCTTGGGTTTTGAGAAAAAAAATCTTTGATTCTCGTGTTTTTTTAATTATTTTGACACTAGAATCCTCTTCTCTAGTGTTGTTGAGTCTAATTACAAAGTTCAAAATGTTTGGAGGTAGGAAGAATGATCCACCATTGAAGGGTTTTGAAGGTTTGAATCTTGATGAACGTGAAATTGGGTCTTGAAGATTTAGTAGGATTTGGAGCTTAAAAACTATTATTCTTTGTTTGCCTAGTAATAAGGATCAAGAATCTGAAATTTGAGCAAATTCCAAGGAGTTTTGAAGGGTGTTGAAAATTTAAAATTCAAGAGTTTTCTTGGTGTTCTTTAAAGGTTCTTGGTGAAGAAGAGGGAAAAAAGCACAAGTTTGATCCAAAATTCCTATTGAAAAGGTGTTAAAAAGTGTTTTAACCCCAAAAGGGTAAATACTAGGTAGGTGGACCCAAAGAAGTTCAAAGGAGTCAAAAATGTCTTGAAGAAACGTCTCCACGTTTCAAAACATGGAGCAAACCAGTAGCTACGACTTGTGTTTTTGTCCGACAACAATCAATAACGTCTTGACATTTTCTGATTTTTGGCTCCATGTTTTGGGCTGTCAGAGAAAAATGTCTACACATTTCTAAAACGTCTCCACGACTTTGAGAAACGTCTGAACGATTTTGAGAAACGTCTCCACGATTATGAGAAATGTTTCCACATTTTTTGGCTCATGCTCCATGAAATTTTCCTTCACAACAAAATGGCTCTATATGTTTTGGAGCCTTAACTCCACGAAATCAAGTCCAACTTCCTCAAACATGATTTTCTTGGTACGAACCTTGATTAGTTAGTTTCTTATCCATCTAATTCTACTTTTTTTTGCTTCAAAAAGTTGATTTTAATTAGCAGATTACCCTACTAAATATTCTTAAGTTCTTTGTGTCCAATTTTCTTTCAAGCCATTTTCTTTCTTGAGGTTTTCTCGTTTAGTTTTGTTGTTAATTTTCTTGGTTCCAGTATGTTTGATTTATTCGAGTCATCCGTTATTCAATAAAAAAGAACCCATTCTAATCAAAAGTAGCAATTGGGCACTTTGTGAACCACCGACTTAACAAGTTTCAACATCGATCGAGCTAATTGTGAGATCACTCAAAGGTGTGTACACTCAAGTGAATTGTGAGGTTATTTACTAACTACTAACTTGTTTGCTTGTTTTGATAAGTGTCTTTTAATAGGTACCATGACAACTGAGGAGGATAACTAAGTTCCTACCGAGGAACCAACACTTGTGGATGTTATGAGGGTCTTATCCGACTTAACAAAAATGATGGGATTAGTAGAAAATTCTATAAGGGAGATGTCACCTCCAGTCTTCTTTAAGGGACCCACAAGTGACATAGCTCATCAACAATCTTCTCACACCATCTCCCCCGCTACCTTCCATCACTTATACAACTCATCTCCATAAATGGATACCCCATCCAATCATAGACACACCACTCAACGAAATCCTACAAATCAAAATATCAGTCTTAACCCCATTCTAACCCCACAAGCCCGCAACCAACCAAACCTTATAAATCCAAATCGTCCACCCTGAATTGAAACTCCAAGAGCTATTGATCCACAAGATTATATTGAAGAGTATGACGACAACTATTATGAACAAATGGGGAGACAAGAAACAAAATGAAGGTTTGAGAATAGAGGAGGCAGTAGATAAGGTAGAATGCAAATGCACATGCAAAGGGGAAGACATGGAGGTCACCGAGAACATGGAAATAAAGAGTTCAACTATGGGAATTATCAATATGGTGAACATGAGAACTATGGAGGTAATAATCATTGTATCAACTCCATCAAGGCCACTCTTCAAAATTTCAAAGGTACTAGTGATCCCGAAGAATACCTCAATTGGGAAACTCAATGTGATTAGATTTTCATACCTAATGACATGACTGAGGTGAAGAAGGCTACCTATGATATTGCTCAATTTGAAGGATTTGCTTCGACTTGGTGGGAATTCATAGTAAGAGTTAGATGGGATATGGGAATTGATGTCATTCCTACTTGGAAACCATTGAAACTAATCATGAGTAGAAAGTATATCACCGAGCATTATAAGCAATATCAACTCAAAAAGATCTTCACATTAGGGCAAGGGTTCAAGAATGTAGAAGAGTATTATGATGAGTTCCAAACCTTGAAAATGAGGGTTGACTTTGTAGAAGAAGAAGCTTTATGCTACTACTCAATTTAGGACCGGGTTAAACAAAGAGGTTGCTTCTAAAATTTGACTCCACAAGTATCCCACTCTAGATGAAACAATTGAATCAGCTATTGAAGTAGAGAAAGGACTCAAAGAGGAAAAACAATCCAACCCGATGGGGTTCTCAAACTCATGGAGTAAGGGCAAAGAGGTTTGAAATTCTTCTTCTGATTGTTCAAAATCCAAAGAAACAAGGCAAGACGTCAAGAAACCATTTGAGAAGAACCCTTATCAAGAGCAAAATATTCCAAAGAATATACAAAAAGAGGGAGGTAATAAGGTGATCCAATATTTCAAATGTCAAGGTTGGGGATATAGAATGAGTGAATGTCCTAAGAGAAAAGCTTTTGTGATAAGAGGAGTACCTTGTCCCATGGATAAGGAAGGACATGAGGGTGATTTTTATGACCCCTAAGGAGAAGATGATTACTTTGGGAATGATGAGGAGTTTGAACAAGAATCTTTGGAACAAGAAGGGGATATCATCATTCTAAATTATATTGCAAGAAGGGCCACAATTAGTCAATCTATGGATGATCCAAGTCAACAAGAAAGCCTTTTACATGCCAAATGTCTCATCAAAGGTAATGGATATGTCTTAATTATTTATAGTGGGAGTTGTGCCAATATAGCTAGTACTATTTTTGTAAATTTCATGAATCTTCCAACTAAAAAACATGATAATCCCTACAAACTTCAATGGCTTAATGAATGTGGGGAGCTAAAAGTGCAAAACCAAGTGTTAATTAAGTTCAAAGTGGAGGAGTATCGAGATGAGATCTTGTGTGACGTGGTTCCAATGAAAAATTGTCACCTACTACTTGGAAGACCTTGTTAATTTGACCGTATGACTATACATGATGGGAAAACCAATAGGTGCTCAGTGTTGTCGTATGATCGCCAATACCTTCTTAAACTAATGATACCTTTGCAAGTTTGAGAGGTATATTAAAATATGATGGAACTTAAGGAGAAAGTCAAGGGTGAGGGAGAAGGAAGTAGTAAGGAAGTTCCCAAGGAGAGAGTTTCAAAAATAAAGGAGTCTAAGAGTGAGAACAAGGTGGCACTCATGTAAAGGTATAAGGAGATTAGGGAGGAGGTGGAGGAACAAAGACCGGTGATCCTTATAATGTATAGGGATTACTCTTTACTTACTAATGGAATAACCTCTTCTTTGTCTAGCTCTATTTCTTATCTTTTGCAGGATTATGAGGATGTATTTCACGAGGAACTCCTAAGGGGATTGCCACCCCTTAGGGGAATAGAACATCAAATATACTTTATCATGGGGTCTCAATTGCCAAACAAAGTCGCTTATCAAATCAAACCAGAGGATACAAAAGAACTTCAAAGATAAGTTGAGGAACTCCTAGCTAAAGGAGTTGTGAAAGAAAGCATGAGCCAATGTGCAGTACTGGTCATCTAAGTTCCAATGCAGTATGGGACATGGAGAATGTACATTGTTTGTCGAGCCATTAACAAGATAATGGTAAAGTATCGCCATCCCATTCCTTGTTTAGATGACATGCTTGATGATTTAAATGGATCATGCATCTTCTCTATGATTGATCTTAGGAGTTGCTACCATCAAATCCGGATAAATCCCCGTGATGAGTGGAAAACTGCATTCAAGACCAACTTTGGTCTATATGAATGGTTGGTGATGCCTTTTTGTCTCACTAATGCTCCTAGCACTTTTATGCATTTGATGAATCATGTAATGAAACCATTCATTGGCATATTTGTGGTTGTTTATTTTGATGATATCTTGGTGTATAGAAAAACCATGGATGATCATGAGGCCTATTTGAAGAATGTGTTTGAGGTATCTCGTCATGAGCAATTGTATGCTAATGTGCAAAAATGCTCATTTTGTGTTGATGAGGTTGTGTTCTTGGGCTTTGTGGTGAGCTTAAGGGGCATGGAAGTTGATGAATCCAAGATAGAAGCTATTAGGAATTGTCCAACACCTATGTCTATAGGAGATGTTTGGAGTTTTCATGGGTTGGCTAGTTTCTATAGGCGGTTTGTCAAGGATTTTAGCACTATAGCCGCTCCCTTGATCAAGGTGATTCAAAAGGATAAACCTTTTTCTTTGGGTGACGAGCAAGCAAAGGCTTTTTAGTCCTTGAAATAAATGCTTAGCTCCACACCATTATTGCAATTATCCAATTTTGATAATATATTTTGAGGTTGAATGTGATGCTAGAAAAGTAGGTATTGGTGCCATTTTATTGCAAGACCAAAAACCAATTGCCTATTTTAGCGAGAAGATCAAAGGTGCAACTTTGAATTTTCCTACTTATGATCTTGCATTATATGCTTTAATTCATCCATTAGGTAATTGGCAACATTACTTGTGGCCTAAAAAGTTTGTGATTAAAACCGATCATGAGTCTTTGAAACATCTTTGGGCCAAAGGAAGGTTGAACAAAAGGCATACCAAATGGGTTAAATTTATCGAAACCTTCCCTTATGTGATTCATTATAAAAAGGGAAAGGATAATGTTGTTGTGGATGCCTTGTCTAGAGAACATGTCTTGATGAATACTTTATCTTCTAAATTAATGAGTTTTGAATGATTGAAGACATGGTAACCCAAGGACTGCATTTTTGCTAAAATCTTCCAAGATTGTAAAGAATTGGAAAGGGAAAGGTGGCTTAGGGATAGATATTCTATTCCCTTTTCCAAGTTTGATGGTTTCTTATTCAATGATAACAGACTTTGTATTCCCATGATCTCTTTGAGGGAACTCCTTGTGAGGGAGGCACATTATGGGGGATTAATGGGTCAATTTGGTATTGATAAGACCTTGGGGATTCTTGAGGAATAATTTTATTGGACTAAAATGCGAAATGATGTTGCTAGAAATTGTGGCCAATGTGTTGAATGTAGAAGTACTAAATCTAGGCTTCTTCCCTATGGATTGTATACCCCTCTCCCCACCCCTCAAAGTCCTTGGCTTGATATTTTTATGGATTTTGTTTTGGGTTTGCCAAGGACTAAAAAGGAAAATGATAGCATTTTTGTGGTTGTTTATCGATTTTCAAAGATGGCTCATTTTATTGCATGTCATAAATCTGATGAAACTTCTCATATTGCATCCTCATTGTTGAAAATTTTGTCAAGCTACATGTTATTCCCAAGACCATTGTGAGTGGTAGGGATCGTAAGTTCCTTAGTCATATTTGGAAGGAATTATGGGGTAGACTTGGTAATAACTTGTTGTTTTCTACCTCTTGTCACCCACAAACCGATGGTCAAACTGAAGTTGTGAATAGGACGTTGGTTTCTATGCTTTGATACATCGTAAATGGGAAGTTGACTTCTCAGGAAGAACATTTGCCTTTAGTTGAGTTTTCTTATATTAGAGTTATTCATAGCACTATTGGCATGTCTCCATTTGAGGTTGGTTATAGTTTTAACCAACTAACCCCTTTAGATCTCAGATTTTTGTCTCAAAATATTGTTTTAAGTTTAGATGAAAACAAAAGAGCCGAGACTATAAAGAAATTGCATGAAAAGGTGAGACTTCACCTTAGAAAAAGAATCAAGATATGGCCAAGAAAGAAAACAAGGGTCGTCAAAGATTTCTTCTTGAACTAGGAGATTGAGTGTGGGTACACTTTTGCGAGGAGCAGTTTCTAACCAAAAGGAAGACCAAGTTGATGCTATGAGGTAGCAGGCCATTATAAGTGCTTTAAAGGCTCAATGATAATGCCTACAAGATTGATCTTCCTTTAAAGTATCAAGTACATAATACTTTCAATGTTTGTGACCTCTCACTCGTTGACACTTGTGATGGTGATCCTTTAAATTTGAGGAAAAATTCTTCTCAAGAAAGGGAGAATGATACAATCCAAGTTGCATCAAGACCACTCACAAGGAGTCAAGCTCGGTACATCCAAGCTTTACAAGGGCTATTCATAAAGATAGAGGTGTTTGATAAATCTTAATACCAAAGAATGGATTTCATGCCTTGGTGATTGCTTGTGAAAAAGGAACGGAGACCTAATTTGCAAACTAGGTCTATATTTGCAATTTTGATTCAAAGAGACACTTTTGGGCTACTTTTGTAATATATTAGCCTAAACTATAAATAGTGAGAATAACTCACTTTAACATTTAGTTTTTGGGATGATTATAGACTTGTCTTCTCATTAGAGAATTGAGAGCTTCATTGAAGAATTTGTTGGTACTTGTTTGAGAAGGGGATTGTAAGGTCAATTTAATTCCCTTGAGGTTCCTTTTATAGTTTAGGTGCTTGTTTGGTAATCATTCAATTGAAGGTTTCGATATCATCATCATGAATGTCAATTGAATTCCTCACTTGTGTCTAACTTTTATGTTCTTATTCCTTTTTCTTAGCTTAGGTTTTCAATTTCATAGTTATCATGCATCACCTAGGGTCCCTTGAAGTTCAAGGCTAGTGGGCAAAAATAAGACCCATAGCCTGTGTGCACATATTCTTGTATATATCACTTCATATGTCATTATATTATCATTATATGCTTCATTATATTTCCTTGTGGTCGGTTTTATGAAGTTGCAGAGTAGTTATAGCAAGATCTGTGAGTATTGAGAAGGCTGACAAGTGGACTGTAGATGAACTAGTTCCCTAGCAAGGGCATTCTAGTAATTAGTTATTGTGACTTCCAGGATGTAGATGTAGATAGATACACTATATGGACCTAGATTGAATAACCTATTAGGTTGATAGTTGCTTGGTGAATTTGGGTAGTGGGTAATTCCTTACAACTAAGCGCAGTTGTGTAAGTATTGCCATACACTAGTAAGAGGAAGTTAGTAAGGCGTAGAGGATACTCTTCAGCGAGGAGGAAGGGTAGAGGATTAAGGAGGTGTGAGAAGTGCTTCGAATTGACCTTTCACATGAGCTTTCTTATTATATGTAGAAGTAGTAGTATCTATTTAGCATTAATTTCTATACATATGATTTATGTGAACTAACCCTGGTCGACCAATGATATCTACCAGTACGTGCCATTGTATTAATGCTACTCTTGCTACACCTTTAATGTAGATGTGTGACAATTTTGCTGAAGTTCGAGCTTTGATTAAAGAGTCTCCACCAGCAACTTCCATTCTCTATCCTTTGGCAGAAGTTGTGTGTTTTATGTTTGTCATATCTTTGTTTAGTAGCTCTTGTACATGCTTAGACTAGATCCTTGAGGGAATTTAAAGTAACTTGTATAAATTGCAGTCCTTGTATTATAACTATTTAATGATTCAAAGATTTATGCAGTTGTTTCTATTTCAGTAAGTTTGAAATTGCTTAAAAGGACTTTCGTATGCTAAAGGTTAGGTGATTTTAGGGCTCTTCTACCTAGATATATTAGAGTAGGTGCCCGCATGGTCCCACCATATTTGGGGTCATGATAGTTGATATCAGAGCTTAGGTAGAGCAATGTCAAAATAAAGTCCTACAGATTTGTGTGTTGATGTGCACATCAAATCTACAGGCAGTGCCTATGGCGACATCTAGGTGTGGTTTCACTTTCTTCTCTCTTATCGTGTTGTCCAAGTTCGTTATCTTCCTAATTGAATCCAATTGGTATCTAGCCGTTCCAAATTGGTATCTCGATGGGACTAGTATTGATGGGGTGGAACCAATTGGTGTCTAGTTGATTACAATTGGTATCTCACCTTAAGTAGTCTTGATAATGTCTTACTCGTGTGATTATGTGTTTTTAGTGGTGTGCCTGGTGTCTAAATAATGTGTCACCTTGGTTTACTTGTTTCATGTTTGAGTAAAAGTTGGGCTTGAAATTTTTAAGGCAATAAGGAAGTCGATATGTGTCACGACCCGAAATCGGCCCATAATAGCGCCTACTAAAACCCCCTAACTAGGCAAGCCAACCCAAGAATACGATACTACGTCTAAGTATTCATATAAGAAAATACGGAAGGGAAATAATACAAGATACGGGCCAACAGTATAGTTATGTACCTTTAGTACCAAATATACAAAAATATCCCTAAGGTGACCGGGAAAGACAAAACATAAATATAAGAACCAACCCCGAACCTAGTGTCACCGGCACATTGAACCTAAAGTACAGAATAAAGCTATATAACATACACTGTCTATCCAAAATATAAAATATAGACAGAAGAGTAGAAGGAAAGTAGTAAGGATCTCCAAATGCCAGAAGCTCACCATGATCCGTACAATAGCTGGCCATGAACGAGTGGATGGTCACTGAGTGTGGCTCATACTATGTGTTGCATCAGAAAAAGATGCACAAATGTAGTATGAGTAACAAAATACGGGGTACTCAGTAGGCATCATAGGTGATCGAGCTCAGAAAGATGATATATTATAAGAAATAGGAAAGTAACTTACTATCGAGATCTACCTAGATCTAGTTATAACACGAAAACTGGAAACAAAACCATCCAAACTAACTGTACATGTATACTAGTAAAGGAAAGAGACACTCAAGCAGAAATATTCAACATAAAATGCGGTGCAGCATGGGATGTATGCGGTGCATTGTGAGGCCTATGTAATATGAGTCCAGAATCCTAGTCGAATGAAACAATAAGTAAATATGAGTCCTGAATCCCAATCGGATGAAACAGTAAGTAAATATGAGTCTGAAATCCTATATCCGGTGTGCAATAAGTAAAAATGCCCTCCATGTAGCTCAAATTATTAAAAAGTTAGGAATTTAGTTTTAAAGACCGAGATTAGTAGTAAAGTAGTACAAATCCTTTTTAGAAATCCAAAATGCATGGTAACAGTGAAAACCTCCTTTTAACTCGGATAAACAAATAATTTTTTATTTAAAACCCCCTTTATGTGCCCAATTCATGAACGCAAAAATGAATATATGTCATACAAAAGTCAAGTAAATGCAGGAATATATACCAAATATAGGGAAAAGGCACCCTCAAAATAAGGTACACACCTCGAACTCCGCCTAGTCCCAAGCTATGGCCTTGGGCCTAGAGTTACGCAATAATAGTAATAAAAGTAGAAACGGGAAAATTACAAGAAAATACTACAAATATCTACCCTAATATGACCATCGCCACAAGCCTATGCTAAGGATTTCATGCTAAAATAAAGAAACTATAGCACCCTAATCTAAGGATACACAGGGAAATTCTATCCTACGGTCCTGGTAATAGCCAAATAGATGGAAATAAGATTAAAGCCTAATTCTAGCCTAAACTTATTCTAACATTCATGCAACTTATAACAAACAAAATCTAACTAAAACAGGTCTAAAATAAATAAACCATAACCTACCTCGGGGTTAAAATGCAATCACAAACCGTCAATTGTGTGCATTCCCCTTCCAGCTAGCCTCGAAAAGCTACCATGCTATTATAAACATAATCCAAGTGTCAAGATAAGAAAAATGACATCTATTTTACTATACGAAAATTCAAGACAGAAAATGGGTCAGAATATGATCCTTAGGTCATGTTTGACGAAATAGAAAACAAATTTCATAATTATGCTCCCCAAAAGATGTGGGGTGCATACCCCATGTTTGGGAAGAATTGCAAGAGAATTCAGACCTCAAATTGTCCAAACATGACCCTAATATGGAAGAAAGATTATGCAAAATTAGAACTCAATTTCAAGAATGCAACATAAATTTAAAGGATTAGGTGGAAGATAGAACAACAGAGGAACGAGCTTTACTTTAATCGATCACGAAATTGCCCAAAATTGGTGTTTCTCCAACTTGGCCAGGCTTAACAAGTGAGGGAATGGGATTTTAAATAAGAGAAATAAAGAAGGAAGTTCATTTAAAACTAACAATGATCGATGCAGCAGCAGTTAAATTGACGTAGGTGTAGCGACCAGACTACCACATGTGCATCACACATGCCACATGGGATGGAAAATCAGCATAAGGGCAATGCCCCGCTTACGTCACCCCGCACCACAGGTGTGACATTTTGACGCAGGGGCGGCTGTACAGGTCAGAACAAGGAACCACAACTATGATCATACCATTCCCAGCAATATCAGCTAAACAACTTAACTACAAAGTGTAACACCTCGGAAAAAAATGAACCAACTATTGAATCCTTAATCCAGGGAGTTTTCTGCTTTTCTGCAATTGTGGGTCACCACGGGCAGCGCCACGGGGGTCGTAGCTCAGAAGAGCTGTGGGGTGCCCTGTGGGAACAAAATAGTCAGGTTGTGCTAGATGCCTCTGCCCAATGGGCAGTCAAGACAGGCGTGATAGGTACGATGGCCCATGGGAACCCACCGTCGGAATCACCCAACCACTTTTCCCTATCACCCAGTTTCCCCGACGGGCTAGGCCATGGGAATCATGGGTAAGATGACCCATGGGAGTTCATCATCGAAATTGTCTAGCAGACCTAAGCAAGGTACACTACCCGACTCCTTGGCCGACAGGCTGTCATGGGCACGACGCCTGTCGGGTAGCCCGTGAAGTGTCCCCTTTTTCCTGTAGTTTCTCATTTAAGTACCAGGGGTATTTTAGTCATTACCCACCTTTTTAACTACTAAATGATATTGTTTTGACTATTTCAAGAAGGGTTTCCACCCTCATTAGCCTAAGTCCCTTCTCATTACCTCAATCATCTCCCAAAAAGGGAAAGAACTCTCCCAAGCTCAAGGTCTCAAGCTCCAAGTCCAAGTCTCCTAAGTCTTTTCAATTCAAGTAGGCTAGCTCCAATCATGGTATGTGGGTATTCAACAATGGGTTCCTTTCACCCTTGTTCCCCAAACCCCAAATTCTTATTTTGAATTATGAACTTATGAAATTAGGGTTTTGATCTAAATTGGGGAAAACTTATGAAAACAGTTCCTATTTTTAAATTCATGGTTTCTTATTACTTATTTATGATTTGATCATGATTTCTCTATTAGATTCAAAATCTCAAGCATCAAAGTTGATTTCTAGCATGATTCCATTTAATTGCATATTTTCTAGTAAAATTGGGCATGATTAGGTAACATGGCTTTATGAATTTATGAAATTTGGATGCCTAATTCTTCAGGTATGAATTTAGAAAGAAAAGCATGTTTTGTACTATGGCTATGTTAAGCTTCATGAACTTATGATATGAGAATTTACATGATTCTCGATGTGTTTTCATGCTTTTCGAACAAGATTTGGCATGAGATTGTACCACTAAGAAATTATGAGTTATATGTACATATTTTGGTAGTAGTATTTAGCACCGAGCGATGAGGGTTCTATTACCCACTCCAAAACTAGGTTGCCAGCATAGGTTATGAAATGAAGTGCCCTATGGGCTTATGAGAGTGGATCCACATCTTGATAATCGTGTCCTGTGTCTTAACGGGTATTAGGGCAGCTTTTCCAACTAGGGTTATATAGTTGGGTATGGTGACTCATTCCTTGGGAGGGTTCAAGTCATCTTTGCTTACTAGGGTTATATAGTTAAATTCCATGTAGCTCACATGATCTATTGTCGGTTATAAGAAACTCCCGTATGAATGATTTCAAGATTTCTAATCCTTATGATATCTTACTTTGATGTTCTGACTACTAACTCATGCTTATTACTCAAACTATGATATATACTTATGACTTCTTCAATTATGCATGAACTCATATTTCAATTATGATTTAAGCATGCTTTCATATCATTTATGCATACCTCGCATATTCGGGACTTCCTGTAGTACTGACGCATATTTTTCGATGCATCCTTTGATGATGCAAATTTAGGAGTCCCTTCCCAGGCACGTGGCTAGAGCTTCCAGGCCACTCTATCTGTCAGTTATTGGTGAGTACTCTTAGGTTGAGGACTGGTTATATTTTTAGTGTGTGTTAGCTTTTATGTCCGCACTTCGAGTTAGCTAGGGTCTTTTCCTAGCAACTCTTTATGTTATGAGTAGAGGATTTTCAAACATAGACAGTATTTGAGTCTTTGTATGGATCTTGTATTCCTATTTGACTTGACTCTCCACTTACGTTATTTTGACTTATCTATAGTGCTTCCTCTTACTTTATATTATGCTTGAGGATGCTATGACAAAGAGTTAACTTGGAAAACTTGTGGTCCCAAGTCCTATGTTACATCTAGGGGGTAACCTCGAGGTGTGACAAAGTTGGTATCAGAGCCTCAAGTTCAAGAGTCCTAGGATGTCTAAAAGCTGCATCGTGTAGAGTATCTTTCATGTGTGTGAAGCGCGCCACGCATATGAAAGGGAAGCTATGAGGTGTCTTGGAAAACTTCACTTCTTTCATGATCATTGTGCGATAGAGCTTAACTCTAATGTTACTCTAATGCTTATCTTGTATGTTTCATATTATGCCTCTTCGACGTGCTATGCCTACTCGAGCCACTCGAAATGCTTCCCCTCCCATTCCGGTCCTCGATGTCATGAATGAGGAGTTCATAAATGCCATCCATTTTCTAGCCCAGACTTTGGCCACTTAGGCCAATCAGCAGACTCCTTCCCAGTCCACCCTCAAGGTGGGGTAGCGGCACAAGTTCGTGACTTTGTCCAGATGAACCCAC
Organism: Jaltomata sinuosa; assembly: GCA_003996215.1. Classification (NCBI taxonomy): domain Eukaryota; kingdom Viridiplantae; phylum Streptophyta; class Magnoliopsida; order Solanales; family Solanaceae; genus Jaltomata; species Jaltomata sinuosa. The sequence goes on along the minus strand of QJPP01000225.1, from coordinate 1,071,269 downwards.
CTAAATTTTGGGGTTCGAAAGTGAGTGAGGACTCGCTCAACTTTATTGATGAAGTGAAGAAGATCTTCGAAATTATGCAAGTTGTTGGGGTTGATTGTGTTGAGCTTGCATCCTATCAACTCAAGGATGTAGCTAATATTTGGTTCACGCAATGGAAGGAGTCTAGGGTAAGAGATGCGGTCCCCATGACTTGGTAGTGTTTTGAGAGGGCCTTCCTTGATAGGTTCTTTCCTCAAGAATTGAGGCAAGTGAAGGTGGAAGAATTTGTGAACTTGAGACAAGTGTCGATGTCGGTTCAAGAGTATAGTCTAAAGTTCACTCATTTGTCTAGATATGCTCCCTCTATTGTAGCGGACCCGCATTATCAAATAAGCAAGTTTATATATGGGGTTTCTGATATGGTGAAGAAAGAGTGTAGGTCTGCCTTATTGATGAGTGATGTGAACATTTCCTGACTCATTACTCATGCCCATCAGATCGAGGGTGAAAAGATAAGGGAGATGGCGAGAGAGAACAAAAGATCTAGATTTGAGGGTTCGGAATTTAGCCATCATAGGTCCGGAGGTGGACATCGCTCCTTGTTCCAGAAGAAGTCATCAGGCTCCGTCCATTCTTCTGCTAGTTCTCCTACCCAAGCCCATAGGCCTCGACATGATTAGGGTGGTAGAGGATCTGGTTCGTTTTCCCAGTCTTAAGGTAGTGTTGCTAAGGGATCTTCCTACCCAGCTTGTAGTAAGTGTGGGAAGAGTCATTATGGTGAGTGTTTGGCTGGCTCAGGTAATTACTTCGGATGTGGTCAGACTGGGCGTATCAGAGATTTCCCTTTAGCTAGGAAGGGGCGGGGAGGTAGTAGGGATCAGTTTGCTCCAGTAGCCCTAGGAGGTCGACCAGCCCAGCAGGGCACAACTTCTCGTTCTGGGGGTCAGCGCCAGAACTGTTTTTATGATATCTCTTCCCGTCAGGATCAGAAGAGTTCTCCAGATGTTGTCACTAGTATGTTGAAAGTCTTCTCTTTCGATGTGTATGCTATGTTGGAACCCGGTGCCTCCCTATCTTTTGTGACCCCTTATATAGCATACAAATTCAAAGTACGTCCTGAATTTCTTTTAGAACTTTTTTGTGTTTCTACTCCCGTTGGTGAGTAAGTCTTAGCCAAAAGGATCTACCGAAATTGCCCTATCTCAGTCCTTCATAGAGTCACTTCAGTGGATCCAGTAGAGTTGGAGATGAGTGATTTTGATGTCATTCTTGGTATGGATTGGTTGTATGCATGTTATGCCTTTGTTGATTGTCGTACCCGTGTGGTCAGTTTCAAGTTTCCAAATGAACCCGTTTTAGAATGGGAAGGTAGTCCCCTTTCCTCGAAAGGTCATTTCATATCTTATCTTAAGTCTAGGAAGATGATTTCAAAGGGATATGTTTACCACATATTGTGGGTTATGGAAACGGAGTCTGAAACCCCATCGCTTCATTTTGTTCCTGTTGTAAATGAGTTTCCATAAGTTTTTCTTGAGGATTTTCCCAAAGTCCCTCCCGAGCGGGAGATAGACTTTGGGATAGATCTTCTCCCAGATACGAATCCTATCTCTATTCCTCCCTATAGAATGGCTCTCGTGGAACTTAAGGAATTAAAAGATTAGTTGAAGGATATTCTCGATAAGGGTTTCATTAGGCCTAACATTTCTCCATGGGATGCCTCAGTTTTTTTCGTTCGAAAGAAAGATGGTTCTATTCGGCTGTGTATTCACTACCGTCAGTTGAACAAGGTCACAATCAAGAATAACTATCCCATTCCTAGGATTAATGACTTGTTCGATCATCTTCAGGGTGCTAGCTTCTTCTCCAAAATCGACATTAGATCCGGTTATCATCAGCTTTGTGTTAGACTGTGTGACATTCCAAAGATAACCTTCAAAACTTGGTATGGTCATTATGAATTTGTTGTGATGTCTTTTGGTCTAATGAATGCCCCGACAGCCTTTATGGATTTGATTAACCGTGTGTTCAAACAGTACCTGGATATATTTGTGATCGTTTTCATTGATGATACCCTCATCTACTCTTGGAGTGAGGAGGAGCATGCAGACCACTTGAGGGTTGTGTTGCAAACTCTCAAGGATAGACTGTTGTTTGCTAATTTTAGCAAGTGTGAGTTCTGGATGCAGTCAGTTGCCTTTCTAGGTCATATTATGACTAGTGATGGTATTCGAGTAGATTCTCAAAAGATTGAGGTGGTAAAGAACTGGCCTAGACCCACTTCCCCATCCGATATTAGAAGCTTTTTGGGTTATGTTGTCTACTGTAGGAGGTTTGTGGAAGGATTTTCTTCCATCGCTTCCCCTTTGACCCGACTGACTCAGAAAAAGGTAAAATTTCAGTGGTCTGACTTGTGTGAGAAGAACTTTCAGGAATTGAAGACTAGATTGACCACAGCTCCAGTGTTAGCTCTACCCGAGAGCTTAGATGATTGTTTTGTGTATTGTGATGCTTCTAGGATTGGTTTGGGTTTTGTTTTGATGTAGCGTGGTAGGGTGATTGCTTATGCTTCGAGACAACTTATGACTCATGAGAAGAACTATCCTACTCATGATCTTAAGTTGGCAGTCGTGGTCTTTTCTTTGAAGATTTAGAGACGTTACTTGTATGGTGTGCATGTGGATGTATTCACCGATCATAAGATCCTTCAGTATGTGTTCACTCAAAAGTAATTGAATCTTCGACAAAAGGAGATGGCTTGAGCTCCTTAAGGATTATGATATGAGTGTGCTTTATAATCCGTGTACGGCTAATGTCATGGCGGATGGTTTGAGTAAACTGTCCATGGGAAGTGTGTCTTCTATTGGAAATGGAAAGAAGAAATTGGTTAAGGATGTTTATAGGCTAGCTCGGTTGGGAGTTCACTTTATGGACTCGACAAAAGATGGTGGATTGTACAAAATAGTGTTGAATCATCTTTGGTAGCTCAGGTGAAGGCAAAGCAAGATGAGGATCCCATCTTACTTCATCTTAAGGGTGCAGTTCATCAGCAGCGGGTCGAGGTTTTCTCCCAAGGGGGAGATAGTGTGCTTCGTTATTAGGATCACTTATGTGTGCCAAATATAGATGGGTTGAGACAGCAAATTCTGACTGAGGCTCACAGTTCTAGATATCCCATTCATCCGGGTGCTACTAAGATGTACCGTGATCCACGGGAACTCTTTTGGTTGAATGATATGAAGAGGGACATAGGAATGTTTGTGGCTAAGTGTCCCAACTGTCAATAAGTAAAGGTGGAGCATCAAAGGTTGGGTGGCATGATTCAAGATATTGAGCTTCCCACTTTTAAATGAGAAGCAATCAATATGGACTTTATTATTGGTTTGCCTCGTACTCTAAGGCAACATGATTACATTTGGGTGATTGTCGATTGGATGACCAAGTCATCCAACTTTTTGGCTGTTAGGACTACTGATTCAGCAGACGATTATGCCAGACTCTACATCCAGGAGATATTTGATTGCATGGTGTTCATTTGTCTATCATTTCTGATAGAGGTCCTCAACTTACACCTGTGTTTTGGGGATCGTTTCAGAAAGGTCTTGGTACCAAGGTGAAGCTTAGCACAACTTTTACCCTTAGATAGACGGCCAGGCAGAGCATACTATTGAGACTTTGGAGGATATTTTGAGAGCGTATGTGATTGATTTCAAAGGTAATTGGGATGATCACTTACCTCTTATCGAGTTTTCCTACAACAACTTCTTTCACTCTAGCATCCAGATGGCTCCATATCAGGCACTTTATGGCCGAAGATGTAGATCTCCTATTGGTTGGTTTGAGGTAGGTGAGGCAGCCTTGATTGGTCTAGATACATTTCATGAGACTAATGAGAAGGTTCAACTTATTACGGAAAGGTTGAAGACCAATCAGAGTCGACAAAAATCTTATACAAATGTGAAGAGAAGGAAGTTGGAATTCGATGTTGATGATTGGGTTTTCCTAAAGGTGTCACCCATGAAGGGTGTGATGAGGTTTGGCAAGAAAGGAAAGCTTATTCCCTATTTTGTAGGTCCTTATCAGATTTCGAGAAGTGTTGGTAGTGTTGCTTATGAGTTGGAGTTGCCAACAAAGTTGGAAGCAATTCACCCAGTTTTCCATGTTTCCATGTTGAAGAAGTGTGTTAGTGATCCGACCATGGTTGTTCACTTAGAGGATGTGGGTGTGAAGGATAGTCTCACCTATGCGGAGTTTCCGGTAGAGATCCTTGATCCTCAGGTTTGGAGGTTGAGAAACAAAGAAGTCACTTTGGTGAAAGTCGTTTGGAGGAATCATCTTGTAGAGGGTGCTACGTGGGAAGCGGAAAAGGCCATGAAGGCCAGATATCCTCATCTCTTTCCTTCTGATTCAGTTCCATCTTGAGGTACTAGTTTCCTCCTTAGCATGTCCCTCTGATTCTATTCCACCAGTTCCTCTTATAATTCTAGCATGCATCCATGTTTTACGAAGTGAGTTTATCATGTTTTCAAGTTGAAAAGTTCAATTTTTATGTTTACTCTTTGATTTCCATGTTTTGTTGTTGGTTGGGCTGTTTTCTCTTCAGTTTTCCCTTGTTTAGTCTTCATATGATCCCAAAGGGGAGATATTATAACACCTCAGAAAAAAAATGAACCAGCTATTGAATCCTGAATCCAGGGAGTTTTCTTCTTTTCTGTAATTGTGGGTCACCACGGGCAGCGCCACGAGCGTCATAGCTCACACGGCCTGTGGGGTGCAACGTGGGAACCAAAAAGTTGAGTTGTGCCAGATTCCTTTTCCCGATGGGCGGTCATGACGGGTGTCGCAGGTGAAATGGCCCATGGGAACTCGCCGCCAGAATCCCCCAGCCACTTTTCCCCATCACCCAATTTCCCTGACGGGTTAGGCCACGGGTGTCGTGGGTACGATGACCTATGGGAGCTCGTCATCAAAATGGTCCAGCAGACCCAACCAAGGTACCCCCTGCCCGATGCCTTGGCTGACGGTCCATCATGGGAACAATGCCCGTCGGGTAGCGCGTGAAGTGGCCCCTTTTTCCTGCAGTTTCTCATTTAAGTCCCAGGGATATTTTAGTCATTACCAACCCTTTTAACTCATAAATGATGTTGTTTTGACTATTTCAAGAAGGGTTTCTACCCTCATTAGCCTAAGTCCCTTCTCATTACCTCAATCATCTCACAAAAAGGGAAAGAACTCTCCCAAGCTCAAGGTCTCAAGCTCCAAGTCCAAGTTTCCTAAGTCTTTTCAATTCAAGGGGTTAGCTTAAATTAAGGCATGTGGGTATTCAACAATGGGTTCCTCTCTTCCTCGTGCCCAAAACCTCATATTCTTATTTTGAATTATGAACCTATGAAATAGGGTTTTGATCTAAATTGGGGAAAAGTTATAAAATCAGTTCCTATTCTCAAATTCATGGTTTCTTATTACTTATTTATGATTTGAACATGATTCCTCTATTAGATTCAAAAGCCCAAGCATCAAAGTTGATTTCTAGCATTATTCCATTGAATTGCATGTTTTCAAGTTAAATTGGGCATGATTAGATATCATGGCTTTATTAATTTATGAAATTGCATGCCTAATTCTTCAAGTATGAATTTAGAAAGAAACGCATGTTTTTGACTATGGCTATGTTAAGATTTATGAACTTATCATATGAGAATTTTCATGATTCCCGATGTGTTTTCATGCTTTTTGAACAAGATTTGGCATACGATTGTGCCACTAAGAAATTATGAGCGATATGTACATGTTTTGGGAGTAGTATTTAGCATCAAAGGATGAGGGTTCTATTACCCAGTCCAAAACTAGGTTGCCAGCATAGGTTATGAAATGAAGTGCCCTATGGGCTTATGAGAGTAGATCCACATCTTGATAATCGTGTCCTGTGTCTTAGCGGGCATTAGGGCACCTATGCCAACTAGGGTTATATAGTTGGGTATGGTGACTCATTCCTTGGCAGGGTTCAAGTCAGCTTTGCTAACTAGGGTTGTATAGTTAGATTCCATGTAGCTTACATGGTCTATTGTCGGTTATAAGAAACTCCCGTATGAATGATTTCAAGATTTCTAAGCTTAATGATATCTTACGTTGAATTTTCACACTTGTCAGACCACTGGAAAAGGACATTCTTCTGAGCCAATCTAGTCAATGGAGCTGCTATTAAAGAAAACCACTCCACAAACTGCATGTAGTAACCTTCTAACCCAATGAAACTACGAACCTCGGTAGGAGAAGTAGGCCAAGCCTAATCACGAATTACCATAACCTTCTCTGGATCAACCATAATCTCATCCTTAGACACGATGTGCCCCAAGAATGCCACAAAGTCAAGCCAAAACTCATACATAGTGAATTTGGCATATAACTGATGTTCTCGCAAGGTTTGGAGTACAACTCTCAAATGCTACTCATGCTCCTCTGTGCTCCTTGAATATACTAGAATGTCATTGATGAACATAATATTGAAAAAATCTAGGTAGTCTCTGAACACACAATTTATATATCAACTCCATAAAGGTTGTTAATACATTGGTTAACCTAAAAGACATGATAGGAACTCATAATGGTTATATCAACTCCTAAATATAGTCTTTGGTATTTCCACAGCCCTGATCCTCAACTGATGGTAATATGATCTCAAATCAATCTTAAAGAACATTGTTGCACCCTGTAGCTGGACAAACAGATCAATATGTGGCATCAGATACATATTCTTAATGATCACCTTATTCAACTGCATGTAGTGGATACACATATTTATAGACCTATCCTTTATCTTCACAAATAGAATGGGAACACTCCATGGAGACACACTAGGACTGATGAACCCTCTGCTTAACAAATCCTAGAGTTAATCCTTAAGCTCTCTCAACTCAGTTGGTGCCATCTAATATGGAAGGATAGAAATGCGCTGAGTCCCCAGCTCAACATCAATACCAAAGTTTTTATCGCAATCAAGAGGAAGACCTAGTAGATCATAGGGAAACACACCCTAATACTTATAAACAATAGGAACTGACTCAAGTAAAGGTATGGTGGAACTAGTATCATGAACATATCTATGATAGGCTAAGCACCCCTTCCTAACCAAATGCTGGGTACTCAGGAAAGATATAGCACCCCTCGGTATATAGCCATTGGCACCATCTCATATGATAGGAGGGATACCAGGAATCTAGAGAGTAATAGTCTTGCTGAAGCAATCCAAGACCGCATGATAAGGATATAACCAATACATGCCTAAAATCACATCAAAGTCAACCATGTCCAGCACAATCAAATCTACCCACATGTCATACCTCATGATAGATACTACAGAAGTTCGATATCCATGATGCACTACTAAAGAATTTCCTACTGGGGTAGCTACATGCATAGGCGCATGCAATAACTCACAAGTAGACTCCAGACGAGTAGCAAAGTAAGAAGATACATACAAAAATATAGACCCCTAGTCAAACAATGCAGAAACTGACTGATGACAAATGCAGATCGTACTTATGATGATCAGCCTCCAGATGACCCAGAATTGCATACATGTGGCTCCAACTGCCACAACCACCTGATCTACCAGACTTAGGACCACCTTAAGTACCCTGGGGACCTCTCCTACTACCCTGTACACCACCTCTTGACGGTGGCACCATAGCCCTAGGGGCTTGAACCTAGTGACCCTACTGGTTTCCATGTTAGTCTCTAGGACAATCTTTAACAAAGTTCCCTAACTCTCCATACTCAAAGCACCTTCTACTTTCTCAAGGACGAATAAAAGAACCCACTGGACCAGGCTAGTTACCACAACCTGAATACCCAAAATACATACCACAAGAAGCCTAACGAGTACCTTGATTACTCTGACGCTTGGTAATATGCAATGCTACCTAAATAGGCTGGCTCGAGTGGAAGTTCTACAAATGCTGAACTCTACCAAAGAAGCCTCTACCATAAGTCTGTAGACCACTGTTAATAACCTGATGGTTAGGGTTCATATCATGGACCTATTAGGCCTCGTGAAGTATACCCTCAATAGTGCAGGTATAATCTATAACCTCAAAGAAGGACATGCCTGAAGCTACCATACCCTCTATAGTAAGATGAAGCTATAAAGTTAAGCCCTAACAAAGTAATGCACCCTCTCATGCTTGGTGGGCAAAATCATGGTGGCATGCCTAGCTAACACATGGAAATAGACCTTGTACTCTACAATAGTCATGGAGCCCTACTCGAACCTAGTGAACTCATCCATCAACTTCTCTCTCAAGTTATGCAGCACATATTTCTCCTAGAAAGCCTCAGAGAACTGAGCCTAAGTAATCGGAGGTAACCCGGCTAGTCTGTAAGCTATGTAGGACCTCCAACACTATTTTTCTAGACTATAAAGCTTAAACACAGTGTAATCTGCTCCAAGTGACTCAACCAACCCGAGGTTATGTAACCTCTCCTAGCAACTAATCAAAAACTCCTGTGAATCCTTCCTCGGAGCACCAGAAAATCTTAGAGGACCTAACTGTAGAAACCTAACAAGCTTCGTTTGCTCCTCAGAAGATATAACATGCCCAACTGGAATAGGTGAAACAACTGTAAGAATTAGAAACACCTCTAAATAGGGATCCGCACTAGCAGGTTGTGCTCCTAAACCCTGTGTCTCTGCCTAAGCTAAAGTCTAAGCTTCATCCCTAACCTTTGTGAAAATTGGAGTACTGAGCAAAGCTACATGCTGTGACATGCCCTATAGGAAACTAAGAAGATGAACCAACATATCGTGTAAGACTGGTGTATCCATAAAACCTTATGGATACCGGGATATCCCCACACCCTCTAGCTCATCATGCTTATCCTCAATCTCAATATCTGAATATGGTGATGGTAACCTAGTCTGGGCCCAAGCTGGCACCACATCCCATCCCCTACCTCTACCTTTCGGTTGATCTCTTCCTCGTCCTCTAGCTGGGGCTCTAACTGCAGGCATAAGGGCCTCATCCTCACCTATTGCTAATCTTGTTTGAACCATCTATGAATGAGTGAAAAAACAAATATTTAGAAATTAATAAAGTAAAGGACGCACGATAAGGAATCAAACAAGATGGAATCTTTCCTAAGAATGTGTTGTAGCCTCACAGAGATAAGATATGAATGTTATCATACCGACCCATGAGATTCTACTATACACTTTGCTCTTGTACTGGCAAGACCAGTAAACCTAGGGCTCTGATACCACTCTGTCACAACCCAAGATTAGGCCATGATGGCACCTAGTAAAAAACCCATAATAAGCAAGCTAACCAAAGAATACGATACTACATCTAAGCATTCATATAAGAAAAAATGGAAGAGGAATAATACAATATGCAGGACAATAATATAGATATGTACCTACAGTACTAAATATACAAAAATGACCCTAAAGTGATCGGTAAGGATGAAACATAAATACAAGTACCAACCCCAGACCTGGTGTCACTGGCACAAGAGCACCTAAAGTACAGAATAAAGCTATATAACATACACTGTCTATCAAAAATATAAAATATAGACAGTACCATAGAAAGAAAGAATTAAGGATCTCCAAATGTCGGGAGCTCACCACGATCCAAATAACAGTTGGCCACGAATAAGTGGATGGTCACTGAGGGTGGCTCATACTAGGTGTTGCATCACAAAAAGATGCAGAAATATAGTATGTGTACCATAATACGGGGTACTCAGTAGGCATCATAGGATGACCGATCATAGAAAGATGATATATATATGAAACAAGAAAGTAACTAACTATTGGGATCCACTTAGATCTAGTTATAACAGGAATAGTAAAAATAGAACCATCCAAACTAACTATATAGGTGTAGTAGTAAAGGAAAAATACACTCAAGAAGAAATAATCAACATGAAATGCGGTGCAGCATGGGATGGATATGGTGCAATATAAAGGCAATGCAGTATGAGTACAGAATACCGGTCGGATAAACAATAAGTAAACATGAGTCTGGAATCCCTGTTGAATGAAATTGTAAGTAAATATGAGTCTAGAATCCTGCATCAGATGTGCAATAAGTAAAAAAAATTCCCTCCACGGAGTTCAAATAACTAAAAAGTAAGGCATTTTGTTTTAGAGACAGAAATTAGTAGTAAAGTCGTATGAATACTTTTTAGAAATCTGAAATGCATGTTAATAGTGAAAACCTCCTTTTAACTCAAAAAAACCAACAATTCATTCTTTAAAAACCCCTTTATGTGTCAAGTTCATGAACGCAAAAATGAATGTGTACCATACAAAAGTAATGTAAATGCAGGAATATACACCAAACATGGGGCAATGGTGCCCTCCAAATAATGTACAGACCTGGAACTCCGTCCAATCCAAAGCTACGGCCTCGGGCCCAGAGTTTTTAATAATAGTAATAATAGAGAAAATGGAATAATTATAAGAAAATACTACAAATATCTACCCTAATATATCTATCGCCAAAAGTTTATGCTAAGGATTTCATCCTAACATAATGAGACTATAGCACCCTAAACTAAGGACTAAAATGGAAATTCTATCTTGTGGTCCAAGTAATAGCCAAATATATGGAAACAAGTTTAAAGCCTAATTCAAGCCTAAACATATTATAATGTTCATGCAACTTATAACATAAAAAATCTAACCAAACTAGGTCTAATAGAAATAAACCATAACCTACCTCAAGACGAAACTGCAAGCACGAACTATCAGTCATGTGTTTTTCCCTTTTGGATAGCCTAGGAATGTTGTCATACTATATTAAACATAATCCAGGTGTAAAGATAAGAAGAATGACACCCATATTTCTATACAAAAAATCAATCTAGAAATCTAGTTAGAAAATGACCCTCGGGGCTAGCTTAACAAAATGAAAAAGAAATTTCATAATTATCCTCCATACGAGATGTGGGGTGCATGTCCCAAGTTTGGGAAAATTGCAATAGGATTCAGACCTCAAATGGTCCAAAACATGCCACTAATAAAGAAGAAGGATCATGCAGATTAGAACTTAATTTCAAGAATGCAATGCAAATTTAAAGGAATTGATGCAAGAGAGAATGAGGCCCAGTATTTGTGTTTCTCCCACTTGGTCAGGCTCAACAATAGAGGAAATGGGTTTTGAAATAAGATAAATGAAGAAGGAAGTTCATTTAAAAGTCTCTGCGATTGATGCACCTGTGGTCAAATCAACACAGGTGCATCGATGTAGCTATAGCCAGATAACTGCAGGAGCAGAGGTTAACAACACCCTCCAATTTTGAAAGTGTGGAATAAAAGTCACACGGGCGGCACCATAAGGGAAGGAAATGCAGTGCAGAGGTAATGCACTGCTGATATAGAGGTTGTATAAGTGCATCCAAGGCACCGCAGCCGCTCCCATACAAGTACTAGCAATATCAGCTAAAAAACTCAACTCCAATATCTCCAATCACACCCTCGGGATTCATTCCGAATCTTGTGAATACAAACCATATTTGCTACCCTACCAAAAATGACATTCCAAACTTAACGAAACTGGATAAATTCCCAACGAAGGTTGTTTTAACAAAAGGTAGGCCCCACACACAAAAGTTACCATTTTACCAAAAGCAACCCAATAGCTCAAAATGTGTTCAAAATCCTTGTAATCCAAACCAAAGGTCCCACTATCCCAAAGACAACATTCCAAAGTTAACAATACTGACAGAATTTCCATTCGAGGATAACTTCTCTGAATGTGTACCAAAGTCAACTCATCTCAAAGACTATAAAACTTTAACACTATACAAGTTTGAAAGAATATTATCTTGGTGCCTCTATGGTTGAGGTAGACTTAAAAAAGAATAAGTCCTTCAAGGTAAAGGGTACTACAACATCTTCCTGGAATAAAGGTAGTGACAATTTGATGTCTACCACCACTCAGGAGTACACCAAGGGTAGTGGTCAAGCGAGCCAAGCAAAAAGAGACTACAAGCCAAAGTAGAAAGACAAGGCTAAGGAAGGTAATCAAAGAAAACCTAACCTTTATCGTACTTTTACTTTTTAATGCTTTAGGTTCCAAGGAAGGGGACACATTGCTAGTGAGTGCCCTAATTGAAGGTCAGTTATGACTTCAAAAGATGGGTACCAAACCAAAGAAGATGAAGTGTATACCGAAGAAGGTGAGGAGAACGAATCCAAAGGTGGTGATAATGAGGCACCCTCGGAGGGTGATGATGTGAAGTAGGAGGAGAAGGTGAATTTTGCTTGCCTTATAAAAAGTGGGGAACCTCTAGAGTGTAATGATGAGCCATTGCAAGTGAATATGAACTTATCTTACATTGTGAGATAAATCATGGGGGCCTTTTCTAAAGAAGAACTTGATCAAAGAGAGAACTTGTTCCATGCTCGTTGAACGATCATGGATAAGGTATGTGCTCTTAACATTAATAGAGGGAGTTGTACTAATGTTGTGAGTGAGACTTTGGTTGAACGAATGCAACTTCCTAGCAGGAAGCATCCTAGCTTCTACAAGTTATAATGGCTAAATAAAAGTGGACATATGAAGGTGACCAAGCAAGTGGTTATTAAATTTGGCATTGGTAAGTATCATGATGAGGTTGTTGGTGATATTGTGCCAATGTTGGCTTGTCATATGTTGCTTGGGAGACCTTGGTAATTTGATACAGATTTTCTATATCATGGGAGAACCAATAAGTACTCATTTGTATTTTGTGTGCAAAAACATCATTTGCTCTCTTAACTCCCTATCCAGTGAGGGAAGATTACCGGATTATGAATGAGCTCCGGGAGAGAACAAAGGTTGATGAGGTTCTAGAAAATGTAGGTACCACTCTTGTTCAAGGAAAGGAAGATGATTTGACTAAAAAGAAGAAACAGATGTGTATCATAGCCAAGCCAAACAAGTGTTTGAAAGATGTGGATTAGGAATGCTTTCTAGTGTGCCTTGTCAACGCAGATCTTTTGTTATATGCTAACCAAGATTATAGAATTTTACATTGTATTGTATCTTCTCTTTTGTAGGATTATGATGATTTAGTCCTCAAGGAGATGCCAAATGAGGTCCCACTCTTGAGGGCTATTGAGCACTAAATTGATTTTGTGCCCGGCCCCGGATCTCAAATTCCCAATCGTCCATCCTATAGAAGAAATCTGGAGGAGACTAAGGAGTTATAAAAACAAGTTGATGAACTCCTTGAAAAGTGACTTGTCAAAGAAAGTCTTAGGCCTTGTGCCATACTGATGATCTTTTTTCCCATAAAGGATGGCAATTGGAGGATGTGCATTGATTGTAGAGCCATCAATAAGATAATGGTAGAATTTCGACATTCTATTCCTAGACTTGATTACATGTTAGATGAGCTATATGGCTCAAGTGTGTTTTTTAAGATTGATCTTACCAGTGGCTATCACCAAATTTAAATAAACCCCGGTGATGAATGGAAGACGGCATTAAAGACCAAGTTTGGTTTGTATGAGTGGCTAATTATGCCTTTTGACTAATGCCTTTAGCCCTTTTATGAGATTGATGAACCATGTGTTAGCCCTTTATCAACAAGTTTGTAGTCATTTATTTCGACGGTATACATGTATATAGTAGAATTGTAGAAGAACATATTGACCCTTTGAGACAAGTATTTGATGTTCTACTACATGTGTGACTCTTTGCAAATCTCAAGAGGTGTTCATTTGTGTCTAGAAGGTGGTATTCTTGGGTTTCGTGATGAGTGCCAATGGTGTAGAGGTGGATGAAGAAAAGGTGGAATCCATTAGATCTTGGACAACACCTACTAATGCAACCGAAGTGAGGATTTTCCAAGGGTTGACAAGTTTCTATTGGCATTTTGTGAAAGGCTTTAGGACTATTGATTCCCCTCTAACCGAGTTGATTAAGAAGAATAACCCCTTTATTTTGGGAGATGATCAAGAGAAAGCCTTTCAAGAGTTGAAGTCTTTGTTGAGTTCTTCACCTTGGTTATAATTTCCCAAGTTGATAAAACATTTGAAATAGAGTGTGATACTTTGAGTGTTGGTATAGGCGGAGTCTTGATGCAAGAAGGGAAACCATTGGCCTAATTTAGTGAAAAGCTAAAGGGGAATTCTTTGAACTACTCAACATATGATAAGGAGTTGTACGCACTTGTGCGGGTGTTCACACATTGGCAACACTATCTACGGCACAAAGAGTTTATGATAAGGACAAATCATGAGTCCTTGAAGCATCTAAAGAGCCAATCAAAGTTGAACAAGCATCATGCTAAATGGGTGGAGTTCATTGAAATATTTCCTTATGTAATCAACTACAAGCGTGGTAAGGAAAATGTCGTTTCCAATGTTTTGTCTGGATGGTTCATATTGGTTAACACCTTGACTTCGAGAATGATGGGATTTGAAAGCTTAAATGAATTCTATTCTAAGGATTTTGACTTCAAGGAAGTTTGGGATGAACTTAAACAAGGGAGACATGTGGAATGTTTCCAAATGATTGATGGTTGTTTGTTCAAGTATGGAAAAGTGTGTGTACCTATGAGCTCATAGAGAGAGATATTCATCAAAAAAGCTCATAGTGGTGGAATAATGGGACACTTTGGTGTCACCAAGACACTTGACATTCTCATGGATTAATTTATTGGCCAAGGATGAATCATGACATAGAGAAGCTATATGGAAAATACCTCAAAGGCAAGAAAGCTAAGTTCAAGACTTGGCCCAAAGGTATGTACACACCCCTTCCTACCTTCATTGCTCCTTGGATAAACATTTCTATGGATTTTATGTTGGGCCTTCCAAGAACCAAGAGAGGGCATAATAGTATATTTGTGATAGTGGATAGATTCCCTAAAATGTCTTATTTTGTTCCATGCCATAAATGTGATGATGCACCCTATGTTGAATCTATGATTGTGAGTCATGTGCTTAAATTTGATGGAGTACCTCGCACTATTGTGAGTGATAGGGAATCAAAGTTTCTTAGTCAATTTTGGAGTAGTCTATAGGGAACACTTGGTATCAAACTCATGTTATTTACTTCATGTCATCCTCAAATGGATGGTCAAACCAAAGTAGTCAATAGGACTCTTAGGGGCATGCTTCTTTGTATGATTAGAGGATCGTCAACTTTTTGGGCGGATCATTTTCCTTTGATTGAATTTGCATACAATTGATATCTTCACACCTCTATTGGCATGAATCCATTTGAATTGTGTTATGAGTTCAACCCATTGATTCTTTTATCCTTAACCTTTTTATCTAGTGAAGTTATTGTGATCTTAGATGCGGAGCGAAGGGCAAAAGAGATGGTAAAGATTCATACCAGATGAGGGAGGCCATGAAAAGAAACAACTCCAAGGTCGCACTTTCTCAACACCATGGAAGAAGGAAAGTTATCTTTCAACCTGAAGATTGGGTTTGGGTTCACTTTCGAAAGGAGAGATTACTATAACTTTTCAAAGGAAATTTGAGTCCAAGGGGTGATGGCCCATTCAAAGTGCTTGAAAGGACTAATGACAACGCCTACAAGATCGACTTACCATGTCAGTATAATGTTCACAATAGTATCAATGTTAGTGATCTATCTTCTTGTGTTGTAGGTGACTCTATGGATTTGAGGAAGAAGCCTTTTCAAGAAGGGGATAACGATATGATATCTCCCAATGCAACCCTTACAAATCCATTAACTCGGAGCCAAGCCAAAGAGCTCCAAGCCCTACAATCTCTATTCATGATGAAAAAGTCTTTGGAGACCATTAAGGAGCGCCAATCAAGGATCTATAACTTGTGGATGATTGCGTGGAACAAAGAAGAAGAAGACAGCACGAAGATAGACGGTACCAAGGAACTCTGTGTTTCACTTGCTGCAGCAAGTGGCCACTTGCATAAGGAAATTTAAACGCAATTGCCAAACCAGTGAGCTACCAATGAATCTTGTGGTTCAATTTCATCTCGGATGAGGGAATTTGCAGAAAGCAAGTGGAATGCAAATACACAATAATGGGCAAATTGAAGTATCTTTCAAAGCCACTTTTGGTCCTTAGTTGTAAAAGGAAAACACTATAAATTGATGCCTTAGTCATTTCCATCCACAACCCAAAATTGGGCCTCGATGGAGCCTACCTAACCCCCTAGTAGACAAGCCAACCCGAAGATGCAGAAAATAATAATACAATTTAAATAAAGAAAATGGAAGAGAAAATATAAGGAAAATGGGGGCCAAAAGTATAGCTATATACCAATTGTAATAAATATATAAAAATGGCCCTAAAGTGACCTAGAAGACAATATATACACAAGAACCAACCCCGGACCTAGTGTCACCGGTACAAGAGTGTCTAAGGCACGGAGTAGCTATACAATAAATATTGTCTATCCAAAATACAAAATACAGATAAAAGAGTAGATAGAGAGCAGTAAAAGTCTCCAAATCACTGGGAGCTCACCACGATCCAAACGACAGCTGGCCACAAATGATAAGAGGATCAATAAGGGTGGCTCATACTAGGTGATGCATCAGAAAAAAGACGCAGAGTGTAGTATGAGTACCAAAAAAATAGATACCCAGTAAGCATCATAGGTCGACCGAGCTAAGAAAGATAGTATATAATATAAACTATAGAAAAGTAAACTAACTACAGGAATCCACCTAAAATCTAGTTATCAATAGAGCATAGGTGAAAACTAGTCAAATAATAAGGATAATAATAATAACAGAGAAAGGAGTAAGCAACCAAGGTACAAAACAAGCCAGGAACCATCACGATGCAATGTGAAATCCATGTGATGCAGTATGAAGCCAATGCATGTGTGAGCTTGGGATTTTTCATTGAACACACGATAAGTAAGTATAAGTCTGGAATCTTACGTCAAATGGATGATAAAATAACAGATATTCTCCTCAAATTAAGCTCAAGTTAGTAGAAAGTGAGGCTTCTAGTTTGAATATACGAAATCAATAGTAAAGTGGTACAAATCCTTTTTAAAAAATCAAAATATGTAGTAAAAGTGAAAAGCCAATTTTTAGCTCGGGAGCCAACCATTCATCCTTAGAAAACTCATTTATGTAACATGCTCATGATAACTGAATTGGATAATTATATATACATACAGTACACATTTTATCAATCACAAAATATAACCAGAGAATAGGGCAATGGTGCCCTCATAACAAGTTACTTACCTGGAACTCTGTCTAGTCCAAAGTTATGGCCTTGTGCCCATAGTTATGCAATAATAGTAAAAATAAGTGGAACAAGCGGAAAATAACTATGAAAATAACTAAAGCACCTACTCTACCTCTAAAACTTCCTAAAAGCATTCTAAGGATTCTAGTCTTGCCATAGAAATTCTACAAGCTCCTAAACTAAGGATAAACAGTATAATTCTAATCTACTATCCCAAAATGGATAATTTATACGATCACATAATTTAAGACAATTTTTACCCTAAGATTTAAACCAATGGTCCAATAATTTATAAAATATAGAATCTAACTAAGCCAAGTCTAATGAAAATAAATTGTAACCTACCTCGTGTAATACCCCATAACTTTAAACATATGAACGACTAAGGTAACATCGATTGATTTATTTAGACATGTGTAAATGAGGGTGAATTTGAGACAAAGTCTAAGTATCCAACTATACTAAAGTGGAAAATATAGTTTTAGGGAACGAGACTTGAAAGGCAATTTAAGTTGGAAACAAGAAAGTCGCCTACTTGCTAGAGCTATGTGTTTCACCTACTAGCGTAAACGTTCTACGTGTTTTGACTTTCTACGTGGTTATGCTATTTATTTTGACGTCCTACTTGCTTTTGCTACATAAATATAAGCCTACATTTATGGATAGGATAAAAAAAATATGGCCTAAAGTGTAAAAGTTATAAGGCCCAAAACATAAGAGATTATCAAGTTGGTGGATTACCTACTTTGACTTCTTTTTAGGACCAATTTGTTTCTAAGTGAATCAGTGGGATGGGGAAAGGGTCAAGGCCCAAAAACTATCTGAAAATATCCAGTATATATTCAACTATTTCTCCAGAATTTTCCACAAGATAAACAAGAACCAAATCTCTCTCTCTTTTAGCTCTTGGAAGCCCTCTTTTCCCCCTTAGGGTTCTTGAGTTCATCCTCTTGGTTCTCAATCTTTAAGGTATGTTTTTGCTGTACTTTATCATGGTTTTTAAATAGAAAATCTGGTGGATTGAAGATCCACACATTGGTGGAGTTTGAGCAGCCTTTGTGAGAAAGAAGCTCTTTGGCAGCCTCTTGTAGTGTGATGTTGTCTTAAAGTGTTTTCTTCTTTTTGTAAGGTCTTATTTTTTAGGAATATTTTTGGTGTTGAAGAATTAAATTCAACACTTGAAATTTACAGAAAAATCAAGGTAATATCCTTTTCCTCCATCCCTTATTATATATGAAAAGAAATAGGCAATTCTAGACATAATTGTAGTAAGAACTCATGAGACAGTGATCGGAAGCCATGATTTCAAGTTACTCCAATTTTATTGAACTATTTTGGGGCTGTATTATATGTATTGTTTTCTGTATTGGTTGTAAAACTCATGGTTAGGGTTGGTTATGTCTGTTTTGGGATTGGAATCGAAGAGTGTGGCGGTACGCCGAGTTTTTGACTATCGTGCGGACATATTGCCCGTTTGATTGTAGCAGACTATTTTGCAGGGCCAACATGGTTATTAGCTGCTATAAAAAATTTCAATATATGTATAACTTATGTCTATAATAAGTCAAGGGATTTAGAAAGAACCATATGTATAAAGAGAGTTCGACGAGCAAGACGCTCGCATAATAGTTGACATGTTGTTGATAGGTGTAAACTGTGTTTATGGGCTACCTGTAATGGTTATAGCACTTTATTTTGTATAGATTATCTGATGGTAGGAAGGGTTACTATCCAATGAAGTTTCTCGTGCCCGGAATTGAGGTAGGTAAGGCTAAAACCTCTTTTGTCGTGAGGCACGACCCTACATCACATTTTTCTCGACAAGGGTCTATATCATTTATATGATTGTATTCAGTTATTATGTTCCCTATACCTCATAGTAACAACCCTATATATCAGTTATTCATTGTCCATACGTTCAGATTATTCGATCTAATCATTAGATTCAAAGTGTTCACGTAGTCATCAAAGCCTTCATTTGTATTCCATAGAACTCATATATACATTTGTTATATGTCTCTATAGATAATTCTCTTGCCATATTGATCACACCCAAACTACACCTCAAATTAACGAAGCGTAAGCGGTCGTAGTCAAATATAGAACCCAACAAAGGTTGGGGTCGAATCCCACAGAGAATATGGTGAGAGTTAAGTCTTTAGTGAATTAAGTGACTAGTCGTCAATAGTTTCCGGTAAATAAAGGGGGGGGGGGATTGTATGAACAAAAGCAAATAATAATGTATGAGAATTAATCAATAGGAGAATGAACTAGGGAAGTGTTTACCATGGCATTAGTAATAATGTCGATTCTAGGCTTAACTGGGTTCTTTCTATATGCGTGTCACGATGTGATTGAATTAATTGTATCGTCTAAACGTTTCTCAACCAAATAGACAAATTTACTTTTCAATTCTCTCGAACTTGAAAAGGTGTGCTTTTAAATTTCAATCCTAAACATCAAGTAGATTAATCTAGTTACAACATTAATCATAAGACGAGAGTTGGTAGTCTCGAATCCTCGTCGTTAATCAAGTTTCCCGGTTTTAATCTCTTTAGTCAAGCAAATTAAACCTAGGCATGTTCTAATGTTTGCAACCACTAGAAAACGTTAAATAATGTATGATTAACAACGTGACATCACATATATTGAACCCGTCGCTACCCGGAATCTATCTTGCTACGTTTGCCATGGCTCCCACAACCCTAGTTGTGAGAGTTTTAGTTAATCATGCTAGAAGAAGAAGAGAAGAAAGTCATAATCATCATAAAGAGAAAAGATCCTTACAATATAATGAAAACAATCTTCAAGTATTCCAAGAACAAGAAAACAAGAACTCAAGAACGATTCAAGAACACGAATTCAAGAAGTACCAAACGTGTTTCTTGATTTCCAAGTTGACTAAAATCTCTCCTAAAACTGTTGGGAGAACTATTGTAAAAAGCTTGGTTAATAAAATAAACCTACATAGGGTATTTATAGGAGTCTAGGAAACAAATCCCAAAAATATCCGAATTCCGCGTAGCGGACTGCCCAGGTGTGACGGCCAGGCTGACGGACCGTCACTGGCTTGACGGACCATTGCCTGGACCGTCACCCTTAGACAGTGCAAGGCCTCCACTTGACGGTCACATGTGACGGACCGTCACTCAGGCCGTCACTCTTAGGCAGAATGTCGTTTTTCGCGTATTTCCTTCCGTTTCCAAGTTTGTCTCCATTTCCTGAAAATACAACATAAAAACATCAAAAATGACAACGGTTGCTTGAAAACGTACGATTGTTCTAAGTTAAAGGAGTCAAAAGTGCCGTAAAATGGCGGTACATCAACACCCTCAACTTAAGACGTTCGCTTGTCCTCAAGCAACATGACACAAAACAATAATACGACGACTCAACTAAGAAAACAAACTCGTGTCTCTAGCAACTCATGGTCATTCATTAGTTCATTAAATCAAGCACCCTCGTAGTACACAAATGTATGAAACACTAACTTGCATGGATCCAAACATGTCATTCCGATATGATAGAATATTATGCATACACATGCGCAGCTATCCTAACAATCAATAGACAAGACAGAAATCTTGGTGCCCTCACCACAAAGAAATCCCACACACAAGATTTGGGACTAGGTAAGCGCTCACACTCACGAACGATTTCAAACAATGCACATGCGATACCATAGGCTTGCCCTTACTATTCTATTTCAGTTCTTCAGAAAGCCGCTCAGGATCACTACAGGACTTGTTTAGGCTTGTAATGAGGCTTCAGGTGCAGGTAGGATACATTTAGAGGTTAGTGACTAAGCCCTCCTTGGAACTACCGACGTCTTCTTACCACATACTTTACTTTGTCCATCCTTATTCGCCTTTTTATTTCCTTCTCTCTAGCTACAGGTGCGGCCTCTTTATTTTGAGAATTCTTTTTTGTTACTTTTTCGATCTTTTTCACTTCTTTTTATTTTTCTTTTCTTAGGCACACACCCGAATTTTCATTCTATTCACAACCAATCTTCTCCATCCTCTTTTTCTCATCATTCACCTCTGTAGTAGCCACCCTCAACTTAGGCTGATTGCCTGCGTTGAGGTGCACGATGTCCAAGAAAGGACCAGGGCCAAAACAGGGTTTACCTCTATAGTAGCCACCCTCAACTTAGGCTGATTGCCTGCGTTGAGGTGCACGATGTCCAAGGAAGGACCAGGGTCAAAATAGGGATTCAAAGTTAAATAGGAATGGTGACAGGTTATTGAAAGAACAAGGTCAATTATGGCTCAAACAGGGTTCAAAGGGATTATTTATATTTGGACGGTCTTTTAGGATAAGTGGACTGCACGCAAAAAGGGCCTGTGATCCTTTCCTAAGCAACCAAACTTCGAACTTAACAAAATATACCGGGCAAGTTCTAGATGCATGCACAGAGTAAGAATTTATAACAATAATCTCACACGCTCTTGGCACCAAGAAACTATATCGCTACCAACTATCAAACAACCGCTCGGCTTAAGCATACTCATTCTAATCATAATCACACAATGACATTCAAGGATCCAGACAGTCAATAACCAGAAAATTTTTAAAGGGGCTCCTTTTTAGTCATAAAAAACGCCATGCTCATCACTATAGACACTAAAAAAACAAAAATTTAAAAATACAACCTAAACATGCCGGTTCTACTAGATAGCACACCGGAGGGAAAAGAAATACGGCAACAAAAACCCTCGGTGGTGACTCACAGGTTTCCCCACACCCTCAACTTAGACTCATGCATTGTCCCCAATGCATCCATATGAAAGCTAAAAACTGTGAGAGAAAGGAATACCTGTGAAGTCGATAGGACTCATATTCTGGCATGATGTTGGAGACCGCCAGGGTCTCCAAAACAGGAGAAC
The DNA here is from genome assembly GCA_003996215.1 of Jaltomata sinuosa. Classification (NCBI taxonomy): domain Eukaryota; kingdom Viridiplantae; phylum Streptophyta; class Magnoliopsida; order Solanales; family Solanaceae; genus Jaltomata; species Jaltomata sinuosa. The sequence continues at coordinate 1,049,202 of QJPP01000225.1, read as the reverse complement.
TCGATGGAGTGTGTGCACGCGACACACTGCTGTTGCGTTCCAGCTTCTTCGTTCATCGGCTCCACAGCTAGTCGCGCCAACTTCTTTGCTCTTTCTTTGCAGGTTCTCTTGCGGTGTTTTCGTTTTCTTGATTTATTTTCACCGCTTTCCTTCACCTGCTCGTCCTCTTGCAATCGCGACCTTACTCTCATAACAGCTTGGGTTTCAACACAACCCTTTTCCTCAAGATACACATCCGCAGGGATTTCCTCAATAACATTGATGATCGTGACCACCCTCATGTCACTTGGTTGCTTCATCAATTTGGACACATCGAACTTGACCACTTCATTGTTTAGCCTGAAGGTCAGTTCGTTACTTTCCATGTCAACCAACGCTCTAGCCGTGGCTAACAAAGGTCGTCCCAAGATTATGGGAACTTCAAAATCTACTTCGCAATCCAAGATCACAAAGTCGGCGGGAATATAAGCTTACCAATCTTGACCAGCACATCAGATAAGATTCCCACCGGTCGCTTTACCGAACGGTCAGCCATCATCACTCTCATGGACGTCGGTTTAGGAGCTCCCAAACCCAATTGTTTGTAAACTGCTAGCGGCATCAAGTTGATACTAGCACCAAGATCACATAATGCTCTTCCGAAGTTGAGCTTCCCGATAGTACAGGGAACAGTGAAAGCACCTGGATCTTCCTTCTTTTCCACTAACGACCTTAAAGAAATAGCGCTGCAGTGGTGGAGGTTGTCTTCCGGTTCAAAACTTACCGACCTCTTCTTTGTAATCAAGTCCTTCATGAACTTGGCATAACCGGGCATTTGTTCCAGTGCTTCCACCAATGGTATGTTTATTGAAATCTACTTCAGCATGGTCATGAAGTTCAGGAACTTACCATCGTCAACTTTCTTCTTCAAACGTTGTGGGAAAGGAGGTGGTGGTCGCGGCATCATAGTTGGAAGCTTTTTAGCTTCCTTGCTTTTATCTGCGGGCTTTTGAGTTTCCTTCTCTACCGCCTCTTCCTCATCCGCAACATCAATTTGGGTTTGAATTATCGGATGTGATTCCGGTAATGTTTTACCACTTCTTGTCGTGATTGCCATACAACTAGCATCGTTCCGCGAGTTTTGGACAGTGTTGCTCTGCAAGGTACCTGTCCTTCTTTGATTTAGAGATGCCAAGATTTGATCCACTTGCTGCTCTAATTGCTTGATCGAATTGGAATGTGCCTCCACTATTTGACTCATGGCCGATAACTCAGTCCTTATCTCATTTACCCCAGAGTCAGTCGATTCCACCTTTAGCAGCATCTTTTCCATCTTGCTCTCTAGCTTCGAAGTCTCTGCCTCGTTGTTAGCCTTGTCCCGATTACCAGGTGGTATATACAACCCACCTCTCTCGGTGTTGTTCCTCTAGTTTCCTTGGTCGCGATCTTTGTAGCCGCCTTTCTCATAGTGGTTGTCTCTCTGATAATTCCGACCTTGGTTTCCCTGGTTGTTGTCCTGGAACCCCCCCAAATAGTTGGCCTCCTCATCAGATTCAACCCCTGCTGCTCTACCTTGCGAACCCACGGCTTTCACCTTCTCAATACTTCCTGACATCAAGTGCTTGGTCAAGAGGTCCATTTGCGTTTTTAGATGGGCCATGTCTTGGTCCCGTTCTTCATCTTTTCTACGCTGTTCTACTGACACACCAACTGCATAAGTACTAGCTGGTACTTCTGAATCACGTGTATGCCAGGCCCTGTTGGTTTTGGTGAGCCTGTCCAAAATAGCTGTGGCATCGGCAAAAGTGCGACCCATAAACGCTCCACCTGCTGCGTTGTCCAACGTCGGCTTGGTAGCCGAATTGAGTGCCCTGTAGAATGTCTGCATCAAAAACTCATCGTTCAACTGATGGTTCGGGCATTGTGTTAGCTTTTTCTTGAATCGTAGCCAGGTCTCGTGCAATGCTTCGTGAGGTTGCTGCCTGAAATTGCTAATCTCGTCCCTCAACTGTATCATCCTAGAGGGAGGAAAGAACCTTTCTAGGAAAGCTCCTTTCAACTCTCCCCAAGTTGCGATAGAGTCGGGGGTCAGTTCTGTCAACCATAACGCTGCCTCATCAGACAGAGACAACGGGAACAACCTGAGCCTGATCGCTGTCTGACTCACGCCCGGCAGTTCAAACGACTTGCAGATACCCACGAAGTTCATTAAGTGACGGTTTGGATCGTCACCAGCTGCTCCACGGAATACTCCTCTCAAGTTCAACAACTGAATCATCGTGCTAGTGATGTTGAACTTGGCTCCGGGCGGTAGCGGTGGAACAACAATGGCGCCCGTAGCGCCAACTCCATCCAAATCGTTATCCTCATCATGCAACTCAAGATCGTGCTGCAGACCTCCAGCATTCAAATTTTGTTGGGCCTGCAGTTCTGCAGTGAGCCTTGCTACCTCTTGTTGTGCGGCCATATTTCGCCTTAATGTTCTAGCGAGCTCGGGGTCGTAAGGTAATGTTGATTCACCCGAGCGCCGGGTACTTGGCATGCACAACTCTGTACCCTATCAAAAACAAAAACAACAAAAAAACGTAGAGGCAGGAAAGTATGACTAAGAGTCAAGTAAACACACCAGACATATAACAACCGTATTCCCCGGCAACGGCGCCACTTTTTGATAACGCCCAAACTACACCTCAAATTAACGAAGCGTAAGCGGTCGTAGTCAAATATAGAACCCAACAAAGGTTGGGGTCGAATCCCACAGAGAATATGGTGAGAGTTAAGTCTTTAGTGAATTAAGTGACTAGTCGTCAATAGTTTCCGGTAAATAAAGGGGGGGGGGTTTGTATGAACAAAAGCAAATAATAATGTATGAGAATTAATCAATAGGAGAATGAACTAGGGAAGTGTTTACCATGGCATTTGTAACAATGTCGATTCTAGGCTTAACTGGGTTCTTTCTATATGCGTGTCACGATGTGATTGAATTAATTGTATCGTCTAAATGTTTCTCAACCAAATAGACAAATTTACTTTTCAATTCTCTCGAACTTGAAAAGGTGTGCTTTTAGATTTCAATCCTATACATCAAGTAGATTAATCTAGTTACAACATTAATCATAAGACGAGAGTTAGTAGTCTCGAATCCTCGTCGTTAATCAAGTTTCCCGGTTTTAATCTCTTTACTCAAGCAAATTAAACTTAGGCATGTTCTAATGTTTGCAACCACTAGAAAACGTTAAATAATGTATGATTAACAACGTGACAGCACATATATTGAACCCGTCGCTACCTGGAATCTATCTTGCTACGTTTGCCATGGCTCCCACAACCCTAGTTGTGAGAGTTTTAGTTAATCATGCTAGAAGAAGAAGAGAAGAAAGTCATAATCATCATAAAGAGAAAAGATCCTTACAATATAATGAAAACAATCTTCAAGTATTCCAAGAACAAGAAAACAAGAACTCAAGAACGATTCAACAACACGAATTCAAGAAGTACCAAACGTGTTTCTTGATTTCCAAGTTGACTAAAATCTCTCCTAAAACTATTGGGAGAACTATTGTAAAAAGCTTGGTTAATAAAATAAACATACATAGGGTATTTATAGGAGTCTAGGAAACAAATCCCAAAAACGTCCGGATTCCGCGTAGCGGACTGCCCAGGTGTGACGGCCAGGCTGACGGACCGTCACTGGCTTGACGGACCGTCGCCTGGACCGTCACCCTTAGACAGTGCAAGGCCTCCACTTGACGGTCACATGTGACGGACCGTCACTCAGGCCGTCACTCTTAGGCAGAATGTCGTTTTTCGCATTTTTCCTTCCGTTTCCATGTTTGTCTCCATTTCCAGAAAATACAACATAAAAACATCAAAAACGACAACGGTTGCTTGAAAACGTACGATTGTTCTAAGTTAAAGGAGTCGAAAGTGCCGTAAAATGGCGGCACATCACATATCATATTTATCATTTATATAGTAAATACATGTCCATATGATTCATGTGAAACAGATCAAAGTTTACTAGTTGATTCACTGAATCAGAGATTATCATCGGTTAATCAAAGTTTGCTATTTGTACAATTGATTTCATTTGTAATTAATTATTTAGAGGCCCTTGTGACATCAGTTGTTAAAATATAAATTAAGCAAAGTTGGGAGAAGTTCAGACATATTATATTCACTTGACTCATGATACGATGCTTCCTTGTGAACATGGCTGAGTCCACAGACCCTCAAAGTTGAACTTCTGGGCGTACCAACCTATTATGGCTATATACCCTTAGAGTAGAGCCATAAATGGTGTACTTGCCTGTGGGCTAACCCTCAAAGCTCAGCCTTTCTGGCATAGCATCAGAGATCATAGACTACGAGACTTAACATTTTGATATGAGATTCAGAGATAACAGAGTTCATATGTTATCCAGTTGATATAAAGCCCTTGAGGCTCATATTCAGAGGCTATCATTTATTTATTTGAAAGTACCTAAGTTAATTGATTCCACAGAGAATTTTATCATTTGATCCCATATTAATAAAGAACCAAGAAGACACTTGTATAATAATTTTTGAGTGATTCCATATGATTTACAGTTTCATAGGTTACTTCATGGCACAGGTAGATCTCAGTTGAGCACATTATTGATTCTTACATTGTGCTATCTTATCTATACTTGTTATTCTATCTACCTTACATACCAGTGCAGGTTATATATGTACTGACACCCCTATAAAATGAGGTTCTAAATTCTTTTAAATACAGGACCAGGTACACAGAGTTGGAGACCTCCTCGGTACGCACTATTATGTATCAGTAGAGCAATCGGTGAGCTCTATTTCCCCGTGGAGCTAATTTTGAGGTAGTACTCTCTTTTGTTGTACATATTTGCATAGTATGGGTATGGAGAGGCCTTGTCCAGAACACTTGACAGTTGCATAGTTTCTTACTCTTTTAGCGGCTTCATGGACACTATAGTATGATCGTTTTGTATCAGTTGGTCATAGGCCATTGAATATGCATGTATCATCCTTATTAGTTATCTCTAGTACATGAACCCTTGATATGTCATTTTTCATAGATTATGAGCATAGCATATATGTATATGTAGAATTTGTCTATCCCATCTAGACTTGCGGCGTGACACCTCGTGGCCGAACTGCAAACACGAACCATCACTCTTGTGCCTTTCCTTTCGAATATCCTCAGAATAATGCAACGCTAGAAAAAACATAAACTAGGTGTCAAGATGAGAAGAATGAAACTCATATTACTTATACAAAATTTAGGCCGGAAATTGGGTTTGAAAATGACCCTCGGGTCCTGCACAATGAAACAGAAAACAAATTTCACAATTTATGTTCACCGTGGGTTTATAAGCCCATGCCTAAAAATTTAGCGCGAATGGGACTTGTTTCAGGGCCCAAAACATCCCCTAAGTCCTCTTTGATCAAGAACTAATACAAGGAATTAACTCAGAAATTTAACGGAAACAATGTGAATCAAATGTAGAAAAAGGAAATGGGAAACTTACCAGAACAATTAGGGGATAAAAATGGAGTTTGAACTAGACTTGGAGCTCAATTTTAATGGAAGTTTTCAGAAAAGTGGATGAGAAAATAAAAGGAAAAATGTATATACTGTCAGGGACCCTACATTACGATCGTGAAGGACCCTACACGGTCACGATGAACACATTGGCTAGACCACTGTGATTGCAACGGTCCACGAACCCTTCATTGTGGTTGTGTGAAGGGATCCTCGCGGTCGCGATGCCCAACAAGGCAGACCATCACGATCGTGTGGTCTTCCTTATGGTTGCGATGTAGGTCTGAGACATGCAACTGCAACAACAACCAGAAGATTTTCTTAAGTTAAAAAGTCACCGGATCGACCCCCGAGATTCATTCAGGTCTCCATGAATGCAAATGAAATATGCTACCCTACCTAAAATGATGTTATAGACTCAATAGAATCAACGAAATTCCCAACAGTGATTCATTTAATGAAAAGTGGGCCCCACACCTAAAAATCAACATTCACCAAAATGGAACCCAATAGCCCAAAATTAGTCCAGAAGCCTCAGGACCGAAACCAAAGGTCTCTCTAGCCCAAAGTCAACATTCTAGAGCTAACAGTGCTGACCAAATTTCCATCTGATGCCGCCTTCTCCGGATGTTGACCAAATTCAACTCTACCATGCTTAAGAGTTTCAAAATAAAGAAATAGGCTTAAAACACAAATGAACTTCTTGGGAACTAAAACGTCAGTCCCCATAAGTCATAAAGAACTTATTGCCACTATGGGAAGCTCGAAATGCAAAAAAAGCACGAAAATCCAGAAAATGACATAGAGGTTATTACAACATCCACTACTAAAAGGACTTTTGTCCTCAAAAGTTAAAGAAAGGATAGTACCTGAAGGCACGAAAAGGTAAGGATAGTGGGTCAACATGTCGGTATAGATCACTCACATAGCCTCCACGACAGGACAATGCTGCCACTGAACCTTAATTGATAGAATCTCCTTGGACCTCAACTTCCTAACCTGCCTGTCCAAAATGGCCACAAGATCCTCCTCAAAGGCTAGAGACTCATCCAACAGAATAGAATCCCACCGAAGCCATGATACTCATCTAGAATGTACCTCCACAACATAGAAATATGAAAAACTGGATGAACACCAAAAAGAGCAGGAGGCAAGGACAACTCATAACCAACCTCCCCAGTGCGATGAAGGATCTCAAATGGACAAAAATATCAAGGACTGAGCTTTCCCTTCCTCCTGAACCTCATCACGCCCTTCATGGGCAACACCTGAAGGAACACACGATCACCAACCAGAAACTCCATGTCTCAAACCCTTCGGTTAGCTTAAGTCTTCTGCCTAAACTGGGAAGTGCAATGTCTCTCCTGAATGACCCGAACTCCATCCATAGAATTACGAAGCAAGTTGGTACCCCATGGCCTAACCTCGAAGGAATCAAACTAACCCACCAGAGATCTGCACTTCCTACCATACAAAGCCTCAAACAGAGCCATTTGAATACTGGAATGGTAACTATTATTATAAGCAAACTCTGCCAAGGTTGGCATATAAGAGAAGCAAATGTGCCATCTTCAGGAGGACCCTCATCTATCTTGATCAATGAAACGAGGAAAAAAAAGAAAGAGCGAGATGAGACAATGTCCAAAATGATGACACAAATTGACTTGATGGCCAAGCATGTGATAGGAGCTAGCGGTGCTAATTCAATGAATGCAGTGAGTACACCAAAAATCAAAGCTAGTGATGACAAGCTAATGATTGTGATTGATGGAAAGCTGTGTTTTGTGTCGGTGGGTTCTCATCCCGGGTATTATCGCCTGAGAGAGGAGAATCAAGGTTGGATTTGAGACAAAGAAAGAGATGGAAATTGGTGAGATAGATACAAGGATGGTGATCATTTCAATCACTGGAGCTCAAATCCTTATATCCTTCTGAACAAGGTGGACTATCTATACCAATCGGGCACAAGCAACCCCATTCATTCCAAGTTTGAGGACATGTTGTCCTTGGTTCTTAAGAAGGTGGACACCATAAATACGGGAGTGAGCAAGCTAAAGAGTGAGGTCTCAACACTTCTTCAAATGGTGAGCTCCCACAGTGCCTCGATCAAGCATCTTGAGTCCCAAATGACCCACCTAACAAGCCAAATGAACTCGAGAATGAAAGGGACGTTGCCTAGCAATACCATCGCCAACCCAAAGAATGATTAAGGATTGGGGTAGCATCGTTGTTCCACGATGTTAAATCAAGCGCTGCTTGGGAGGCAACCCAAGTTTCTTTATTTGTTTTAGGTTATCTTTTGTTGTTTTAGGTGTTTTTGTAGGAATTCATGGATGGAGAAATTGAACTAGGGAACACAAAGCAAAAAGGAGTCATGCAGTGGATTGTGAGGACTGCACAAGCAATTGTGTGTGTCGCAGAGCCTATCGCATGCCACACCAGAACACCTGAAGGAAATCTAAAAAATGGGAGGTGACGTGCACCAGGCCGTGTGGACTGCATGAGCCCAAGTGCGTGTTGCACCTCCATCACACAACGAAATAGATGTCTGGACAAACCTAGAGGAGAAACAGGGGGGGTATGTGCGATACGTCATGTGGTCTGCACCTTGACTAGTGTGAATTGCATGTCACAGTGCACATAAGGTAACTTTAAATTTTAATTGACCTAACCCATTGACCGACCTGACCTGGTGATGACCCGGCCGACCTTTCTTCTTCTTTTTCTTTTAAAAATGCCTCTTTCCTTCTTTTTCCACCATCTTTCTCTATAACTCCAAAAAATTCCTCTCAAAACTCTCTCTAAATCCCTCAAACTCTCCCAAACCCTTCTTCTCCTCTCACCTAATCTTCTTCACTATGCCTCCACCATTGTTGTCGTCATTTTCTGGGAAAGTCTTGTGGGTCACCATTGTTGGAGTTCAAAAAGCTTCGATTTTCACTCTTCCCTTCATAATCTTCACTTGTGGTAAGTTCCCCGATATTAAATAGTTGTTATTATGATAGTTGGGAACTCATATTATGATGCATGCTTAGTGGAATCGCCATGTTGATTTTGGGTGAGATCCAAAAATTTTGGGTCCCTAATTTTGAATTATTTTGATAATACCTCTTAGAGTCGACTTTATAGGGCTTTGATTTTATGAATGCATGTTGATTGGTAGAAATTTTTAGCCTTAATATTTGTGTGGGGGTAAATTCTGAGTAACCCACTTATGACTAACGAATGATTTGGCCCGATGATAGATTGGGTGACGTCGTTCTTATGGGCGAATCATCATTTGTCACGAGGTTTTGATTGATAGCTGACTATTGAGGTTGAATGTTGCTGATTGTATGCCCATGATCCTTTTTGAAAATCTATTTTGGGGTGTATGTTTTGTAAATGAACAGGTGTTTGTTGCTATGCTTATTGGTGCCCATTATTGCAAGAAGGGCTTGATGTTCCCGATTTATAGATGGGGTAACGTCCATCTTAAGGGAAGTCGTTGAGTCCTTTTTTGCTTGTGTTTGTCTTAATGAAAATCCGAGGAAGTTTGAGTACCTAGAAGTTCAGGTCATAATCCCTTTTCCCCTTTATTTAATGTGTTGTGGTTGTTGTATGGTACCAAGTGCCGAAGCACATCTTGCTCTATGAATCACATGCGTAACTCACAAGAACACAAGGAATTTAAAATTCCAATTGTGTCATTGTGCGCTTCGCATACGATCCACAGATATTTATGTGTGAGTCGCATAAGGCATCACACCAAGTTGAAAAGAATGAGCAGGTCACTGATTGAGGGGCAACACCTGGTGCGACACGCACTTCTGGTGGTGCGAATCGCACTAGCATCGCAACTCAGTTGGAAAATCCCTATAGGTTCTGCTGGCTTGTGCGACATCACATGTGATGTGCACTCCTGCTACTTCATTTTGCATGTGGTCCGCACAAGACAACATATACCCACTTTGTTTGTCCAATCCTTTGCATTCCATCCTTTGTAGTTGGCTAAATTCTTTTTAGGTTTTGTTTTTGTTTTAGCTCACAATCTTTATAGGAAGAATATGTCTTCAAATAGGTGAAACACTGGAAGCCAACCTAGGAAAAGGTCTGTTGCAGAAGAAGTGAGACTCCATTTTAGAGTAGAGGGCATGAAAGCCTTCTACAATCGTGACAAAGATTGAGGCTTCAATGAGGAGCAAAGTTTCAACTTGGGCGAGGTCGAAGAGGAGCTACCTAACATGCACCAACAATTGGTTGAACGACAATGACATCCCTTTAAGTAGGTACCCGGAGGGTACTACAAGGAAATTATGCGAGAATTCTTCGCAGCTTATCAGGCTACACAGGACTCCAAAGGATACATACGGCTTGTGGAGAGATTTCCCAACTTGGACTCAGTCATCCTCAGGGGAAAAAAAGTTAGCATCACTCCTACTGCCATGAATGCTGTCTATTAGGGACACCCAATTGATCCTCCACCAAACCTCATGGCTAAGTTAATGGCTGACTTAAATCCATACCAGGAGACAGCCCACGTCATTACTCAAGATGTTCCTCTTTGGTCCACTATGGGGGGAGATATCCCAATGAGGTCCTTAATATTTGACGCTCATCTTTGGTATGATCTTATTTGAAACAACTTATTGCCTTCCCAAAATGATCAGAAGATAACCCAAGAGGGAGCCTTTCTCATTTTGGCCATTATGAAGATAGAGCATGTAAACATTGGGGAAATAGCGGCTATGGTGATAAGGAGAAAAGCTCATCGAGGAAATAATTACTTCCCCTTCCCTGTGCTGATTACAAAGCTTTGTGCCAAGGCCGATGTCCCTACCCTCAGTTTCAATAAATTCACTCATGCTATTGGGGCCATCAACCTTGATAGAAAAACACACAGGGATGCCCCCATATTTAAGAAGTAAAGGGTTGAGCAATTCAGTACAGTTGACGGTGATGAGCTTGGTGCTAGGGCAGACACTTTATCCCCCTCCAAGGCTACTTTCGAGGCACGCACACATGTCCCATCCCCCTCAATTACCAAAATCAACATTCAAGACATGGTTGACAAAACTCATAACCCTGAGAAGCAGCTTGCTGACCTAGCTTCCAAACAACCCAGAATGATAAACAAGGCTATCAAGAGTGCAGTTAAGGGGGTGATGGATAGCTTGAACTTATTGTGCAAGAGAGTGGATGTTATTGAGGGGTCAATCAAGACTTTGCAGGAAGATATTCAGATAGGGAAAGGTAAAGCTTGGGTGGTAGAAGCAGATATGACCACCTTACCTCCACCTCGTTCCATTCCCGGTTCCTTGGATAGCTTATTTGCAGCCTATGAGGATAAGGAGTTTCCTGGTAAAGATGATCAAGAGTTGGGAAATGATCGGGATCCGGATTTTCATAGGGCCCTCCATGCCTCCACACTTTCCGCACACTCTCGTAAGGGTGGTGCTTGCCTGAGTGAGAGAGCCTTTGATGAGGACGCAACCGCCGGTGTTGATGATGAGGATTAATCTTCTAGGGAGTTCCACACTTTTTCCCATTGCACTCTGATCATTGAGGGAAATGCTCTTTTTATGGGGATAGGGTGGCTTTACTTACTTGAGTTGGTGCCCGTGAGTGGGCCTGAGACATTTTATTCATTTTATTGCTTTTATTTCCCTTGTCAGGCCCTGTGGAAATTCTATTCTGCTAAATTATTTGGATGATTGTGATATTTTTATGTTTTGTTTTACTTTGAGCTTATTTATGCCCTTATCGGGCTTGATTTTTATTGTGTTGTCGGGTTAGTCTTACATGCTCCATTGTCTTGCTACCCGTGCTTGGTAAATGTGCAAAAGGCCTATGCCGAGGCTTGTTTTAAAATGAATCATGAGTGCGTTTAGAAATAAACTCCGAGGGTTTTCTTAATACCACGGTTCTTTCCCAAGGAGTAAGAGTTTTGATTATTTTCTTTTTTTTGTGTGTGTCGAACTGAGTTGGTGTTTCCCTATGATAGATTGAGAGGTGACTTTCTTAATGGAAAATGCAAAGTTTTAGCTTAGAATTGAGTCTGTGATTGCTTGTCTCAAAATGGGCCCACCAAAAAATTTCTCGTGGAAAATTGTTTTGAAAATAAAAGGAAGAGGGGAAATGAATTCTTAAGAAAAACATTCTCTTGTCATGAATTGCACACTCTAGTCATGAATTGCACACTCTAGCTTTGGCTTGATTGACTCACAAACGAGTTTGTAATGAAATCGGAATAGCTTGTCAAAAATTATTTACCCCAATTGATTGTGGGACTAATGAAAGAAGTCTTGTGGCATGATGCCTTGTGTGGTGAGGCTTTACCTTGATTCTCGTGCATAAGTGTCATCTAAAACTTGCCCCGAATGTGATTCAAGGCAAAATTCTAGGTGTGACCAAGCTTGGAAGATGACCTTAGGCCCTATTTGATAGCCACTTCACCCAAATGACTTCCTATGACATCAAATCCTATTGAACCCCTTTAAGCTTGTGACCATTTTTTGGCACCTTGTCAACACCTTGACTATTTTGGAACCTCTATCTTGGCACCCATCCTCCCTAATTTCTTGAAAATGAAATGTAGGCTAAAAGCCTAAGTTTAGGGGGGGAAACAAAAGATGACATAGGCAAATGCATAAGTTTGGGGGTGCATTTGATCAAATGAGGAGAAGAAAAGAAATGCACTTCAAGTGCAAGGTAGCACCTTAAATTCTAATTTAAAATTTCTCCAAAAGATCAATCTAATGAGGAAATTGAAAAGCAAAAATAGGTGCTACAAAGTGAAGGTGGTATAAGGAGTTTGAATGATCATGAGTGAAAAGAATAAATCTTAGGTTGAGTGAGGGAGGAATAAGTTGAAGTTAAAATTAAAAATGTGAGCGGTGTTCAAAATGAGAACAAAGAGCATTAGGGAGGTGTAGTCACTTGATCCAAATGATAGCCTCACCTTATCCCTAGTCAATATCATAACCCGCAAGTCCTTGGTAATTCTGAGCTTTTATACCCTACATTAGTGGTGATTTACATTAAGGTCAAGCCTATGGTTCGATGCGCATGCACTTCAACTTGCTTGAGAGAGTGAGAGTCTTTTTGGTTCTCCTATAATCCTGTGTTTTGTGAATTGGATGATTGTGAGTGGGATTCTCTCTTGTGGTAAGTGGCATCATGCACTGGAATTGAAACATGAGTCTCTATTTCAATTGAGGGGAATGAATGAGACAAGTTGTGTGGTGAATCTCGAGGCAAACCTTAACGGTCCATGCCAGTGACTTGAGAAGCTTAAATGTCGTGTTTTGAATGGAAAATTCCCTTGATTTTAAATGAAAAATGATGTCCTTTTCAAAAAGGTTTCGAAACGACCAATTGCCATGAGTTTGTGGTGATTCAAATTAAGATGAGCATAGTAGTTGAGTCCTTTTTTTGAGTCTTTTGTTTGTTTAATTTTTTTAAATTTTTAGTGTAGAGTATTCTTTTGTGCCTTGATTGAGCCTTAGCATAATTCATTCCTTGCCTTGTGAGTATCTTGCTTGAGGACTATCAATAGTTCAATTTTGGGGGTTTGATAGGTCGGTAATCTACCAACTTATTGATCCTATATCCATGAATTATTAATATGTTATGAATCGATTTAGAGGTTCTTATGGCCTTTATTGATGTCTATGCAGGTACTTTTGACAAAAGATAAAAAACAAGGATATGGACCATAAAAAAGCCAAAAAGGAGCTAAGTGTGAAGAGTTGATAAAAGCTAAAGAATCTGAACCAAGATGCAGTGGTTGTGCAGCACGAACAAGGTGAGGTGTGGTTCGCACCTCCTCCGCATGAAGCTGCAAAAGTTGCTGAAGTTTCTTCTAAGGAGTGCGGCAGCTGTGGAATGCGCACATCCCATAGTGAAAAATGCACCACCTTCGCACGAAGCTCACTAATGTTGCTGAAGTCACTGGTCGAATTGAAGCAGGTGTGCGATGCGCACATTGCTACGTGCGAACCGCACATTGCACTGCACACCACCCGAAGGGGAAAACTTGTCCTAATTTTATGTGACGACTTGGGAACATCAAAAAGGCCATTTTAGGCTCACATTGTATATACAACACTTCAGACCTGATTCTTGGAGAAAAGTTTTTGCTTTGTAAATAATTTTCCACCTCCATTGAGTGAAGGTTTTGAATCCAAATCTCTTCGTTAACAATTTGTGTGCCTAATTTGATCCTAGAACTTGAAGTTTTAGCTATAATGGAGGGGATGTTGACTCACCCAGATGGTATCTCTTCTTCTCTCACCATGAGTGGCTAAATTCTCTTGTCTTGGGGTGTATGGATGATGGGTGCTTAGCTAAAGGGTGTGGGTGTTGTTAATTCATCTTTATAATTTCTTATTTGACATGGATCTAGTAATTTCACCATGTTTTAACAATAAAATTGATGGTTGCAAACATTAGTTTATTTTACTTGACTATGTGATTGCTTGAAAGAGGATTCCATGGTTGTGGATGTGAAATTGCTAGTGGGTACTTGGGAATCCATCTAGATTTGAGGCTAGAAATAGCTCTTATCATAGGAATCTCCCATTTAAGGGTCTAAGCTAGAGATAGTGTGACCTACCCAAGCATATGTTGGTTTATTATTGATCAAACCAATGGTGTTCTACTCGAAATCATTGGAAATGTGGATATTGATCGAGAGATAAACATTCCACACCTATAACCAATGCTACTTGTTTCAAATAGAGAGAATAGAAGTGAATTGATGATCACCCTATCCTATAAGCAATGCCCCATCGTATGTGCATCCCTAGTCTTCTAAATAACTTGGTACACCCATCTTTAGATTTATTGTTTTTTGTTGAATTGTGTTAGTAGTGACAACTTTCCCAATTCCCCCATATTTTTTACTTGTTTTAGTTTGAACAATTACTCTCACCTTGAAATCAACTCGTACAATCTCTAGTTTGCTAGGTCAGGTCCCTTGGGTACGATCCCGATATCCGTTGGGTTTATAATATTTGTTTTGCTGCTCGATCATCATGGCCTCCTAGTTGGAGAGAACAATTTGAGCGTTCATCATCTACCATACCCTATACAGCCAAATGGAGCTGTAAAGTCAACCCTCGAATGAAGCGATGCACCTTCTCATGCTCGGTAGGTAGAATCATAGTGCCATTCCTAGCAAACTCATGGAAGAAAACTTTGTACTCTGAAATAAACATGGAGCCTTACTCCAAGCTGGAGAACATATCCATCAACCGCTCTCTCAAGCTGCATGGTACATACTACTCTAGAAAAGTTGTGGAGTCTTATGCCCAATTAAGCAGAGGTGACCCAGCTGGCCTGCACGCTATATAAGACCTCCACCATTTTTTTTCTGGACTATCCAGCTTAAATGCAGTGTAATATGCTCTGTGAGAATTGAGCAACCAAAAGTTATGTAACATATCCTGGCAACTATTTAGAAACTCGTGCGCATCCTCCCTAGAAGCACTAGAAAACCTCGGGGGACTCAACCACAGAAACCTACCAAGCATCTTATGCTCCTCAAAAAACATAACGGGCCTATCTTGAATAGGCAGGATAATAGTAGGAACCGGCAATACCTCTAACCAAGGAGCCACAGTAGCAGGTTATTATTATGATCCTTGTGTCGCTACTTAAGCTGAAGTCTGAGCCTCGTCTCTAACCTAAGAACCAATTGGAGTACCGAGCAAAGTTGCAGGATATGACATACCCTCAAGGAACCCAAGTAAGCAAACCAATGTGTCCTGTAGTACTGGAGTAGCTACGAAACCTATCGGATGTTGGTCTGCCCCACACTCTCTAGCTCATACTGTATCTCTTCAACCCCAATGTCAGGCTCTGGCAATTGTAATCTAGTCTGGGCCTGAGCTGGCACCATAGCCTATCCTCTACCATGACCTCTGGGTCAACCGCTACCCCATCCGCTAGTTGGGGCTCTAACTGTAGGTGCAGGTGTCTCATCCTTACCTGCTGTTGATCTCATCTGAACCATCTGAGAGAGTGAAACAAAAGATACATAGAAGTTGATAAGTTCAAGGACGTATGATAAGGGATCAAACAAGATGGAATCCTTCCTAGGAATGTCCTATAGCCTTTCGCAGATAGGATATAGATGTCATCGCACTAATCCACGAGACTCTACTACACACTTTACTCTTGTACTGGCGAGACTGGTGAACCTAGAGCTCTGATACAACTTGGTCACGACCCAAAGCTGGGCCGCGGTTGTGCCTACATAACCCCTTGATAGGCAAGCCAACCCAAAGATGTGGAAGATAATAATACAATTTAAATAAGGAAAATGAAAGAGAAAATATATGGAAAATAGGGGCCAACAGTATAGATTCATACCAATTGTAATAAATATACAAAAATGGCCCTAAAGTGACGGAGAAGACAATATATACACAAGAACCAGCCCCGAACCTGGTGTCACAAGTACAAGAGCATCTAAGGTCCGAAGTAGATATACAACAAGTATTTTTCTATCAAAAATATAAAATATTGACAGAAGGGTAGATGGAAAGTAGTAAAAGTCTCCAAAACACTGGTATCTCACTACGATCCAAACAATAGCTGGCCATGAATGATAAAAGGATCAACAAGGGTGGCTCGTACTAGGCGCTACATTAGAAAAGAAAAGATGCAGAGGTAGTATGAGTACCAAAACAATGGGTACCTAGTAGGCATCATAGGCAAACCGAGCTTAGAAAGATAGTATATAATATAAACTATAGGAAACTAAACTAACTACAGGGATCTACCTAAAATCTAGTTATCAATGGAGCATAAGCAAAACCTAGACATATAATGAAGATAATAATAATAACAAAGAAAGGAGTATGCAACAAAGGTACAAAATAAGCCAGGAACCATCACGATGCAATTTGAAATCCCTGTGATATAGTATGAGTCCAATGTATGTGTGAGTTCGGGATCTTACATCGAACACACAATAAGTTTGTATAGGTCTGGAATCTTACGTCAGACAGATAATAAAATAATAGATACTCTCCCCAAAGCTCAAGTTAGTACAAAGTGAGGCTTCTAGTTTCAAAAATCTAAAATCAATAGTAAAGTGGTACAAATCCTTTTATTAAGTTTGAAATGCATAGTAAAAGTGAAAAACCTCTTTTTAGCTCGGGAGCCAATTATTCTTCCTTGGAAAACTCCTTTATGTACCATGCTCATGATCTATTGGAATCGATAAGTATATATACATACAATACACACTCAATCAAGCACAAAATATAACCATAGAATAGGGCAAGGGTGCCCTCCAAAAAATGTACTTACCTGGAACTCTGTCCAGTCCAAAGCTATGGCCTCGGGCCTATAGTTATCCAATAACGGTAAAAATAAGCGAAACAAGTGGAAAATAACCACAAAAATAATTAAAAGTACCTACTCTACCTCTAAAACCTCCTAAAAACATTCGATGGATTCTAGGCTAGCCACAAAAATTATACAAGCTCCTGATCTTAGGATAAACAATATAATTCTAATCTACAATCCTGAAATGGCTAGTTTATATTATCACATGATTTAAGCCTATTGCTACCCTAAGATTTAACCTAATGTTCCAATAATTTATAAAATATAGAATCTAACTAAGCCAAGTATAATAAAAATAAACCTTAACCTACATCGGGGCCAAACTGCAAACAGAACCATCGCTCGTGTGCCTTGCCCTTCTGAACAGCCTCAAAACGCTTCCACGCTATCAAGAACATTAACTAGGTGTCAAGATGAGAAGAATCACACCCTTATTACTTATACAAAATTGGGGCTGGAAATTGGTTCGAAAAATGACCCTCGGGGCCTGTGCAATAAAATGGAAAACAAATTTCACAATTTCTGTTCATAGTAGTTTTATAAGCCCATGCCCAAAATTTGAGCGCGAACGAGATTAGTTTCGGGGACCAAACAACCCCAAAGTCCTCTTTAATCAGAAACTAAAAAAAGGAACTAACTTAGAAATTTAACGAAAACAACGTGAATCAAATGACAAATAAGGAAAAGGTAAAAAATGGAAACAAGTGAAACTTACCAGAACAATTAGGGGAGAAAAAGGGAGTTTGAACCAGCCTTAGAGCTTAATTTCAATGGAAGTTTTTGGAAATGTGGAGGAGAAAACGAAGGGAAAATTGTATATACTTCCAGGGGTCATTCATCACAATCGCGAACGACCCCCTGCAGTTGGGATGACCATACTGGCTAGACAATCGCAATTGTGATAGTCCAGCTAGCAAAGAGCAAATAGGTGTCGGGTCTATAGATCCTTCATCGTGGCCGCGTGAAGGGCTTCTCTCGATCGTGATGCCTATCAAGGTAGACCATTGTGATTGTGTGGCCTTTCTCGCGGTCGTGATGAGGGTCTGAGACTTTCACCAGCAACAACAACCAGTAGATTTTCTTAAGTTAAAAAGTCACTGGATGGACCCCTATGGTTTATTTGAGACTCCACGCATGCAAATAAATAATGCTACCCTACCTAAAATAGCATTATGGACTCAATAAAATTGACAAAATTTCCAATGGAGATAGATTTATTAAAAAGTGGGCCCCAAGCCTAAAAACTAACTTTCATTAAATCAGAACCAATAGCCCAAAATGAGTCTGGAAGTCTCAGGACCCAAACCACAGGTTCTTCTAGGCAAAAGTCAAAATTTTGGAGCTTACAGTGCTGAGGGAATTTCCATCCGAGGTCGCCTTTGATAAGTGGTGAAATTACCACTTATTTACATCTCTTTTCTTAGGCTTTAGCATCTTCTAATGGTAATTTCATATCAATTATAGCTTGTTTTGATCTATTACAGGTGATTCTTATTCATGCAGATACAATGGAGTAATTTGGACAAAAGAAGCTAAAAATGAGCTAAAGAGGGGATCAAGCCTCAAATGTCGCAATTGCAGCCAAAAGCACCACAAATGCGGAAGTCAACTGTCGGTCAACAACCACGAATGCGGCCAAAGTACCACAAATGTTGAATTCAATGGCCAGTCAACAACCACAAATGAGGCTAAAGTACCACAATTGCGGATAATGGTCATAAGTGAGAATGCCGCAAATTTGGCATTTTCTTCCGCAATTGCGAAGAATAGTCTCCGCTAGGACAAAATCAGTCTTTTCACACTTTTGAAAACCCCAATCCATATAAAAGACTTCTCAACCATTTTGAAGCAATCATTGGCAATTTTCACAACTTTGACAAGCTTGGAGAGCAAGTTGATTACCCTACACCATTGGAGTAAAGAATTGGATGATTTCTATTGTAAAAACTTAAATTCCTTTCTTTAAACTCTTGTTCTAAATTGACTAATTGTAGGTGTAAGTATTGAATTGAGATTCGGTTATTGTATTAGAGATAATATTTTATTTGGGTATTGAATTGTTATCTTGTTCTTTCTCTTGATTAAATTGTGTATGTCTATTGAATCTTTCATATTTTAATTATATAGTTGATGGTTGCAAACATTGACTTAGCATACTAATTGTGTTCTTGCTTGAGAGAGGAGCTCTTCAATTGGGTAAAGACATAATAGTGGGGATTTGGGGTTGTCACGACCCAATTTCTCAGGTCATGATGGCACCTACAACCCCAGTAGGCGAATAAATCTCCGTAGCTCGGAATCGGTTAGTAATGGGCTACTACCTAACCAATATGCATAATAAGCAGAAATAAGCGGAAGCAGATATAAGATAAAGACAATGCGGAAGCAAATAACCTGAAAATATATACATAAGGAAACTACACCAACCCCAAGACTTGGTATCAATAGTACAGGAGTTTCTAAATAAAATACAAGTGCTATAAGTAACAAAATAATAAGTACAACTGTCTCTAAATAAATAAAGAGTAATAGTAAAAAAGATGAGATGTGGTCAAGCCCCGGTCGTCAGGCGCTCACCCTAGTCTCGAATATCCAAAGGCTGCATGAGTCTCCATGCGGTCAACGACGAAAGCTCACACTAATATCTGCACTAAAAAGATACAGAAGTGTTGTATGAGCACCAAATGCTAAGCAACGGGTACTCTGTAGGCATCATCGGCCAACTGAGCGCATATAGGATATAAAAACAGTAATATAGTAGATAGCAAAGAAACATTCATTGAAGCAATAGAGAAAGCTCATGGAAACTAGCACAGAGAGTAGCCACCTAAGAAATATAAGCATACTATGCTAGCACAGAAGATATACATAACACAAAAACACAAGTGAAAGAAAGAAGAATGCACCAGGAATTCTTGCAACAATAGTATGTATTAGAGAGAGTTTAAGGAGAAGGGTGGCGTACCGGTAACCTCGAGTTAATAGAGAAAGAAGGGAAAAAATTAACATACTCAACTAGAAGCAATAAACTTAATGAAATCATACAAAAAACCCAATCTTCAAGATAAGCATAAACATAAAACAATCTCTCAAGTGCAACCCTAGGATGGAATAACTAAGCCACAAAGAACCGAGATCCACTAATCAATAACCATGATGAAGGATAAAATTCGATAACCCGCAACCACTCTGAATGCCATATAAATAGTGCCTCATCAATATGGGACCCACTAGCCCCTCAATAATCATAATCCAAATAACCAGGGTCTCAATAGGCTAGAACCACTAATCCATCAATAACCAAAGGCCATAACAAGCTCTACAGTATGAAAGGGGTATTATAATCTACCTAAAGTCCCAACGGCCGCCCATACAATCGTGGAACGCATTCGAGTGAAAACAAACTCTCCGACCTACCATACAACCGGAGCATACACTGAGCACACAGTAAACAAGGGTGAAATTTGAATACAATTTGCATGATGATGTGATACGATAGAACTAGGTGTGATAGTAGTGTCGTATGTTACTCCCTTCGGTACCTAGAAGGCCAAATAAAGGCAGGATCCATAGAAGGACGTGACCCATATAACTCAACTCCGCCATATTCCTCTTCTCTTTCACACTCATCGGCCTGTAGTCATTGGTCCTGGAATGGTAGGGTCCATGGAGGTCTACTCGTAGACCACATACTAAAAATGCAAATCTCAATATATAGCTCAATAATTGGAACCTCGTAGTACGTGCTTGGAATCAAACTGGGTCTAAAATAGTAGTCAAATCTCAATAACCCTAATAAAGGGTGCCCGAAGTGTGTCCGAGTCTAAATCAGTAATCAAGTCTCAAATCCCTAAACAGGGTGCCCGGCACATATCCGAGTCTAAATTTGTAGAAAATTATGTCTAGCATAATGGCACAGTTGAGCCTAGTATCGGTATGAAAACTAGTGATAAAATCATAGCAATATCCCCTCTACTCCAAGAGGTTTCATAAAAGTCAGTACCAAAACCCTTTCATAATCATTTTGCCAAAAATGGGCCCTTGGGGCTAAGTAAAGTTTAGAAAATCATTTAGGTTGGCCAAAAGCCAAATCAGTAGTGAAACATTCAGAAAATCCTTTGCATGAATGATATGCTCGCAAATAGTAGATTAGCCCAAATGGCAAACAAACATTCCTATCGGCCTGCACATGCACAATCGGTTCTACAATACAGATATCTAGCCTAAAGTAAGATCACGATGTCCGAGACTCATGGACATTCTCAAATATCCCACTATCTACTATCCAGAGGAATATACAAGGCCACACGGGGCCACAAGGGTAAAAAGGACAACATTACCACGAATACTACAAACAACACATGGAACAAATGGACAAAAGAAGTAGACAAGATCTGAGGGTACCAACCTAGAAAACCAACCCAAGGATGCTAATTAATGCAGTTATTTCCTATATATGCAGAGTGTAGGTAGGGAAAACCATAACGTTCTCGTCCTCTGATTACTAGCTATAGGAACGGTGTCGTCCAAGATTGAACAGCTCTGAGAAGCTCCAATTAGCAAAAACACTATTAACACAATATTATATGCATCAAAATAAGATCAAACGATACCTATTTTGCTACAAGTGTACCCGGGTCAAAATTCGGGTCAAAAGTGGGCCTATAGGGCCCACAACCCAAAATCAAAAATGGAAGGAAGCACGATGATCACAATAATCCAGAGAGTGTATGCTACAAAAATGAGCAGATTTAGCCAAGAGAAGTGGGCTCGAAATAGCCCGCTCAAGTAAAGAATTATGGAAGAAATTTCAAGAATAAATCGGAAATGAAATGGAGAATTTGATTACCACGATGAGATGAAATAAGCCAAGGAAGTGAAACTTCCAAACCCACGAACATGCAATCCAAGCGAGCAACTTTAATCCAAGAAACTCAAGATTTTAGAAACTAATCAATGGAGGTTTGAAAAAGGAGAAGGAAAAACTTTAGGGAAGAAAGAGACTTATCAAATGACAAGGGAGCGATAAAATCCGACAACTTGATGAAATCCTCAAGACTAGGACCGCTGGGAGAAATTTGGTCGAGAGAAATGTGATTTTAGAGTTGTACGAATGTGAGAAACAAACCTGGAAAATGAAGATACGTAAGAGTTTATAGTGCTGGAATGCAGGCCAGCGCCATCACACTAAAGGAGCGCTATAATGCTGGAGGAAGGCAGGTCCTGAAGCACCATCGCGCTAAAACAGCGCCATCGCGCTAGCTGGCTGGTAGATGCTGGGGTGCTAATGGGTTGTCACGGCGCCATCAGTGCTAATGGCACATGCAGGCTAGTGCGATCACGCTACTTGGGCACCTTTGGCTCTGAAGGCCCGGCCTGCAACAAAAACCAGCAAATGCTAAAATTCAATGGGGTATTTCGGGAATAATCAACACCCAATACTCGAAAACCAATAATGTTATTAGAGTGGAAACGACATTCAAGACTCAACAAAATCAATGAAACTTCTATACGAGGTTGTGTCAGAGGAATGTTGACTCAAGTCAACACTAACTAACGACAACCAAACATCCAAAATGAGCCCGTCTCACTCGAGACCCAAACTAACCAACTAACTAGCACAAACTCATCATTTCATAGCTAACAACACTGAAGGAATATCCATCTGAGGCCGTCTTCTCTGAATATTGACCTAAGTCAACCAAACAAGCCTAAGTGGCCTAAAGACACAGAACGGGAGAAAATTCCAAGATGAAAAGCTCCCGCATCCCAACCAAAGGTCAAACTAGACCAAAGTCCATGCTCCAGAGCTAACGGAACTGTGGAAATTCGATTCCAATCATGATAGCTAAGAATTTTGTCTCAAGTCAATGATTTCTAAAGTTAAAGCTCTAAAATGAGGAAACGACTGTAAAGACCAAGAAAATAGCCCGAGAACCAAACTATCGGTTCCAGCAAGCCATAAATGACTTAGGGCCACCACAAGTAAGCTCTAACATTACAAAGAAGGCAAAAATACGTAAATGACCGAAAGGGTCATTACATCATCCACTACTAAAAAGACTTTCATCCTCAAAAGTCAAGAAAGAAGGAATAGCATAGACTGAGGAACTATGGATACAATTCCCGCACCACTCTCTCGGACAACCAAGGTAACCTCTTTGACCGTACGACACCCAATGGATCTTTACCAAGGAAAGCAAACAAGACTTAATACCTTACTAGCCAAGCTAGATTCCAACCTTAAACTCAAAAACTCTGAAGATCATCCAAATAAACTGACCCTCAAGAATCTCAACCAAAAGCACCGACACAGCACCAAAACCAGAGAACCAAGGAAATCGACACACAGAACCCAAATCCTTGATACCACAAACAAGTTTACCCATAAAGTCACCAACCAAAACTCTAACTCATAAAACTGCTGATCCGCAAAAAACTTTTTTTTGACCTGAATCCTTTTGCATCATAATCATGAAGTTTCAAATAAGTAAAATACTCGAGCCACCCTCGAAACATTAACTAATCCACTAGATATCTAAAGTTCCCATTATACTAAACCACAAACAAGGTCACCTTTGTACTCAAACTCTATCCAAGTTGAGCCATCACATACTAGTCTTTTGACATCCAAAATACTAACCTAAAGAACATTCTCAAAAACTTTAGTAGTTTTACCCCGACTGACCACAACCAACATATGAACACTTTTTCTAAGACCAACCCCATTACCTGAACCAATCTAAACTCGACTGAAGCCTGCACACCAGGGTTGGAAAAGGCATGCATGATCACCCTGTGTTAATAGACAACTTCCCAACTGTAGAACAAGGCCAACCTCGCTGAACTGTGCCAATCCCAAATCGACTGAAAGTGAATGAGCTAGGGCAACCTGCCCAAAAGACCCAAACCAAACCAAGATCCTGCAAGGAGTGTGGTAACCCTACCATGAAGTCCGTAGCAATCAACTAAGCTCCAAACTCTCAAGAATACCAATGTTGCTCCGAACACTAGAACACTACTTAAACTTTAAGATCACCATACCATTCCAACCTCATGAAGAAGTCCACCATGCCATGAATATCAAGTAAAACACCCAGTAGGCAAAGAAAAAATGTCTGAAGTCCAAAGTTGCCTCCTAGTTGTTGAAATTTGAATAATCCATCAATTCACCTCTTTGGCTTGAAAAAACCATTCTACTACATTAGCACACAAACCACCAACCCCGAAGCATATAACATATCGAGCTTCTAGACCATACTGGTCGAGTCTAACCAACACTGGAATCCCATACAACAGATAACCACTTAGAGAGTTAGCTAATAAAACCTCAACATTTGGAACACAAAGGCGACCATCACTCTTAAAGTACCATTCGAATCAAAAGTAGCCCTGCCGGCTTCAATCTGATCACACATAACATATAATCGCTGATCCTAGAACTGACACCGCTGAATCTGTACAACCCAAGTAAAATGATCCTCATACAGACAAGAATACAGCTGAGATCTAAAATGTTTAGTCTAATCCAACGGTTAGCCATGGATTGGATGTCTAAGCCAATAGCCACTCCAAGACCAAAGCAAAGAAGCTAAGCTGCCCACACTGACTGCCTTTCAGCACAAGGATGTTGCAATCGAAGAGAAACTCCCATGAACCATCCGATGTAACCTGCTAGCCCATGACTCTAAAACTCAACTCCAATTGTCAGTCAATGCCTCTGTCGAACCCATGAGTAGACCCACATATTACCAATGAACACTTAGATACCGGATCCACTTAGGCTCTGAAGATACAAGTTTCCCAATCCATAGATGTTATTGGAACTTGGGTCCTCCAAAGAGTATAACAAGAAAGCCACAGTCGATGCAAGAATCTCCCAAAGGTAGTACTAGAAATGACCACTACCTTGATCTCATAATAAAAGGAAATTTGACCTCGAATTCATCTAAGGCAATGCCACTATAATATGCATTCGATCGAATCAAGTCACCAACACACAAGACAAAGCAGACCCACAGTCATTACCTCAGTTAGCTACTAGAACACATACATACACGCAAGGAGTCATTACCCTCCTTCGCTGAAGCCTTTTCCAAGGACACACTGAAATCCATAAATTCTTTCTTAGAAGACTTTGTAGTTGTTCCCTTAGCTCCCTACTTTTATACTGTCAACACTCAATAAGGCATGAGAAGAAAAGGATGAATGCCTGCCCAACTAAAATACTATGATCATATCTCAACCACGATGCTGCATTCAACACTTAGCCAAAATGCTATAGCCATAGCTCAATCATAATGCCACAACCAAGAACTCAACCAGACAAGAAATTGAAGAAAATAATTGGAACAACCCACATACCTGCCAATCCCCTAAACAAACCAAATAAAGAGGGTCGAGTCTAATCACCCGAGAAAACACAACCAACCAATGCTCACTAGCATAACAAACACCACTTGACTTAAGATAGAACCTCGATCTCTGGAACATAACTATTGGTATCACCTCAAACTAACACAAGGACCCCTATTAAATGTTAGATAACGGCCTAGGCAACAACCATGCAGGATCGCTAGAAAAGAAAGACTCAATATAAGCCTAGAACTACAACAAACTGGAAACGAGGCTAACAAGACCTACCCACGAGATATAACCCCGAATAATCACATCTCAAGGATAGATCACCCCATCCACTACTAAAGAATAATCTACCAAGAAAAACACATGAATAAACACTACAACTCAAGTAGTAAACTAACTAAACAAGGAGAACAATAAGGCATATAAGCAAATACACAAAAAAGGGATAATCACAACGCAAACAATACTATCACCAACCAAAGGTAACAAAATACATATCTAGAGAAATGGTATATGGAACCTCTTCCTTGGTCCAACTAAAAGGGGCAACAGACTGACGGGATCTAACTCAGGACTGAGTAGTCGAAGTTGAAGTCTCAATCATCCCTCGCCAGGGACAATCTCTAAAGAAGTGACCAAGCACTCCAAAATCATAACACCCATACTGGCTGGGATACATGAACGTGGGGAAAACCCTAGAAAAGTGCCCACGCTCACCACACCGAAAGCAAATCTCACCGAATGAGGTCAGATGGTAAGATCTCACTGATATTAATCGGCAACCCCAACCTATACACCCTGAATGAAAACCTTAAATAACCTAACACGTACCATGTCTACTCACCACCCTCTGGAACCTGTGGAGCAACTGAAACTAGTCTTCTAGATAAGAAGCAATGGAACCTATCCGTAGAAGAGAATCCCCTACCTCGAGTCTGGAAACCTCGAAAACTGTCCTGGTAATGATGCATCTTAGCACTACCTTCATAAGCCTCATGACACAACCCCTCAATAGTCCAAGCATGATCAACCACCTGAAGAAAGGTAGTCCTAATTGTAACAGAGTGTTCATTCCCTAAATAGAGCGGTGAAATCAAACCCCAATAAAGCTCTGAACTCTATCAAACTCTGTAGGCACAGTCCTAGTAGTGCACTTAACAATCTCATGAAACCTTGTCTAAAACTTCAATACTATCATACAACCTTGCTGAAGAACATGGATCTCAAAACTAACTGAAGCACCACTTGAAGAGTTGGATATTGCCTCAACCTGAGGTACTGAAACACCCACTCGAGGACTCAGAGTCCTAGACACAGTATTCTAAAGGACTGGGGTAGCATGAAACCCTATCAAAGGGTGGGCTGGCCCCACACCCCCTATTTGATGTTATATGCTCCCACTCTAAAATCCTGGCTCAAACAAAAGCACTGAAGCAACAGGCATAGAAGCCTCGACACCACATGCGATCATACTCATCTTAGGCATCTGAGAAGGAATGAAACAAATAAAGTTCAAAATTCAATAAATCCAGGATGCACGATAAGAAGTCAAGAAGATGGAACTTTTCCTAACAATGCCATGTGGCCTCCCGTAGATAGGATACGGACATTATCATAATGATCCACAACACTCTACATAGAAACTTGCTTCTGTACTACGACATTGGTGAACCTAAAGCTCTGATACCAAGCTGACACGAACTAATTTCTCAGGTCATAATGGAATCTACAACCCCCCAAGTAGGCAAACCAATCCTCGTAGCCCAAAATTGGTTAGTAATAGGCTACTACCTAACCAATAAGCATAATAAGTAGAAATAAGCAGAAGCAGATATAAGATAAAGACAACGCAAAAGTAAATAACCTGAAAAGATATACATAAGGAAACTACACCAACCAAAAGACTTGGTATTGATAGTATAGGAGCTTCTAAATAGAATACAAGTGCTAGAAGTTAAAAATAATAAGTACAATTGTCTCTGAACAAATAAAGAGCAATAATACAAAAGATGAGATATGGTCAAGCCCCAGTCGTCAGGCGCTCACCCTAGTCTCGAATATCCAAAGGCTGCACGATTCTCCACATGGTCAACGATGAAAGCTCACACTAATATCTGCACCAAAAAGATGCAGAAGTGTTGTATGAGCACCAAATGCTAAGCAACGGGTACTCTATAGGCATCATCAGCTGACTGAGTGCATATAGGATATAAAAATAGTAACATAACAGATAGTAAAGAAACAGTCACTGAAGCAATAGAGAAAGCTCATGGAAACTAGCACGAAGAATAGCCAACCAAGAATTGTAAGCATACCATGCTAGCACAAAAGATATACATAACACAGAAACATAGGTGAGAGAAAGAAGAACCCACCTAGAATCCTTGCAACAACAGTATATATAGAAGAGAGTTTAAGGAGAAGGGTGGTGTATTCGTAACCTCAAGTTAACAGAGAAAGAAGGAAAACAATTAACATACTCATCTAGAAGCAATAAACTTAACAAAATCATACTAAAAACCTAATCTTCAAGATAAGCATAGACATAAAACAATCTCTCAAGTGCAACCCTAGGATAGATAACTAAGCCACAAAGAATCGAGATCCACTAATTAATAACCACGATAGAGGATAGAATCCCATAACCCACAATCGCTCATAAGGCCACATAAATAGTGCCTCATAAATATAGGACCCACTAGCCCCTCAATAATCACAGTCCAAATAACCAGGGCCTCAACAAGATAGAACCACTAATCCATCAATAACCAAAGGACATAATAAGCTCTACAGTACAAAAGGAGTAAAATAATCTACCTATAGTCCCAACGACTGCCCATATAACTGAGGAACATAATAAAGTGAAAACAAACCCTCCAACCTACCATATAAGCAGAGCATACACTAAGCACATAGAAAACAAAGGTGGAATCAAAATACACTATGCATGATAATGTGATATGATAGAACCAGGTGTGATAGTAGGCCGTATGTTACCCCCTTCGGTACTTAAAAGGCCTAATTAAGGCAGGATCTATGGAAGGACGCAACCCATATACCTCAACTCCATCGTATACCCCTTCTCTGGCACACTCTTTGGCCCGTAGCTATTTGTCCTGGAGTAGCAGGGTCCATGGATGTCTACTCATAGACCACATACTAAAAACACAAATCTCAATAATAGCTCAATAATTAGAACCTCATAGTACCTGCCCAAAATTTAACTAGGTCTTAAAAAGTAGTCAAATCTCAATAACCCTTATAAAGGGTTCCCGATTCTAAATCAGTAATCATGTCTCAAATCCTTAAACAGGGTGCCCGACAAGTATCTGGGCCTAAATCCATAGAAAATTATGTCTAGGGAAATGGCAAAGCCGAGCCTACTATCAGTATGAAAACCAGTGATAAAATCATCACAATATCCCCTCTACTCCAAGAGGTTTCACAAAAGTCAGCACCAAAACCCTCTCATAATCATTTTACCAAAAATGGGCCCTTGGGGCCATGCAA
The DNA here is from genome assembly GCA_003996215.1 of Jaltomata sinuosa. Taxonomy (NCBI): domain Eukaryota; kingdom Viridiplantae; phylum Streptophyta; class Magnoliopsida; order Solanales; family Solanaceae; genus Jaltomata; species Jaltomata sinuosa. The sequence goes on along the minus strand of QJPP01000225.1, from coordinate 1,020,467 downwards.
AGTTTAGAAAATCATTTATAGTGGCCCGAAGACAAATCAATAGTAAAACATGCAGAAAATCCTTTGCATGAATGATATTATTGTAAACAATAGATTACCCCAAAATGGCACACAAACATTCCAATCAACCCTGCACAGGCACAATCAGTTCTACAGCACAGATATCCAGCCTAAAGTAAGATCACGTTGTCCATGACTCATGGACATTCCTAAATATCCCACCATCTATAGTACAGAGGCATATACAAGGCCACACAGGGCCACAAGGGTAAAAAGTTCAAAATTACCATGAATACTACACACAACGCATGAAATAAATGGACAGAAGAGGCGGACAAGGTCTGAGGGTGTCAACCTAGAAAACCAACCCAAGAATGCTAATTAATGAAGTTATAGCCTTTATACGCAGAGTCTAGGTAGGAAAACCATAACCTACCTTTCGTCTGATGACTAGTTGTAGGAACGGCATCGTCTAAGCTCAAACTGCTCTAAGAAGCTCCAATTTGTGAAAACACTATCAATACAATAATCTACGCGTCAAAATAAGACCAACAATACCCATATTGCTTCAAGTGTAGCTGGGTAAAAATTTGGGTCAAAAGCGGGCCTGCGGTGCCCATAACACAAAATATAAAATGGAAGGAAGCACAAAAATCACAATAATGCAGAGAGTGTGTGCTCCAAAAATGAGCAAATTTCGCCAAGAGATGGGGGCTCAAAATAGCCCGCTCAAGTAAAGAATTAAGGAAGAAATTTCAAGAATAAACTTGAAATAAATTGGAGAATTCGCATACCAAAATGAGATGAAATACGCTAAGGAAGTGAAACTACCAAACCCCTGAACATGCAATCCAAGCGGGCAACTTCAATCCAAAAAACTCAAGCTTTTAGAAACTTATCAATGGAGGTTTGCAAAAGGAAAAGGAACAACTTTGGGGAAGAAGGAGACTTACCAAATGACAAAGGAGCGATAAAATCCGACAACATGATGAAATTCTCAAGACTAAGACTGGTGGGAGCAATTTGGTTGAGAGAAATAAGAATTTAGATTTGTGAAAATGTGACAAACAAAGCTAGAAAACAAAGAGGGGTAAGAGTTTATAGTGCTGGAACGCAGGCCAGTGCCATCACAGTAAAGGAGCAATATAGCACTGGAGGAAGGCAGGCGCTGAGGCATCATCGCACCAAAATAGCGCCATCGCACTGGCCGGCTAGCAGAAGCTGGGGCACTAACTCACTGGCATGGCGCCATCAGCCTTCATGCCACATGCAGGTTAGCACGATCGCGCTACCTGGGCGCCATTGGCATTGAAGGCCTAGACTGCAACAAAAACCAGCAAATGCTAAAACTTCAACGAGGTATTTTAATAAGTCAATACTAGCTAACGCCAACCAAATATATGAAATAAGCCCGGCTCACTCGAGACCTAAACCAACCAACTCACTAGCAAAAACTCAGCATTCTGGAGCTAATAGGGCTGACAGAATTTCCATCCGAGACCATCTTTTCTGAATGTTGACAAAAGTCAACAATACAGCCTAAGTAGCCTGAAAACACAGAACGAGTGACAATTTCAATCTTAAAATCTCCTGGATCTCGACCAAAGGTCAAACTAGATGAAAGTCCATGCTCCGGAGCTAAATGAAATATCCTAATTCAATTCAGAGCAGGATGGCTAAGAATGTTGACTGAAGTCAATGATTTCCAAAGTTAAAGCTCTAAAATGGGGAAACGGCCATAAAGACCAAGCAAACAGCCTGGGAACCAAACTAATGGTACCAAAAGCCATAAATTACTTGGGGTCACCACAAGCAAGCTCAAATAGTACAAAGAAGGCAAAAATGCATAAATGACCTAAATGGTCATTATAGGGGTTTTCACTCTAGATCAAGGCTAGAAATAATTTGATTGTCAGAAACTCCTTTCTAAGATTTGGGGATAGAGATAGCCTAATTTACCCAAGTCATTTTTGTTATTTGGTTGCTTACCAGTGGAGATTCGAGAGAACCCATAGAGGCTAAATGCTTGATTGATCAAAAGATGATTAAGTATACTCTTAACCAAGGATACCTACGCGTTAATTGGGTGTAAGTCTTTTGAATTGAATTCCCATGCCCAATTCCTTCTTGTTATCCTTGCTTGGTGAAAACCAATTATCAAGCCTGTCTTTTATTTGATTTTCTTTTATCCTTTGTTTTAGTTTAAAACCCCCCAATCATTTTATCTTTTATTTTTGCTCCTTGAACTTAAATAAGTTGCTTTAATTCTTTATTATCTCAATCGTGATTACATTATTCTCTCTGGGATTGATCCTAACTCCCATCGGTAATATAAATTTTTCTTGCTCTGACGATCGTAATCACCTCCTATTGGAGAGTGATAAGTCAGTAATCTACCAACTTATTGAGCCTATATCCAGGAATTATTGCTAAGTTTTGAATTGATTTAGAGGTTCTTATGGCCTTTCTTAATGTCAATGCAGGTACTTTTGATAGAAGATGAAGAACAAGGATATGGACCCAAAAAGGAGTTGTGTGTGAAGAGTTGAGAAAAGTTGAACAATCTGAACCAAAATGTGGTGGATGTGTGACACGCACAGGATGAGGTACGGTTCGCACCTCCTCCGTGTAAAGCTGCTAAAGTTGCTGAAGATTCTGCAAAGGAGTGCGGCTGTTATGCGATGCGCACATCCTGTGGTGCAAAATGCACCACCTTCGCACAAAGCTCACTAATGTTGCTGAAGTCACTGGTCTAATTGAAGTAGGTGTGCGACACACATATTGCGACGTGCAAACCGCACGTCACACCGCACACCCTCCCAAAAGGGCAAACTTGTCCAAATTTTATGTGACCACTTGGGAACATATTAAAGGCCATTTTAGGCTCAATTTATAGATAAACCACTTCAGACATGATTTTGAGAGATAGTTCTTACTTTGTAATTAATTTTAACCTCCATTGAGTGAGGGTTTTGAATCCAAAGCTCTTGGTTAAAAATTTGTGTGCCTAATTTGATCCTAGAACTTGAAGATTTAGCTATAATGGAGGGGATGTTGACTTACCCAGATAGTATCTCCTCTTCTCTCACCATGAGTGGCTATATTCTCTTGTCTATGGGTGTATTGATTATGGGTGCTTAGCTAATGGGTTTGGGTGTTGTTAATTCATCTTTATAAATATTTATTTGACACGGGTCTAGTAATTTTACCAAGTTTTAACAATAAAATTTATGGTTGCAAACATTAGTTTACTTTACTTGACTATGTGATTGCTTGAAAGAGAATTCCATGGTTGTGGATGAGAAATTGCTAGTGGGTTCTTGGGAATCCATCTAGATTTGAGGCTAGAATAGCTCTTATCATAGGAATCTCCCATTTAAGGGTCTAAGCTAGAGATAGTGTGACCTCCCCAAGTATATGTTGGTTGATAGTTGATCAAACCAATGGTGTTCTACCCTAAAACATTGGAAATGTGGATGTTGATCGAGAGATAAACATTCCACACCTATAACCAATGCTACTTGTGTCAAATAGCGAGAATAAAAGTGAATTGATGATCACCATATCCCATAAGCAACACCCCATCGGATGTGCATCCCTAGTCTTCTAAATCACTTGGTAAGACCATCTTTAGTTTTATTTATTTTTGTTGAATTGTGTTAGTAATGACCACTTTCCTAATTCTCCCCATCCTTTTACTTTTTTTTTGTTTAAGCAACTACTCTCGCCTTGAAATGAACTCATACAATCTTTAGTTGGCTAGGTCAGGTCCCTTGGGTATGACCTCGATATCCGTTGGGTTTATAAGTTTTGCTACACGATCATTGTGGCCTCCTAATTGGAGAGCACGATTTGAGCGTTCATCAAAAATGGCGCCATTGCTGGGGACTTGAGTATTAGCTATTTTTGATTATTGTTTTGAAATCACCTTGAGAGTACTTGTTTCTTTTAATCATATTGTTGTTTTTGTTGTGATTAAGCAGGCTAGCCTATGAACGAAGCCGATGACAACAAGAGTGTTGACGGTTTTATAGAAGCTGATGAGGCTGAGCCTATGATGCAAGGGGTTGTAGGTGCAATCCACCTACCCCCAACGGTAAGAAATGTTGTTTTTCATGTGACTAGCACCATGTTCCACTTAATACAAATAAAAGTTCTATTTGCTGAAGTAGCACATGAAGATGCCAACCGGCATATTGGAAATCTTGTGGAGATTTTCCAACCGTTCATCTTCCAACATATCTCCCAAGAGTCCATCCGATTGCACCTATTCCCCTTCTCATTAATGGGGGAAGCCACATCGTGGTTGGAAGAACTGCCAGACGGGTCCATCACATCTTGGGCTGAGTTGGTTGAGGAGTTCACTTCAATATTCTTCCCTACGTCTTGTATGATGCAACTAAGATATGAAATCATTAATTTTAGGCAACTTCCGGATGAACCCTTAAATGAGGATTGGTTGAGGTTCAAAAAGAAACTTATCTTATGTACAAACCATGAGTTGTCAGACAATATGTTGCTCCAAAGATTCTACCGGTCATTAAGCTCCTTGAACAAATCAGTGGCTGATAACTTTGGAGGTGGCACCTTCATGGATATGGGATTTCCTATTTCCTCTGCTTTCTTAAAATGGATGACAAAAACCAACCAAGCTTGGTATAAACAAGAAACTGATGTACCAACCTCGAGAGTAGCCTCATTTATCTTGATTAATGAAGTTAAAAATAGAAGAGATATTCAAGATGAGACAATAGCCAAAATGATGACACAAATCTATCTCTTGGAAAAACATGTGATTGATACTAAGGGGGTGAGTGCTATAAATGTGCCAGAAATAAGAGCTACCGATGATGAACTTATGTTAGTGGTGGATGGCAAGTTATGTTTTGTGTCGGCGGGCTCTCATCCCAGATAATATTGCCCAAAAAAAAAGAACCAAGGTTGGAAATGAGATGATCGAGACAGGTATGGTGAGTGATACAACCATCGAAGTGCTTATGTAAGCCCAAATAGATCAATCCCCTCCACCAACCAACCACAAGCAACCCCGAGCATTCCAATTTAGAGGAAATGCTATTCTTAGTGCTGAAAAAGATGGATACAACATACGCCGGGGTGCATGAGCTTAAAAGCAAGGTCTCTACATTTCATAGAACCACGAGATCTCATTCAACCTCCATCAAGAAACTTGAAATCCAAATGGATCATCTTTCCATTCAAATGACCCCGGGGGTGAAGATACCACCTCTTAGTGGCACCACTACGAACTCTAAACATGACAGGCACATCATGGACAACGTTACTAGGAGTGGCCAAACAATTTGTGAGATAAGGGAACCCATTATAGAAACGATCACAAAACCAAAAGAGCCTACTGTTGAACTAGGCAAAAAGCTAAGAGATAAAGAGTTGGTGCATGAGAATGTAAATGACACTCCGAAGGTAAGAAAAGAACCTGAAACATCAAGTGCCCCGAGAGGTGTTGGAAGTGATAAAGATAAGGAAGAGGTCAAGACCCCTCCCCAAGTGGTCATTGATGACAAGGTGGATTCTCCTCTTGTACAAAGCATTCTGACTACAATACCCAAAGGACCTCCTCCGTACCCTCATCGGATAAATAAGAAGAATGAAGAGAAAAAGTTTGGCAAGTTTGTTGACATGTTCAGCAAGTTGTCAATAAATATCCCATTGGTCAAAGCTCTAATACAGATGCCAAGATACTCCAAATTTATGAAAGATTTACTTAAAAAGAATAAGGTGGTTGAAGTTGGCACGGTTGAGATGTCACACAATTGTAGTGCAGTGAGACCAGCTATATGGCTACAAAGAGAGATGACCCGGGTGCATTCACTATACCATATACGATTGGTTTTTTTATATTCCGAAGGGCCTTGTGCGACTTGGGTGAAAGCATCAACTTGATGCCCCTTATAATTTTTTAGAAGATAGGGTTGGACACTCCCAAGCCTACTTCTATGCGGCTACTTATGGCTGATAGGTCTATTAAGCGCCCTGTAGGAATCTTGTTTGATGTATTGGTAAAAGTGGACAAACTAATTCTTCCTGTGGATTTTTTCATCTTGGACTGTGAGGTAGATGTAGAGGTTCCCATTATCTTGGGACGACCATTGTTAGCCACTGGGAGGGTCCTTGTTGATGTTGAACTCGGAGAACTAAAATTCTAAGTGGATGATGAGGTAGTGACCTTCAATGTTTGCCAACCTACTATGACTCCGGACGATTTGAGAGTCATATCAGTGATAGATTTTGAGCAAAAAGGGGATGATACCCTTGGAGAGTGTGAAGGGTGCAAAACACCTGCATTTGATTCATTTCAAGGTGAACAGCTTGATGTCATCTCTAAGGTGTCGATGGAGCAATTTCCTTTATTGAAATGGAGCCACGCCAACTGAATTGGCATGCCTTCCGACAATGGTTGAGGATTAAGGTACTATCATCGTGCTGCAAAGAAAAATCAAGCGCTTCTTGTGAGGCAACCCAAGTGTCTTTTCTTTATTTTCTTCACCTTTGTTGTTTTTTGTGTTTTTAGGGAGTTCATGAAGTGGAAAGCAAACCAGTGCGGAATGGGGATGCAATGGGGCATGAGGAGGCCTATGCAGACCGCACAAGAAATTGTGTGTGTCGCATAATGTACCACACGCCAAAACAAAATGACTAGAAAAAAATTGGAAAAATTTGAGGTGATGTGCGCTGAGCCGTGCGGACCGCACGAGCCCAAGTGCGCGTTGTACCTCCATCGCATAGCAGCACAGATGTTTGGGCAAACCCAGGGGTGAAAGAAGTCATGTGCGATATGCCATGCGGTCCGCACCTTTCCTAGTGCAAATCGCATGCCTTGGCGCACGAAAGGTAATTTTTAAATTTTCATTGACCTGACCCGTTGACCGAGCCGATCGAAGACAACCCAATTCAAATATTTTTTTTTCTGTTCTACTTAAACCCGCCTCTTTCATCACCTTCACCTCATTTCTCTTCCAAACTTCAAAAATTCTTTCCCAAAATTTCCCCTAAATCCCTCAAAGTCTCCCAAAACATTCTCCTCTACTAACCTAAACATTTCCATCACTACATTGTCACTACCACTGTAAGTCTCCGGTGTTGTCCACTTGGGTCATCTTTGTTGAATTTCAAAAGCATCAATTTTCACTCTTCTCATCATAACCTTCACTTGTGGTAAGTTCTCCGATGTTAAATACTTGTTTTTATGAAGGTTGGGAACCCATATTGTGAAGCATTCATAGTAGAATTTCCATGTTGATTTTTTGGCGAGACCCAAAGATTTTTGGGTACTCAATTTTGAATTGTTTGATACTAGGTCTTCATGTCAACTTGGTAGGACTTTAATTTTATGAATGCATGTTGAGGGGTAGTTATTTTTAGCCTTGAACTCTGTGATGGGGTGAAGTCTGAGTAACCTCCTTGTGACTAGCGAATGATTTGGCTCGACGATAGATTGGGTGATGTTATTCTTAAGGGCAAGTCGTCGTTTGCCATGAGGTCTTGTTAAAAATCAATTCGTACGACTGAATTTCGCTGATTGTATACCCATGATTCTTGTTAGCATTATATTTGGGGTGTTTGATCTTGTGCGGGAAGGGAGTTAATTGTGCTAAAAATTATTGGTACCCATTGTTAAAAGTGAGGGATCAATTTTCCCGATGATAGATGGGGTAACGTCCATCTTAAGGGAAGTCGTTGAATCCTTTCTTGATTGTTTTGTGTCAATGGAAATCCAGGAAAGTCTGAGTACCCGGAGGTTATAGTCATAATACCACATAGCCCTTGTTAATATGGATATAGTTTGTCCTGTTATGTCTGGTGCCCTAGTACCTCTTGCTCTATGAATCACATGTGTAATCTGCAAGAACGTAAGGAATCATTGAATCCAATTGTGTCTTTGCGTATTTTGAATATGATGCATAGGTCTTGATATTCGTAGCGTACTATGCATCCTATTTGGCCTAAACATGCAATTCAGTTACTGCTTTAAGGGGTGAAGTGTGGTGCGATGCGCACTTTCTCTAATGCGGTTCGCACCATCGTCGCACCATAAAATAAAACCACTGGCAGGAGTCTGTTAACTCATGCGATAGCACATGCGATGCACACTATGTCTAGTGCGATTCGCATGTGGTTTGCATGAGTCGACAAACCCCTCCTCTCTCTTGCTTTCCACTTTGTTGAATTCCTCACTTTCGTAATTGCACATATATGTTTATAGTGCATGCTACATAATACCCATTCACATTAATATGTCCTCCAACTTGCACCATCAAAGAGACGTGCCCTGAAGCATACTCCAAATGCACGAATACCCACACAAGAAGCAGAGCATGATGAGTCGGGGATTCACTTCGGGCTTAAGGGAATGGAAGCCTATTACCTTGAGTTCAGGAAGATTCCATTCTTTGAAGAAAAGGGGTTCAACATAGATGATTTCCAAGAGGAATTCCTGAACATGCCAAAGCAATTTTTCATAAGCGCTTGGGAATATTTTGCCAAAACACAGGGCCTCTACTTTCCTGAGTTGGTACGGGAATTCTATGCTTTATACCGGGATCGTCTTGACATACTAAATACCAAAGGCCCAGTAAGCAAGTCACCATGCCTCAGGTCAGTATGGGTATGGGTTAAATAGGTGGACATTGCCCCTGAAGCCATTCATTCTACAATATGGGATGATGAACCAATCCTCGAATCAAGGTTCATAGAATGCGTGGCGAGAAAGGACGAGGAATACAAATTGGTTGCTAGTGTGATTGCAGAAGGAGACCCCCTTTGGGCCACCACAAAGGGGCAGATTTATTGCTTGGATCTCATATTCGAAGCCCGCATGTGGATCGACTTTGTGAGCACAAGGTTCACCCTGACCAGCCACACCACTAAAGTAACCATTGAGATGGGCATTCTTTTTGCATATGTCATGACTTCAAATGGTCTATGTCAGTTAGAGAACCTCTCATAGAAAATAGTTTATGCTTTAAACTTGCATTTGACTCTTATTTATATTTCAGACTTATTACTTATGATTATGTTTCAGCTTATAGAAAGTATTAGAGTCATTGCGCTCAGTTTTATCTTTAAAAGCGTGATTTCAGTTATTTAAGTATACTTAGCATGTTTTTCATCATGTTCACACATTGCTCATATACTTAGTACATTCTATAGTACTAACGCATATTGTGTTGCATCCTTTTATGATGAAGATTCAGGCACCCCTTCCCAGCTTTGTGGCTAGAGTTCTTGGCCACTCACGATCAGCTTTGGTTAGTCCTCATTGTTCGAGGACTAGATTTTATTCTAGTTTTCTATGCTTCCTTTCCTTCCAGATTATTGAGTTAGTTGAGGTATCGTCCCATCAGCTCCTTATGCTACTTGTAGAGGCTTTTCAAACATAGTGTTGTCGGGTTCTGTTGGATGATTGTACCTCTTTATTCGACTTTCTATTTATGATATTCTGAGTCTTTATCTATGATTGCTTCCATTTTATCTTTTGTTATGCTTTAGAATGCTATGACCAAGGGTTAACTTGGGATCCTTGTGGTCCCAAGTCCCGTGTTATGTCTAGAGGTAACCTCAGGGCTTTACATGAACATCTCAAGAGGAAAGAATGACATGACTCCACATCTATGACATTACTCGTGCTCATCACTCTTATATATATCCAGTCTGGATGCCCCCTATTTCGAGTATTTTTCAGGTCTATTCAATCTAAAGGCATGGTTTTCCTAGACACAAAGAGGGATAAAGATGCTCCACACGTCAAGAAGAGGCATCTCGAACAAACCTCTGATGCCACCACACTCAGGACTCAAGGTAAAAAAATTATGCATGATTAAGGAAGGGATTCACCCGCATCTCAAGGAGTCTTGAGCACTGTACAAGGAGCATCAAAAGCCACTTCTTCAGGTAATTTACTCAAGCTTGCTCAACTTAACACCAAAAATGAGAATCTTTGCATAGGTTGGATAGAGAAATCCCAACTTTGATTTAATTTGCAATCAAGTTGACCCTAAAATCGGTTGTGTCAAGTGTGAGCAAGCTATGTGCTAATGAATCACAAACGAGTGTGTAATGAACTCCGAATAGCTTTTCAAAAGTCATTTGCCACAATTGAATGTGGGACTAATGAATGAAGTCTTGTGGCATGATGCCTTGTGTGGTGAGGCTGTACCTGGATTCTTGTGCATAAGTATCATCTAGAACTTGCCCCGAATGTGATTCAAGGAAATATTCTATGTGTGACCAAGCTTGGAAGATGAACTTAGGGCCTTTTTGATAAGCCACTTCACCTAAATGACATCAAATCCTAGTGACCCCCTTTGAGCTTGTGACCGTTCTTTGGCACCTTGTCAATGCCTTGACTTTTTGGAACCTCTATCTTGGCACCCATCCTCCCTAATTGCTTGAAAATGAAATGTAGGCTAAAATACTAAGTTTGGAGGGGGGGACAAAAGACAACATAGGCAAATGCCTAAGTTTGGGGGTGCATATGATTAAATGAGGAGAAGAAAGGAAGTTCACTTCAAGTGCAAGGTAGCACCTTAATTTCAAATTAAAAATTGCTCCAAATATCAATCCAATAAGAAAATTGAAAAGAAAAAATTGGTGATACCAAGTGAAGGTGATATAAGGTGTGAATGATCATGAGTTAAAAAGGATAAATCTTGGGTTGTGCGAGGAAGGAATAAGGTGAAGTTTAAATGGAAAAATGTGTGTAGTGTTCGAAATGAGAACAAAGATCATCAGAGAGGTGTAGTCACTTGAACCAAATGATATCCTCACCTTAGCCCTAGCCAACATCGTAAACCGTAAGTCCTTGGTGATTCCGATCTTAGCTACCCTATATTAGTGGCTATTTACATGAAGGGCAAGCCTATGGTTCGACGTGTATGCACTTGAACTTTCTTGAGAGAGTGAGAGTCTTCTTGTTTCTCTTATAATCCTATGTTTTGAGAATTGAATGATTGTGAGTGGGATTCTCTCTTGTGGTGAGTGGCATCATGCACTCGAATTGAAGCATAGAGTCTCTATTTCAATTGAGGGGAATGAATGAGACAAGTTGTGTGGTGAATATTGAGGCAAACCTTGATGGTCCATGCAAATGACTTGAGAAGCTTAAATGTCTTGTTTTTAATGGTAATTCCCTTGATTTTAAATGAGAAATGATGTCCTTTTGAAAAAGGTTTGGAAATGACCAATTGCCTTGAGTTTTTGGTGGTCCAAATTGAGATGAGCATAGTAATTGAGTCCTTTGTTTGAGTCTTTTATTTATTTCTTTTTCTTAAATTTTTAGTTTAGAGTTGTCTTTTGAGCCTTGATTGAGCCTTAGCATAATTTATTCCTTGCCTTGTGAGTATCTTGCTTGAGGACATGCAATAGTTCAAGTTCGGGAGTTTGATAAGTCAGTAATCTACCAACTTATTGAGCCAATATCCATGAATTATTGCTATGTTTTGAATCGATTTAGAGGTTCTTATTGCCTTTCTTGATGTCTATGCAGGTACTTTTGATAGATGATGAAGAACAAGGATATGGACCCAAAAAGAGCCAAAAAAGAGCTAAGTGTAAAGAGTTGAGAAAAGCTAAAAAAATTGAACCAAGATGCGGTGGTTGTGCGACACACACAAGCCGAGGTGCGGTTCGCACCTCCTCCGCATGAAGCTGCTAAAGTTGCTTAAGATTCTGTAAAGTAGTGCGGCTAATGTGCGACACGCATATCCCGTGGTGCAAAATGAACCACCTTCGCACGAAGCTCACTAATGCTACTGAAGTCACTGGTCTAATTGAAGTAGGTGTGTGATGCACAAATTGTGACGTGCGAATCACACGTCGCACCGCACACCTCCCGGAAGGGAAAACTTGTCCTAATTTTATGTGACATCTTGGGAACACATAAAAGGCCATTTTAGGCTCAATTTGTAGATACAACACTTTAGACCTGATTCTGATAGATAGTTCTTACTTTGTAAACAATTGTCCACCTCCATTGAGTGAGGGTTTTGAATCCAAAGCTCTTGGTTAAAAATTTGTGTGCCTAATTTGATCTTAGAATTTGATGATTTAGCTATAATGGAGGGGATGTTGACTTACCCAAATGGTATCTCCTCTTCTCTCACCATGAGTGGCTAAATTCTCTTGTCTAGGGGTGTATTGATGATGGGTGCTTATCTAATGGGTGTAGTTGTTGTTAATTCATCTTTATAATTGTTTATTTGACATGGGGCTAGTAATTTTTCCAAGTTTTAACAATAAAATTGATGGTTGCAGACATTCGCTTACTTTACTTGACTATGTGATTGCTTGAAAGAGGATTCCATGGTTGTGGATGTGAAATTGCTAGTGGGTACTTAGGAATCCATCTAGATTTTAGGCTAGAAATAGCTCTTATAGTAGGAATCTCCCATTTAAGGGTCTAAGCTAGAGATAGTGTGACCTCCCCAACTATATGTTGGTTGATTGTTGATCAAAGCAATGGTGTTCTACCCGAAATCATTAGAAATGTGGATGTTGATCGATAGATAAACATTCCACACCTATAACCAACGCTACTTGTGTCAAATAGCGAGAATAGAAGTGAATTGATGATCACCCTACACCATAAGGAACACCCCATCGGATGTGCATCCCTAGTCTTCTAAATCACTTGGTACACCCATATTTAGTTTTATTACTTTTTTTTGAATTGTGTTAGTAGTGACAACTTTCCTAATTCCCCCCATCCTTTTACTTTTTTTTGTTTAAGCAATTACTCTAGCCTTGAAATCAACTCATACAATCTCTAGTTGGCTAGGTTAGGTCCCTTGGGTACGACGCCGACATCCATTGGGTTTATAAATTTTGTTTTGCTATATGACCGTTGTGGCTTTCTAATTGTAGAGCACGATTTGAGCGTTCATCATAGAGTGTATTTGAGCATTCTCAAAAATGGTGCCATATATTGAGTTAGTTTAGAATTTGAGCTTACTTACTCTAGTTCAAATTTATGAATATTTGTTTTGTTTTAGTTAGTTTTATTTTGTTGATTTATTCCATGGCGTCTCAAATTGCTATAAAGATTGGTGGTCACAACCCTTATTATAATGATCCTTGTCATTATTGTGGAGGAACCCACCCTTGGAAAAATTGTAGAATTGGTCCTATGAGAGGGAGGTACTCACCATCTTGCTCCTATTATGGGCTTAATTGCTATTTGTGTGGTGGTCATGATGGACATTAGAGATATTGCCCCAATGATCATTCCTCTGCCTCCTCTAATGCTCACAATAGTGCTAGTGGTGCTTGCGATCTTGCTAGAAATTATACCTTGGCACATGATGAACAAAATTTCCATGAAGAGAGAGTGGTTGCAATGCTCCAAACTCTCTTGGCCAAAGAAGATAGCATGGGGGAGGATCTAAAGTGCATGAATCAAGGCTTCTTGGATACTAGAGCTAAGGAGAAATAGGAGAGAAATCGTACTAAGCAATCCTTGGCGGATTTGTCTACTCCTCTTGATCAAGTTGATGAAGAAGAGCCTCCAAGCCTAACAATTGAACATGTCTCAAACATTAAGGTCAAGCAAATTCACCTTGGGTATGATGATAAAGAATTACAAAATATGGAATCACCTGTGAGTGAGCTTGTATCGGTTGTGCTTGAACCCCAACATGAGGAAAAGCTTCAATTAGATAAGATTTTAAACCAAGAATGGTTGTTAAATGGAGCATACCAACATGAAGCCTATGGGAAACAACGTGAAAGAATTCTACCAGCGTTTGAAAATTTTCTCAAAAGGCATGCCAAGAGAAGTCAAAAAGAGGAGTCACTTGAAAGTGCTATCCGGAATTTGAACACCAAAGTGAGTGCTCGTGTTTAAACGTGCATGATCGTGGGTAGTAGTTTTGAGTTGTTTCCTATTTAAGAGGAGGACATAAGTGACTTTTATGAAATAATGGTGTTGTGGAAACTGACTATCCCACACATGAATTAAGATGTCAAGATCAAAAAAATGATACTAGAGTTGCAAGGCAAAATCCAACGTTTCATCTTGAAAGAATCTAGTTCATTCAAAAGTGAGGATTCTATAAATGTGAAAAATTTGAGAGTGGAGACGCCCAAATCTCACTCCAACCACTTTTCAACCTTAAGTTTGGTTGAATGGACGAAAGTCAAAGTAATAAAGCTTTTGAAGGACCTTAGAAGGTGGATGGATCAAGGGCTATCCATTTTTAAGTTTGTTCTTGAAAGAAGGCAAAACGAGACCTTCCTTACGTAAAGGCAAAACAGTGTAAAAGGCGACACCAAGAAAATAGCCTTCTCATGTTCTTACCTTTCTCCGGTGATTGTCACCAGAAGTTTGATTCAAGCTTGGGTCGAAGGTTCAAATCCTCCATGTGGAGATTTAGATGGTGACATGACTTGCATCGCACCACGATGTTAAATTGTGTGCTTGATGGGAGGAAACAAATCATTTGACAAAAAATTCTTTATGTTTTACTTACCTTTTAGTGTCTTTTTTATTTGTTTTTAGGTGTCAAAAGGGAGGAGAAAAGGACCCAAGTGTTGAAAACCACCAAAAACAACTCAGAAAAATATGTGTTTTGCACTTGAAAGAGTGCGCTTCTGATAACGCCCAAACTACACCTCAAATTAACGAAGCGTAAGCGGTCGTAGTCAAGTAAAGAACCCAACAAGGTTGGGGTCGAATCCCACAGAGAATATGGTGAAGATTAAGCCTTTAGTGAAGTATGTGACTAGTCGTCAATCGTTTCCAGTAAATAAAGGGGGGGGGGGTTTTGTAATCAAGGTGAACAAAAGCAACAATAATGTAAGAGAAATAATCAGTAGGAGAGAATGAACTAGGGACGTGTTCACCATGGCGTTGTACCAATGTCGATTCTAGGCTTAACCGGGTTCTTTCTATATGCGTGTCATGATGTGATTGCGTCAATTGTATCGTCTAAACGTCTCTCGACCAAATAAACAAATTTCCTTTTCTATTCTCTCGACCTCGAAAAGATGTGCTTTTTAGCTTTCAATCCTAAACATCAAGTAGAGTAATCCAGTAACGGTATTAATCATAAGACGAGAGTTGGTAGTCTCGAATCCTTGTTGTTAATCAAGTTTCCCGGTTTTAATCTCTTTACTCAAGCAAATTAAACCTAGGCATGTTCTAATGTTTGCAACCACTAGAAAACGTGACATAAAGTAAGATTAACAACGTGACTACATGTAAATTGAACCCGTCGCTACCTGGAATCTATATTGCTACTTTAGCCATGGCTCCCACAACCCTAGTTGCGGAAGTTTTAGTTACTCATGCTCGAAGACAAAGAGAAAATAGTTGTATTCATAATAAAGGGAAGAAGAATCTTACAATATAATGAAAACAGTCAATCTTCAAATATCCAAGAACAAGAAGAACTAAGAACTCAAGAACGAATCAAGAACACGAATTCAAGAAGAGCCAACGTGTTTCTTGATCTCAAAAACAATTAAAAACGTGTTTTAGACTATAGAAAGAGTGATATGTAAAATAAACCTAACATGGGGTATTTATAGGAGTCTAGGAAACCAATCCCAAAAATGTCCGGATTCCGCGTCGCGCGTCTGCCTCAACTTGACGGCCAGGCTGACGGACCGTCGCCTGGACCGTCACTGTTAACCAGTGGTGCTGCCTGAAGGTTCTGCCTTGGTGTGACGGTCACTGTGACGGACCGTCACATGTGTGACGGGCCGTCACTCAGGCCGTCACTCTTAGGCAGAATGTTGTTTTTCGCATATTTCCTTCTGTTTCCGTGTTTGTTTCCATTTCCTACAAATACAACATAAAAACATCAAAAACAACAACGGTTGCTTGAAAACGTACGATTGTTCTTAGTAAAAAGGAGTCGAAAGTGACATAAATTGGCGTCATATCAACACCCTCAACTTAAAACGTTCGCTTGTCCTCAAGCAACATGACATAAAAACAATACTACGACTCAACTAAGAAACAAACTCATGTCTATAGCAACTCATGGTCATTCATTAGTTCATTAAATCAAGCTCCCTCGTAGCACACAGATGTATGAAACACTAACTTGCAAGGATCCAAACATGTCATTCCGATATGATAGAATATTATGCATACACACACGCAGCTATCCTAACAATCAATAGACAATATAGACATCTTGGTGCCCTTACCACAAAGAAACCCCACACACAAAATTTGGGACTAGGTAAGCGCTCACACTCACAAACGATTTCAAACAATGCACATGCGATACCATAGGCTTGCCCTTACTATTCTATTTCCAGTTTTCAGAAAGACGCTCAAGATCACTACAGGACTTGTTTTGGCTTGTAATGAGGCTTCAGGTGCAGGTAGGATACATTTAGGGGTTAGTGACTAAGCCCTCCTTGGAACCATTGACGTCTTCTTACCACATACTTTACTTTGTCCATCCTTATTCACCTTTTTATTTCCTTCTTTCTAGCTACAGGTGCGACCTCTTTATTTTGACAATTCTTTTTATTTCTTTTTCACTTCTTTTTATTTTTCTTTTCTTAGGCCCACACCCGACTTTTCATTCTATTCACAACCAATCTTCACTATCCTCCTTTTCTTATCATTCACCTCTGTAGTAGCCACCCTCAACTTAGGCTGATTGCCTGGGTTGAGGTGCACAATGTCCATGGAAGGACCAGGGCCAAAACAGGGTTTACCTCTATAGTAGCCACCCTCAACTTAGGCTGATTGCCTGAGTCGAGGTGCACGATGTCCAAGGAAGGACCAGAGCCAAAATAGGGATTCAAAGTTAAACAGGAATGATGACAGGTTATTGAAAGAACAAGGTCAATTATGGCTCAAACAGGGATCAAAGGATTATTCATATTTGGACGGTCTTTTAGGTTAAGTGGACTGCACACAAAAAGGGCCTGTGATCCTTTCTTAAGCAACCAAACTTCGAACTTAACAAAATAGACCGGGCAAGTTCTAGATGCATGCACAGAGTAAGAATTTATAACAATCATCTCACACACTTGGCACCAAGAAACTATATCGCTACCAACTATCAAACAACCGCTCGGCTTAAGCATACTCATTCTACTCATAATCACACAATGACAAACAAGGATCCAGACAGTCAATCGTTTCAACATAAGCTCAAAACCAGAAAATTTTTAAAAGGGGCGCTACTTTGATAAGAAATCGCATGCTTTGCTATAGACACTAAAAAAAAATTTAAAATAAACAACCTAAACATGCCGGTTCTACTAGATAGCACACCGGAGGGAAAAGAACTCGGCAACAAAAACCCTCGGTGGTGACTCACAGGTTTCCCAACACCCTCAACTTTAGACTCATGCATTGTCCCCAATGCATCTATATGCAAACTAAAAAAATGTGAGAATAAAGGAATACCTGTGAAGTCGATGTGACTCAAATTTTGGAATGATGTTGGAGACCGCCAGGGTCTCCAAAACAGGAGAACTCGATGGAGTGTGGCGTTCCAGCTTCCTTTTTGGGCTCCATCGCTAGTCGCGACAACTTCTTCGCTCTTTCTTTGTAGATTCTCTTGCGGTGTTTTCGTTTCTTAGTTCTATTTTCACCGCCTTCCTCTACATGTTTCTCCTCAGGATACACATCAGCAGGGACTTCCTCAATAGCATTGATGACCGCGACCACCCTCATGTCACTTGGTTGTTTCATCACTCTGGACACATCGAACTTGATCATTTCATTGTTTAATCGGAGGGTCAGTTCGTTTCTCTCCATGTCCACCAATGCTCTAGCCGTGGCTAACAAAGGTCGTCCCAAGATTATGGGAACTTCAAAATTCACTTCGCAATCCAAGATCACAAAGTCGACCGGGAATATAAGCTTACCAATCTTGACCAGCACATCAGACAATATTCCCACAGGTCTCTTCACTGAGCGGTCAGCCATCATCACCCTTATGGACGTTGGTTTAGGAGCTCCCAAACCCAATTGTTCGTAGACAGCTAGCGGCATCAAGTTGATGCTAGCCCCCAGATCACACAGGGCTCTTCCTAAATTGAGCTTCCCAACAGTACAGGGAACAGTGAAAGCACCTGGATCTTCCTTCTTTTCGACCAACGATCTAGAGGAAATAGCGCTGCAATGATGGAGGTTGTCTTCCGGTTCATAACTTACCGACCTCTTCTTTGTAATCAAGTCCTTCATGAACTTGGCATAACTGGGCATTTGTTCCAGCGCTTCCACCAATGGTATGTTTATTGAAATTTGCTTCAGCATGGTCATGAAGTTCAGGAACTTACCATCATCAGCTTTCTTCTTCAAACGCTGTGGGAAAGGAGGTGGTGGTCGAGGCATCATAGTTGGAAGCTTTTTAGCTTCCTTGCTTTTCTCCGCGGGCTTTGGAGTTTCCTCCTCTACCGCCTCTTCATCATCCGCAACATCACCTTGAGTCTGAATTACCGGATGTGATTCCGGTAATATTTTTCCGCTTCTTGTGGTGATCGCCATACAGCTTGCGTCATTCCTCGGATGAGTGGTGTCGCTCGGCAAGGTACCCGTCTTCCTTGGGTTTAGAGATGCCGAGATGTGACCCACTTGCTGCTCTAGTTGCTTGATCGCGGTTGAGTGTGACTCCACTACCTGACTCAATGTTGATAACTCATTCTGCATTGCCTTTACCCCAGAATCAGTCGATTCCACCTTCAGCAGCATCTTCGCCATCATGTTCTCAAGTTTGGACGTTTCAGCCTCGCTGCCAGTTTTATCCCGATTCCCAGGTGGTATATACAACCCACCTCTATCGGTGTTGTTCCTCCAGTTTCCTTGGTCGCGATCTTTGTAGCCACTTTTCTCATAGTGGTTGTCTCGCTGATAACTCCGACCTTGGTTTCCCTGGCCATTGGCCTGGAAACCCCCCAAGTAATTTGCTTCCTCAGTCTCCATACCTTGGGAACCCACAGCTTGCACCTTCTCCATACCTCCTGAGCACAAGTGCTTTGTCAGGAGATCCAACTGTGTTTTCAGATGCGCCATGTCTTGGTCGCGCTCCTCCTCTTTCCTACGCTGCTCTGCTGACATACCAACGGTGTAGGTGCTAGCTGCAACCTCTGAATCTCGTGTGTGCCAGGCCCTGTTGGTTTTAGTGAGCCTATCCAAAATAGATGTGGCGTCGGCAAAAGTGCTACCCATAAATGCTCCACCTGCTGCGTTGTCTAACATCGGCTTGGTAGCCGAATTCAGTGCCCTGTAGAAAGTCTGCATCAAGAATTCGTTGTTCAGCTGATGGGTGGGGCACTGGGTCAGCTTCTTCTTGAATCGCAACCAAGTCTCGTGCAGTGCTTCGTGCGGTTGCTGCCTGAAGTTGCTAATCTCGTCCCTAAACTGTATCATCCGAGAGGGAGGAAAGAACCTTTCTAGGAAAGCTCCTCTCAACTCTTCCCACGTTGCGATAGAGTCGGGGGTCAGCTCCGTCAACCACAATGCTGCCTCATCAGACAGAGATAACGGAAACAACCTGAGCCTGATCGCTGTCTGACTCACTCCTGGCAATTCAAACGATTTGCAGATGCCCACGAAATTCATCAAGTGCTGATTTGCATCGTCACCAGCAACACCGCGGAACACTCCTCCCAAGTTCAACAGCTGGATCATCGTGCTAGTGATGTTGAACTTGGCTCCGGGCGGTAGCGGTGGAACAATAATGGCGCCCGTAGCGCCAGCTCTATCTAAATCGAGATCCTCATCATTCCGTGCGATCTCATCCTGCAGACCACCAGCATTCAGATTTTGTTGGGCCTGCAGTTCTGCAGCGATCCTCGCTGCCTCTAATTGTGCGGCCATATTCCTCCTTAATGTTCTCGCAAGCTCGGGGTCGTAAGGTACTGTTGATTCACCCGAGCTTTGGGTACTTGGCATGCACAAATTTGTACCCTATCAAAAACAAAAACAACAAATAAACGTAATGATAACGCTCAAACTACACCTCTATTTAAGAAGCGTAAGCGATCGTTGTCAAATATATAACCCAACAAGGTTGGGGTCGAATCCCACAGAGAATATGGTGATGATTAAGTCTTTGGTGAATTAAGTGACTAGTTGTCAATCGATTCCAGTAAATAAGGGGGGTTTTGTAATCAAATTGTAAACAAAACAATAATAAACTTATGGAAAAATCAGTAGGAGAGAAAGAACTAGGGGTGTGTTCACCATGGCGTTGTAACAATGTCGATTTTAGGCTTAATTGGGTTCTTCCTATATGCTTGTCACGATGTGATTGCGTCAATTGTATCGTCTAAACGTCTCTCGACCAAATAAACAAATTTCCTTTTCTATTCTTTCGACCTCGAAAAGATGTGCTTTTTAGCTTAGCAATCCTAACATCAAGTAGAGTAATCCAGTTACGGCATTATTCTTTAAGACTAGAGTTTGCAGTCTCGAATCCTTGTTGTTAATCAAGTTTTCCCGGTTTAAATCTCTTTACTCAAGCAAACTAAACCTAGGCATGTTCTAATGTTTGCAACCACTAGAAAACGTGACATAAAGTATGATTAACAACGTGACAATACATATATCGAACCCAACGCTACCCGGAATCTATATTGCTACGTTTGCCGCCATGGCTCCCACAACCCTAGTTGCGGGAGTTTTAGTTACTCATGCTCGAAGATGAAAAGAAGAAAGAATGTTCATAAAATAATAAAGAAACGAGATCCTTACAATATATGGAGGACAATCTTCAAGTATCCAAGAACAATAAAAACCAAAAACTCAAGAACGAATCAAGAACAATAATGTTAATTCAAGAAACGTCTTCTTGCTCTCGAAAACTAACTAAAAACGTATTTTAAATTAATGGGAGGAGAATAATAACATAAACCTAACATAGGGTATTTATAGGAGTAGTAGAAACCAAATCCAAAACGGGCTAGGAATCCCCAAAACGCGGGTCGCCGCCTCGAGCTACTGCCTTAGCTTGACGGCCAGGCTTGACGGACCGTCACTGCCTTGACGGACCGTCGCCTGGGCCGTCAGCTTAGGCAGTGGCACAGCCTCCTTCACTGCCTTGGAGTGACGGTCCCAGTGACGGACCGTCACATGTGTGACGGGCCGTCACTCAGGCCGTCACACTTAGGCAGATTGCTCTTTTTCGCGTATTTCCGTCCGTTTCCGTGTTTGTTTCCATTTCCTACAAATACAACATAAAAACATCAAAAACAACAACGGTTGCTTGAAAACGTACGATTGTTCTTAGTGAAAAGGAGTCGAAAGTGACGTAAATTAGCGTCACATCAACACCCTCAACTTAAAACGTTCGCTTGTCCTCAAGCAACATGACATAAAACAATACTACGACTCAACTAAAACAAACTCGTCTCTATAGCACTTCATGGTCATTCAAACTTATTCAATTAAATCATGCTCCCTTGTAACACACGAATGTATGAAACACTAACTTGCAAGGATCCAAACATGTCATTCCGATATGATAGAACATTATGCATACACACGCGTAGCTATCCTAACAATCAATAGACAATATAGACATCTTGGTGCCCTCACCACAAAGAAATCCCACACACAAGATTTGGGACTAGGTAAGCGCTCACACTCACAAAAGATTTCAAACAATGCACATGCGATACCATAGGCTTGCCCTTACTATTCTATTTCGGTTCTTCAGAAAGCTACTCAGGATCACTACAGGACTTGTTTCGGCTTGTAATGAGGCTTCAGGTGCAGGTATGATACATTTAGGGGTTAGTGACTAAGCCCTCCTTGGAATCAAAACACAACATACTACCACATATCTTCACTTTGCTATCCTTATTCACCTTTTTATTTCCTTGTTTCTATCTACAAGTGCGGCCTCTTTATTGACAATTCTTTTTGTTTCTTTTTCGATCTTTTTCATCTTTCTTTATTTTTCTTTTCTTTTCTTAGGCACACACCCGGATTTTCATTCTATTCAACAACAATCATCTCCATCCTCTTTTTCTTCTCCTTTACCACTGTAGTAGCCACCCTCAACTTAGGCTGATTGCCTACGTCAAGGTGCACAATGTCCATTGGTAGGACCAGGGCCAAAACAGGGTTTACCACTATAGTAGCCACCCTCAACTTAGGTTGTTTTGCCTACGTTGAGGTGCACGATGTCCAAGGAAGGACCAGGGCCAAAATAGGGATTCAAAGTTAAACAGGAATGGTGACAGGTTATTGAAAAACAAGGTCAATTATGGCTCAAACAGGGATCAAGGGACTATTTGCATTTGGACGGTCATATAGGCTAAGTGGACTGCATCAAAAAGGGCCTGTGATCCTTTCCTAAGCAACCAAACTTCAAACTTAACAAAATAGACCGGGCAAGTTCTAGATGCATGCACAGAGTAAGAATTTATGACAATAAATCTCACACACTCTTAGCACCAAGAAACTATATCGCTACCAACTATCAAACAACCGCTCGGCTTAAGCATACTCATTCTAATCATATTCACACAATGACATTCAAGGATCCAGACAGTCAATTGTTTCAACATAAGCTCAAAACCAGAAAATTTTTCAAGGGGCCTCGTTTTTAGACAAGAACAACGCATGCTTGCTATAGACACTAAAAAAATTTAAAACAACAACCTAAACATGCCGGTTCTACTAGATAGCACACCGTAGGGAAAAGAAATCGGCAACAAAAACCCTCGGTGGTGACTCACAGGTTTCCCAACACCCTCAACTTAGACTCATGCATTGTCCCCAATGCATACATATGAAAACTAAAAGCTGTGAGAATAAAGGAATACCTGTGAAGTCGATATGACTCAGAATCTGGAATGATGTTGGAGACCGCCTGGGTCTCCAAAACAAGAGAACTCAATGGAGTGTGGCGTTCCAGCTTCCTCTTTGGGCTCCATCGCTAGTCGCGACAACTTCTTCGCTCTTTCTTTGCAGATTCTCTTGCGGTGTTTTCATTTTCTCGATTTACTTTCACCGCCTGCCTCTACATATCTACGCTCTCGCGCCATACTTTTTACAACAGCTCGAGTCTCGACCAAACACTTCTCCTCAAGGTGCACATCCGCAGGAGGTTCCTCAATGGCATTCATGACCGCGACCACTCTCATGTCACTTGGTCGCTTCATCAGCTTGGTTACATCAAACTTGACCAATTCATTGTTCAATCGGAAGGTCAGCTCGTTTTTCTCCATGTCAACCAACACTCTCGCCGTAGCTAACAATGGTCGCCCCAAGATGATAGGAACTTCAAAATCTACTTCGCAATCCAGGATCACAAAGTCAGCAGGGAAGATAAGCTTACCGATCTTCACTAGCACATCAGACAATACTCCAACAGGTCGTTTTATCGAACGATCAGCCATCATCACTCTCATGGACGTTGGTTTAGGAGGTCCCAAACCCAATTTGTCATACACTGCTAGCGGCATCAAATTTATACTAGCCCCAAGATCACACATAGCTCTTCCGAAGTTGAGCTTCCCGATGGTACATGGAACAGTGAACGCACCTGGATCTCCTTTCTTTTCCACTAATGATCTAGAGGAAATAGCGCTGCAGTGATGGAGGTTGTCTTCCGGCTCAAAGCTTACCGTCCGCTTCTTTGTAATCAAGTCCTTCATGAACTTGGCATAACCGGGCATTTGTTCTAGAGCTTCCACCAAAGGTATGTTTATCGAAATTTCTTTCAACATGGTCACGAAGTTCAGGAACTTGCCATCGTCAGCTTTCTTTTTCAAACGCTGTGGGAACGGAGGTGGTGGTCGAGGCATCATCGTTGGAAGCTTTTCAGCTTCCTTACATTTATTCGCAGGCTTTGGAATGTCCTCTTCCTCTACCGCCTGATCATCTTTTGCAGCCTCACCTTGTGCATGAATTACCGGATGTGATTCCGGTAATATTTTTCCGCTTCTAGTGGTGATTGCCATGCAGCTTGCGTCATTTTTCGGATGGGTGGTGTCGCTCGGCAAAGTACCCGGTTTCCTTGGGTTTAGAGATGCCGAGATGTGACCCACTTGCTGCTCTAGTTGCTTGATAGCGGTTGAGTGTGACTCCACTACCAGACTCAATGATGATAACTCATTCCGCATTGCCTTTACCCCAGAGTCAGTCGATTCCACCTTAAGCAGCATCTTCGCCATCATATTCTCAAGTTTGGATGTCTCAGCCTCGCTGCCTGCTTTGTCCCGATTGCTAGGTGGTATATACAACCCACCTCTATCGGTGTTGTTCCTCCAGCTTCCTTGGTCGCGATTTTTGTAGCCACCATTCTCATAGTGGTTTGGATAGTTCCGACCTTGGTTTCCTTGGCCATTGGCCTGGAAACCCCCCACATAATTCACGTCCTCAGTTTCTATACCTTGGGAACTGGCAACCTGTACCTTCTCCATACTTCCTGACGTCAAGTGCTTTGTCAGGAGATCTAACTGTGTTTTCAGGTGCGCCATGTCTTGGTCGCGTTCCTCCTCTTTCCTACGCTGCTCAGCTGACATACCAACTGTGTAGGTGCTAGCTGCAACCTCTGAATCTCGTGTATGCCAGGCTCTGTTGGTCTTGGTGAGCCTGTCCAACGTAGTTGTGGCCTCAGCAAAAGAAAGTCCCATGAATGCACCACCTGCTGCGTTGTCTAACGTCGGCTTTGTAGCCGAATTTAATGCCCTATAGAATGTCTGCATCAAGACGTTGTCGGCCAATTGATGGTTCGGGCACTGTGCCAGCTTCTTCTTAAATCGCAACCAAGTCTCGTGCAGTGCTTCGTGTGGTTGCTGCCTGAAGTTACTAATCTCATCCCTCAACTGTATCATCCGAGAGGGAGGGAGGAAAGAACCTTTCTAGGAAAGCTTCTCTCAACTCTCCCCACGTTGCGATAGAGTCGGGGGCCAATTCTGTCAACCACAATGCTGCCTCATCAGACAGAGACAACGGAAACAACCTGAGCCTGATCGCTGTCTGACTCACGCCTGGCAGCTCGAATGATTTGCATATGCCCACGAAGTTCATCAAGTGCTGGTTTGCATCGTTGCCAGCAACACCGCGGAACACTCCTCTCAAGTTCAACAGCTGTATCATCGTGCTAGTGATGTTGAACTTGGCTCCGGGCGGTAGCGGTGGAACAATAATGGCGCCCGTCGCGCCAGCTCCATCTAAATCAAGCTCATCATCATTCCGTGCACCATCGTCCTGCAGACCACCAGCATTCAGGTTTTGTTGGGCCTGCAGTTCAGCAGCGAGCCTTGCTGCCTCTAGTTGTGCGGCCATGTTCTGCCTCAATGTTCTAGCAAGTTCGGGGTCGTAAGGTATAATTTGTTTCCCCGAACTTCGGGTATTATGCATGCACAACTTTGTACCCTGTCAAAACAAAAACAACAAACAAACGTAAAGCAGGAAATTATAACAAAAAGTCAAATAAACACCAAACTTAATCAAAAACCGTATTCCCCGGCAACGGCGCCATTTTGATAACGCTCAAACTACACCTCTATTTAAGAAGCGTAAGCGATCGTTGTCAAATATATAACCCAACAAGGTTGGGGTCGAATCCCACAGAGAATATGGTGATGATTAAGTCTTTGGTGAATTAAGTGACTAGTTGTCAATCGATTCCAGTAAATAAGGGGGGGTTTTGTAATCAAATTGTAAACAAAACAATAATAAACGTAGGGGGTTTAAATCAGTAGGAGAGAATGAACTAGGGGTGTGTTCACCATGGCGTTGTAACAATGTCGATTTTAGGCTTAATTGGGTTCTTCCTATATGCTTGTCACGATGTGATTGCGTCAATTGTATCGTCTAAACGTCTCTCGACCAAATAAACAAATTTCCTTTTCTATTCTTTCGACCTCGAAAAGATGTGCTTTTTAGCTTAGCAATCCTAACATCAAGTAGAGTAATCCAGTTACGGCATTATTCTTTAAGACGAGAGTTTGTAGTCTCGAATCCTTGTTGTTAATCAAGTTTTCCCGGTTTAAATCTCTTTACTCAAGCAAACTAAACCTAGGCATGTTCTAATGTTTGCAACCACTAGAAAACGTGACATAAAGTATGATTAACAACGTGACAATGCATAAATCGAACCCAACGCTACCCGGAATCTATATTGCTACGTTTGCCGCCATGGCTCCCACAACCCTAGTTGCGGGAGTTTTAGTTACTCATGCTATAAAGAAAAGAGAAGAGAATTGAATTCATAATAAGGAGAAGAAGTTCTTACAATATAATGAAAACCACTCTTCAATCTCCAAGAACAAGAGAAACCAAGAACTCAAGAACGAATCAAGAACACAATTGTTAATTCAAGAAACGTGTTCTTGCTCTCGAAAACTAACTAAAAACGTGTTTGAAATAATGGGAGAGTAATTCCTAACATAAACCTAACATAGGGTATTTATAGGAGTAGTAGAAACCAAATCCAAAACGGGCTAGGAATCCCCAAAACGCGGGTCGCCGCCTCGTGCTACTGCCTTAGCGTGACGGCCAGGCTTGACGGACCGTCACTGCCTTGACGGACCATCGCCTGGGCCGTCAGCTTAGGCAGTGGCACAGCCTCCTTCACTGCCTTGGTGTGACGGTCCCAGTGACGGACCGTCACATGTGTGACGGGCCGTCACTCAGGCCATCACACTTAGGCAGATTGCTCTTTTTCGCGTATTTCCGTCCGTTTCCGTGTTTGTTTCCATTTCCTACAAATACAACATAAAAACATCAAAAACAACAACGGTTGCTTGAAAACGTACGATTGTTCTTAGTGAAAAGGAGTCGAAAGTGACGTAAATTAGCGTCACATCAACAGTCTTAGTATTACAATTCAATACTGCATGATAAGGAGACAAACAGGTCATGCCCAAAATAACATCAAAGTCTACCTTATCCAGAATGACCAAATCTACCTAAGTCTGTAACCCCAAAAATACCATAGTACATACACGATAAACATGAGTCACAATCACGGACTCTCCAACCGAGGTGGAAACATGGATAGGGAAATTAAGGATATCATAAATCAAATCCAGACCCAAAGCAAACTTCATAGAAACATAAGAATATGTAGACCCTGGGTCAAAAAGTACAAAAGCCATCCTATCACATACTAGAATTGTACCTGTGATCACCGCGTCTGATGCCTCAGCCTCAGACTTCCCTGGAAAAGCATAACAGTGCACCCGGTCATCAATCTGAGCAACTTTCTTGGTCGGCTATGCAACTCCCCTGCCCGCGCCACCATTACCCCTGTCTCCCCAACCTCCCTAGAAGTTACCTCGTCCACCCTGTGGATTACCTCTAGCATAGCCATCTCTACCTGTTAGAATCACAACCTTAGACTGCTTCTGAGTCTGGTTACCTGTCTATCTGTGAGGGCACTCCCTTTTAAAGTGGCTCATATAACCACAATAGAAACACCCGCGATCAAGAGTAGGCCTACTGGTATATATATAAGAAGCTCCCTGACCTCTAGTAGTTGAAAACTGTTGATTAGATCCCAGATGGCCACCTGTAGTGGCTAGCATAACTGACTGAACAGAACGGGCAGATTACACCTGCTGATTGTGGCCCCTGAAGTATGAACCACTATAATTCCCATCGTTTTGGGACTTCTTGGATAACACTTTAGCCTGCCCAACCTGCCTGACCCCTTATAACTTCTTTACATAGTCTGTGACCTCATTGAAGCTCTTCCCTATTGAGGTCATTTTCACAGACAACACTTGCAATTCAGTGTTCAAAACTTTCATAAACAACTGAATTCTCTCCTTTTCGGTGCCCAACAATCGAGTAGCAAAATGAGATAAGGCATGAAACTTGACATCATAAGCCGAGACCGACATGTGACCCTGCTTAAGAGCCTGAAACTCATCCTTCTTATGATCCCTCAAGGTACGGGGCACATACTTCTCTAAGAAGAGAGCATGAAATTCCGTCCAAGTTAGTGGAGTCAAAATAGATGACCGACATTCCACATGAGACCTCCACCATAGCTTAGCATCACCCTGCAGCTGAAAAGTGACAAACTCAACCCCATGCTGTTTCACAATGCCCATCTTTTGCAATATCTCATAACAATCCAAGATAAATTCATAAGCATCTTCCTTCTTACTATCCCGAAACGTAAGAGGTTTCAGTTTCAGAAACTTTGTTAGCATCTCGTGCTCATTCCTTATCATAATCGGTCCTAGCAATGGATGGAAGAACTCATCAGTACCTGATGCCGTATCCATCCTAGGAGCCATTGCATCCACTGGTTGGGTGCCTGGAACCTGATCTGCATTACCCATGGGGGTGGTTCCCGCACCAACCAGACCACTCAAGAAGCTCCACACTTGCTGAAATGCTTCGAGCATGATAGGGGGAAGGCTTGCACCTCCAGCCGATGCCGCCGCCTCCTGTTCTGTGCGCTCCTCAACAACAACCTCAACTTTCTCTTCAACCTAATCCTGAGATGGGGGAGGGGTGGCCTCTTGGTCACCTGCATCTTCTTGAGCTCCATTGTTTCTCGTATAAACCATCTGCAGACAAGGAATGAAGGAGTTAGATACCAATTTGCATAAACAAATACTAGTTGGAATTGAGTTATAGCACGAAGGAAGAAACAAGAGATAGTTTTTTCCTAAAGTCCTATAGCCTCTCGAAGAAAAGTACAGACGTCTCTGTACCATTCCGCAAGACTCTACTAGACTCATTTTGGTATGACAAGATCAATGAACCTAGGGCTCTAATACCATCTTTGTCATGACCCAAACCATCGTGAGTGGAATCTACCCAAAACCCCCCGGGTGAGTGGACCAATACCGACATAACACTTTGAAAAATCTAACAGCTCAAAACCAATTTGAATAAATAAACTAACATTTAATATCTCAAAATACTAAATAATAGAAATCTATGGAAAAGCCTCTCTAGAACCTGAAGGTCATCGTACCAAAATATCTACCAAGTCTAGAATACGGGAATGCAACCCCAAAAGCAAAATAGAGTTTAATCCCGAAATAAGTGGGCTATAACTAAAAGAAAAAAACAAGGTAGCTCGACCGAAGCAACTCACCGTTGAAATCTAAAATCGCTGGGACTATAAGTGAGGTCGCATATCAGCCGCTGGAAGATTGCTTGTACTCACAAAAAGAAAAGCAAGTACAAAATCAGTACACAACCACCGTATATTGGTAGGATCATCGGCCAGCTCCAATAAACAAGGTATGAACAGAAAACCAACACTGAGTAAAGCAAAGTAAACATGTAAACAACCAACAATATAACTAGACTACCAGTCTCTTCCTTAGCTTTTAACCACATGAAACCAATTAACAACCATTAACAACACTCAATAACAATAACATATATCCTTTCCACCTAGTCCGGACACACCAAGGATCCTCCTAACACTACCTAAGTGTTAAACATACGACTCCGGTCTACACCCAGACCAACCTCACATTTAAATACAATTACCCAGCCTCTCATGACCATATGCAATAATCACAATTCAAGAATACAACCCGGTCCACTCATGGAACCATCGTCAGAATACAAAAACTGTAATAAATCAAACCTGTACCAAGCATGGTACCCGAGCCAACTGATATATATAACCTGCACTAGGCATTGTACTCGAGCCAACCAATATTATTCCCATACCAGGCGTGGTACTCGAGCCAATCAATATGTAACCTGTACCAGGCGTGGTACTCAAGCCAATAGAATGTCACATAATCCAACAATCAACAAACAATAAACAAAACACATTTGTAAACCAACAAGCAACATCACCTATTTTATTTCACAAGACTGATAACAGGACAATTAGACATTCATAAACGATTCCCTAAACATGCAACTCATACAATACTAAGCATTAGTACATGAACACACATTGCACATTAGGAAACAATAACCATCACCTACCTCAAAGTACTCAAAAGCTCTATTAAACTAGAGCCTTCCCATTTTCTGAAGCTCTTGCTTGTTCTTGGTCTAAAAATCATTACAAGATACTAGAATCAGTCCACTTGGCCTACTAGTTACCCGGATTATGCAAAATCACAAACCCCAGGCCAAACTATGATCATTCCTCCCATTCCCAAGCTTTCCCACCATAATTCACCTAAGTCTACCATTTTTATGTGTACATTTAGAGAATTATGGCTAATTGATCATAACCCAACAAGAATAATCAAGACCCAAGAATTTCTACGCCCTAGAATCCCCTTTTCCCCTAGATTCTACCATTCTTAGGTCAATCCAAACCTTTTCCCAAGTCCACCACTAGTAATTCTACAATGTAGGAAAGATAGTACTAAGTTAGGGGAGTAGAATTCTTACCTTTGGGACAAAAACTGGTGAAAAATGAATTAAGTTTGCCCAAAATAGCCCTTTCCCTTCTCCAAAATGTTCTTGATGAAAATTGAACGTTTTAGGGAAGTTTCTGTATTAAATTCTAACTTGGAATGCTATAGAGGTCTGTACACAACTATAGCACCGCCACTATAGCAGAACCGACCGCTATGACAGTGTTGACCAAAGTTGACTCCCGCTATAACATAAATTATTTCACTATAACGGTGGCTGCTACCGTGCTGTGTCAACTGCTACGACAGTTGACACGAGACAGAAAGTCTTAAAATACCCCAGAAGTTCCCATTTACAACACACATTTAAATCCTGATATTTCAGAATAACCCCTTCACGTCGACCTCGATATTAGGAGTTTTACTTACCCGAATTCACTTTCGAAAAGTCATCTGGAATCCTTTATGTCTTAGCCAATGGAAAAACTAGCTCAATACCAGACACGTTACCCAATCCTAACTTGGATTTTCCTAGACCATAACTCACTTAGAAATTGTCTAAGACTAGCCTAGCCTAGAATTTCCAACTCCCAAACCCGAAAGTTTTCAAACTCGAAACTTGGCATAAAAAGTTTACCCATAATGATGAACCCGGTCATTACACATCCTCTCTCCTTGTTTACATCTGATTTTAGTTTATTGTCTTGCTTTGAATTGCAAATTGTGACAGATTTCTTAATTTCCCCTTTCCTTTACTTTTATTGTTTGCAAATAAATTACTCTCGTTGTGATGTCTCTTCTTTACAATTGACTTGGCTAGTCAACATTTCCCTATAGGATCGACCCCATTTCCCATCGGGTAATATAAATTTTGTTTTGCTTAACGATCACCGATACCTCCATCTTTGAGAGTACATTTGAGCATTATCAAAAATAGCCCCATTACTGGGGAAATGTGTTTGAATAGCCTTTTTGATTGTGAATTAAAATCACTTTGTAGAGTGTTTGTTGTTTTTATTTCATTTGTTATTTTGTTTGTTTTATAGGTAGCCCATGAGCGAAGTGGGTGATAACAAAAGTGTCAACAGAAGTCTTGACGGGTTCATGAATGCAACCAATGAACCCGTACCTCAAGTGGGAGTAGGTGCAATCTGCCTACCCTCCACGGTTGGAAATATGGTATTCCACGTCAGTAGCACAATGCTCTATTTTATACAAATGAAGGGGATGTTTGGAGGAGCACCTCATAAAGATGTAAATAGGCACATCCACAACTTTATGGAGATATGCCAACCTTTCATCTTCCTAACTTTACTCAAGTTTCGCTCAATTTTTGGGCATGTGTTCCTGACGAGGTTGGAAACCTCATAGTAGTTTTCATTTCCGGTTTCAGGTTATGGGGCCCATGGGCCCACTTATTACTCGAATTTTGACCCGGCTAAACTTTTTGAAACATGGGTATTCTTAATCTTGTTTTAATGCATAGAATTTGTTCTTGATAGTTTGAATGTTGTTTGGAGCTTCTCAGAGAAGTTCAAGCTTAGATAATATCGTTCCAGTAGCTTGTCATCGGACGGCAGGTAGGTTATGATTTCTTTTTCCTAGACTTTGCGTATATATGCCATAATTGTACTACTTAGCATCCTTAGGTTGGGTTTATTAGTGTGGCACCCCATACCTTATCCGCTTTCTTCTGTCCGGCTTATTTCTTATGTCCATTTAAGTATTTGATCTTACTATGTAGTATCACCCTTTGTGGCCTCGTGTGGCCCTGTATTTTACTCTGTACCATAGAAGGTGGGTTATTTGGGAATGTCTGTGAGTCTTAGACATCAGAATTACAATTATAGAACTGGTTATCTGTGATGTAGAGCTGATTGAGCCTGTGCAGGGCTGATAGGTTGATTGTGAGCTGTTGGGCTACTGTTTGTGGTTGAGCATATCATTATCATTCATATAAAGAGTTTTTCTATATTATTTACTACTAATTTGGCTGCGGACCTATTATAACTGGTTTTCTAAATCTTGTATGGCCTCGAGGGCCCATTTTTAGTATAAATGGTTATAAAAGGATTTGAAACTGATTTAATGGATCTTGTTAGAGTAAAAGAGGTATCATGATGATTTTTTATCACCGGTTTTCACACTTATACTAAACTCAGCTGTGCCATAGTGCTAGACATATTTTACTACTGATTGGGATGATACTAGACTCAGTTGAGCCAAGTGCTAGACTTGTTTTTACTACTCTTTTAGACCCATATAAACTCTAGGCACCCTTTACTGGGGTTTTAAGACTTGACATACTGATTTAGACATGGTTAGACACCATGCACTCATTTCAAGATTATGACTATTGGCTTAGACCTGAATACACTCTGAGAGGTTATATTTGAGATTCTGAGATTAGTACATGGTTGAGGACCTCCATGGACCTTGCTGATGCAGACAAGGGGCTACATACTGTTAGTGCTAGAGGAGAGGTATATGGTGCAGTTGAGGTATACGGGTGCATCCTTCCATGGATCCTACATACTGGGCCTATCAGTTTTGGAGGAGGTACATATAGTACAACTATCACACTTGGCTTCACCATATCATCATATCATGCATTTGTGTTTGATTCTACCCTTGTTTGCTGTTTTCTATGTGTACGCTCTGATAGTATTGGATACCAGAATGTTTGTTATCACCTGTTTGTGTTCTTCGGGTGTATAGGCGCCCATTGGGATTGTAGGTAGATTTATTCTTATTATATCCTATTATAGTACTGGTTTATTCTATAGTTACTTGCGGGTTTTTGTTTGATCATCCTTACCTTGTGTAATTCACTGCTAGCATATTTATGTTCAGTTACTTTCCTTCCTTTCCTTTTTACTTCAGGTTACCGGTATACTGCCATCCTTCTTAAACTTTCTCTTTATATATTATTATTGCAAAGATCCAGGTGCGCTCTTCTTTCCTTCACATGTGTTCTGTGTAATATATATATCTTCTGTGGCTAGCATAGTTTGATTGTATTCTATGGTATTCTATTGGTGCTAGTTTCTGTGTACTATTCTATGTTTGCTTCTGTGTCTACCTTCTTTCAGTCTTCTATTT
The DNA here is from genome assembly GCA_003996215.1 of Jaltomata sinuosa. NCBI lineage: Eukaryota > Viridiplantae > Streptophyta > Magnoliopsida > Solanales > Solanaceae > Jaltomata > Jaltomata sinuosa. The sequence goes on along the minus strand of QJPP01000225.1, from coordinate 987,092 downwards.
ACTGCTTTTATATCTTATATGCACTCAGTCGTCCTATGATGCCTACTGGGTACCCATTGCTTTGTAATTGGTGCTCAAACTACACTTCTGCATCTTCCTGGCGCAGATCTTAGTGTGAGCTCTTGTTGTTTATAGTGTGTGGCAACTCATGCAGCTTTCCAAATATCAGAGACTGAGGGTGAGCTTCTGGCAATCGGGGCTTAGCTTTTATCTTCTCTTTTGTACCATGTACTCTTTAGTTATTCAGAGACAACTGTATATATTCTTTTGGACCCTTTTGTACTCTGTTTATATAATAGCAACTCTTATACTATGATACCAGGTCAAGGGATGGTTTTGGTTTCCGATTATATGTATATATATTTCCTATTATCTCCTGCTTTATGATTTATTTACCTTGCTTCTGCCTTATATTGCTTCTTCCACTTGTTTAGTTTGATAGTAGTCCATTACTAACGATTCTCGGCTACATGGATTAGTACTCCTATATGTGAGTTATAGGTGGCATCATGACCTGAGAAATCGGATCGTGACATCTTGGTATCAGAGCCTAGGTTCACCGGTGTCATCGGTATAGGAGCCAATGTCTAGTAGAGTCCTGCGTATCGAGGCAGAGATATTCGTACATAATCTTTAGGAGGTTATAGTGGCATCCTAGGAAACATGGATCTTTTCTTGCTTCTATATTATGCGTCTTATTATAGATAGTTCTTAGAAATATCATTTATTCTAGATCACTCTTAAGCAGATGGCTCGTACAAGATCTTTGATAGCAAGTGAGAGAGAGCCTTCGACTCTAGCACACCCGACTCCAGCTAGGGGCCGGAGTGGTCATAATGGTAGAGGTCAGAGATGTGCCCGAGAAGTAGCACCAATTAGAGCTCCTGAGATTGAGTTTGAGCCTGAGATAATCCCAGAGCAGCAGCCTATGGACAAGGGGATAGCCCAGGTGCCACCAAGGCCAGGAGCAACGTCTGTACCAACATCAACCCCAACTATTTCTTTAGGTATCTAGAGTTTTCTTCTTCAGTTTTTGGGTGTGATTAGCAATCAACCTTCAGATGTGGCACAGACATCCGCTCAAGGGGAAGCCCTGGGTGTTTAGAGTTCAGGAGCGCAACCTGCTACTGTGACTCCCCATGCTGAGGTTCTTCCAGTACCTTCTGTTGCTCAGCCTCTTGATCCTCACCCATTTATGACAGAGATGGGGCAGAAGGCTTTGGGTAGGTTTCTGAGATTGGCGCCGCTGAGGTTCTCCAGTACTCCTTGTCAGGATCCGTATGATTTCATTTCCACTTGCGAGAATATGCTACATCATTTAGGGTTATGAGAGACTCATGGGGTCGGTTATACTACTTATCAGCTGAAGGGCCCAACTAAGCTATGGCGGAGGACCCAAGTAGCTTGTAGACCATCTACATCTCCTCAGTTGACTTGGAGAAAGTTTTATAAGGCCTTTATAGACAAGTTCTTACCTCAGAGTGATCATGAGCGTCGCAGAGAGCAGTTCACCAGACTGATGCAGGGATCTATGTTTGTATCTGAGTATGAGACTCTTTTTCACTAGTTGGCTCTATTTGGGGCTATGATCATTCCTACTGGCCAGACAAAGTTTGCCGGATTTTTTGGGGGTTACGAGTAGAGCTTAGACAGACTGTTGAGATAGAAGTTGCCAATGGGAGACCTTTCTAGGCTATTTCAGATCACGTTCATACTATTGAGGATTTGCACTGTCATGATCTAGGGGCCAGAGATAAGAGGCCATGACATCAGGGCAGCTACACGGGTTCCTTCTATGGCGGTAGAGGTTCAGGCTAGTGAGGCCAAGGGTATCAACCACAACAGTATCAGGGTCATACTAGCTAGCCAGTTCAGGCATCATTTCAGGCATCAGGTTGGCCTCAGTTTGAGCAGGGTCAGAGCAGTCGGCATGGTTATGTTGGCCAGACTTTGAGAGGTACAACTTCTAGGGCATTAGTTCATGGTGGCCATACCAGTTCAACTAGTTCATCCCAGCTGGATAGGCCATCAGGGCCTTGTTATAGGTGCAGTGTCATTAATTATTATGACAGAGAGTGCCCATAGTAGGGTACAGTTTAGCTGGCTCAGCCTCTCAGAGCAGTGTAGCCACCAGTTAGAGGGGGTGGTGTTCAGGGTTGAGGTAGTGTCTAGCATGGTAGGATATGTGGTAGGGATGGCGGTCGATTCGGTAGAGGTCATCATCAGTTTTATATAGTCCCTGGTAGATCAGAGGCAAAGGCCTCAGATGAAGTGATTATAGGTATGATTTTTTTATGCTGTAAGTCAGCTTTAGCTTTGTTTGATCCTGGATCTATGTACTCGTATGTTTCTGCTACTTTGTTCCTTGTTTGGGGTAGGCTAGTGAGCCGTATCTATTCCTGTATTTGTTTCTACCATAGTAGGCGATTCTTTAGTAGTAGATTGGATTGTGAGATCCTGTTTGATTATTGTTGGTGATTTAGAGACTTGGGCGGACTTGATGATATTAGACATGTTAGATTTTGATGTGATTCTGGGCATGGACTGGTTATCCCCTCACCGAGCAGTTTTGGATTACTGTGCCAAGACCGTTACTATAGTCATGCCTGGTGTATCCCCGATTGTGTGGCAGGGTTTTATTATCTGTGAACCATCTAGGATCATCTTTTGCCTTTGTGCTATGAAGTTTATTTCTCGCAGGTGTTTGGATTATCTAGCATATGTCTGAGATGCTAGCGCCGATACTTCTTTTCCTGAGTCAGTTCCTGTGGTTAGAGATTTTCTTGATGTGTTTCTGACTGACCTACCAGGCCTTCTATATAAGCATGATATTGACTTTGCTATTGAGTTAGAGCTAGGTACTAGGCCTATTTCTATTACTCTGTATCGTATGGCTCCAACTAAGTTGAGGGAGCTTAAGGATCAACTCCAAGACTTGTTAACTAAGGGTTTCATTAGGCCGAGTGTGTTACCTTGGGGTGCTCCAGTTCTATTTGTGAAGAAGAAGGATGGGTCGATGCAGATGAGTATTCATTATCAATAGCTGAATAAGGTGACTGTGAAGAATAGGTATCCGATGCTGCATATAGATGATTTGTTTGATCAACTTCAGGGTTCTGCCGCATTTTCTAAGATAGATCTGAGGTCAAGCTACCACCAGTTGAGGATTAGGGTGAAGGACATCCCTAAGACAACATTCAGGATATGTTATGGCCACTATGAGTTCCTGGTGATGTCTTTTGGGTTGGCTAATGCCTCTGTAGCTTTCATGGACTTGATGCACCGAGTGCTCAAGCCATATTTGGATTTGTTCATGATAGTCTTCATTTACGACATACTGATATACTCATGGAGTAGAGATACGCATGAGTAATACTTAAGGGTTATACTCAAGACTTTGAGAGATCACTGACTTTGTACCAAGTTCTCAAAGTGCGAGTTTTGGCTTGAATCAGTAGCATTCCTAGGCCACGTGGTGTCTAAGGATGGGATTAGAGTAGACCGGGGGAAAATTTTAGCCATTCGTGATTAGTTAAGACCTACTACTCCTACCAACATTTGCAGCTTTGTTGGGTTGGCAGGTTATTACAGATAATTCATTGAGGGGTTTTCTTCTATAGCAGCACCTTTGACTAGGCTAACTAGTAAGGATGTTCCATTTCAGTCGTCAGATCAGTGCGAGGAAAGTTTTAAGAGACTTAAGGCTTTATTGACTTCAGCTCCAGTGTTGACTTTTCCAGTTGAAGGTCAGGGTTTCTCAGTGTATTTTGATGCTTCAGCGGTTGGTCTTGGTTGTGTGTTGATGTAGCAGGGTTATGTGATAGCTTACACGTCGAGACAACTAAAGGTTCACGAGTGCAACAACCCCACTCATGACTTGGAGACTTGGAGTTGGCAACAGTAGTCTTCATACTCAAGATTTAGAGGCATTACTTATATGGGGTTCATTATGAGATCTTCACCGGTCACCATAGTCTTCAGTACATCACGAGTCAGCGAGAGTTAAACTCTAGGCAGTGGAGATGGATTGATTTACTAAAGGACTATGACTTCACTATTCTGTACCATCTAGGCAAGGCAAACTGGGTAACAGATGCCTTGAGCCGGAACGCGGTGAGTATGGGCAGCCTAGCTTCTTTTTTTAGTTTTAGAGCGACTGTTGGACTTGGGCATCCAGTCCTTGTCTAACCATTTAGTTAGGATTGACTTGTCCGATCCCAGCAGGGTCCTTACTAGTATTGAGATCCGTTCTACTTTGGTTGAGCAGATTTAGAGTCATCAGTTTCAAAATCAGTGGTTATGTAAACTTCGTGATTAGTTTGTTTAGGGTGAGGCCAGCAGGGCTACTTTAGGTTCTGAGTGTTCTGAGGTTTGATAGTCGTCTTTGTGTTCTGAAAGTTGGGGATTTTATTCAGTTGATTCTCCGAGAGGCATATTGTTCTAGATATTTGATCTATCCTGGCGCAGCTAAGATGTATAAAGATTTGAGACAGCTTTACTGGTGGAGTGGTATAAAGCGAGACATAGCAGAGTTTGTATCTTGGTGCTTGAACTGTCAGCAGGTTAAGTTCGAGCATATGAGACTTGGTGGATTAATGCAGAGACTTCCCATTCTTGAGTGGAAGTGGGAAGGGGTTACTATGGACTTCATAGTTTAGTTGCCATGTACTTCTTGAGGGTTCGACTCTATTTTGGTGGTTGTGGATAGGATGACTAAGTCTTCACACTTCTTTCCGGTTCATTCTTCCTACAGTGCAGAGAGGTTGGCTCAGATTTACCTTTATGAGATTGTTCATTTGCATGGAATCCTAACTTCTATCATTTTAGACCACGACACTCAGTTCACATCTCAGTTTTGGAGGACTATTCAGTAAGAGTTAGGTACATAGGTTCAGCTTAATACTCCATTTCACCCTCAAACAGATGGCAAGTCCGAGAGGACTATCCAGGTCCTGGAGGACATGTTATGGGCCTGTGTTCTTGACTTTGGAGGTTCGTGGGATCAGTATGTACCGTTAACAGAGTTTACATATAATAATAGTTTTCACTTGAGTATTGGCATGACACCTTTTGAGGCATTGTATGGTAGGCATTGCAGATCGCTAGTGGGTTGGTTTGATGATTTGGAGTCTAGGACACAGAGTACAAACTTGCTTCATGATTTCTTAGACAGAGTTTGGGTGATTCAGGATAGACTTCGGGCAGCCCAGAGTAGGCAGAAGAGCTATGCAGATTGTAGACTTTGTTCCTTAGAGTTCAGTATTGGTGACTTGGTATTTCTCCGTGTATCGCCCATGAAGTACGTGATGCAATTTGGTAGGCGGGGCAAGCTTAGCCCCCGGTATATTAGGCCGTTTGAGATCCTTCAGAGAGTTGGTAGTTTTTCTTATCAGCTAGCCTTGCCTCCAATGTTTTCAGTTATGCACCCAGTTTTCCATGTATCAATATTGCAATAGTATATTATGGATGAGTCACATGTCTAGTGGGATTCAGTATAGTTGGATGAGTGTTTGGCCTTTGTTGATGATCCAGCTGCTATTCTAGCCAGAGATGTCAGGACGTTGAGGTCTAGAGAAATTTCGGTAGTTAAGGTTCAGTAGAGGCATTATCCAGTCGATGAGGCTACCTGGAAGACTGAGAGAGAGATGCAAGCTCAGTATCCGTAGTTGTTTGAGCCTTCAGGTACTCCCTTATTCTTGACTTTCATCGACGAAAGTCCTTTTTAGTAGTGGATGATGTAATGACCCTTTTGGTCATTCCCGTGTTTTCACATTCTTTGTACTATCAGAGCATTCCTGTAGCGGCCCCAAGGGATTTATGGCTTCCTGGGAGTAGTGGTTTGGTGCCCTAGACGTTCGTTAGGTCATATGACTAATTCCCTGTTTTACAAATTAAACTTAGGAAATCATTGACTTTAGTCAACATTCTTATCTAACATTCTCGGAATCAAATTCCGATAGTTCCATTAGCTCCAGAGCATGGATTTTGGTCTAGTTGAACCTTTAGTCGGGGCCTGGGAGCTTTCGGTATGATTCTATCTCACTTTTTAAGATTTCAGGATAGTTGGTTAGAAGTTTGACTTTGGTCAACTTTTGATGATCGGAGCATCAGATTAAAAACCCGACGATTCCATCAGCTCTGGCATATCGAGTTTAGGTAAGGTGGTTGGTTGGTTTGTGTCCTGGGTGAGTCGGGCTCATTTTGGGTGTTTGGTTGGTTTTAGAAAGTGTTGACTTGGGTCAATATTCCTCTGAAATGACCTTGTATGGAAGTTTCATCGATTCCATTGAGTTCAGAACGTCATTTTCACTCTAGTTGCATGTTTGGTTTGTGTGTATTGGGTTTTGATTGTGCCTGGAACCCCCCGTGGAAGTTTTCTATTTTGTTAGTTTTTTGTAGCAGAGAAGTGTTCAGCACCGGGGCAATGCAATGGCGCTAGTCTGCTGCCTCCCTTCAGCACCAATGGTGCCAGACCAGCACCGATGACTCTAGGCTTCTGTGCCTGCCTTAAGCGCTATCAGCGACAGGCCGGCACAATCGCGCCAGCGCGCCTCCAACCCTTTAGCGCGATTGTGCTGGTCTACAGCCTGCACTTTATAAGCTCAATTCCTCGAATTTTTAAACCATTTATTGATTGTCCTCTCACTCTAAAACATATTCCCTCTCCTAAGACTTGTTCCAAATTAGTTCCTAGCATGGGAATTCATTAATTGGCAAATTTTCTCGATTCCTTCCTCGTTTTTGGTAAGTTCTCTTCCCAAAATTCCCTCCTTGCCATAGAAAACCTCTACTAAAGCCTTTTATCATAACTTGGGGTTTCTTGTTTGGGTTTTAGCTACTGGTTGGGATGTTGGTTTGTAATTGTGCGTGTTTTTATCTCGCAGGCCTTGCTCCCTCTCTTCGTGGTAAGTAGTTCTCCCTTTTATTCTTGATATTTTTACAAGTTTTCGCATGATTTCCTCTTCTTCTTCGGGATGTTTTAGGCCATTTATTTACTCAACTTCTGCTCAATTTTTCGGCATGTGTTCCTGGATAGGTTGGGAACCTCGTAGTAATTTTCATTTCTGGCTTTGGGTTGTGGGCCCATGAGCCCGCTTGTGACCCAAATTTTGACCTGGCTAAACTTTTAGCAATATGGGTATCGTTAGTCTTGTTTTAATGTGTAGAATTCATTCTTGATAGTTTGACAACTATTCTGAGCTTCTCGGAGCAGTTCAGGCTTGGACAATGTCGTTCCAATAACTTGTCATCAAATGACAGGTAGGTTCAAGTTTCTTTTTCCTAGACTTTGCGTATATAGGACATACTTGTACTAATTAGCATCCTTGGGTTGGGTTTGTTAGTTTGGCACTCCAGACCTTGTCTGCTTTCATCTGTCTGGCTTATTTCTTACGTCCATTTAAGTATTTGATTTTATTTTATAGTATCACTCCTTGTGGCCCCATGTGGCCCTGTATTTGACTCTAGACCATAGAAGGTGGGCTATTTGGGAATGTCCGTGAATCTCAAACATCGGAATCATAATTATAGAACTAGTTATCTATGCTGTAGAGATGATTGAGCCTGTGCAAGGCCGATAGGTTGATTTTGAGCTATTGGGCTACTGTTTGTGGTTGAGCATACCATTATCATTCATATAAAGAGTTTTTCTGCATTATTTACTACTACTTTGGCTGCAGGCCTACTATAATCAGTTTTCTAAATCTTGCATGGTCCGGAGGGCTCATTTTTAGTATAAATGGTTATAAAAGGATTTGGAACTGATTTTATGGATTTTCTTGGAGTAAAAGAGGTATCATGACGATTTTATCACTAGTTTTCACACTTATACTAGACACGGCTGTGCTGTAGTGCTAGACATTTTTTACTACTGATTGGGATGATACTGAACTGGATCGAGCCGAGCACTAGACTAGTTTTTACTACTATTTTAGACCCAGATACACTCTGGGCACCCTTTACTAGGGTTTTAAGACTTAACTTACTAATTTAGACCCGGTTAGGGAGTGCTATATTCTAAGACATGCCACATAGACTCTGGTGCTCAACCTCAACCTGCAGGCAATTCAGACACCTAGCAACAAAATTTGCAATGTTTCTCTTCATACCATTCCACCAATAGACTTCCCTCAAGTCATGGTACATCTTTATGGAACCTAGGTCAATCAAATATCTGGAAATTTGTGCTTTCTCCATGATTCTATCTCTAAGACTGTCTACATCTAGAACACAGAACCTACATTGATACCTCATGACACCATCTCCCCCTTGTGTGAAAACCAACACCTTTTGCTTGTGAACTTCTTTCTTTAGCTGGATCAAGATGGGGTCATTATTCATCTTCTCTTTAACTTCCACCATTAGTGATGATTCGACTCTATTCTGAACAAACATACCACCTTTATCAGAGTCTAATAGACAAAGTCCCAAACGTGCATGTCTATTCACATCCTTAGCTAATTCTTTCTTTCCTTCCTCTACGTGAGCTACACTCCTCATACACAACCTACTAATAAAAGTTGTACATTAGCCTTCTTGGGTGGTAGAGGATACTCATATCATAATCCTTAAGTAGTTCAAGCCATCTTCTGCCTGAGGTTAAGCTTCTTCAAATTAAAAACATAATAAAGACTCATGTGATCGGTGAACACATTAACATGCACGCCATAAAGATAATGACGCCAAATTTTCAATGCAAAAACCACTGCTTCCATCTCAAGATCATGAGTCAGATAGTTCTTCTCATGATTCTTAAGCTGTCTAGAAACATAAGCTAGAACCTTACCATTCAGGATCAAAACACAATCAACGCCCACTCTGGATGCATCACAATACATAACAAAACACTCTGTACCCTCTATTAGGGGCAACACTAGAGTAGTAATCAAACGGGTCTTCAAATCCTGAAAGATTTTCTCACAATTTTTAGACCATTGAAACTTAGCCTTCTACTGGGTCAACTTAGTGAAAGGGGAAGCAATAGACAAAAACTTTTCTACAAACATTCTATAATAGCCAGCCAAACCCAAGAAACTCTTAACATCAGTCATGGTTGTGGTTCTGGGCCAACTTTTTATTGCCTCTATTTTATGTGAATCAACTTGAATGCCCTCGCTGGAAACTATGTGACCTAGGAATGCAAAATTCACACTTTGAAAACTTGGCGAATAACTCATGGTTGTTAAGAGTCTGGAGGACTAATCTGAGGTGATTAGCATGATCCTCCTCATTTCTGGAGTAGATTAAGATGTAGACGATGAACACAATAATGAACATATCAAGGTACTACTTAAATACTCTATTCATGAGGTCCATTAATGCTGCAGGAGCATTAGTCAAACCAAAGTACATGACAAGGAACTCGAAGTGACCATAACGAGTCTTGAAAGCTGTATTAGGAATATCACTTTCTCTAATTTTCAACTCATGATAGTCGGAGCTAAGGTCTATCTTAGAGAAACAAGTGGCACCCTAAAACTGGTCAAATAAGTCATTAATTCTAGGAAAGGGATACTTATTCTTTATGGTGACTTTGTTCAACTGGCGATAATCGATACACATTCTAAGGGAACCATCTTTATTTCGCACAAAAATGTCTGGAATCCCCCAAGGTGAGACACTTGGATGGATAAAATCCTTATTAAGAAGATCTCTTAACTGCTTTTTTAACTCTTTCAACTCAGCTGGAGACATTCTCTATGGCAGAATAGTGATAGGCTAAGTATTAAGAAGGACATCTATTCTGAAGTCTATTTCCCTATCGGGAGGGACTCCAGGGAATTTATCAGGAAAGACTTTTGGGAACTCATTCACAACTAGAGCTGACTGCAAAGGGGAGTATCTCAGCTCTAGAGTCTTTAACTCTAACCAAGTGATAAATACACCTGGTAGAAACTAATTTTTTGGCCTTAAGGTATGAAATTAAATAACCCTTAGGCAAAACTAGACTACCTTCCCAAACTAAGAACAACTCATTTGGAAACTGGAACTTTACTACTCGTGTTCTATAATTAACTGAGGCATAACATGAATATAACCAGTCTGTGCCTAAAATGTTATTAAAATCCACCATATCTAACTCAACTAAGTCAGCTGCAGTGTATTTATGATGGACTAAAATGGTGCACTTTCTATAGACTCTTTTAGTGACTACAGACTCACCGATAAGAGTAGAAACACTGAAAGAATCTAAAAGTTGTTCAATACAAATCCCAAAATTTACCACTATATAAGGAGTGACAAAAGACAATATAGCACATAGATCAAGGAGCATATGCATCTATATAAAAGACTTTTAACATACCAGTGATGACATATGGAGATTTAACCTGATCCTGACGTCTATACATTACATACAAATAATTCTAATCTCTGTATGTTCTTAAAGTAGTGCCCTTCTGGGCAACTCTACCTACTGAAGCTGCTAAAGTAGTAGACTGGGATCTATTGCCCCCATTGCTGGCCGTGCATATGGGAAATCCCTTAAGAAGTGTCCTTGGTTGATGCACCCAAAGCATCCATCTCTGCTAGAGCGACACTCTCCCAAGTGGTTCTTTCCATACTTGCCACTAGATGGGTACCAAGTAGCTCCTTGAGCCATACTACCCTGAGTCTGAGAATTCTGCATTCTAAAATTCTGGCTATTATGAAACCTCTGGTCATTCATGGTTTAGGTGCAGGTGCACTAATGGCTTATGGTGTAGGTCCAGATGATTTTCTCTGTAATAAAGACTTATTGCCATTACCATGCCTCTTTTGATTGGCCTCATGGCCTAATGACGTTTCCCTCTTACTTTGGTGTTCCTCTCTATCTTTCTGTTTATCCTCCTCAACTAACTGAGCATACACCATGAGTTTGGAGATATCCATGACATTTATCAATATTGTGGTCTTGCGTTCTTTCTTCACATGCTTACTTAACCAGACACAAATTTTCTCATTCTAGCCCTTATATATGGCACCATATTCGAAGTATACCTAGATAACTTGGTGAACTCGAGGCCATACTCTCTCACGCTCATAGTACCTTATTTTAGATTCACAAGCTCCTATACCTTAGACTCTCTCAACTCTTGAGGGAAGAAATAGTTCAAAAATGCATCCTCAAAGCTATTCCAGAGTGTAAGGGCTGCATTCTCACCACGACCTTGCTCCCACTGATCATACTATATGTTAGTAACATCCTTAAGCTGATAAGAAGAAAGTTCAACTCCCTCAGTCTTAGTGGCATGATTTATATTCAAAATTTTTCACACCTCATTAATGAAGTTCTAGGGCACTCATCAGCCTTGGACCCTGTAAACACTAGTGGGTTCATTTTTACAAATTCTCTAATCCTTGATGCACTTGACAAATCATAAGAACTGGAGCTGGTAGGTGTAGATCCCTGACGTCTAGACTGAGTGGCAACCAACTGCGTAAGCATCTGAATAGCTCCCCTAAAACTCTGCCTCTAAAGTAGCAGTGCCAGGAGGCTAAGGAGTAGGTGTCTCTGGGACTCTTACTGTGTTAGCTGGCATAGTTTGAGCTCCGATACTAGCTGTAATGACTCTCGTGGTCATTTTATTATATTCGTGCCTTTTTCTATTTTGACCCTTCCCATAGATTTTTCATAGTTTGTTTGGCTTGCGTGGATGGGTGGCACGCTTCTTGAGGATTCATCCAAGTTCTAAATGAGTTTCCTTTTTTTGGAACTCTTAAAGTTGATAGGCTTAATATTTGTCATATTTTGGAGAAGGCAAGCTCGGATGCAAATTCCATCAGTGATGTTAGCTCAAGAGTGTGAACTTTGGGCTAGTGAGACCTTTGGTTTGAGTTCCGAGGCTTCCCGACTCATTTTGGAAACTTGGGTAACTTTAAGAAAAATATGCAAAGTTTTAACTTTGGTTAACATTTCATCAAGATGACCTCTGTTGGTCATTTAATGATTTTGTTGAGTCCAGAATGTCATTTCCAGTTGGGTAGCATGTCTGGTTTGTGTTCTTATGGTTTGAAATGAATCCCGAGGTCCGATCAAAGACTTTGAGGTTGTTTGGAAATTGCTGGTGCAACTGGTTCTAGTGCATCCACCCTTGTGGAGCTTGGCTCTCGCCAGCGGAGCTGCACCTCTGGAAACCATCTGCTCTTGCAAAGCATGGTGATGAGAGCGGGGCTTCGCTCCTGTGAAGCTTATCCGCTCTTGCAGAGCTGCCCCTGTGGTGCTTGAGCTGCCCATGCAGAGTATGAGGTTTCTATTGACCTCCGCTTCGTGGTATTTTCCCACCATGGCATCGCCATTCCTGCACCTTTTTTTTGCATGAGTGTCGATCGCTGAGCCCTTTTAAAAAGGATTATCTCCTTTATTTCCTAAATTTCCAAGACATTTTCTCCTCCATTGTTAAGCTCGGCTAAGAAGGAAAATTATCAAATATGGATGTTTTCGTGAGTGTGTGAGGTAATTCTATTCTCCTTTACGTCCTAGTACTCATTCTAGTATCAATTTCGTGCTTTATTCTGTAAATTGGGTCTTAAATTCTTGTTTTCTCTGCCATTAAAGTAAGCTTTTCGGACCATTTGATGTCCGAATTTACTCCCAATTTTGCTCAAATTTGGGGTATGCATCTCTCATATCATTGGGAGCATAATTATGAAATTTATTTTCTGTTTCATTTAACGAGCCCTGAGGGTCATTTTTGGACCCGATTTTTTGTCCGAATATGTAAATAGTAATATCGGTGTTATTTTTCACGGCTTAACATGTAGAATTTGTGTATGATAACATAGAAGTATTCCAAGGCACTTTGAAAGGGAAAGGCTCCCGAGTGATGGATCGCAACTGTAGTTCGGCATTGAGGTAGGTTACGGTTTACTTCTTTTAGACTTAGCTCATCTAGATTTTTATATTTTATAAGTTACTTGAATGTTAGGGTAAGATTTAGGTTATAATTAGGCTTTAATCTGATTTTTGCATATTTGGCCATTTTCGGGACCATAAAATAGAATTATCATGTTTATCCTTAGTTTAGGGTGTTGTAGCCTCGTTATGTTAAACTAGAATCCTTAGTATAGGCTTGAGGAGATTTTCATAGTAGAGTAGGCATTTTATGGTTGTTTTTGCTTTATAGATTCCGTATTCTGTATTTATTACCGTTATTGTGTAACTATAGTCCCGAGGCCATAGCTTGGATTGGACAGAGTTCCAGGTCGGTTTCCTTATTTTAGAGGGTGCTTTTACTATGTTTGTTATATACATATACATGTATTCTCTTGTGATGGCATGGTGTCACGACCTAATCCACCGTGAATGGCACCCACACTAACCCCCGGTGGGAGAACCAAAATAACCAACCCAAAAGCTCAACTAAATTTGACATCTAAAATCAATTTCATAGATTAAAGCAAGATCTCATGTCTATAATTTAAACAAAACAAACCATACGGAAATTATTCCTAGAACCTGAAAGTCATGTACCAAAATATTTAATGTCTAGAATACAGGGATGCAACCCTAACAAATAAGAATTCTGAGTCCGAACAACGGACTAGAATAAAGATAGATGAACCCATGGTATCCCGGAAGAAGCAGCTCACCCTTGGATTCTGGAAACATCAGAACTACAACTAAGGTCGCGTAGCAGCCACTAGAATATGACCTGTACTCACAAAACAAGAGCAAGTGCAGTATCAGTACATAAAGTAACACTGCACTGGTAGGATCATCCGTTAGCTCCAAAAATAGGAATATGAACAAGTAACTAAAACTTAGTAAAACCAGTCAGAACATGTAAATCCAAGCCAGTGGGTATAAGCAAGTCTCTCAGTCATCAACCAGACTTAACAACCACATAAAAAATATCCAAGCACCATCACAAGAATAATTTCAGATAGGATTCAACCTAACCTTTAAGTACCCAGACAACCCAAGGATCCCTAAGACATCATCTATGGTGTTTAACATGCAATCCCGGTCTACACAAGAACCATTTCAACATTTAAACACAATAACCTGGCCACTCATGGACCAACATAAAGTAAATACATCACAACATTTAACCCAGTTCACTCATGGAACCAACACAAGGAGAAAAAACAAACATGTACCAGGCGTGGTACTCGAGCCAACCATTATAGAACTTGTACTAGATATGGAACCCGAGCCAACCATTATAGAACCTGTACCAGGTGTGGTACTTGAGCCAACTGATAAATCTGTACCAGGCGTGGTACCTGAGCCAATCGAAAAAATCATAGATATTATACAATCATAGACCCAATGAATACAACCACACTTGTAAAACCAACAAGCATTAAAACAAGTTCATTACACGGGATTGACAATAAGATATTATTTCACATAAATTTCCTTATTTCGTAAACATGCAATGTACATAATTACTATGTAATAGTTAATATGCACATACAATGCATTTTGGGAAAAACAATCAACCATCACCTACCTCAAAACCAAGCTCGAATGCTCTACTGGACCTGAGCCTTTCCCTTTCTTGGGTCTCTAGCTTGATCTTGGTCTAAAAACAAACACATAAGCACAATTAACCCCAAATGGCCTAAATATTCTCGGATTAAGTCTTAATACCAAATCCCAGGCCAAATTCATGATCATCCCACCCCTTTCAAGGCTCTCCACCATTAATTCACCGAGGAATACTATTTTTTTACGGTTGCAACTAGCAAATTATGGTAAATTAATCATAAATAAGCAATTATATACAAAACGAAAGATTTCTACACCCTAGAATCCTTGTTACACCAGGTTTTTCCACCTTAGGTCAAGCCAAACCCTCCCCAGGTCCATAACTATCGATTCTAATGCATAGCAATCATAGCACTAAGTTAGGAGAACAAAATCCTTACCTTTATGAAAAGGTTTGGTGGAAAATTAGTAGAAATCACCTCTTTTCTCCTCTGCCCTTCCCTAAAATGTTCTTGAGAATTTCTGAACATTTTTTGAGAAGTTTTTACATTTATTGTGACTTATGCTGCTATAGCAGTCCTAATCTGCTATAGGGGTACCACCGTAGTGGAAGCCACCCACTATAGCGGGGTTGACTGCCTTGACTTTTGCTATAGCGGGAATTTTTCTGTTATAGCGGTCATTGCCATAGCAGCGTGTCACCCGCTATAGTAGTTGACATGGGATAGAAACTCAAGAATCCTCCTGGTTTTGTCCATTTTAGAACACACCTTCAAACCTTGACGTTGCAGACCAACCCTTTCACATCAAGTTTGATATCGGGAGTTTTACTCACCCGAATTCGATTCCGAGAAGTCCTACAAACTCCTTAACGTCTTAGCTAAAAGGAAATCTAGCTCAACCTTAGATAATTTACCCACTCCTTTCCTGGATTTCCCTAGACCTTACCTTGATTAGAAATCATCTGAGACTGTCCTAACCCAAAATTTTCAACTCCCCAACTCCCCAACCCATGAGTTTTTTAACCCAGTTCTTCGCACAAATAGTTTGCCTATAACAACAAAATTAGTTGTTACAACAAATACCAATTTATCCATCATTCATCCTCGAATGATCAAACAAGAAAAAGATGAGCAAAAAGCGAGAAAAGGGTTGTACCTGAATCCTCAAACAAGTGAGGGTACTTACCCCGCATGTCCTTCTTGATTTTCCAAGTGACTTCCTCAACTGGACGCTGTTTCTATTGGACCTTTACCGATCTGATTTCCTTCATCCTCAATTTCCGGACATTCCGATCAAGAATAGCAACTGGCTCCTCCTCATACTAAAGGTTCTTGTCTAACAAGACCGAATCCTATATAATGATGTACTCCACATCCCCATGTATCCCTTCAGCATGGATACATGGAAAACTGGATGGACTTTAGATAAATTAGGCGGCAATGCTAACCTGTAAGCTACCGGCCCTACAATCTCAAGAACCTCCAATGGACCGATGTACTTAGGGCTAAGCTTGCCCCTCTTGCCAAAACGTATTACCCCTTTCATGGGTGACACCTTAAACAGAACTTGTTCGCCAACCTAAAATGCCATGTCCCTTACCTTGTAATTCACATACTCTTTTTGCCTGCTCTGAGCTGCCAGTAACATTGTTTGAATACCTCTCACCTTCTCCTGAGCTTTCTTTAGCAAGTTAATGCCTAAAGGTGTCACATCACTTACCTCGAACCACTCTATGAGTGATCTACATCCCCTCCAATAAACTGCCTCGAATGGTGCCATATCAATACTGGAGTGATAGCTGTTTTTGTATGAGAATTCACAAAACGGTAAAAACTGATACCAATGGCCCCCAAAATTGATCACACATACTCTCAGCATATCCCCTAACACATGAGTCATCCTCTCCGACTGACCATCTATCTGAGGATGAAAAGATGTACTAAAAGTGAGTTGGGTGCCCAACTCTTTGCCTAACTTGCCTTAGAACATGGAAGTAAACTACGTACCTCTATCTGAAATGATGGAGAGTGGTACCCTATACACTCTCACTATCTCCTTAACGTAGATCTTAGCTAACTGCTGGGAGTTGTAATCCACCCTAACCAGAATAAAATAAGATGACTTGGTCAGCCTGTCCACGATGACCTAGATGGAGTCATACTTTTCCAAGGTCTTAGGAAGACCTACCACGAAGTCCATGGCTATCCTTTCAACTTCCACTCGGGAATGGGCATCCTTTGAAGCAATCGTGTAGGCCTTTGATGCTCATATTTCACCTGCTGACAATTTGGACACTTAGACACATATTCAGCTATGTTCCTCTTCATCCCAGGCCACCAATAAAGTTGCCTCAAGTCTCTGTACATTTTGGTTAGGCTCGGATGAATCGAGTACCGTGAACCATGAGCTTCTACCAATACATTTTGTATTAAGTCATCAACCTGAGGGACGCAAATCTGCCCTCTAAAGCATAACACCCTGCCAGCATCTAGTGTGGAATCTCAGGCCTTCCT
Source organism: Jaltomata sinuosa (assembly GCA_003996215.1). Classification (NCBI taxonomy): domain Eukaryota; kingdom Viridiplantae; phylum Streptophyta; class Magnoliopsida; order Solanales; family Solanaceae; genus Jaltomata; species Jaltomata sinuosa. The sequence goes on along the minus strand of QJPP01000225.1, from coordinate 970,163 downwards.
AGACACCACCTTGTTCAGAAGCTTGTCCAATTGTGCATCCTGAAATTGTTTGGCTTTGATTTCCTCCAGAAATGTGGGTTTAACATCAATACTGGCCAACACTCCACCCTGTTCTGAAATGCCCAACTGCATGAACTTAGACTCTAGAGTTCGAATCTTCCTACCCAAGGGTCTCTTGGACACCTTAAACAAGCCAAACTGCCCATGCTAATTGTCTTTCGTCTCAATGTGTCTGCCACCATATTGGCCTTACCCGGATGATACTGGATGGTCATGTCATAATTTTTCAACAACTTTATCCACCTCCTCTATCTCAAATTCAAATCGTTCTGTGTAAGCACATACTACAGGCTGCGATGGTCTATGAACACTTCACACTTGACACCACAGAGGTAGTGTCTCCAGATCTTGAGTGCAAAGACCACCGCTGCCAACTATAAAACATGGGTTGGGTAATGCTTCTCATGGGGCTTCAATTGCCTTGAAGCATATGCTATAACATTCCTTCCCTGCATCAACACAACACCCAAACCCGAATGTTAAGCATCACAACACACAATGAATTCCTTACCTTCAACCGACAATGATAGGATGTGAGCTATAGTCAAAAGTGTCTTGAGATTTTGGAAGCTCTTCTCACACTTCTCAGACCAAACAAAAGGTACCTCCTTTTGAGTCAATCTTGTCAAGTGAGTATAAATGGAAGAAAAGTTCTTGACAAACCTGCAATAATAGCCTGCAAGACCCACAAAACTCCTAACCTCAATCACAAAGCTAGGCTGGACCCAACTCTTAACTTCCTCAATCTTTTGGGGATCCACCATAACCACTTTTTATGAAACCACATGCCCTAAGAAAGAAACCGAAGACAATCAAAATTCACACTTAGAAAACTTAGCATACAATTTTTGATGCCTCAATATCCCAGAACAATGCGAAGATGCTCTGCATGCTCCTCCTTACTCTTGGAGTAAATTAGAATATCATCTATAAACACTATCACAAACGAATCTAGGAAAGACTTGAAGACACCATTCATCAAACTCATAAATGCTGCCGGTGCATTGGTCAACCCAAATGACATTACCAAAAACTCATAATGCCCATACCGAGTTCGAAACACCATCTTAGGTATATCCTCAGGCCTAATCTTTAGGTGATGATATCCTGACTTCAAGTTAATTTTAGAAAATACTGAAGCACCCTGCAACTAATCAAAAAAGTCATCTATGCGGGGTAAAGGATACTTATTTTGGACGGTAACCTTGTTCAATTGCCTGTAGTCTATACACATCCTCATACTACCATCCTTCTTTTTTATAAACAAAATTGGAGAACCTAGGTGAAGCACTGGGATGAATAAATACCTTATCTAGAAGTTCCTGAAGCTGAGTTTTAAGTTCCCTCAACTCTGTCGGATCCTTACGATAAGGAGGAATAGAGATGGGGCGAGTTCTCGGCTTCAAATCTATACATAAGTCAATGTCCCTATCCAAAGACATGCTAGGCAGATCCTCCAGGAATACCTCCTGAAATTTAGAAACCATTGGGACGGATTCAATGGAAGGAGACTCTGCATTAACATCCCGAAAGTGAGCCAAGAAGGCTAAATAACTTTTCCCCACTATCTTCCTAGCCCAAACAAAGGACAAAATCTCACCGGCTTAGGCTTGTACACACCTTCCCACTCTACTCTATCCCTACTCAAAATCTCTAGAATCATCGTCTTAGAATTATAGTTCAACCCAACATGATATGGAGACAACCAAGTCATACCCAAAATAACATCAAAATCCAGCATATCCAGGATAACCAAATCTACCCAAGTGTTAAAACCCACAAACACCACAGAGCAAGTACAATATACATAGGTCACTACCATAGATTCCCCAACTGGGTAGAAACAAGAATAGGGGAATCAAGAACATCACAAATCAAATCCAAACCCAAGGCAAATTTATTAGATACGTATGATTATGTAGAACCTGGATCAAATAAAATAGAAGCCATTCAGTCACATACTAGAATTGTACCTCTTATAGTGGAATCTAATGCTTCAGCCTCAGATTTCCCTAGGAAGGCATAACAATGGGCTCTGTCATCAGTCTGGGCAACCTTTTTAGCTGGCTGTGCCACTCCCTTTCCTATGTTACCATTTCCCTTGTTTCCACGGCCTCACTGAAAATTCCCTCGTCCATCTTGTGGGTGCCCCCTGCCATGGCCACCTCCACCTGCTGGAACTACAACCTTAGTCTGCGGCTGCACCTAATTTTCTTCCTTCCTGAGAGAGAATTCCCTCTTGAAATGGCCTGGATCACCATAATGAAAACATCCACGATCAAGAGAGGGCCTGCTAGCAGAAGAATAAGAAGCCCCCTAACCTCTAGGAGATGAAAACTACTAATTGGCCCATGAATGACCATTGTAGAAGCTGGCAGGGCTGACTGAATAGGGCAAGCCAAATAGACCTGTTGACTGGGACCCATGGAGTAAGAACCACTAAAATTACCATTACTCTGGGACTTCTTAGCTGACACTTTAGCCTGCCCAACCTGTCTGACCCTCTCCAGTTTCTTCACATAGTCAGTCACCTCATTAAAGCTCTTCCCTACCGAAGTCATATGACCAGATAAAACCTGTAACTTAGTATTCAGACCCTTAACATACAAATGAATTCTCTCTTCCTCAGTTCCCAAAAGTTGGGTAGCATAACGGGATGAGGTATGAAACCTAGCCTCATAAGCTGAAACAAATATGTTGCCTTGATCAAGAGCCAGAAACTCATCCTCTTGCGATCGCTCAGAGTGTAAGGCACATATTTCTCCAAAAACAGGGCATGAAATTGAGCCCAAGTCATTGGAGGCAAAGCTGAAGATCGACACTCTACATGAGACATCCACCACTGCTTGGCATCACCCTACAATTGAAAAGTAACAAACTCCATCCCGTGATGCTGTACAATACCCAACTTATGCAACCTTTTATAGCATTCCAGAATGAACTCAAAGGCATCCTCCTTCTCGGTACCATGAAACAATAGAGGTTTCATCTTCAAGACTTGGTCAATAGCTCGTGCTCGGTCCCGGTCATAACAGGGCCTAGCATCAGTACTCGATGCTTCATCCATTATGGGAGATACAGCTGGATGGGAACCCAGAACATGATTCGCTAGCACAGTAGAGGTGGCTCCAGTACCTGCCAGCCCACTCAGAAATGCAAACACATGTTGAATTACCTCAGACGACATAGAGGGAAGACATACACCTCTGAATAGTGCCGCCTCCTCTTGCTCCATGTCTTCCTCGTGCACAACCTCAACCTCCTCCTCAACAGGATCATGGGACAGGGGAAGGGTCGCCGTTCTTGGCTCAGCCGCTGCCTGAGCTCTACCCCTGGCAGGAGTTGCTCTTCCTCTTCCTCTTTCCCTGCCTCTTCCTCGCCCTCTAGCCACCGATCCTGCAGTTGGAGATGCTGCCCTTGCTCCATTTCATATAATGTTAACCATCTGTAGACAAAAGAATGAAGGAAGTTAGATACCAATTTAGATTGCCAAATACCAATTGGAATTAGGTTATAACATGAAGGAAGAAAGAAGATATGATTTTTCTAAAGCCCTGTAGCCTCTCGAAGAAAAGTACAAACGTCTCTGTAACGTTCCACAAGACTTTACTAGACCTGTTTTAGTACGATGAGATCAACAAACCTAAGGCTCTGATACTATCTTAGTCACGACCTAAAATTCCATGAGTGGAACCCATACTACCCCCCTGTGGGAGAACCAAAATAACCAACCAAAAGCTCAACTAAGTTGGACAGCTAAAACCAATTTCATAGATGAAAGCAAGATCTCATGTATATAGTTTAAAACAAAATAAACCATGCCGAAATTATCCCCTAGAACCTGAAAGTCGTGTACCAAAACATCTAATAAGTCTAGAATACATGATGCAACCCCAACAAATAAGAAGTCTGAGTTTGAACAATGGTCTAGAATAAAGATAGATGAACCCATGGTAGCCCAAAAGAAGCAGCTCACCCTTGGATTCTGAAAATGTTGAAACTACAACTGAGGTCGCGTAGCAGCCACCGGAATATGCCCTGTACTCATAAAAGAAAAGCAAGTGCCGCATCAGTACACAAAACAACAGTGCACTGGTAGGATTATTGGCCAGCTCCAAACATACGAATATGAACAAGTAACTAAATCTTAGTAAAACTAGACAGAACATGTAAATCCAAGCCAGTGAGTATAAACAAGACTCTCAGTCAGCAACCAAACATATTAACCACATAAAACATGTCCAAGCACCACCGCAAGAACAACTTCAGATAGGATTCAACCTAACCTTTAAGTACCCGTACCACCCAAGGATCCCTAAGGCATTATCTATGGTGTTTAACATGCAATCCAGGTCTACACAAGAACCATTTCAGCATTTAAACACAACAACCCATCCACTCATGGACCAATATGAAGTAAATGCATCACAATAATTAACCTAGTTCACTCATGTTACAACACAGGGAGAATAAATAAATATGTAACAGGCATGGTACCCGAGTAAACTATTATAGAACCTGTACCAGGTGTGGTACCGGAGCCAACCGATAAATCTGTATCAGGTGTGGTACCTGAGCCAACCAAAAAAATCACAAATATCATACAATCGCAGACATAATGAATACAACAACACTTGTAAAACCAACAAGCATTAAAACAAGTTCATTACACGGGATTGACAATAAGACATCATTTCACATAAATTTCCTTATTCCCTAAAAATGAAGTGTACAAAAATACTATGTAATAGTTAATATGCACATATAATGCATTTTGGGAAAAACAATCAACCATCACCTACCTCAAACCAAGCTCGAATGCTCTACTAGACCTAAGCATTTCCCTTTGTTGGGTCTCTAGCTCGATCTTGGTCTAAAGACAAACACATAAGCACAATAACCCAAATGGCCTCAATATTCTTGGATTAAGTCTTAATCCCAAACCCCAGGCCAAATTCATGATTATCCTTCCCCTTTAAGGGATTCCCACCATTAATTCACCTAGGACTACTATTTCTTTACGGTTGCACTTAGCGAATTATGCTAACTTAATCATAAATAAGAAATTATATACAAAACCCAAGATTTTTACACCCTAAAATCCTTATTACACCAGGTTTTTCCACCTTAGGTCAAGCCAAACCCTTCCCCAGACCCGTAACTATTGACTCTAAGGCATAGCCATTACAATACTAAGTTAGGAGAACGAAATCCTTACCTTTACAATGAAGTTTGATGGAAAATCAGTAGAAATTGCCTCTCTTCACCTCTGCCCTTCCCCCAAACATTCTTGAGAATTTCTGAACATATTTGGGGAAGTTTTTGCATTTACTGTGACTTATTCTGCTATAGTGGTCCTACTCCGCTACAGCAGCACTGTCATAGCAAAAACCACCCACTATAGCGGGGTTGACCGCATTGACTTCCGCTATAACGGGAATTTCTCTGTTATAACGGTTGTTGTCATAGTGGCATGTCAGCCGCTAGTGGTTGACATAGGATAGAACCTCAGGAATCCTCTCAGTTTTGTCCATTTTACACCACCTCCAAACCTTGATATTCCAGACCAACCCTTTCATATCAAGTTCGATACCGGAGTTCTGCTCACCCAAATTTGATTCCAAAAAGTCCTATGGACTTCTTAACGTCTTAGCTAAAAGGAAATCTAGCTCAACCTAAGACATTTTACCCAATCCTTTTCCAGATTTTCCTAGATATCACCTCACTTAAAAATTATTTGAGACTGGCCTATCCCAAAATTTCCAACTCCCCAACCCGGGAGTTTTCTAACCCATTTATTTACATGAATAGTTCACCCATAATGACGAAACTGGTGATTACACACACACATGCTCATACATGCATTTACATGGCTAGTGGTATGGTTTTGGAAGAAAATATGAAATTTTTGGTTTAAGCATGAGATTTTCTACTTTTACAAAAAATATTAGATTTCAAAGAAATACTTCATGTTTTATCACTATTTTGGAAAGGAAAGGAAAGTACCACATTTTATACTCGGTCCGAGGGATATTTATGGACCTTTTTGCCATTTACTTTCTTTTGATGAGTTTGAGGTATGATTCTTGGCGATCCGAGGAGCACATATCTGGGTTTTACTTTTATTGCATATATTGATAAGCCTTAGGGCAGCCTCTGAGTTGATTCAAGGACCAGACGCGATAGCTCGCGAATCGCGTATTAGAGTTTTTACTTTACTGCATTAGCCATATTCTGCATCATATTATCTCATGATGCATTGCACTCTCTTGTATGCACCTTTTGGTGATTTATTGCTTTTATTGTTATTATCTTCACCACTAGCCTGGATAATTCTTTCTTTCAGTTCCTATGGTAACTAGATATATGTGGATCCCGATAGCTAGTTTACTTTCTTGTCCCTTATAATATATATTATCTTCTGCTCGATCAGTCTATGAAGCCTACTGAGTACCCCATATTTTGGTACTCGTACTACATTTCTGTATCTTTTTTTGATGTAGCACCTAGTAAGAGCCACCTTCGTTGACTATTTTATGGCTAGCTGTTATTCAAATCGCGGTGAGCTCCTGGCGTCCAGAGATTTTACTCTTTTTCCTCTACTCATACTGTCTATATTTTGTATTTTGGTACACATTAGTATCTTGTATAACACTATTTTTGTAGTTAGACGCTCTTGTATTAGTGACACCAGGTCTAGAGTTTGGTTCTATATGTATTTATTTGGTCTTCCTAGGCCTGTTTAGGGCCTGTTGTGTATTTTGTACCATTTTGTGTATATCTACGCTGATGACCCTTATCTTGTTACTATTTCGCTTTCGTCTATCCATTTTAGTATTTAATTGTAGTAGCGTTCTCTTGGATTTTGGCTTGCCTACTGGGGGAATTTTATTAGGTGCTATCATGGCTTAATTTTAGGTCCTGACAGGAGTGGTATCAAGCTTTGGGTTCACCGGTCTTACCAGTACAAGAGCAAACGTCTAGTAGAGTCTCACGGATCAGTATAATAACATCCGTATCCTATTTGTGGGAGGCTATAGGGAATTCTTAGGAATTTTTTTTCTTGGTTGATTCCTTATAGTGCGTCTTTGATCCTATTGTGAAACCCTAATTTTTGACCATGCCTAACGTTTACACCATTTAGTGCTTAAAATATTTCTTTTAGGTCTACATTAGGTGTTTTAATTTTTTATATAGTTTTTAAAGTATTTGAAAATTATAAAAAATAGAGTGACGTTTTAGGATGAGTTTTGTTTTCTTATTTCTTTAAAAGAATTTTTTTACAAGAAATACGTTTCCTTTAATTTAGATTTTCAATAAATAAGCTAGTAATTTTAGTAATTTTCTTTAATTATATTTTAGTTTGAACTAGTTATTTAATTTTTCTATATTTTTACCTAGCCTAAAAGTAGTAAGTTAATATTTTCATCTTTTAAGAAAAAAAAAGAATAAAGGACAAAAGCTATAAAAAGAAAGGAAAAAAATAATAATCCTAATTCTACCCCATAATCCCAACCTAAACCCCCTAAACCTAACCCTTCCCCCAAGCAACCATACAACCCCTACACCTAAATATACCCACACCCTCACGGCCCTAACTCTCCAAGCTACCCCTATACACAATAATACTACACAAACACTGCATCCTAATTCTCTCCACCTTTAAACTCCCTCTCACCCAACTCCCCAATACCCCTAATTCTCGCTACCCTAATCATCCGGGTAAATTTCACAAATGGTAACTTAACTTTCATAATTATTCATAAAAATAACTTAACTATCTTTTCTTACAGAAAAATAACTTAACTATCACTTTTTTCACGAAAATAACTTAACTATCTTTTCTTACACAAAAATAACTAAAGTTTGAGTAAACTAACACAAAAATCACATGGCCGGAATATGGTAACTTTTTCGATGAACCCTACTCTTTTTCACCCTTTTTTGTTTTAGATCTAATAAATAAAATTTAAAAAATACTCAATCCGAATCCGTCCCGACCCAAAATCCATTCGAAAAATATATTAAAAAGAACAAGAACCATTATACCCAAAGAAAAATATATTTTTTAATACAATAAGATGTAGAAAAATATTTTCTTTTCTTTTAATATATTAAGATGTAAAATATATTTTCTTCTCTTTTAATACAGTAAGACGTAGAAAGATATTTTCTTTTCTTTTAATATATTAAGAAATAGAAAAATATTTTCTTTTACTTTTAATACATTAAGACGTAGACAAATATTTTTCTTTTAATTTAATATAGTAATGTGATGACCTTTCCGGTCATCTTCGCGTTTACGTATTCATTGTACTGTTAGAGCTTTCCTGTAGCGGCTCCAAGTCATTTATGGCTTGTTGAGACCGGTAGTTTGGTTCCCTGGTCGTTCGTTTAGTCGTTTTGGCCGTTTGCCTATTTTAGAGCTTAAACTTAGAATATCGTTGACTTTGGTCAACATTCTTAGCTAACATGCTCGGAATTGAATTCTGACAGTTTTTTTAGCTCCAAAGCGATGAGTTTGGTCTAGTTGGACCTTTAGTTGAGGCCTGAGAACTTTCAGTGTGGGTTTTGTGTGGTTTTCTCAGTTTTCAGGGCATTTGGAGTTGAAAGTGTAACTTCGGGTGACTTTTGATGATCGGAGTGTCATATTCGAAATCTGACAATTCCATCAGCTCCGAAATATTGAGTTTGGGTTAGGAAGATGGTTGGTTTGGGTTTCGGGTGAGTCAGACTCATTTTGAGCCTTTGAGTTCCTTTTTGTTAGTGTTGACTTGGGTCAACATTTCTCTGAAATGACCTCGTATGTAAGTTAAGTGGATTCCGTTGAGTCTGGAACGTCATTTCCACTCTATTAGCTCTATTAGTTTTTGAATATCAATTTTTGATTGTGCCCGGAATACCCCGTCGAGTTTTCTAAAAAGTGCAGAAAATCAGCTGCGGGCGGCAACTATTTATTGCTGTCATTTCATTTTTTCCAGCCCTTGTCCTCACTTTTCTCACTCTAAACTCAAAATTCTCTCCACCATTTTTCTCCAATTCAGTTCTAAACCTTGGGAAATTATTTATTCGTCGATTATCCGTAGTTTTTCGCCTCTTGATAAGTCATCTTCCCCAACTTGCCTTCTTTGATTTTTCTCTTAATTCCTCCATTGATGCTCATCCAAAGCTTAAATTTTGTGATAGATTCTGCCCCATAAGCTTGTGCATGTTCGTGGGTGTGAAGTTTTATCCGACTTGGGCTGATTTTTCGTTGTTTTGGTAAGTAATTCTTGCGCAATTTCTATTTTTATTTTTGAAATTTCCATTCTTTAATCCCCAACTTGGGCGGGATGTTTTTGTGCCCTTCCCTTGTCCAATTGTGCTCAAATTTGGAGAATACCTTCTTGGCATCGTTGGAGTCATCGTGGTTCTTTTTATTTTTGGTTTCGGGTTGTGGGCCCCGTGGGCCAGCTTTTGACCCGGATATCGACCCAGCTATAATTGTAGCAATATGGGTATCGTTAGACTCGTCTTAACATTTTATTCATGAATTTGATAGTTTGATTCTCGTTTGAAGCTTCTCGGAGCAGCTCGTGCTCCGATATCGTCGTTCCCGCAGCTTGTCATCGAACGACAGGTAGGTTATGGTTTTACTCCCTAGACTTCGTATATATCGGGTAAAATTGTACTAGTTGACATCCTTGGATTGGGTTATTAAGTTGGTACCACATACCTTGACCGTTTTTCCATGATTCGTCCTATTACTTTCCTCCGTTGTGTGTAGTATTCTTATTAGTTGATATATTTATTACCCTTGTGACCCCGTGAGGTCTTGTTGACTCTGGAACATAGAAGGTGGGATTATTGGAAATGTCCGCGAGTCTCGGATATAGATATATCCTACTAGGCTGGTTATGCTTGCGGAGTAGCTTCGGAGCCTGTGCAGGGCTGTTAGGTTGATTGTGAGCTGTCGGGCAACTATTTGAGTTGATCATATTATTTCCATGGATATAAAGAGGTTTTCCCACGTTTTATTACAGTTTTTGGCTTCGGGCCTATGAAAATTGATTTTCTAAACCCTGCATGACCTCGGGGGCCCATTTTCGATAAAATTGGATTTGGAAATGATTTTACTTGATACGTGGATCTTCTTAGAGTAAAAGAAGGTTAAAAATATGGTTTTATCACTATTTACTACTATTGCTAGACTCGACCGGGTCAGAGTGCTAGCTGAGTTTTCTTACTGATTTGAAATGATATCAGGCTCGGCCGGGTCGAGCATCTGAGATGTTTTTACTACTGTTTTAGACCCGGTTGTACCCAGGCACCCTTGGAAGGGTTTTTGAGGCATATTTTTCACTGTTTTAGTCCTAGACAGGGTCTAGACATGCATATTTGAGACTTAGCCACTGGCTTGAACCCAAACTCGATTCTGGAGGACACGTTTTGATTCTGAGTTTTTGTATGGGGTCTGGGACTTCTATGGACCTTTCCACTCTGGGCCTGAGGCTTTAGGTTGTGTGTGTCGGAGGGAAGGGTATACGGTGGAGTAGAGGTATACGGGCTGTGTCCTTCCATGGAACCTTCCTACTGGGCCTGATCGGCACCGGAGGAGGTACATACAGAGGTTCTATTTCACCCTGAGGTTTTCATGCATCATATCATCCATTGTTTGAGATACCACCCTTGTTTACTATTTATTGATTGTATGCTCCGGTAGTATGGAATACCGGAGGGTTTGTTTTCACTTGATTGCGTTCCTTGGTTGTATGGGAGGCCGAGGGACTATAGGTAGACTCTTGTTACTTTATTCTGATATTGTTCCATGTTACGATTGAGTATGAGCATGATTACGGTAAGGTTGTGAGTTCCTGGATTGAGTTTTGTGTGACTTGATTTGATATTAATTCCTGTATGTCAAGCATGTCTACCTTTATTCTTCTCTCTATTTTTTCTTATACTTGAGGGTACCGGTATACTGTCCATTTCTAGAACTTATTCTTATATATACTGTTTTTGCAAGGATCTCAGGTGCGTTGTCCTTAGTTTCACCTGTACCTGTTGTGTGTATATATTCTATATTCTAGCCTTATATGTTATTTCTGCTGTCTTCCCTCTGGGCTAGCTCATGTGTGCTTATCGTTGAATTCTGTGACTGTTTGTTCCTACTCTACCTGCTATTGCTCTTTTACTTTATATGTGCCCACTCGGCCTATGATACCTACTGGGTACCTTATACTTCGCATTTGGTGCTCACCCTGCCCTCTGCATCTTCTGGTGCAGATCCTAGCATGGGCCATCGCTGTTAGTGCGTTGGAGACTCGTGCGGGGTGCAGTTTTTTGGATCATCCAGGCTGAGGGTGAGCTCTTGGCATTCAGAGTTTGACTTCAGTTATCCTTGGTGTATTTTGTACTCTTATAGTTTCATAGACATTGTGTATATATGACTTTTGGACCTTTGTACTCCTGATGTAGTTCGGCTCTTATACGCTTTGATACTAGGTTTTGGGTTGGTTTAGATTTCGCTTGTTTATATCTTTCTTGTATTTATTTTTTTCTCATTATGCCCTTGCTTCCGCTTATGTATCGAATCTTTCGCTTAAACTATTAGAAGGTAGCCCATTACTAACCGTTCTGGGCTACGGGGATTGGTTTGCCTACTGGGGGGTTGTAGGTGCCATCATGACTGAGAAATCGGGTCGTAACAAGTAAGACGTAGAAAAATATTTTCTTTTCTTTTTATACATTAAGACGTAGAAAAAATATTTTCTTTTCTTTTAATATATCGAGACGTAGAAAATTATTTTCTTTTCTTTTAATACATTAAGATGTAGAAAAATATTTTATTTTTTTAAATATATTAAGATGTAAAAAAAAAAATTTCTTTGGGATAATGGTTCTTGTTCTTTTCAATATATAATTCAAATGGGTTTTGAATAAGAATGGGTTGGGTTGGGTGTTTTTAAAATTTTATTTATTAGAATTAAAATTAAAAAAGAGTGAAAAAGAGTGGAGCTCATAGAAAAAGACCGTATTTTGGCCATGTAATTTTTGTGTTAGCTTACCCAAAGTTTAGTTATTTTTCTACGTCTCAATATATCAAAAGAAAAGAAAATATTTTTCTACGTCTTAATGTATTAAAAATAGTAATATATTTTTCTACATCTTAACATATTAAAAGAAAAGAAAAATATTTTTCTTTGGAAATAATGGTTCTTGTTCTTTTTAATATATTTTTCAAATGAGTTTTGGATCGAGACGCGCTGGGTTGAGTTTTTTTAAATTTTTTATTTATTATATTTAAAATTAGAAAAGAGTGAAAAAAGTGGGGTTCATAGGAAAAGTTATCGTATTTCAGCCATGCAATTATTGTGTTAGTTTACCCAAAATTTAGTTATTTTTGTGTAAGAAAAAATAGTTAAGTTATTTTTGTGAAAAAAGTGATAGTTAATTTATTTTTGTGTAAGAAAAGATAGTTAAATTACTTTTGTGAAAAAAAGTGATAGTTAAGTTACCATTTGTGAAATTTAACCCTAATCATCCTCAACATTATAACTATACACACCCACACATTACGCCAAAACAAAAACCCCAACAACTTACACACTCCTGCCCAGCAACATTATAACCCTATACAATTACACAAACACAAAACAGAAAAACAAGAAAAGAAACAGAGAGAGAACTAGAAAGAACAAAGTGAGTTTCGAGGTTTGTTCGTGGTTTCGAGTTTGTGGCTCTTGAAAGTTAGCTATTTGTTAACTTTAAAATCAGTAGATTATAGCGGTTTCGTTGTGGGTTAATTCTCACAAAAGGTAATCCCCAATCTTCTTATATAGTTTAATGTGATGATTATATAATACATGACTCCAATATTACAAAGTTGATCATATTTTACATGTAAGTATTTAACCGGTTAATATTCTTTCAGGGTAGGACAGGAATTATGTCGAGATTCTTGTACCGTTTAGAGTAAATCGGTCTAACATGATAATAGACACCAATATTATTCGTTGGAGTTATGGTAATCTTTTGTTGCGGAACTTTGTCAATTAAATACGTTGTTAATGAAATAGGAATTATTTAAATCAATTATAGGAAAAGGTTAGCATGAAATTGCTTTAAATCTATTATTTTCCAAATTCTCATTACTGATCATATAATATAGTACTAATCACGTGCTGGTTTTCATGTCTAATCTCACATGTTTATGTTATGAATATGTTAAGTCCATATTAAATTGATTGAAAAACTGAGTTTTTTTTACATTAATTGACGAAGAAACTTTTCTTTTTCTCCTTGAAATTAATTCATAGCAAGACTAAGACGAGTTTTTTCCTATAAGCTAATCAACATAATATATCAAAAGAGAAAAAAAATTAATTTAAGCCAATATAAGTTGATAAAGTGACTGTGCTAGAACCACGGGACTCAAGGGATGCCTAACACCTTCCCCTCGGTCAACAAAATTTCTTACTTAGATTTCTAGCTTGCAGACCAATTTTAAAGAGTCAAACATTACTTTTGATTAGGGATATAATAAGGTGACTTAAAACACAAAAACTCAATTTCAAGTGGCGACTCTGAATAAAAATAAAATAAATAATCCCTTTTTAAAATGTCATTTTTATTGGAAAAACCCTAAAAATCACTTAAGCGAGGAAAGAAAAAAAAGGGGTGTGACAGATGGCGACTCCGCTAAGGATAACAGAATTTGAGCTTCTATATTGACTTGTATTTGACTTTTATCAATTTTTGAAATATTGTGTTTTTTGGCCTAATATGCTATTTGTCCGCTATTTACTGCTTTGATATTATTTGAACTGCAATATAAACTGTTTTCTCTCACACACCCATCTGAGTCTTCTGGAAGATATTTTATATTCAGAGATGCAGTTTACGCTCTCGAGCCTTGAGATACTAGAGATGCGACAATACTCATGGAAATGATTTTATAGTCACACATATTTTAGGATGGGAAGGACCAATAGTTAGGCTGGAAAGCCCTGCTACCGGTATGATGCCCCTTTCCAACTTGAGTTGTCCACTTGTTTTACAGCCAGTCTAGACACTTACTCCATCAGAAGTTAAACCTAGCAGAAAAACCTCATACAATGATTACCATCAATACATTACACTTTATCTGCATCATGTGCATTTAATTTAGTGAGGCTCGGCATAAAAGTCGAGCCAATCTACAACAGGTAATCCTTTTAAAGACCACAATGTTTATTTTTATATGCTATCTGAAATGTATTCATTTGGAAGACTTTTTCATGTTGACAGACTTTAAGATGATCAAAAGAATAAGAAAAAAGAAGATTTATCTTTTGATTTTTCTTTAAAAAGGGGAGAGAAAATTCGTTTGAAACAAAATTTTGAAAATCATTAGATGTTTTTTGTTTTTTTCTAAAAAGGAAAAGTTAGACTGTCCCTTCTAATTTCATGAACTATGCACATTTAATTCTCATCACCTTGGTGAGATACGTAGGCAATCCTCCTTGAGTTCGGTGATCCTTATTCAAAATTTTAATTTTTTTCTTAATCCTTATTAAAAAAAATTTAAATAAAATTTCTTATTCATATTACAAGTTCCACGAACTCTACACATATGATTCTCACATAGATGAGATATGTAGACATTCCTTCTCGAGTTTGGTGATCTTTATTCAAAGTTCTAATTTTTTTAACTCCTTATTCGAAAAGTTCAAAAAGAGAGTTTTATTCCTTAGTCGAAAATCCAAAAAAAAAAAGATGTTTGATTTCCGTCTGCATGAATTATGTAATGATCTGATTGATGTTCATCATGATATGTAGGCCACCCCCAATAGGGTTCAATCAAAATACTTCAAAACTAATAAAGGAAAAATAATATGCGAACTACTAAATAAGAAGAGCGTTAAAATAAAAAGACGGTATGAGACACGAAAGCTTTCGAAGCTCATTTTAGAAATAAAAATAAATTTAGGTGTATGGCATATAACGTGTGATTAAATCTATAAAATACTAAACCCTAATATATTTATTTTAGAGAGAGAGAAACCTAAAGATGGTTGGTTTATGGTTAAGCTGGCATTTCATACATACAACATAAGGTTAGAAAGAATAAGGAAAATAACCAACAAAGATGGGACAAAATCTAATAACGAAGAAGCCCGAAGTCAGTTGATTCCACTGGAATCCACATTAATGGAGGAGATAAGGTTATTGAGACAACAAGTTGCTGAAATGTACCAAGTCTGGATAAATAGACAAGTGCCTCCCTCTTCAATCCCCAGACTTTCTAGCATGACAACTCCAATTTTAACTCAGGCGCAAATAAGTGATCCACTTTACCCACCTGAGTTCACCCCACATTCTAACGTGTCTAGAGAAGTAGGGACCTCTACCATGTGCTCTCCAAATGCATCCCTCATAAAAAATCCACTTTTTATTCTCGCGATACAAATTACTACAGGCCCTCAACTGAAGCTGATATAAAATAGGCAAAAGAGCAGAGAAAGAAGGTTTGGAAGTTGTCAAAGTTAGTTCCCCACATTCTCGAGTCTTTTATCAAATACCGATATAATTGATAACACTCAAATAACACTCTTTATACAGAGATAAAGGCGATCGTCAAAGCAAAATAAAATTTATAAAGCCAACAGAGTCGGGGTTGATCCCACAAAGAAATAGTTGAGTTGCCTATAAGATTGTCGTATATCAATCATCAATAGAGTAGTCGTTTAAACAACAATGAAAGTAAAAAGGGGAGAAATCAGAGAATTGGGAAATCTGTCGTAATTCACAATTCAAGCAAAACAATATAATAAAATGAAATTTGTATCAAGAGAGAGGATGACAAGGGATGTGATCCGGTGGAATTCAAACATGAGACAAGGTACTTGTTCAATTGTGCAAATTCTTAATAAACGATACGGGTAGTATTGATTTTAGTTATATTTGTCAATATCTCGATTCGACAAACATATTTCCTATGGTCTTTATTCAAGCACCATGGTTTCAACAATAACCAACCAATTTTAGCTTGGGGATGTCACACTATTTCTAGCTTAAACTCTTAAATGGGTATTTTTTTTAGCAAATTGAGCTATTTCTAGCCTCAATCTAAATGGAAATTCCAAGTACCCAATAGTGTATTCTCATCCAAAATTATGAACCTCTTTCTCAAGCAAAAACACAATCAAGTAATTTCAATCAATGTTTGCAACCATTAATTTTAGAGTTAAAACATGGAGAATTCACTAGACTCATATCAATTTAGCAATAATAAGCATACTTAAATAAGACCCATACCTAAATTCAAATACCCATTATCAACACACCCCTAGAAAAGAAGACTAGCCACTCATGCTAAAGGAATTAGAGAAGATACCAATTGGGTAGTTAAATTTTCCTTTCATTAAAGAAGCTAATAACCAATATCGAAACTCAATAATACAAAAATGGTGAATCCAAGGTTGAAGATGGAGAGAATGGAGTAAAACCTCTATATTTTCATGGAAGAGAAAACATGTTCAATACTTTAAAACTATCAAAAACTCTGAAAAACTATGTAAAACTATGCCTAAATTGGGTTTTAGAAGGTTCTCAAATCGTCACATAAAAGTGGACAAAAATTTCCCTCGGGAGCTGTATGCCACGACGTGTATTTAGCATGTCTCATTGTGTGCATCGCAAAGCTCTGTCCCAGCAGACCAGTGACTCCATCCAAACTTCGGGTGTTGTGCAAAGTGGGGTGCGAACCGCACCAGGCATTATGCGTGTCGCACGACGACCGCACCCCTTAGCAAATTCTTCTTCTTCTTCCATGGATCTTCATGCAGATGGAGGTGCGGACTAAACCAGGCATTGTGCGTGTCCTATGGTGGCCGCACCTCTCGGCATATTCTTCATCTCTCTTGATCAACTTTGCACTTCAACTCTTTTTGAGCTCTTTTGGGTCGAATTACTTATTTTCTACTTTTGACCAAGAGTACCTGCATTCATATCAATAAAGGCCATAAGAACCTCTAAATCTCATAAAAACATGACAATAATTCATGATTAAAAAGGCTCAATAAGTTGGTAGATTACTGACTTATCAATGATGAACATAAAATTTGTCTAACCAAAGCGATGAAGATGAAATATGCCAAGGTTTCAGGGAAAATGTTTTACAGGGTTAATGTGATTATGATTGGTGAATGCCTTAGTCATGCAGATATGCATCATATTGTCAGACATCAAGATCACCAACTGGGAAGCCACTCCTCTCCCCATAAAAAAGGGGTCTTGGTAGTTAATTTTGTTGCTTTTCTCTTTCTTTTGGATTATTCTTAGGGTTATAATCTGAATATTTTAGTTGATCTACTTTGATGTTAACCCTTGTATCCTTTCCAATTCAAGAAAATTCCAGTTTCATAATTAATTTTATCTTTTCCTCTTTTCTAATTTTGTTATTTCCTCTCATTTTAGTTCTGTTAATACTAACTTTAATTAGATGACATGCATGCATAATTCACGTTAAGATCTTGAAAAGTTATCTAATCTCGAAATAACAAATCACATGGTTGATGAGTATGATGAAGATGAAGCTTTTGAAGAAGTAAAAAAGGGATTGGATCAATTTGAGAATAGACCCAAACATAATTTAAATAAAACTAAGGCAATTAACTTGGAAACTCCTGAAAAAGCTAGGAAAACAAAGATAAGCATTTACACTGAACAAAAGACCATAGATGACATTATCCAGGCTTTGTTTGAATACAAAGATATTTTTGCTTGGTCTTATGATGATATGCCTGGTTTGAGTGTTGATTTGGTGGTCCAAAAACCACCCACATACCCTGATTTCCTGCCAATCCAACAGAAGGAAAGAAAGTTCAAAGCAAACGTGAGCGATAAGATTAAAGAAGAAATTATGAAGCAATTGAGTGCCAATGTGATCAAGGTCATTTGATGCACCATATGGTTGACGAATGTTGTTCCTATACCAAAAAAGGATGGTAAAACCAGGGTTTGCCTTGACTATAGGGATCTCAATGAAGCAAGTCCTGAGGACAATTTTTCCTTACCCAACATCCACATCCTGGTTGGTAATTATGCCAAATATGAGATCCAATATTTTGTGGATTGTTATGCCGGGTATCACCAAATTTTAATGGATGAAGAGGATGCTGAAAAGACCATTTTCACTACTCTATGGGTACTTATTGTTATAGGGTCATGCAATTTTGTTTGAAGAATGCAGGAGAAACTTATATGAGAGTTATGACTACTATCTTTCACGATATGGTGCATAAAGAAATTGAGGTACATGTCAATGATATGATCATTAAGTCTAAGACCCAAGCTGACCATGTGCATGACCTAAGAAAGTTCTTTAAAAAATTACTAAAGTATAATCTCAAGCTTAATTCATCCAAGTGTGCATTTGGAGTTCTGTCTAGAAAACTTTTGGGTTTTGTAGTGAGTTGAAGAGGCATTGAATTGGATCCCTCTAAGATCAATGCCATTTGGGAATTGCCTCCCCCGAAGAACAGAACTTAAGTTATGAGTTTTCTTGGGAGGTTGAACTATATTAGTAGGTTCATCGCTCAGCTTACCACCATATGTGAGCCCATATTCAAGTTGCTGAAAAAGGATGTTATTGTCAAGTGGACAAGCGAGTGTCAACTTTTGACAAGATCAAAGAATATCTCTTTATGCATTCACAGGGTACGACATTCCCTGATTGTATTTTAGGAAAAAAAACCCTATATTTTTCATGTCTTCACAGGGTACGACATCCCTTGGTTACATTTTAGGGCACAAAACCCCCTATATCTCCTTATGTCTTTACAGGGTACGACATTCCCTAGTTGCATTTTAGGGAACAAACCCCCCTATATTTTATGTCTTCACAGGGTACAACATCTCCTAATTGCATTTTTAGGAAACTAAAACCCCTATCTCTTTTCATGTCTTCACAGGGTACAACATTCCCTGGTTGCCATTTTAGGAAGCAAAAACCCTATTTTCTTTTTCAAAGTCTTCACAGGGTACGACATTTACTAGTTCAATTTTAGGGCACAAAAATTCCTATACCTTTTTATGTCTTCACAAGGTACAACATTCCCTGGTTGCCATCTTAGGAAGCAAAAATCCTATTTTTCATTTTCATGTCTTCACATGGTACGATATTCTCTGGTTGCTATTTTTGAAAACAAAATCTTATTTCCTCTCTTTTTCATGTCTTCACAGGGTACGATATCCCCTAGTTCCATTTTACAAAAAAATATTATTTTTCAAATCTTTCATAGGGTACAACATTTCTTGGTTGCTATTTTTGGAAACAAAATCCTATTGTCATGACCCAAAATTGGGCCGTGATGGCGCTTACTAAAACCCCCAGTAGGCAAGCGAACCCAAGAATATGGTGCTACTCTAAACAGTTAAATAAGGGAGCGAAAGTGAAAAACATAAAGATATAGGGGCCAACAATATAGATACATACCAACAGTACAAAATATACAAAAATGACCCTAAAGTGACCAGGAGGATGAACATATACAAGACCAACCCCAGACCTGGTGTCACCGGTACAAGAGCATCTAAAGTATGGGATAATGCTATACAATAAGAGTTGTCTATCAAAAATACAAAAACATAGACAAAAATGTAGATGGAAAGCAGTAAAAGTCTCCAAACGCCGGGAGCTCACCTTGATCCAAACAACATCTGGCCACAAATGAGAAAATGATCACCAAGGGTGGCTCGTATTAGGTGCTGCATTAGAAAAAGATGTAGAAGTATAGTATGAGTACCAAAATAATAAGTACCCAGTAGGCATCATAGGCCGACCGAACTCAGAAAGATAATATATATTAAAAGACACAAGAAAGTAAACTAGCTATAGGGATCCACCTAAATCTAGTTATCAACAGAAAATAGAACTATCTAAACTGACGGTGAAGATAATAATGATAATCAAAGGCAACAGACAATTCAAGTACACTCAAGAAAATGCAATGTATCGTGAGATGATATGATGTAGAATGTGGCCAATACAAAAATATAAAAACCCAGTATCTGGTGCCCCGGGCGCTTAAAATTTAACCTCGGACTCATCAACATATGCATAAAAGTAAAACCCAGATATGTGCTTATTGGGCCACTCAGAATCGTGCATCAGACTCATCAATAGAAAATTAAATAGAGAAAAGGTCCGAAAATATCCCCCGTACCCGCATAAATAGTGGTACTTTCCTTTCTTTCGAAAACCAGTGGTTAAGTAGAAAATCTCAAGTTTGAACCAAAATCCCATATTTCTTTCATTTCCAAACCATTTCCATGTAATGCAGTATGAATATGATGCCAAATTTAGAGAATATCATATACTTATAAGCAACAAGGGTAAAACACCCTCCAAACAAGGCAACTAACCTTGAACTCTGTCTGATCCACGCTATGGCCTTGGGCCCACAGTTACACAATAACGGTAATAAATGAGTGGAAATGGTACTTAAGAAAGAAAACAAGTAAAAGCACCTACTTTGCCTCTAAAACCTCCTAAATTATTCTAAGAATTCTAGCTAGCCACAACAAATCTACAAGCTCCTAAACTAAGGGTAAACATGATATTGCTATTCTACAGTCCCGAAAATGGCCAAAGATAAGCAGAAAACATGATTTAAGCCTAATTTCAACCTAAAACCTAGCCTAACGTTCATGCAACTCATAACATATAAAACCTAACTAAGCCAGGTCTAAGATAAATAAATCGTAACCTACCTTAGGGGTGAACTGCAAGAACGAACCATTAATCGCGTGGCTTCCCCTTCCAAAAAGCCTTAGAACACTGCCATCCTATCATAAACATAATTTAGGTGTCAAGACAAGAAGAATGACACCCATATTGCTATACAGAAATTTGAGCCAGAAATCGGGTTGAAAAATGACCCTCGGGGCCAGTGCAATAAAATAGAAAATAAATTTCACAATTATGTATGCAACAGGTTTATAAATCCATGCCCAAAATTTGAGCGCAAACGAAGTCATTTTGGGCCCCAAAAAAGCCTGAAAAGTCTACTTGATCAAAGGACATATACAACGAATTTGATGGAATTTAAACTGAAGATAACATAATTTAAATGACGAAAAAGGAGGAGGGGATTAAGGGGGACTTACCAGAATGATAAGGGATGAAAATTGATGCTATGACTAGCTTCAAGCTCTTAACAATGGAAGATTTTCAGAATTAAGGAGGAGAAAACAAAGTGGAAAACATATATATAGCTGCTGGCCAGGCCTATGCGCACGCGGGCAGCCCACCGCGAATGCAGTCTCACGCAGGTGGCCTGGCACACGCGCATATGAAGGGTAAGTGGAGGCAAGTCCAGGCCCCTCTCTTGCGTGCATGCAGGCTGGCCACCACACACGCGGGCACATATAGGCGTCCTGTGCTACGCATTGGTGAAGGCAAAGGCAGGCGATGAACGATGCCTCTTCTTCGCGCACGCAGCCACCCCTCGAGTAGGCGAAGGGTTGGGCACTGCTGTAGCAACAACCAGCAAAACCAACAACTTTGTAACTTAAAAAGTCAACGAATGGACCCTCAGGATTTATTCGGGTCCCGCAAATGCAAACAAACTATGCTATCCTACCTAAAATGGTATTTCAGACTCAACAAAATTGACAAAAGTTTTAATGGAGATTTTTTAATGAAAAGTTGGCCCCACACAATAAAATCCAACTTTTACCAAAAAGGAACCAAATAACCCAAAATGAGTTTGGATTCTTCGAGACCCAAACCAAATGTTCTTGTAGCCAAAGTCAATATTCCAGAGCTAACAGTGCTGATAGAAGTCCCATACGAGGTCGTCTTCTCCAAATATTGACCAAAGTCAACTCTATCAGCTTTAAAAGTTTTAAAATAAGGAAATAGGCTTAAAACACAAACAAACTGCTCGGGAACCGAATTGTCAATCCCGACAAGTCATAAAGGACCTGTAGCTGCTGTGGAAAAGCTCAAAATGTAGAAAAAGTATGAAAAACAAGAAAATGACCTAGAGGGTCATTACAACATCCACTACTAAAATGACTTTTGTCCTCGAATGTCAAAGCAAAGGAAGTACCTGAAGGCTCTAAAAGGTGAGGATAGATGGTTCGCATATCAGTCTCGATCTTTCAAGTAGCCTCCTTGACAGGACGATGCTGCCACTAAACCTTAACTGATGGAATCTCATTGTACCTCAACTTACTTACCTGTCTGTCCAAAATAGCAACTAGCTCTGCCTCAAAGGCTAGAGACTCATCCAACTGAACCAAATCCCACTGAAGCACATGAGACTCATTCAGAACATATCACCGCAGCATAGAAACATGGAAAATGGGATGAACACCCGAAAGAGCAGGAGGCAGGGCCAACTCATAAGCAACCTCCCCAATGAGATGAAGGATCTCAAATGGCCTAATAAACCTAGGACTAAGCTTGCCCTTCCTCCCAAACCTTATCACGCCCTTCATGGACGACACCCAAAGGAACATACAACCACCAACCATAAACTCTAAGTCTTGAACATTCCAATCAGCATAACTCTTTTGCCTACTGTAGGTAATGCGAAGTCTCTCATGAATGACCCAAACTCTGTCCATAGAATCACAAAGAAAATCAGTACCTCATGGTCAAACCTCAAAAGCATCAAACCAATCCACTAGAGATCTACACCGTCTACCATACACAACCTCAGATGGAGCCATCAGAATACTGGAATGGTAACTATTATTATATGCAAACTCTGCCAAGTCTAAGAACTGGTCCCAGTGACCTTCGAAATCAATAACAAAAACCTGCAACATATCCTTCAAAACCTGAATAGTATGCTCCAACTGACCATCAGTCTGCGGGTAAAAGGCAGTGCTAAGCTCAACTCTGGTACCCAAATCTCTCTAAGTAGACCTCTAGAAACACGAAGTAAATTAAGTACCACGGTCAAAAAATATAGAAACTAACACCCATTGCAAATAGACAATCTCATGGATCTAGATCTGGCCAACCTCTCAGAATTATATGAAGTCTGAACCGACAGAAAGTGAGCAGACTTTGTCAACCTATCCATGATGACCCAAATAGCATCAAATCTCCATTAAGTACATGGCAAGCCTACTAAAAAGTCCATAACTATCTGCTCTCATTTCCTATCCGGAGTGGGTAGCCTTTGAGTTAAACCACCTGGCCTTTAGTGCTCAAACTTCACCTGCTGACAGTTCAAGCACCTAGACACAAAATCTAAGATATCCCTCTTTATCTCATACTACAAGTAGTGCTGCCTCAAGTCATGATACATCTTAGTTGCCCCAGGATGAATAGAATACCTAGAATGATGAGCCTACTCTAAGATCAACCTGACTAAATCACCAACTCTAGGAACGCAAATACGAACCTCAATCCTCAGAACACCCTTTGAATATAAGATCTCCTTCCTAGCCTTACCTCTCAACACCTTATCACAAATTATCCTCAACCTTACATCATCAAACTGTTATGCCTGAATCTGCTCTAACAAGGAAGATCTAGCCTCAACACAAGCAAGAATACGACCCAACTTAGAAATATCAAGTCTAACCAACCTGTTAGAAAATGACTGGATATCCAAAGCTAAAGGTTGCTCTTTTGCTACTAAGAATGCAATTCTACCCATACTCACTGCCTTTCGGCTCAAGGCATCCGCTACCATATTTTCCTTGCCCGAGTGATAAAGAATGGAGATGTCATAGTCCTTTAGTAGCTCCAACCACCTGCACTTTCTCAAATTTAGATCCTTCTGGCAGAAGATGTACTGAAGACTATGATAGTCAGTGAAGATCTCACAATGCATGCCATACAGATAACACCTCCAAATCTTCAATGCAAAGACCACTGCCTCTAACTTCAAGTCATGGGTGGGGTAGTTTCTTTCGTGAACCTTCAGCTATCTAGAAGAGTAAGCAATAACTTAGACCTGCTACATAAATACACAACCCAACCCAACCCAACACAGAAAGTATCACAATACACTGTAAACCCTCAGCCCTCAACTAGAAGAGTAAGAATGAGAGACAAAGTCAATAAGTCCTTGAGCTTCAGAAAGCTCGCCTCATACTCATCAGACCACTGAAAAGGGATATTCTTCTGAGTCAATCCAGTCAATAGAGCTACTATCGAAGAAAACCCCTCCACAAATCATCTATAATAACCTGCCAACCCAATTAAACTATGAACCTTGGTAGGAGAAGTAGGCCTAGCCCAATCACGAACTGCCATAATATTCATTGGATCCACCACAATCTCGTCCTTGGACACCACATGCCCCAAGAATTCCACAGACTCAAGCCAAAACTCACACTTAGTGAATTTAGCATATAACTAATGGTCTTACAAGGTCTAAACTACAACTCTCAGATGCTAGTCATGCTTCTCTCTACTCCTCGAATATACCAAGATGTCATCAATGAACACGATAATGAAGGAATCCAGGAAATCTCTTAACACCCAATTTATCAACTCCATAAATGCTGCTAGGGCATTAATCAACCCAAAATACATGACTAAGAACTCATAATGGCCATATCGAGTCCTAAATGCAGTCTTTGGGATATCTGCAGCCCTAATCCTCAATTGATGATAACCGGACCTCAAGTCTAGCTTAGAGAACACTGTTGCACCCTGTAGCTTGTCAAATAGATTACCAATACATGACATCATACCTACTCTTAACGGTCACCTTATTCAACTGCCTATAGTCAATACACATACACATGGACCCATCCTTCTTCTTCACAAATAGAATAGGATCACCCCATAAAGACACACTAGGCCTAATAAACCCTCTACTCAAAAAGTCTATCTTAGAGAGCTTAGCATACAACATCTAATCTTAAAGCACCTGAAGCACTGCTTAGAGATGGTCTATGTTCAACCTTTGACTATGAATATACCAAAATATCATCAATAAACACGACGATAAACAACTCTAAATATGGCATGATATACTATACTTCATGTCCATAAATACTGCTCGGGAATTTGTTAACCTGAAAGACATCACAAGAAACTCAAAATGGCCATATCTGAACCTGAAGCCTATCTACCCGGCATCCTACAATTGGTCAATAAAACCCATCAATCGTTGGTAGTCAATATTTGTTCTTTATAGTCATCTTATAAATTTTCAGTAGTTTATACACTTCTGTAATGAGTCACCCTTCTTTTGCACAATAACACTGGTGCACCGCACAGTGATGCACTAGGCCTAATCAAGCCCTTATCTAATAAATCTATTAGTTATTCCTTCAATTTCTTCAGTTCTGATGGTGTAGTTCTATATGAGGGCATTGATATCGATTGGGCATCTGGTAATATATTGATAGCAAAATCAATCTCTCGTTCTGGGGGAATACAAGAGAAATCATCTTGAAACACATCTAGAAACATATTAACTACTAGAATAGATTGAAAAATTTGTGGCTTAGCATCAACATCCTGAACTTAAACTACTTTTGGCATTGCTGCATTACCCTTCCACTCCCAAACTATTTCCACTAGAATGTGGAACCTAACAGTCTTCGCTCGATAGTCAACATTAGCATAACAAGATGACAACCAATCTATGCCCATAATAATATAAAAGTCAAGCATCTATAGCTCTTATCAGGTCTATAGAGGTCTGACAACCAATAATCTCTACTATATAATCTTGTTAAACCCAATAGGCAATAATAGAGTTGCCAACTAGGGTAGACATAAAAAAACGGTTGCTGCAATGGCTCTAGTACTATACACAACTTACCATAAAGTAATAGAGTAACATACGATAATGTGGATCCTAAATCTATCAAAGCATAAACAAAAGTGTGAGCAAACACTCACTGTACTTGTCATAATATCTGACGATGACTCTAAATCTTGGTGACCTATCAGTGTATAAGTGCAATTTTGGCCACTACCAAAACTAGATTCTTCACCTCAGCCTTGACCTCTACCTGATGAAATTTGGGACCCATGCTCGACAGGATATACTAAGGAAGATGATCCTATTATGAATTTGTCCCTCTGTCTTGAACCCCGTTGGTCCCTTAACAAACAATATCTTTTTATATAACCTCTTGGCAACAAAAATAGCATATTTTGGTGCCCCGACGGTATCGCTCGGTATGTTTTTATTGCATGTATCACAATGTAGCACAACTAATCTAAATGTCTCTGGGACCCTGTACTACTGCAATCCTAGTGCTCATAAGCTCTCTCTCATATTTGAATGCACCCGATGATCCAACCTGCTCTGGTACCATGTTTGTCACACCCTAAACTCGAGGGGTTCAATTGGCACCTAATGCCAAAACTTAGGACAAAGCCGACCCTACTAAACCACTTGGCAATGGCGCATAGCAGCCACATAGAATCAAGAAAACAAACAAGTATACCTCGGCTTAAAAATTATTCCTCCGCTGGCTAGGCCCCTATTGACAGCTCTGCAAAGAAAATAACTACTCCCAATTGTTCATGTAAAGCAATAAGTAGGTAGCACATAAGTCATGTTTGGATTGTTGAGACTGCCATGATATCTAGGAAAGTATAAACACTATATGGGCCATCGAGGCCATCATGATCTCTATACTAAAATTAAAAACATGAATATGTAATGTAAACTAGGAAAATGAGCCGCTAAACTGCCAACACAACAACCACAAGGCCCAACTGGCTAACAAGCTATAACTAATAAACATACAAGGCCAAAATGGCCACTATCGTAGCTATGCAACCCAACTAACTAGTTTGCAAGCCTTTATAGATATAATACTTTGTGGGACAAGGACCCAACCTACCCAAAATCTATAAAAAGCAAAAATACAAACCTCTGAGACTCTGGTGACCCCTGGAAGGAAAGGAGTCAACCAACCCACTGAAAGATCATCTATGCTACCCTACAGGTCTATCTGGTCATCAGTCAGAACCTGCATGCATGAATGCAGCACCCCCAGGCAATGGGGCATTAGTACAAAATAATGTACCAAGCATATAAGGCAAACTAAAAACTAAAACTAAAGTGTAAGGACTGAACAAAAGGGCAGGATTAAAACATAAGTACAATAACTTACCTTCCTACAATAAGATACCATCTAAAGCACATAGCAAGTAATAACCTTACCTAGCCCCCATAAGCTCGGCAGGTACAAACAACATATAATCTCCATAAGTCCTAACAAGCGCAAACAGTCGCTAAATACCCATTATAGCCCCTTTACCTGGACCCCTATAGGTACAGTCTGCCTGGCCCAAAGGCACGATAATATATTGTAACTTCTTCCCCGTTTGTAAAATTTGCCTATCCTATAGGTACGGTCTACCTGACCTGAAGGAATGGTAATAGTAATCAAAACAAGCTCATATGCAACAACTAGATGATAATAATAGCACAACAATAACAAATAATCACAGACGACCTCAATACAATCATAACATGTTTTTCTGGGACGCTAACTAAGGAATAGAGTGCTGCTGCTAGACACTATATCATATTGTGGTAGCAAACTTAATGGTATAAGGCTACAGTCAAATAATGACATTATACAAGCTATAACAAGCTTAAGCCTTTAGCTCATGCCAGAAAGTGAAAAGGAAGCCTTAACATACCTTTTAATCGAAGCCCCAAAGGTGTCTCTATGAAGCTTGACCAATAAAGGTAATGCAACAATTGCTAGAATCGATAAGGCTGCAAGAACGACCCACATACAATTGATAAAGCATTAAGGTCATCACTACAACCAACCCTCTCTAAATGAATAAATGACATCATAATTTCTACCAAACCAACATCTAATAACCACAACAAAAAGCTATCAGCATCTCACAAGAGCGGCGAGCTCCCGAGGAAATATAACAAGGCATACTTTATGCTGCTCAATTCAACAACTGTCATATGTGACTCCAATAAGAATTAAACCAACCCCCAGTCCCTCCAACATCTTAACACCATCAATATACAACAACAATAGCACAACTCAATAAGACAAAGGGGCTGCCCGGAGCCACAGTATCAAATATACCACTTCCTGGCTCGAAAATCTACGAAATGACATAAAAACATAAAAATACAAGGGATACAATTGGTGGAAACTTACCTTTATAAAAAGATTTTATTTATCAACCACCAATAAACTTCCTCAAATGGTCAACATAATTCCACTGCCACAACACTATGAAAACACTCAAAAATAAACCTTCTATCGTAGGAATAATTTCAAACTTAAAGCCATGAAAGTCTAGGCAAAGTAGTTGTACAACCTTACCTCAAAGTAGACGCATATCTTACCAAACATAGAAAATAGATTTCAGACGAAAATCCTTCAACCACCATGAAAAATGATAAGAAATGGCATAAGCTAATGCTTGCGACAAGGATAACACTTTTCCAAACTTGGGGCAAGGATGAATCAAGCTGGAAGGTGTTTTCTTACCTAGAAGTGCTTGGAACCCTTAACCATATCTGCTGGATGTTTTTATCTCCAGAATATATTAAAACGAAATGTTATTAAGTACAAAGGCCCCTTTTAAAGGCAGCCAAACCCGACCCGGATCCGTGACCCAGGTTACCCGGACAGTCCGCAATAAAACAATCATAAGTTCTTACTCTGGTGTTGGTTGGATGAACAGTTTGATGTGTTGAAAACTAGACTCATAGACCTACGATTTGGTAGATCGAGGGCCTTCTAAATCTTTATATATTAGGATAAATTGTTCAAGACATTTGATCCAAAATTTCAGAGAATATTAGAGCAACTTATGATTATTTTTTTTCATCTTTTATTTTGCAACTTGCTTGACTTTAAAACTTCACATATGACTATTGTGCAATTAATGTACCTCAAAAAAAATCCTTCCTAATATATTAAGAACTCTTAGTCTTATCTCTAAAGCACAAATTAAACTAAACATTCAAATAGGTGGGTTGTATCGGTCCAAGGGTTAAAAGTTGTACTAAGTTCTAACCTTGGACCCAACTTTTCATGCAACTTCTGTAAAAAAATAGAAGTAAACTCGGTACCCCTATCCAAAATAATAAAGATAGGCACCCCATTTAATCGAATTACTTCCTTGAGGTAAACCTTGGTTAACTTCACCGCATTATAAGTCACCTAAATAG
The DNA here is from genome assembly GCA_003996215.1 of Jaltomata sinuosa. Lineage (NCBI taxonomy): Eukaryota > Viridiplantae > Streptophyta > Magnoliopsida > Solanales > Solanaceae > Jaltomata > Jaltomata sinuosa. Next base: position 940,977 of record QJPP01000225.1, on the reverse strand, counting down.
GAACAAAGTGCGCAGACTTTGTCAACCTATCCATAATAACCCATATTGAATTGTACTTTTCCAAAGTCTTGGGAAGACCAACCACAAAATCCATGACTATGCTCTCTCACTTTCATTAAGAAATGGGCATTCACTGTAGAGTACCACGAGGCTTCTAGTGCACATACTTTACTTATTGCCAGTTCTGACACTAAACCATAAAATCTACTATATCTCTTTTCATTCGACCCACCAATAGTGCTGCTTCAAATCACGATACATCTTTATCACACTAAGATGTATGAAATATTTCGAATAGTGAGCATATGCTAAAATAGTAGGAATTAAATCATCCACATGAGGCATATAAAATCGCCCCTTGATTTGAATAACACCCTCATCATTTATGATGGCCTCTTTGGCCTCACCCTACAAAATGTTTTCGCCAATTTTACCCAACTTAGAATCCTCGAATTTCTTAGCCTTAATCTTCTCAAGAAATGAGGACCTAGCCTCAACACATGCTAATAATCCACCCCTCTTGAACACTTCAAGCATCATGAAACTGTTCGCTAAAGTCTGAATCTCTCTAGAAAATGGACGTCTAGTAGCCTTTAAATAACCTAAGCTACCTATACTTTCAGACTTCCTACTCAATGCATTGGCTACTATATTAGCCTTACTTGGATGGTACAAAATGGTGATATCATAGTCCTTCACCAACTCCATCCACCTCCGCTGCCTCAAGTTCAAGTCTTTCTGTGTGAAAACATATTGTAAGCTACAATGGTCTGTGAACACTTCACAATGAATCCCATGTAAATAACGCCTTCATATTTTAAGAGCAAAAACTAAAACAGCCAACTATAAGTCATTTGTAGGATAATATTTCTCATGCATTTTCAATTGCCTCAAAGCATAAGCAATAACATTCTTTTCCTGCATCAACATAACACCTAAACTAGATTGTGTGGCATCACAATAAATAATAGAATCCTTACCCTCCACTAGCAAGGCAAGAATAGGAGTGATAGTCAATAAGGTCTTGAGCTTTTGAAAGCTCTTCTCATATTTATCTGACCAATGGAAATGTACCTCCTTCTGAGTTAGACACGTCAGATAAGTAGAAATAGATGCAAATCTAATGTGTCGTGGTTTTACAGTACTTTCCACGCTTAAAACATGGGATTGTTATATGTTCTTTAGCACTTATTAGTAGATATAATGTGTTTTTGTAGTTGTGCAGGAAAATAGGGTTCAGAAGTCAAGCCAAGGAAAAAGATTCAAAATTACCAAATGAGGCCTCGTAGAAATAATCCACGATCCGTGGAACCTCCCATGAACCATCAAACATGATCATAGACTTGATCCTGAAGAAGTGCAACAAGGTATGATTTCTATGAAAGGCTTCCATAAGCCGTAGAACCTTCCACAAGCCATGGAATCTTTTTGTGGACTTGTTCCTGAAGAACTACAAATTATCTGAGTTCCATGAAAGGCTTCTATGAGCTTTTGGAACCTTCCATGAACCATGGACTCTGTCCATGGACTTATTCCTGAAGAACTAAAAATTATCTAAGTTCCACGAGAGGCTTCAATGAGTCATGGACCATGTCTATGGACTTGATCTTGAAGACTTACAAAAATCCTAACTTTTAAGAAGGGTGTCCATGGGATGTGAACTATTCCACGAGCCAATTTCACGGACCGTGGAAATCTCCCAACTTTGTTTTCCTAGTTGTTTGAGGATAGGCTTTGTAATATCTATAAATATGTTTCCTAAGTTTTATTTAAGAAGTTACGCATTATTTACTGACTCTTAAGTCCTAGAAACACCAAATATTGTCTTGTTCTTGGGTTTGAGAGATTATTCATTCATTGATTCTTGAGTATTGAGTTGTCTTTGATAATTCAAGATTTTGTGTTTCTCTTATTCATCTTTTATATTTATAATCATGAATTTATCATTATTTTTTAGATTCTCCTCTTATGAACATGAGTAGATAAATCCACAACTAGAGTTGTGGGAACCATGATGAATTAACAAAGTAGGCAAAGTACTTAGTGATTCTTAAATGGTGTTCATGCATGTATTGTTCTTCCCTTCATATTGATTTCTTTTTAACATTGGCCAATGTAAGAACTCACCTTATTCTTACTTTCTGAATCAAAGAGGTAACAAATGGGAAAAGGTATTAACAACGGAGATTTGAGGCTATCAAACCTCATTTAATAGCTTGACCTTGTCCAGGAATAGCTAATGTAAGATCAAGGGTAAGGGTTAGTAAAGAAAACACACATAAACGGACCAAGTTGTATGGTGAAAATAATTTATCTAGGGGACCAACCATTTAGGTGCACTTAACTTATCAATATTTCATGCTAAGAAGCAAGATAGATCTCTAGTACGATGCCTTACTGCATTATGAAATCACAGAGAACACAATCCTAGTCAACTCTCTCATTGATCACAAACAACATTAATTGATACTCTATTACTTGGTTACTTACCATTTTAAACTATTATTTGTTATAATATTTCCCCACTTTCAGAAATAAATGACTAGGAGCACAAATAACCACATTGACCTAGGTTCTAACCATATTCCTCGTGGGATCGACTCCAACCTAGATTGGGTTCTATATTTGAGCAACGACCACTTTATACTCTATTTTAGGTGTAATTTGGGTATATCAAAATCCCTCATGAATCTACAGTAATAACTAGACAACCCCACGAAGCTACAAACCTCTATCACTAAAGTGGGCCTAGCCCGATTCTTAACTGCCTCAATATTTTGTGAGTCTACAATCACCCCCTCTTTTGATACTACATCTCCCAAAAGGACATAAAAGCCAACTAGAATTCACACTTGGAGAATTTTGCATAGAGTTCCTTCTCCTTCAAAAAAAACCCAACACGATTCTTAGATGATTTTCATGCTCCTCTTCACTCTTAGAATAAAATAAGATGTCACCAATGAATAAAATCACAAAGAAGTCCAAGTAGCGCTTAAATATCCCTTTCATCAGTCCTATAAAAGTGGTTGAGACATTGGTCAACCCAAACAACATAACTAGAAATTCATAGTGGTCGTACCTGGTCTGGAATGTTGTCTTAGGAATATCACTGGGCCAAATTTTTAGCTTATGATATTCAGACCTCGTATCAATCTTAGAAAATACTAATGTACCATGCAACTTATCAAATAGATTGTCAATACAAGGAAGATGATAATTGTTATGAGTCATAACCTTATTCAACTGCCGGTAGTCTATGCGCATATGTAGACTACAATCCTTGTTTTTGACAAATAATACTGGAGAATTTCACGGGGAGGCACTAGGATGAATAAATCTCTTCCCTAGCGATTCCTGCAACTGAGCCTTTAGCTCTCTCAACTCAGTTGACGCCATTCTATATGGGGAAATACAAATAGGATGAATTTTTGGCTCTAAATCAATACAAAAGTCAATGTCATTGTCTGGTAGCATGTCAGACAAATCTGCATGAAATACTTCTTGGAACTCACATACCACAAGAACTGAGTCGATAGTTGGGACCTTTGAACTACTATCCCGAAGATGTGCTAAGAATGCCAAACATCCTTTCCTATCAAACTTTGGGCACAAGGGAAAGATATAATTTTCATGGGAGCAGGACTATAATTACCCTCCCACTCAAGTCTATCCATCCCAGGCATAGCTATGATCACTGTCTTAGCATGACAGTCTAATATATCATAGTGCGAAGACAACCATCTCATCCCTAGAATCGTGTCAAAATCCCCCATGTCTAGAATTACCAAATAATCCCAAGTCTTTTGCCTCACAAACATGAAAGGACAAGCATAAAAAACTCTATCAACCATCACAGAATCCCCCACTTGGGTAGACACATGAACATAAAACTCAAGCAATTCACAAACCATGTCTAATCCCAAAGCAAAACCAATAGATACATATGGGAAAGTAGAACTAGGATTAAATAAAACTAAAGCCATGAGGTCACATACAATAATAGTACCTGTGATTATTGCATTCGATGCCTCTGACTCGGGCCTACTTGGAAAGGCATAGAAATGATTCCTACCACCAGCCTGTGCACTGCCCCTGTTTGGATGGTTACCACCTCTGGCAGCATTACCACTACCTTAGTTGGGCTGGGTTCTACCCCTACCAATCGCGTGATCACCCCAGCTACCCCACGGGCGATCTCTACCATGCACATTACCTCCTCTATCTGCTAGAGCTCTGGGATCCTGCTGTTGACCTATTTATCAAGATATAGTATAATTCCTCCAAATATGACCAACCTCATCGCACTCATAGAAAGAAAAATCCAAGATAGGACACTGAATTAGAGCAGGCAAAGTGACATAACCACCAAAATCTGAAAGAGGCTGATTGGCCCCTATTGAACCCTTAGCAAACACCTGCATCGCAAGACTGAATAGGATGTGTAGGGTACCCCTGTGAACTATGACCCTTAGAATAGTGACCACTGTAATATCCCCTTGTCTGAGTGTAACACCTCGGTATTCAACCTAACTTTTAAACTTAGAAATTTATAAAAATTTGTACTTCCAGAAATCACGAGTCAAGTCCACGAGCCATGGATAGAACCATGAGTCATGGAAGTGACCCATGAAACCAGTACTTCAGATCATCCTCAGGTCTGAGAACCACGAGTAAGTTTCACAATTCATAGATAGTTCCATGAGTTATGGAACCAACTCGTGGAACTCAGACTGAGGGCAGTCAATTTCCCAAAAACCATGAGAGGTTTCTATGTCTCATGGAAGTTTCCACGAGCCATCCTGTTAAATTATAAAAGCTAATCCACAACTTGAATTTTAGGCTCAGGAACCACGAGTCCAATCCATGATCCGTGGTTACTTCTACGGTTTGTGGAAAGGACCCATGGAACCTAAAGCCGAGTTTTTAATCAGCTTTTCTCCAATTAAATCCCTAGAATATTTCTATAATTACCCACCCCTTTAACTCCTAAGTGAAGTCATTTTGACCATTTTAGTAGGGTTTTATTTCCTAATAGCCTAAACTCTTCTCATTCTAAGCACTTCTATTCCAAAAGAAGAAAGAACTCCTTCAAGCTCCAAGTCTCAAGCTCCGAGTTCAAGCCTCCATTTATTTTCATCTTAATATCAAGCAAGCTTCAATAAGGTATGTGGGTATTCAATAAGGAATTTCCTTCACCTTTATGCCTAAAATCCGTGATTTTTATTTTGATTTATGAATTTATGAAATTAGGGTTCTTACCCAATTTGGAGAAAACTTATGGATTCAGTTTTAATGCATCAATTCATGGTTTCTCATTACTTATCTATAATTTATATGAAATTCTGTAATTGATTTCAAAAGCCTATGCATTAAAAATGATTTCTAGCACGATTCTATTGAATTGCATGATTTCAAGTAAAAATTGGCATATTTAGATAACATGGACTTATGTATTTATGAAAGTGCATGCCTAATTCTTCAAGTTATGAATTTAGAAATAAAAGTATGATTTGAATTATGGCTATGCTAAGTTTTAAGAAATTTGAAGCATGATTTGCATGACATCAGATATGTTCCTATGTTTTATGAAAAGGTTGGGCATCTAGATATGTCTACCTAAGCTATGTGAATTTCATGGTATCAGATATACCCTTATACTTTTAAAACAGATTTGGCATCAAATATTCCATAAGTATTTTATGAGCTATATGTATATTTTGAGAGTAGTATTTAGCACCGAGCAATGAGGGTTCGATAACCTAAGTCCAAAACTACGTTGCTAGTGTAGGTTATGAATTGCGCTATGGGCTTATGAAAGTGGTTCCACATTTGATCATCGTGTCCTGTGCTTTAGAGATCATAGTCCATCAACAAAGGGTAGAGGTTTTCTCCCGAGGGGAAGACAGTGTGCTACGATATCAGGGTCGATTATGAGTTCTTGACATAGATGAGTTGAGACAATGGATTTTGACAAAGGCTCATAGCTCCAGGTATTTGATTCACCCCGGTTCCACCAAGATGTACCGTGACATACGGGAAGTCTATTGGTGGAATGGCATGAAGAGGGACATAAAAGGTTTTGTGGTTAAGTGTCCCAACTATCAATAAGTGAAAGTAAAGCATCAATGACCGAGTGGTATGACTCAAGATATTGATCTTCCTACTTGGAAGTGGGAAGCGATAAATATAAACTTCATTACTGGTTTTCCTTATACTCGTAGGCAACATGATTCTATTTGTGTGATTGTCGATCGGATGACTAAGTCATCCCACTTCTTGGCTGTTAAGAATATGGATTCAACAGATGATCATGCCAGAATCTACATTCGGGAGATAGTCTGATTGTATGGTGTTTTATTATCTATCATTCCAGATAGGGGTACTCAGTGTACATCCCAGTTTTGGAAGTCATTTCAAAAAGGTCTTGGTTCTTAGGTGAAGCTTAGCACAACTTTTCACCCATAGACGAATGGCCAAGCAGAGCGTACTATTCAGACCTTGGAGGATATGTTGAGAGCTTGTGTGATTGATTTCAAAGTTAATTGGGATGATCACTTACCTCTTATCGAGTTTTCCTACAACAACAACTTTCATTCTAGCATCCATATGGCTCCTTATGAGGTACTTTATGGGCGGAGGTGTAGATCTCTTATTAGTTGGTTTGAGGTAGGTGAGGCAACTTTGATTGGTCCTGATTTAGTTCATGAGACTATGAAGAAGGTTCAAATCATTAGGGAGAGGTTAAAGACCACTCAGAGTCGACAAAAATCGTATGCAGATGTAAGGAGAAAAGAATTGGAGTTTGAGGTTGATTATTGGGCATTTCTGAAGGTGTCACCCATGAAGGGTGTGATGAGATTTAGTAAGAAAGGGAAGATTAGTCCCTTCTATGTAGGTCCTTATCGGATTATGAGGATAGTTTGTAGTATTGCTTATGAGTTGGATTTTCCAACAGAATTAGAAGCGGTTCATCCGATTTTCCATGTTTCCTTGTTGAAGAAGTGTGTCAGTGACCCGACCTTGATTATTCCTTTAGATAATGTGAATGTGAATGATATACTTACTTACGAGGAAGTTCCCATGGAGATTCTTGATCATAAGAATTGGAGGTTGAGAAACAAAGAAGTTGCTTCGGTAAAGGTCCTTTGGAGAATCAGCTAGTTGAGGGAACTACTTGGGAAGCAGAAGCAACCATGAAAGCCAAGTACCCTCACCTCTTTCCTTCCGATCCAGTTTCAACTTAAGGTATTAGTTTCCTCCTTAGTATGTTCCTCCAATTCTATTCCATCAGCTTTCCCTCATGATCCTAGCATGCATTCATGTTTTTCGAAGTTAGTTCAATCATGTTTTAAGCTGAAGAGCTCAGTTTTCATGTTTGTCCTTGAGTTTTATGATCTGTTGTTTGGTTGGCTTTTTTCTCTCCAATTTTCCTTGTATAGTATTATTTCGAGGATGAATGATCCCAAGGGGTAGATATTGTAACACCCCAGAATTTGACCCAACTTTTAAACTTAGAAAGTTCTAAAAATTCTGAACTTCCAGAAATTACGAGTCAAGTCCATGAGCCGTGGATAGAACCACAAGTCATGGAAGTGACCCGTGAAACCAATCTTGTAGATCATCTTTAAGTCTGAGAACCATGAGTCTATTTCATAGTTCGTGGATGGTTCCACGAGTCATGGAACCAACTCGTAGAACTCAGACTGAGGGCAGTCAATTTCCCAGAAACCACAAGAGGTTTCTACGACTCGTGGAAGTTTCCATGTGCCATCCTGTTAAAATGTAGGAGATGATCCACATATTGAATTTTTAGGCTTAGGAACTACGAGTCCAATCCACGAGCCATGGTTACTTCTACGGTCCATGGAAAGGACCCGTGGAACCTGAAGCTGAGTTTTAATCAACTTTTCTGCAATTAAATCCCAGGGGTACTTCTATAATTACCCACCCTTTTAACTACTAAGTGAGGTTGTTTTGACCATTTTTAGTAGGGTTTTATTCCCTAATAGACTAAACTCTTCTCATTCTAAGCACTTTTATTCCAAAAGAAGAAAGAACTCCTTCAAGCTCCAAGTCTCAAGCTCCAAGTTCAAGCCTCTATTTTTTTTCATCTTAAGATCAAGCAAGCTTCAATAAGGTACGTGGGTATTCAATAAGAGATTCCCTTCACCCTTATGATCAAAACCCATGATTTTTACTTTGATTTATGAATTTATAAAATTAGGATTCTTACCTAATTTGAGGAAAACTTATAGGTTCAGTTTTGATGCATCAATTCGTGGTTTCTCATTACTTATCTATAATTTATTTGAAATTCCTTAATTTATTTCAAAAGACCATGCATTAAAAATGATTTCTAGCATGATTCCATTGAATTGCATGATTTCAAATGAAAATTGGCATGTTTAGATAACATGGCCTTATGTATTTATGAAAGTGCATGCCTAATTCTTCAAGTTATAAATTTAGAAATAAAAGTATGATTTGAATTATGACTATGCTAAGTTTTAATGACTTTGAAGTATGAATTGCACGACATCAGATATGTCTCTATGTTTTATGAAAAGGTTGGGCATCTAGATATGTCTAACTAAGCTATGTCAATTGCATGGTATCAGATATACCCTTATGATTTTCAAACAAATTTGGCATCAAATATGCCACAAGTATATTATGAGCTATATGTATGTTTTGGGAGTAGTATTTAGCACCGAGCGATGAGGTTTCAATAACCCAAGTCCAAAACTACATTGCCAGCGTAGGTTATGAATCACCCTATTGGCTTATGAAAGTGGTTCCACATTTGATCATGGTGTCCTGTTCTTTAGCGGGCATTAGGGCAGCTTTGCCAACTAGGGTTTTATAGTTGGATTATGGTATCCTATTCCTTGGCAAGGTTCGGGGAAGCTTTGCTAACTAGAGTTATATAGTTTGATTCCATGTAGCTCACATGGTCTATTGTCGGTTATAAAAAACTCCCGTATGAATGTTTTAAAGTTTCTTAAGCTTTATGATATCTTATTTTGAGGTTTGACTTCTATTCATTCTTATTACTCAAACTACGATATTTACTTTTGATCTCTTCGATCGTGCATAAACTCAGTTTTAATTATGTTTTAAGTATGTTTTTACCATATTCATGCATATCTCACGTATTTTTAGTACATTCTATAGTACTGACATATTTTGCACTGCATCCTTTTGATGATGCAGATTCAGGCTCTTTCCCTTCAGTTCGTGGCTAGACGTTGTCAGTCCTTCAGATTTGGTTGGTGAGTCCTCATTACTCGAGGAAAATAGCTATGTTAGTTACTTTCATGTTCTTTCTTTGGATTTTTGTGTTAGTTGGGGTATTGTCCCATCAACTCTTTATGATAGTTAGAGGCTTTCAGACATAGTTAGTATTTGGGTCTCTCTTTCAGATTATGTTTCATCTTGACTTTATCTTGTATGGATTGGGTGGCCTAGCTCTCTATTTATGCTTCCGCTATGTTTTCTTATGAATATCTGAGTATGCTATGACCAAGGATTATCTTGGGGTACTTACGATCTCGGGTCCCGTGTTATGCCTAGGGGGTAGTCTCGGTGCGTGACACTGAGTCTTTTTTGAAGTTATCTTTGTGTAACCCTCTTTTTTCACACTATCAACATCTTTCACAAACTCAATCACCTACTTCGAAGACATGCTGAAGGATGCCACCGGTAGAGCTAAAATATGAAGACTTGTGTTTAACCTTTTCATGAAACAATGAATCTGTTCCTCTTAAGTATTGATCATCTGTAATGAATACCAGGCAAGCAAATAGAACCAAGCCTCATAGGCTGCAACTAATAAATTTCCTTGCTCAATATTAACAAACTAATCTCTCTTCCTGTCTCGTATAGTACGAGGAATGTACTTCTCTAGGAACACCTGGTAGAACTGACTCCAAGTCATTGGGAGTGCCCCAGTAGCCCTACACCTGACCAAAGACCTCTACCACATTTTTGCATCACCCTACAGCTAAAAAGTGACAAACTCAACCCCATACCTTTCAACTTTACCCATCCGATGCAGTCACTCATGGAAATCACTAATGAATTCATACACATCCTAATATTCTAAACCATGGAAGATTGAAGGCTTCATTCAAACAAACTTATAGAAAAGATCATGCTTATAGCCGGTCATTATCAGACCTATTATTGGTTGTGGAAAAATACCTATCTCTGAAGCCTCATCTATCCGAAGAGCTACAGAAGCAGCATGTTGCACCCTCGAATGTTGTACAGTGGGAACTACATGTGTGGTTTTGGTCCCTTCCAGCCCACTCAGAAAACTTAGCACATGTTGAATCATAGCTAAAGATATCTGAGTCAGAGCTACACCTTCCTAAAGTGGTGTTGCCTTATTATTCTAAACTGGTGCTACTTCATCCTCTACCACCTCAGGAACATCCTTGTATGGCAAATGAGACACTGATCTCTCCTGAGCGGGTGCTATAGCCCGAGCTCTGCCCCTGGTGGGAACTGCCCTCCTTCCCCTACCTCTTTCTCCTCTTGCTTGTCCTTTGCCATGAACTATAGCCTCAATGACTGGTTTGAGCATCGCTGCTCTTACTCTTAAAGCACGTGTTCTCACCATATGTGAGAATAAGAGTGAAGGAGTCAGATACCAATTTGGATCGGCAAATACCAATTGGAATCAAGTTGAGTTTTCCTAATATCATGTTGCCTATTGCAGAAAAGTACAGACGTGTCTGTACCATTCTGCATGAATCTACTAGACTAGTTCTTGTACGATGAGATCGATAAACCTATATCTCTGATACCAACTTTGTCACAATTCAAATGGCCGTGAGTGACACCTACACTAACCCTCCGGTGGGAGACATTCAATCCAAGAATTAGCCCCAACACTAAACCAATTTTAGATGGAACAATAAACAAACCAACTTTAATAAACCAAAGATAGTCGAAAACTAAATAAACATTAAATGCAAAAGCTAAAATCATCATATTAGAACTCTAAACATAGTCAATTGTCTAAGATATCAAAAAAATAACAAAACAAAAGAGAGTTTTCATCTCCAAAAAGAAGGACAATGACCCAAAAGATGATCCATGGCAGCCTGAGATGTAGTGCTCACCCTTAGATCATAATCAACAGTCCTAGATAGAGGTGAGATCGCATCTGAGCCTCTAGAACATGGTCTGAACTCAATAAAATAAGAGTACAGGGTAGTATCAGTACAAACTACTATGTACTGGTAGGTATCATAGGCCAACTCAATTTAGTATAAGTATGAAGTTAATCAAATAATAAGCAAAATGGAATTCAATACTTAGAAAGTAGTTCGGTCAACAAATAATCACCTCAAGCCAAGCCAACCAAGTCTGTAAAAAATCATATAAGTCAACGAATATCACAATAATAATTCAAGTTCAAATACTTTTGTAGTATTATCACACGGGGATCTATGTCAACCTAACCTTAACAAATGTACTCATTACCCTCAATTTCATCTCAATATTCCTTTCTAACTCACAATATCAATGACAATGTAAGAGTAATTATAAATATGTACACACATGCTAAAGGGACTTATTTAAGCCAAACTAGCCATGACCTGGATTGGACACACCAGGGTCCATATACCGTACTAGCTTATGGTACCTAATTCATAACAATAAAATCAATATTAGTATCCGTACTGGCTCATGGCACCCGATCCATAATTACATCAATAATATTTATACTGGCGTGGTAACCGACCCCTTAACCAATATGAACCTATGGTTCCACTTTCTATTACTTAGGATAAATACTGTGCATGAATTACACATGCACTTTATCATTTCAAGTTCTTTAATTAAGTTCATAAATGTAAATACAGCTTATTCATTCAAGCAGTTATATGATCACTATCATCAATTCAAACATGTGTGAAGACCAATCACAAGTCACATAACTCACAACATACAACCACTAAAATAAGTCCCAACTCCAATTAAATTGTAGCCTACCTCGAGTGAAGAATTCTCAACTTAAGCAAGTTCAATAGTCGAAGCATTTCTTAACGCCTCAACATATTCCAAATCTATAAATAACTTATTCAAGAGTAATTAATCATTTACTCTTTTGATTCTAGTCTTTAGAATTCAACCCACTAACTCTACCCTTATTCGAGGTCTGTAACGTTCACCAAGAGTTAATTAATCACCAATTATCCCCACACTATTCATATGGTCAACATTCAAGGGGTTTCCAATCAATTTTCCCCCTTTTAAGCCAATTTTATTCTAAAGGTATTACCTTTATGGAACTCAAGGTTCCGAATTCATTCAAAACATGTTAAGAACTATCAAATTCATGCTAAGAAGTATTAAGTAATATCCTAGGATCAAGTCTAGGTGAAATTACTGATGAACGCTCAAATCGTGCTCTCCAAGTAGGAGGCCACGACGATCGTGTAGCAAAACTAAATTTATAAACCCAACGAGTGTCAGGGTCGTACCCAAGGGACTTGGGGTAGCTATATATCAATTGTAATGGATTGAGTTAAAGGTGAGAGTAATTGCTCAAAACAACAAGTAAAAGGATAGGGGAATTAGGAATGTTGTCACTATAATCACAATTCAATTAAAAAAGCAATAAAACTAAAGCGGGTGTACCAAGTCGACTAGATGACTAGGGATGCATATCCGATGGGGCTTTGGTTATGGAATAGGGTGATTATCAATTCATACCTATTCTCTCTTAATGACATGAATAACATTGGTCATGGGTAAGATTTGCTTATCTCTTGATCAACAATCTTATATCCGATGATCTGAGTTAGAGCATCATCGGTTTGATCAATAAACAACCAATCTAGCTTGGGGAAGTCATATCATCTCTAGCTTAAAATCTTAAATGGGAGAATCCGACAATAAGAGCTATTCCTAGCCTCAAATCTGAGTGGAATCCCAAGTTCGCACTAGTAATTTCACATCTAAAACTATGAAATCCTTTCTCAAGTAAACACATAGTCAAGTAGAGTAAATTAATGTTTGCAACCATTAATTTTAGGATTAAAACTTGGTGAAATTACTAGACCTATATCAATTCAACAATTATAAGCAAGAATAGATAACACACACACCCATTTCTTAAACACCCATCATCAATGCACCCCTAGACAAGAGATTTTAGCCACTCATATTAAGAGAGAAAGAGATACCAGTAATTCAAAATCCCTTCCATTAGCGCTGAATCTCAAGTTCAAGATTTAATTTTACACAAGTGTTAACCAAGAGAATTAGATTGAAAACCCTCTTCTCAATGGAGGTGAAGAACTTGGTCTCTAAGCTAAATGATAAACGTTATTTATAATTGTGCATGAATAGGCCTTTTATATGTTCCCAAAATGTCACTAAAAACTAGGACCAAAATGCCCTTCGGGCAGTGTGCGATACGACGTGTAGTTCGCACATTGCGATGTGTGCGTCGCACACTGTCTCCGGTTGAACCAGTGACTTCAGCTAAAATAGAGAGCTCCATGCAAAGGGGGTGTGGTTTGCACCTCAGGATGTGCGCATCGCACAACGACCACACCTCGTGACAGGATCTTCAATGACTTTATGCTTTTATGCAGAGGAGGTGCGATTCACACCTCGGCTTGTGCGTGTCGCATGGCCATTGCATCTCAGGTCAGAATCTTCAGCCTTTCTGAACACTTCACACTTCACTTCTTTTGATCTCTTTTTGGGTCCATTTCCTTGTTTATCATCATCTATCAAAAGTACCTGTATAGACATCAATAAAGGCCATAAGAACCTCTAAATTTATTCAAAACATAGCAATAATTCATAGATATAGGCTCAATAAGTTGGTAGATTACCGACTTATAAAACCCCCAAACTTGAACTATTGCTTGTCCTCAAGCAAGATACTTACAAGACAAGGAATGAATTATGCTCTAGGCTCAATTAATGCACAAAAGACTACTCTAGACTAAAAATTAGGAAAATAAATAAACAAAAGACTCAAACAACTATGCTTATCTCAATTTGGACCACCACAAACTCGAGGCAATTGATTATTTCAAAACCTTTTTCAAAAGGACATCATTTCTCATTCAAAATTAAGAGAATTTTTTGCCATTCAAAACAAGACTTTAAGCTTCTCAAGTCATTGACATGGACCGTCAAGGTTTGCCTCGAGATTCACCACACAACTTCTCATTCATTCCCCTTAATTGAAATAAAAACTCTATGTTTCAATTCGAGTGCATGATGCCACTCACCACAAGAGAGAATCCCACTCACAATCATTCAATTCACAAAACACGGGATTATAGGAGAACCAATAAGACTCTCACTCTCTCAAAGAAGGTCAAGTACATACGCGTCAAACCATAGGCTTGTCCTTCATGTATATCGCCGCTAATGTAGGGTAGCCAAACTTGAAATTATCAAGGACTTACGTGTTACGATGTTGGCTAGGGTTAAGGTTAGGATATCATTTGGATCAAGTGACTACACCTCCCTAATGCTCTTTGTTCTCATTTCGAACACCGCTCACATTTTTCAATTTCAACTTCACCTTATTTCTCCCTCACACAACCCAAGATTTCTCCTTTTTAACTCAGGATCATTCAGACCTTGTATCACCTTCACTTGGTAGCACCAATATTTGCTTTCCAATTTGCTCGTTAGATTGATCTTTTGGAGCAATTTTCAATTTTTGAAGTAAGGTGCTACCTTGCACTTGAAGTTCATTTCTTTTCTTCTCCTCATTTGATCACATGCACCCCCAAACTAAGGCATTTGCCTATGTTATATTTCATTTCCCCCTCAAACTTAGGCTTTTAGCCTAATTTCATTTTCAAGTAATTAGGGAGAATGGGTGCCAAAATAGAGGTGTTACAAGGTGCCAAATGATGGTCACAAGCTCAAAAGGGGTTCACTAGGGTTGATGTCATGGGATGTCATTTGGGTGAAGTGGCTATCAAAAAGGGCCTAAGGTCATTTTCCAAGCTTGGTTACACCTAGAATTTCACCTTGAATCACATTCGGGGCAAGTTCTAGATGACACACATGCACAAGAATTATTCAACTAAACCTCGCCACACATGGCATGTGAATCATTCAAGAAGGATCATTTTTTAACTTCCTAAACAAGAACAAAGATGAACTATTCTACATTATCACCACTAATGAGTCAAGAGTCACAAAAAGATTAAAAGAGTTGTCACAAAATCACTCTTCGCCATGCATTTTTCACAATTTTTTTTGGAAGGGTATGCCTATTTCACTTAGCATGCAAGACTACTTCATTGGTATCAAACAAGTCAAGTTGCAACCAAAACCTCAAAAGATGACGATTTACCCTTAATAATGTCATCACTCAGTCTATCATTGGGCCAATTCATCTATTTAAATCGGCATGGCTACAAAAGGTGGATCAAAACAAGTATCACACTTTTCGGACACATGTGATTCGCACATGACAAAGTACGTGTTGCACGTGCAACGCATATGTTAACATTGAGCATGTGCGAAGCTCGTGTGGTTTGCACAATGACCTGTGCGACCCACATATCTCCTAGCAAGATCCATCTAGACTAACGGGTACTCAGAATTCCCCTGTCCCACAACAACCAACATCTCAACTACAAAATAACAAAATAAGCTACAAAGTAAAGAAAACTAAAAATCACTCCTTATACCACCTTCACTTGGTAGCACCTATTTTTGCTTTTCAATTTGCTCATAGGATTGATCTTTTGGAGCAATTTTCAATTCGAAATTAAGGTGCTACCTTGCACTTGAAGTGCATTTCTTTTCTTCTCCTCATTTGATCACATGCATCCCCAAACTTAGGCATTTGCCTATATTGTATTTCATTCCCCCCCCAAACTTAGGCTTTTAGCCTACATTTCATTTTCAAGCACTTAGGGATGATGGGTGACAAAATAGAGGTTCCAAAAAGGTAAAGGTGTTACAAGGTGCCAAAGAATGATCATAAGCTCAAAAGGGGTTCACTAGGATTTGATGTCGTGGGAAGTCATTTGGGTGAAGTTGTTGTCAAAAAGGGACTAAGGTCATCTTCCAAGCCCGGCCACATCTAGAATTTTGCCTTGGATCATATTCGGGGCAAGTTCTTGACGACGCTTATGCACAAGAATCAAGGTAAATGCTCACCACACAAGGCATCATGCCACAAAACTTATTTCATTAGTCTAACAATCAATTGGGGCAAATGAATTTTGATAAGCTATTCCGAGTTCATTACACACTCGTTTGTGAGTCAATCAAGTGTGCAAGTCATGACAAGAGAATACTTTTCTTCAAAAATTCATTTCCCTTCTTCCTTTTATTTTCAAAAGAATTTGCCATGAGAAATTTTTTGGTGGGCCCATTTTGAGACAAGCAACTATGGGCTCAATTCTAAACTAAAACTTGGCATTTTCCCTTGAGAAAGCCGCCTCTTAATCTATCATAGGGAAATACCAACCCGGTTTGACACAAAAACAAAAGAGAAGTAAAAGAAAATAAGCAAAACTCTTGCTCCTTGGAAAAGAACCGTGGTATTAAAAAAAACCTCGGAGTTTATTTCTAACTACTATTAATAGGGAAATATCTAAACACTCCCTAACCAAAATGTAGCATTGCCCCCAATGATATTAGCTAGAGAAGGTAGAACACTCCCTGAGGCAGTTGTGCAAAATGCACTCTGGGTGGTGCGGCTGCATCTCAGTCGCACAATCAAAATGGCCAATTTAAAGTTCAATCTAATTGTTGCTTGTGCGCCAGCTGGCGACCCACATTTCGAGGTATGTAAAATGCACCAAATCGCATAAGGGTGTGATATTCTAAGAAAAACTAGCAGGCTTCTTCTACGAGATGCGAACCTGGTATGCGACACGCACAACTGCTCATGCAATCGCACACTAGTCGCACGTTGTGTGGTCTGACTTGTCAGTTTTCTGCTATGCTCCTATGACCTAATGTGTGATGCACACTCTGGGTAGTGCGACCGCATGAAGCATCGTACTATATGATCTTTTTTCCCATATCTTTGGCTCGACTCCCAACTACAAGGCTAACAAAAACAACATACGAAATAAAACTAAAAAATAAGAAAAACACAGAAAGAAAAAGTGCTTGAGTTTCCTCCCAAGAAGAACTTGGTTTAATGTCATGGATCGACAAAGATACCTCCCTCTCATGGCTCCTCTAAGTAAATGGCTTCTACCATTGCAACTTCCTCCGGAATGCCTAAGTACTTCTTCACTCTTTGCCCATTGACTTTGAATACCGAGCCATCTTATTCTCCAAATCTATGGCTCCATTGGGGAAAACTTGATGCACTTTGAAAGGACCCAACCATTTGGACCTTAACTTTCTCAGAAAAAGCCGAAGTCTAGAATTGAATAGGAGCACCCAATCTCCCGGGTGGAACTCACGCCTTAAGATTTGTTGATCATGATATCGCTTCATCCGGGCCTTATAGATAGAGGCACTTTCATAAGGTCACATCCGGAATTCATCCATTTCATTGAGGTCTTCCTCTCTAGTATGAGCGGCTCTCTCCCAATCCAAGTTTAGCTTTTTTAAGGCCCACAAAGCTTTGTGTTCCAATTCAATCGGGAGATGACAAGCCTTGCCAAAGACCAATTGATAGGGGGACATTCCAATTGGGGTCTTGTAGGCTGTCTTATATGCCCATAAAGCATCATCTAACTTGCGTGACTAATCCGATTGGTGAACATTTACCGACTTTGAAAGGATGGACTTAATCTCCCGATTGGACACCTCAACTTGCCCGCTCATTTGTGGATGGTACAGAGTGGCCACTTTGTGCTTGACACCATATTTCTCAAGTAGTGTGCTAAATAACTTAATGCAAAAGTGTGATACTCCATCACTAATGATGGCATGAAAATTGCCAAACCTGGCAAAGATGTGCTTTTTTAGAAAAGCAGTCACACTTCTCCCTTCATTATTTGGTAAAACCACCACTTCGACCCATTTGGACACGTAATCCACATCCACTAAAATATAGGTATTTCCATGTGAGCTTGTAAAGGGTCCCATAAAATCAATACCCCATACATCAAACAACTCTACCTCGAGGATAGGTGTTAGTGGAAGCTCGTGACACCAAGATATGCCTCCTCCGCGTTGACAATTGTCACACTACTTTACCAAATCATGGGCATATTAGAACAAGGTAGGCCAATAGAACCCACTTTGCAACACTTTAGAGGCCGTACGCATGCCCCCATGGTGTCCACCAACGGATGATGAATGGCATGCTCTAAGAATGGGCAACATTTAAATTTCTGGTACACACTTCTGTATCATCCCATCGGTGCTAATCCAGAACAAGTAGGGTTCATCTCAATAATATTTCCAAACGTCATGGAGGAATTTATTTTTCTCATTCGAGTTCAATCCTTCCGGAAGTATATCACTTTCCAAGTAATTGGAAAAATCTACAAACCAAGGTGTCAAATCATGAGAAGCAGCCAAAATTCACTCATCCGAGAATGAGTCATTGATTTAAAGATCTCCCAGAGGCTTCCTTCTTCTTACAAATGCGATAAGTAGTCAGCCACTTGATTTTGACACCTCCTTCGGTCCTTCACCTCAAAATCAAACTCCTGAAGAAGTAACACCCATCGAATTAGTCGAGGTTTAGTATCTTTTTTTGTCATCAAATATTTGAGAGCTGCATGGTAAGTGTACACCACCACCTTAGTCCCCAAGAGATATGCCCAAAATTTCTCAAAAGCAAACACCACATCCAATAGATCTTGCTCTGTAACAGTGTAGTTAGTTTGGGATGTGTTCAAGGTATTACTCACATAATAGATCGGGTGGAAAAGCATTTCTCTTTGTTGGCCAAGCCCCACCCCTAAAGCTATGCCACTGGCTTCGCACATAAGCTCAAATGGTTTCGACCAATCTGAAGAAATGATAATAAGAGTAGAGCTCAACTTTTCTTTCAAGGTAAGGAACACTTTTATGTAATGATCATCAAAGTCAAATTTGGCCTCTTTTTCTAGTATCTTGCATAAAGGATAGGCCACCCTTGAGAAGTCTTTGATAAAACACTTATAGAACCCGGCGTGGCCAAGAAAACTCTGGACACCCTTCACAGTTTTCGGAGGGGGTAGTTTTGATATAACCTCGATTTTGGCTTGATTAACTTAAAGCCCATTTTCAGAGATCTTGTGCCCCAAGACTATCCTTTCCTTCACCATGAAATGACATTTTTCCCAATTCAACACCAAATTTGTCTCCTCACATCTTTTAAGTATCTCTTCTAGATGCTCTAAACAATCGCTAAACTCATCTCCAACAACAGAAAAGTCATCCATGAAAATTTCCATGGTATCTTCCACCATGTCCAAGAATATTAACATCGTACACCTTTGGAAGGTGGCCGAGGCATTGCAAAGTCCAAAAGGCATCCTCTTGAAGGCAAAGGTTCCATATGGGCAAGTGAAAGTGGTCTTTTCTTGATCTTGTCGAGCGATCAAGATTTGATTGTATCCAGTGTAACCATCTAGAAAACAATAGAAGCCCTGTCCCGATAACCAGTCTAGTATTTGATCCGTGAATGGGAGAGGGAAGTGGTCTTTTTCTGTCCAAGAGTTCAATTTCTGATAGTCCATGCATACTCTCCAACCGGTCACCGATTTGAGTGCGATCAACTCGTTTTTCTCATTTGGAACCACAGTGATTCCTCCTTTCTTTGGCACACATTGCACTGGGGTAACCCAAGTTCTAGCGGATATGGGAAAGACCACTCCTGTATCCAACCATTTAATGATCTCTTTCTTCACCACCTCTTGCATTGGTGGGTTAACCCGTCGTTGGTGCTCAATGGAAGGAATGATTTCCTCTTGGAGGTTTATTTTATGTGTGCATATTCCCAGAGGTATACCTTTGATATCCTCTATGGTCCACCCTAAAGCTCTGATATGCTTCTTTAATACTTTGAGAAAGGCTTCTAGTTGCTTGTCACTTAGTTTGTTGGAAATAATGACCAACAAGGTCTCATTAGTACCCAAGTATGCATACTTCAAAAGGGAAGGCAATGGTTTGAGCGCTAAGGTAGGAGGTGTCACGCCCCGAGGTTACCCCCTAGATGTAACACAGGACTTGGGACCGCAAGTGCCCCAAGCTAACCCTTGGTCATAGCATACTCAAGCATAATGAAGGTAAGTGGAAGAAATATAGATAAATCCAGAATCACATACATAGATAATCAAGACGAATAGAAATACAAAATCCAGAAAGAGACTCGATCACTGTCTATATCTGAAAGCCTCTACATGACATAATGAGTTGCTAGAATAAGACCCAAGCTAGCTCGAAGTATAAAAGTAAGGAATCAATAGTCTATAATATAATTAATTCTCGACCTAAAAAGACTCACCAACAGTTGACAGAAAGTGGTGTGGAAGCTCTAGCCACGTGTCTAGGAAGGAACAACTGAATCTGCATCATCAAAGGATGCAGTGCAAGATATGCATCAGTACTATATGATGTACCAAGTATGCTTGAAATGCATGAATCATGATAAAAATAGTTTAAAACATGTTTAAGAATAAACTCATTACATAAGGAAGGAACATGAATAAATGTTAAAGTATAAAACATGAAACATGAAATAAAGCTTAAGTTTCATAGTATAGAATCATATAACTTCATAGCTTGAAAATAAACATGTGGGAGTTTCTCTTAACCGACATTAAACCATGCTGAGCTAGATGGAATTCAGTTTCATGCACCCCCACTGAAAAGAGTTGTCCTAACCGGCCAAGGTTAGAACCATGTCGTACTAGGATCCTCATGATAAGCCACAAAAGGGCAACCTATAGTGGCAATGTAGTTTTGGACTTGGGTTATCTGAACCCTCATCTCTCGGTGCTAAATACTACTCCCAAAACATATAACATAAGCTCATATACATGTGACATATCTAATGCCAAACTTGTTCATAACGTGTTCATACCCCGGATCCTCATACTACTCTTGAATTAAGGTTTAAAAATTGGTTCTTGAGCATTGATGGAACATCGGGTGTCTTGTCTTGCATAATACTTCATAACTTGTGAAATTTGCATACTTCATGACTTGTAAAACTTTGCATGACTCTAGTTCAATTTCATAATACATATATTTTCATAGAACATAAGAACTAGACATGCACATGCTTGAAAACCCATAAGGAACATGATATAAAATCTCATTTGCTTAAATCAACTTCATGCATGTAGGAATTTCCATGGTTAAACTTCAATTCATGAAATAAGAGTTACATGTAAAAACCCATGTGAAATCATGCAATTTTAATAGTAATTTCATAATTAAATCATGAGTAGACCATATTGAGAAAAAACCATAAGAATTTCATAAAAACCTTAATTTGAAGAACATGAAATCAAAATTTGAATTAGGGGTTTTGCGCACAAGGGTGAAAGGAACCCATTGTTGATTACCCACATACCTTGATTGAAGATAAACCACTTGAATTGGAAAGACTTAGGAGGCTTGAACTTGGACCTTGAGACTTGAAGCTTGGAGAATAATTTTCCTCTTTTGGGAGATGAGTGAACTAATGAGAAGGAACTTAGGCTAATGAGGGTGAAAACCCTTCTTGAAATAGTCAAAACGACATCATTTAGGAGTTAAAAGGGTGGATAATGACTAAAATACCTCAAGGACTTAATTTGGAAAAATCTGGAAAATATGTCGGCTTCAGGTTCTACGAGTTGGTTCCACGGGTCGTCATTTGAACCATGACTCGTGGTACCAACTCGTGGAACCTGGTCAACTAGATAGTCTATAGAAAGTGGTCTACGACTCGACATGATGGATCCATCATTTGAATGACGGGTTGTCAACCGGAGTCATCATTCCTGGGAAATTAGTTGACCTCCGATCAAACCATGACTCAGGATGATAGGTCATCGTTTAGATGATGGGTCATCAAACCCAATCGTAGAACATGAGGAACTTGCCATCCCTCTGATCTGTGTTTCATGAGTGGATAGGATGGACCCGTGGTTTAATCCACGGTCCATAGAACCAACTCGTGGTTCCAAACCAGGGACTTAATCTATTCGAAGGGAATCACGGTTCCATTCCATGACCCGTGGTTTGAGCCACGGTCTGTGGTTTGGACCCATCATTCCTGAAACATGACATTTTTCTGAGATTTTAACTTAGATAGCTGGTTTGATTTCCGGGGTGTTACAATATCTTCCCCTTGGGATCATTCGTCCTCGAATGAAGACCAAAAAAAGGAAAACTGAAGAGAAAATAGCCCAACCAGCAACAGAACATGGAAATCAAAGAGTAAACATAAAAATTGAAATTTTCAACTTGAAAACATGATAAACTAACTTCGTAAAACATGGATGCATGCTGGGATCATGAGAGGAACTAATGGAATAGAATCGGAGGGACATATTAAGGAGGAAACTAGTACCTCAAGCTGGAACTGAATCGGAAGGAAAAAGATGAGGATATTTGGCCTTCATGGACTATTCCGCTTCCCAAGTAACTCCTTCAACAAGCTAATTTCTCCGAAGAACTTTTACCAATGCGACTTCTTTGTTCCTCAACCTCTGAATCTGACGATCAAGGATCTCCACAGGAACCTCCTCATAGGTGAGACTATTCTTCACACACACATCCTCCAAGGGGACAACTGGATGAACCGCTTCTAACTCCGTTGGCAACTCCAACTAATACGCAACGCTACTAACTCTCCTCAAAATCCTATAAGGACCTACAAAATGGGGACTAAGCTTTCCTTTCTTGCCAAACCTCATCATACCCTTCATGGGTGACACCTTTAGAAAAACCCAATCATCAACTTCAGATTCCAACTCCCTTCTCCTCACATCTGTATAAGATTTTTGTCCACTCTGAGCGGTCTTCAACCTCTCCCTAATAATCTAAACCTTCTCCATAGTCTCGTGAACTTAATCTGGACCAATCAAGGCTACCTCACCTACCTCAAACCAACCAATAGGAGACCTACATCTTCGGTCATAAAGTGCCTCATATGGAGCCATCTGGATGCTAGAGTGAAAGTTGTTGTTGTATGCAAACTCTATAAGAGGTAAGTAATCATCCCAATTACCTTTGAAATCAATCACACACACTCTCAACATATCCTCTAAGGTCTGAATAGTACGCCCTGCTTGGCCATTTGTCTGAGGGTGAAAAGCTGTGCTAAGCTTCACCTGGGTACCAAGACCTTTCTGGAACGATCTCCAAAACTGAGATGTAAACTCAGGACCTCTATCAGAAATGATAGACAAGGTAACACCATACAATTGAACTATCTCTCGAATGTAGAGTATGGCATAGTCGTCTGCTGAATTAGTAGTCTTAACAGCTAAGAAGTGGGATGACTTGGTCATCCGGTCGATAATCACCCAAATGGAATCATGTTGCCTTCGAGTACGAGGCAAGCCAGTAATAAAGTCCATATTGATTGCTTCCCATTTCCAAGTGGGAAGGTCAATATCTTGAATCATGCCACCTGGCCTTTGATATTCCACGTTTACTTGTTGACAGTTGGGACACTTAGCCACAAACCTGGCTATGTCCCTCTCATACCATTCCACCAAATGAATTTTCGTAGATCACGGTACATCTTGGTAGCACCGGGATGAATGGAATATCTCGAACTATGAGCCTCTATCAGAAGCTGCTGTCTCAACCCATCTACATCTGACACAGATAAGCGACCCTGATAACGAAGCACACCATCTCCCCCTCAAGAGAAAACCTCCACCCGCTGCTGATGAACTTTACCCTTAAGCTGAAGTAAAATGGGATCCTTGTCTTTCTTTGCCTTCACCTCAGCTACCAAAGATGATTCAACACTATTTTGTACAATCACACCACCTTCTGTTGAGTCCATTAGGTGAACTCCCAACCGAGCTAGCCTATGAACCTCCTTAACCAATTCCTTCTTCCCATCTTCAACAGAAGACACACTTCCCATGGACAATCTACTCAAGGCATCCGCCATGACATTGGCTTTACCCAGATGGTAAAGCACACTCATATCATAACCCTTAAGGAGCTCAAGCCATCTCCTTTATCACAAATTCAATTCCTTTTGATTGAACACATACTGAAGGCTCTTATGATCGGTGAATACATCCACATGCACCCCATACAAATAATGTCTCCTAATCTTTAAAGAAAAGACCACGGCTGCCAACTCAAAATCATGTGTAGGATAGTTCTTCTCATGAGTCTTAAGCTATCTCGAAGCATAAGCAATCACCCTACCAAGATACATCAAAACACAACCCAAACCAATTCTAGAAGCATCACAATATACAACAAAATCATCTAGGCCCTCGGGTAGAGCTAAGACTGGAGCTGTGCTCAATCTAGTCTTCAATTCCTGAAAGTTCTTCTCACACAAGTCGGACCACTGAAATTTTACCTTCTTCTGAGTCAATCGGGTCAAAGGAGCAGAAATGGAAGAAAATCCTTCCATAAACCTCCTGTAGTAACCAGCCATACCCAAAAAGCACCTAATATGAGATGGGGAAGTGGGTCTAGGCCAGTTCTTTACTGCCTCTATCTTTTGAGAATCATATTGGATACCATCTTTAGTCACAATATGACCCAGAAGAGCAACAGAATGCATCCAAAACTCACACTTGCTAAACTTAGCAAACAACTGTCTATCCTTGAAAGTTTGCAATAAAACCCTCAAGTAATCCGCATGCTCCCTCTCACTCCGAGAGTAGATAAGGATATCATTAATGAAAACAATTAAAAACATATCCAAATACTGTTTGAACACACAGTTCATAAAATCCTTAAAGTCTGCAGGAGCATTCGTTAGACCAAAAGACATAACAACAAACTCATAATGACCATATCGAGTTCTGAAGATTGTCTTTGAAATATCATACTCTCTAATACGAAGCTGATGATAAACGGATGTAAGGTCAATTTTGGATAAGAAACTAGCACCGTGAAGCTGATCGAACAAGTCATCAATCCTAGAAATGGAATACTTATTATTGATTGTAACCTTGTTCAACTGACGGTAGTCAATACACATTCTATAAGAAACATCTTTCTTCCGAACAAACAAAACTGGGGCACCCCATGGAGAAATGCTAGGCCTGATGAAACCTTTATCAAAAAGATCCTTCAACTCTTTGTATTCCGTGGGAGCCATTCTATAGGGAGGAATAGAGATAGGGTTCATATCTGGGATAAGATCTATCCTAAAGTCTATCTCCCGCTCGGGAGGGACTCCGGGCAAATCCTTGGGAAACACTTCTGGAAACTCATTCACAACAGGGACAGACTAAAGGGATGGGGTTTCGGACTCCGTTTCCATAACCCACACTATGTGATAAACATACCCCTTTGAAAT
Organism: Jaltomata sinuosa; assembly: GCA_003996215.1. NCBI lineage: Eukaryota > Viridiplantae > Streptophyta > Magnoliopsida > Solanales > Solanaceae > Jaltomata > Jaltomata sinuosa. The sequence continues at coordinate 915,566 of QJPP01000225.1, read as the reverse complement.
CATCTTTCTAGCCTTAAGGTAAGATATGAAATAACCTTTTGAAGAAGGGGGGACTACCTTGCCATTCTAAAACAGGTTCATTTGGAAACTTGAAACTGACAACCTGAGTACGACAATCAACAGAAGCATAACATGCATACAACCAATCCATACCAAGAATGACATCAAAATCAGTCATCTCCAACTCTACTAGATCCTCTTAAGTGACTCTATAAAGGACTGAGATAGGGCAATTTCGGTAGATTCTTTTGGCTAAGACTGACTCACCAACAGGAGTAGAAACACAAAAGGGTTCTAAAAGTAACTCAGAACAAATTTCAAACTTGCATGCTACATAAAGGGTCACAAAAGATAAGGATGCACCGGGGAACAAAGCATACACATTGAAAGCGAAGATTTTCAACATACCAGTGATAACATCTGGAGAACTTTTCTGATCCTGACGGGAGGACATATCATAAAGACGATAGCGCTGACCACTAGAACTAGAAGTTGCGCCCTGCTGGGCTGGTCTACCTCTTGAAGTTACTGGGGTAGACTGAGTCCTACCACCTCCCAATCCCTTCTTAGTTGAAGGGCAATCTCTAATCAAGTGTCCAGCCTGTCCACACCCAAAGCATGCACCCGTGCCCAACTGACACTCTCCCGGGTGATTCTTCCCACACTTACTACTACTAGGATGGGAAGGTCCCTTAGCAACACTTCCTTGAGACTAGGAATAGGAACCAGGTCCTCTACCACCCTGATAATGACAAGGCCTCTGAGCCTGGGTAGGAGCACTAGTCGAAGAATGCATGGATCCTGGTGACTTCTTCTGGAAAGAAGAGCGATGTCCACCTCCGAATCTGTGATGACCAGAACCTGATCCCTCAGATCTAGACCTCTTGTTCTCCCTTGCCATCTCCCTAAGCTTGTCACCCTTAATCTGATGGGTATGAGTCATGAGTCGGGAAATGTTCATGTCACTCAATAACAAGGCAGACCTACACTCTTTCTTCACCAAATCAGAAACTCTATATATAAACTTGCTCATTTGATCATGCGGGTCTGCTACCATGGAGGGAGCATATCTAGATAACTGAGTGAAATTCAGACTATACTCTTGAATCGACATCGAACCCTGTCTCAAGTTCACAAATTCCTCCACCTTCGCTTGCCTCAACTCTCAGGGAACGAACCTATCAAGGAAGGCCCTCTTAAAACACTCCCAAGTCATGCGGACTGCGTCTCTCACCCTAGACTCCTTCCATTGTGTGAACCAAATATGAGATACATCCTTGAGTTGATAGGATGCAAGCTCAACACAGTCAACACCAACCACTTGCATAACTTCGAATATCTTCTTCACTTCATCAATAAAGTTGATTGAGTCCTCACTCACTTTAGATCCCCAGAATTCAGGCGGGTTCATATGAATAAAGTCACGAACTCGGGCTGCTACCCCACCTTGAGGACGAATGAGGGCAGGAGCCTGCTGATTGACGTGAGTGGCCAAAGTCTAGGCTAGCAAATGGATGGCTTTTCCGAATTCCTCATTTGTGACATCAGGGACTGGAATGAGAGGAACAACATTCCGAGCAACTCCGGGAGGCATAGCACATCGAGGAGGCATAATCTGAAATGTAAAAGATGAGGATTAGAGGAACATAGTAGTTAAGCTCTATCGCACAACATGATCATGAAAGAAGTGAAGTTTTTAAAGACATCTCGCAACTTCCCTCTCATATGTTTGGCGTGCTTCACACACATGAAAAAGACTCTACTCGATGCAACTTTAAGACATCTTAGGACTCTTAAACCTGAGGCTCTGATACCAAGTTTATCACACCCTGAGGTTACTCTCTAGATGTAACACGGGACTTGGGACCGCAAGTGCCCCAAGCTAACCCTTGGTCATAGCATACTCAAGCATAATGAAGGTAAGCAGAAGCAATATAGATAAATCAAGAATCACATACATAGATAATCAGGCCAAATAGAAATACAAAATCAGGAAAGAGACTCGATCACTATCTATGTCTGAAAGCCTCTATATGACATAAGGAGTTGCTAGGACAAGACCCAATCTAACTCGAAGTACGATAGTAAGGAATAAACACTCTAAAATATAACTAATCCTCGACCTAAGAGGACTCACCAACAGCTGACAGAAAGTGGCCTGGAAGCTCTAGCCACGTGTCTGGGAAGGAACACCTGAATCTGTATCATCAAAGAATGCAACACAAGATATGCATCTGTACTATAGGATGTACCGAGTATGCGAGAAATGCATGAATCATGATAAAAATAGTTTCAAACATGTTTAAGAATAAATTCGTTACGTAAGGAAGGAACATGAATAAATGTTAAAGTATAAAACATGAAACATGAAATAAATCTTAAGTTTCATAGTATAGAATCATATAACTTCATAGCTTGAAAATAAACATGTGGGAGTTTCTCTTAATAAACATTAAGCCATGCTGAGCTACATGGAGTTCAGTGTCATGCACCCCTACTTAAAAGAGTTGTCCTAACCGGCCAAGGTTAGAACTATGTCGTACCAGGATCCTATCATGATAAGTTACAAAGGGCAACCTATGGTGGCAACGTAGTTTTGGACTTGGGTTATCTGAACCCTCGTCTCTCGGTGCAAAATACTACTCCCAAAACATATAACATGAGATCATATACATGTGACATATCTGATTCCAAACTTGTTCATAATGTGTTCATACCCTATATCGTCATACTACTCATGAATTAAGGTTTAAAAATTGGTTCATGAGAATTGATGAAACATCAGGTGTCTTGTCTTGCTTAATACTTCATAACTTGTGAAATTTGCATACTTCATGACTTGTAAAACTTTGCATGACTCTAGTTCAATTTCATAATACATATATTTTATAGAACATAGGAACTAGACATGCACATGCTTGAAAACCCATGATAAACATGCTATAAAATCCCATTTGCTTAAATCAACTTCATGCATGTAAGAATTTCCATGGTTAAACTTCAATTCCTGAAATAAGAGTTACATATAAAAACCCATGTGAAATCAGGAAATTTTAATAGTAATTTCATAATTAAATCATGAGAAGACCATATTGAGCAAAACCCATGAAAATTTCATAAGAACCCTAATTTGAAGATCATGAAATCAAAATTTGAATTAGGGGTTTTGGGAACAAGGGTGAAAGAAACCCATTGTTTATTACCCACATACCTTGATTGAATATAACCCACTTGAATTGGAAAGACTTAGGAGGCTTGAACTTGGACCTTGAGACTTGAAGCTTGGAGAAGAATTTTCCTCTTTTGGGAGATGAGTGAAGTAATGAGAAGAAACTTAGGCTAATGAGGGTGAAAACCCTTCTTGAAATAGTCAAAACGACATCATTTAGGAGTTAAAAGGGTGGGTAATGACTAAAATACCCCAAGAACTTAATTTAGAAAAATCTAGAAAATGGTTCGGCTTCAAGTTCTACGGGTTAGTTCCACGGGTCGTCATTTGAACCAAGACTCGTGGTACCAACTCATAGAACCTGGTCGACTAGACAGTCTTCAGAAAGTGGTCTATGACTCGATAGGATGGATCTGTCATTTGAATGACAGGTCGTCAATTGGACTCATCGTTCTTGGGAAATCAGTTGACCTCCGGTCGAACCACGACTCAGGACGTTGGGTTGTCATTTATATGATGGGTCGTCGAACCCAGTCGTAGAACCTGGGGAACTTGCCTTCCCTCTGATTTGTATTCCACGAGTGGACAGGACGGACCCATGGTTTTAACCATGGTTCGTACAACCAACTCGTAGTTCCAAACCAGATACTGAATTAATCCGAAGGGAATCACAATTCCATTCCACGGCCCGTGGTTCGAGCCACGGTCCATGGTTTGGACCCGTCATTCCTGATACATGACATTTTTCTGAGATTTTAACTTAGATAGTTGGTTTGATTTTCGGGGTGTTACAGGAGGTTCAATGATTTAGGGTTTAGATGGTGCGGTTTCCCTGTTCTTCAGGTCGAGATCAAGTTTCTTTGGGGGATAAGAGTAATATCCCTTACCCACTATAGCACAACAAACCTCATCAAATTCCTCCATACCTTCACCATTATGATTTAATAGTACCGCTTCTAACGCTTCATCAATGAATCCCTCTCTCATGTTCAAATTGACACTTTCTTTGATTTTGCCAATTGTGAACATCGTTTGGAGATTACTTGGTTGCCTCATAGATCTAGTCATATCAAAGGTGGCTTTCTCATCATTCAATGCAAACTTTAAATCTCCTGAGTTCATTTTGCTCATGATGTGCCCTATTTTTAGGCTAGGATGCCCCAAGATGATGGGTATCTCAAAACCTCCTTTGCAATCAAGTATCACAAAGTCCACGCAGTACACCATTCACCCTATCTTGATCAAAATGTCACAACCGATTCCCACGGGGCACCTTATTGACCGGTCTATCATGACGAACTCCATGTTTGTGTTAATGGGCTGCCCCAACTCCATTCGTTTGAAAGTGGCCAATCATATCAAGTTGACACTTGAGTTTTCATCACACACCAGCCTAGCGGACTTGTGAACTCCCTTCGAATCCCAAACCATGTGTACACCTGGCAACACCGCTTCATTGGTGAAATTTCTCGCAAGAATCGCACTACTAAATGGAGATAGCTGAACTACCCCAACATCTTCTAAGTTGCAAGTGGTGCATAATTCTTTCACTAACTTGGCATACTCGGGCATTTTGTTAAATGCGGTTCTTGCAAGCCCATTGATGGTGCTTCTCTTCAATGAAGACTCGAAATCATTTGGAGTCTCATCCACTCTTTCTTGCAAAAGTCATTGAGGGAATGGAAGCGGACAAGTGGGAAATGGTTTTAGAACTTTATTCTCCTTGTTCTCACGTTGAACAACTTGGGTCACACCATTTCCCTGAATTTGCATTTTTTGAGGCTTGCGTATCATTGGCATTGTAACCTCAACGTGGTCTAGGGAGCTCTCAACACCACTACCCCGCTCTTCATTCTTGGGTTGCCTAGATTTGAATTGTGAATTCAGCCAAATCATTCTATCTTCAATACGTTCAATGGCTATGGAGTGGGATTGAATGGTTTGGGCAAGATTTCCAAGGTTATGACTCAACTCCTCAATGACTACATTGGTTTCCCCTACTTTTTCTAACATCTGCACAAGCATATTTCCATTCTAGAGTCTTCATATTATTCGTTCTGACCTTCATTCCTATGCTCACATCTACCCAAACTATGAGGGTTGACATGGGAAGCCACCTCGTGGACAGTTGTAAACATTTCATCACTGCCATCATTTGAACTCTCAATATAAATTCAAGGAGTGTGGAAGTGATTGATAACTCTCTATTCCTTCGTGCATCATTTTTTAACCAATCCCCCATCTCTTTAGCGGAGGTCGCACCCATTGCTCCCTGGGGTCCCAATAATCCAACTTATGGTCCGACATGATAGTAAAATCAAGTGCAACTAGGTGGAGTGAGAAGTATAGGCATTGATGTTTGAACGACGTGTACCTAAAATCAACCACAAACAACAGACAAAAGTAAAAGAAACAAGTACTCTCAAGGTGAATTCAAAATAACAATCAAAAATAGCTATCAACTCAAGTCCCTAGCAACGGTGCAATTTTTGATGAATGCTCAAATCATGCTCTCCAAGTAGGAGGCCACAACGATCGTGCATCAAAACAAAATTTATAAACTCAACAAGTGTTGGGGTCGTACCCAAGGGACTTGGGTTAGCTATATATCAATTGTAATGGATTGAGTTCAAGGTGAGAGTAATTGCTCAAAACAACAAGTAAAAGAATGAGGGAATTGGGAATGTTGTCACTACAATCGCAATTTAATTCGAAAAGCAATAAAACTAAAGAGGGTGTACCAAGTCGACTAGATGACTAAGGATGCATATCCGATGGGGCTTTGTTTATGGGATAGGGTGATTATCAATTCATACCTCTTCTCCGCTTAATGACATGAATAGCATTGGTCATGGGTAAGATTTTCTTATCTCTCGGTCAACAATCTTATATCCAATGATCTTGGTTAGAGCATCATCGGTTTGATCAATAAACAACCAATCTAGCTTGGGGAAATCATACAATCTCTAGCTTAGACTCTTAAATGCGAGAATCCGATGATAAGATCTATTCCTAGCCTTAAATCTGAGTGGAATCCTAAGTTTCCACTAGTAATTTCACATCCACAACTATGAAATCCTTTCTCAAGTAATCACATAGTCAAGTAGATTAAATTAATGTTTGCAACCACCAATTTTAGGATTAAAACTTGGTGAAATTACTAGACCCATGTCAATTAAGCAATAATAAGCAAGAATAGATAACACCCACACCCATTTCTTAAACACCCATCATCAATGCACCCCTAGACAAGAGATTTTAGCCACTCATAGTAATAGAGAAAGAGATACCATCTGGGTAATTCAAAATCCCTTCCATTAGAGATGAATCTCAAGATCTAGATTCAATTTGAGTACACAAGTGTTAACCAAGAGAATTAGATTTAAAAGCCTCTTCTCAATGGAGGTGAAGAACTTGGTCTCTAAGCTAAAAACTCTTCAAAATATTCAGAATGATAATAGTTATTTACAATTGTGTTTGAATAGGCCTTTTATAGTTTCCTAAAATGTCACCAAAAATTAGGACAAAAATGCCCCTAGGGCAGTGTGCGACGCGACGTGCAGTTCACACATTGCGATGTGCGCATCACACACTGCCTCTGGTTCAACCAATGAATTCATCTAGAATGGGTAGCTCCGTGTGAAGGGGGTGCAGTTCATACCTCAGGATGTGCACGTCGCACAGTGACCGCACCTCGTGATAGACTCTTTAGTGACTTTATGCTCTTGTGTAGAGGAGGTATGGTTTTCACCTCGGCTTGTGCGTGTCGCATGGCCACTGTATCTCCGGTCAGAATCTTCAGCCTTTCCAAACACTTCACACTTCACTCCTTTTGAGCTCTTTTGGGTCCATTTTCTTATTTATCATCATCTATAAAAGTACCTGCATAGACATCAATAAAGGCCATAAGAACCTCTAAATTTATTCAAAATATAGCAACAATTCATGGATATAGGCTCAATAAGTTGGTGGATTACCGACTTATCAATTACACATACTCATAGGGTTTTTCCCACTTTTCATACTTTTTAAGGCAGTAAACCCATAATTTCACCATTAATCTTCATTCCCATGATTCTACAATCGAAAAGGGATTGAAGGTTGATAAGAGGAAAGAATTACTCATCTTAATGAAGGAAAATCACCTAGCCTAAGAGAAAAATCATCAGGCAACAGTTCTAGAATGATACTTTGAGTTTTAGGAAATAAAACTCTAAAATTCAGACTTAACAGGCAATCTACCTCCCATCTTAACCACATTAGTCCTTTTCTCACTATGGCGAGATCATTGTGCCGAGACTTGGCTCGCTACAGTGAGACTATTATGGCGAGACTTGGCTTACTACAAATACTCCGCTGCAATGATGTCAAAAATAGAACTCCAGAAACTCAACCAAAACTCCCCATTTCACAACATAACCTTGATTTCTAGATATCACAGATTAATCCCGATATGGTAACCACCATAATCGGAGTTCTATGAACCTATTTACCATCCTAAAACCACATTTAGGACCCTACACCACTTGATGATCCACCAAAGAACACCACAATATCAAACATTACACCACGAATCAAGAATTGCAACTTAAGAACATAACACCAGATTTCTATCAAAACTCACCCAAGCTTGAGATTTAATCAACTCTAAACTTAAGGAAAAACTCTACTCAAGAATTTATACCCCAACAACACTATAACAATAGAAAGGGTTATTTATATCTAATCAGAGAGGGAAATGGAAGATCCCTAGTGCTCGAGGTGTCAAAGTACCTCCACTCATTGGCTATTTATTCCCCCATATTTACCACCATCCCATTAAAGATGCAAGCCACCACCAATGTCCGAGGATAGGTCACGTCGCTAGTATTACCAAAAGGTTAAATCCATTGGAAAACCAGGTTCAACCACCTTCAGGCATCGGGAATAAAGTGAGTATTGGATCGAGGTAGATTTTGAAGATTGAAAAAGTTGTAGAACACATGCAGGGAATAGGTATATGTGACTTGTTCCTCTCAAGTAATATCCAACTAGGATCAGGAGAAGGTGAATGACACAAAGAAGAGAGCAAAGCGTGTTTATAAGGAGAGTCCAGCTTGCACGAAGTTTAATTTCATAGGGAAGAATCCTACAAGAAAAGAAATCAAGAAGATTGACTTGACAAGTCCTACAAGGAAGAGGATTCCCAATATGGAAGGATATCAATCAAAAGAAGGAGAGGACTCTCAGTATAAATATAAGAGAGGATTCACAATAAATCTTACACATTTACAAAGAAAGCTACAAGTAGCATACAATCAAATTGAGAGAGTTCATATTTGAGAGAGTTCTGAGTGAAGATCTAAGTGCATCCAATACAAGAAACCAGATTGAAAAATGTGTTCCTTAAGTCTATGCTTTACAGTTCTTGAGTCAAGTTAATTATATTATTTTCATTGAGTTGTAATCATGCATTCTTAGTGCCAGTGAGTTATAAACTGGTATAGGAGTTAGCCTTTAAGTTGAGATAACTTGAAGGCTTGGACACATAAACCTGTGGAGGTTTGTTTGGTGTTTAGGAATTAATGTTTAGTTCCTAGGATTGCATTCCTTGTAATATGAATAGTAGAGGCTTATTGTGTTAGTAAAATTAGGTTAAATCCTACAGAGGTGTAGGTCGTGGTTGTTTTCCTTTGTGAGATGAGGTTTTTCCATGGAAAACATCGTGTGTTCTCTTACTTGATTTACATTAAAGTATTCAACAAAGGAAAAAATTGCTTAACCTGTTCCTTAGGCAAATTAGGGGGTCAGTATTCTAACAATTGGTATCAAAGTGGGTTATCTTAACAAGAGTCTTATAACTTAAGATAAGATCACTATGAATTCTGCACCTCCTGTTGGACAGGGTGAAGGATAACACATTGACAAACCACCTCTTTCAATGGTCAATACTACTCATGGTTGAAGGAAAGAATTGAAGACTTTCTTCAGGTAGAGGACTATGAGCTATGGACCAGAGTTACTGATGGCCCTAAAATCCCTATGATCAAGGATGACGAAGACAAGGACATTCCCAAACCAAAGGCTCAATACAATGAGGCTAACTACAAGATGCTAGGGAAAAATGCCAAAGCCAAGTGCATTCTTGTATATGGACTTGGACCAGTTAAGTTCAATCGAATCTCCAGCTGCACCACAGCCAAAACAAGTTTGGGATGTGCTCGTTAATGCACATAAAGGCACTACTCAAGTAAGGAAATTCAAAATTGCTAAACTCTCCATTGAGTATGAAACCTTCAAGATGAAGAATGGTGAAACTCTTCAGGAGATGATTACTAGATTCACTACTGTTGTGAATGAATTGGTGTCTTTGGGCAAAATATTCACCACTGAGGAGTAGGTTGATAAGGTACTAAGGACTCTTCCTAAACCATGGGAAATCAATATCACTGCAATCAGAGAAGCAAAGGATCTGACAAACATGTCTTTGGATGAACTGGTAGGTAATATAAAGACCTATGCAGGGAATATTGAGAGCTCAAAAAGAGGTGAAAAAAGCAAGGATAAAACTCTTTCTCTCAAGGAAACTGAAAGTGATGAATCTGAGCTGGATGATGAAAACATTGCCCTAATAAGAAAGAACTTCAAAAGATTCTTCAAAAAGCAGGAAATTTTGAGAAAAGAAAATCATCACCAAGTAGAGAAAAGAATGTAGAAAAGGGACAAAATGGTGGCTGTTTTAAGTGTGGAAAAACTGACCATCAAGTCAAAAATTGTCCTATGTGGGAAATTAATGGAAGAAGGAGAGAGATAAAAGGGAAAGAAAGAGCAAGCCAACAAAAAAAAGAAGAAGAATGCTGGAGAGGCTATGTATGTTGCTTGGGTACCAGGTTCAAACCACTCAAAATACGATGATTCAGAAGATGTTGCCCTAATGGCCATGGATGACACAGAATCAGACTCTGAGTCAGACATTGAAGAAAAAGAGGTAAATCTTCTTGATCTCAAAGACAAGCTGAAACTCTTTTCTAAGAAAAATTGTCCTCTCTAATAATGACCTTTATTGATAACTTTCAAGAATTGAGTGAAAACAGAGATCAGTTGCTGGCATCTTTGACCAGTTTAAAATTTGAGTACATTGATCTTGAAAAGATCAACATTGATTAAAAAAAGGAAAATCAATCTCTCAAGGAACAGGTCTAGCACCTTGAAACTGGCATTCTTTCTCTCAAATCTGAAATTTTGAAACTAAAGGTTACTCAATAGGGGAAAGGGCACAAGAGTGATGACTAAATCAAGTGTGAACAGGATCTTAAAAGGTTCAAAGATGAATTATACTTAGAAAGGGAAAATTCCGGAAGATTAAATCTTGAATTAGCCAGAACCAAATATGAGCTTGAAAGAGCAAATAAATGGACTCAATCTTCAATGATTGTTACTCAACTGAGTAATAAAACTTATAACACTAAAACTGGAATAAGATTTGATAAAGAATTTTCCAAGGGAACCTCTAATCTCTGTACACACTGTGGTAAGGTCAGTCACCTAAGGAAAGCTTGTCCAACTATTAAAGCTCAACAGGATAAAAACTTCAAAGCTGCTTCCAAAGGTAAAAATAGGCATGTTAACAGAAATAATCCTCACCTAAGGAACAGGTCTGCACACAAGAAACAGCCTGTCAAATTTTTTCCAAAATGGACCAATAAAGATCTAATTCATCCTTTTGATCAAAGGAAAGGACCCAAGCTAGTCTGGGTTCCTAAAACTAACCTTTAATCTTATTTGCAGGAAAAGGGTGAGAAGAAGAAATCAACATTGGTACATGGACAGTGCTTGCTCAAGATACATGATAGGAGATAAGTAGAAATTCCTCTCACTAGTAGAAGGGAAAGGTGGGAATATGGCCTTTGAAGGAGGAAAGAAAGGTAAGATCAAAAGAGTTAGAAAAATACGTAAGTCTAAAGAGCACTCAATTAAATGTATACCATGTTGAAGGACTGAACCACAATCTACTCAGAATATCATAACTCTGTGACAAGGGAAACAAGGTAACCTTCTACTCTACAGGTGTGGAGGTGATAGACCTAAAGACAAGGGAAACTATCTTGACTGGACAAAGATACAAGGATGTATACACTGCTGATATCTCAAAAGTACCTGCTGAGGATCTTGTTTGTCTCAGTGTGATGAACAAAGACCCCATGTTGTGGCACAAAAGACTGGGGCATGCTAGTCATGTTTAACTAAACAAGCTGATCTCCAAGGACTTTGTAATATGTCTACCTAAAACTAAGTTCAAGAAAGATAAAGTACGTTGCACATGTGCTCAAGGTAAGCAGGTAAAATCTTCTTTCAAATCCAAACAGGTTATAAGTTCAACTAGATCCTTGGAACTGGTCCACATGGATCTTTGTAGCCACATGAGAGTAAGAAGCAGAGGTGGCACTAGTTGATGACTATACAAGGTACTCTTGGACAATTTTTCTTGCTTCTAAAGAAGATGCATTTGAGGCATTCTACACTTTAGTAAGAAAGCTAGAAAATAAACTTGATTGACAACTAACTACATTCAGATCAGACCATGGAATTGAATTTGAAAATGCTAAATTTGTTGATTATTATTCCACTCATGGTATTGATTACAACTTCTATACTCCTAGAACTCCTCAACAAAATGGGGTGGTTGAAAGAAAGAATAGAACCCTGCAGGAGATGGCTAGCACTATGATGATAGCCAGAAATATAGTTAGCTAATTCTGGGCTGAAGCTATCAACACTGCTTTCTATATAATCAATAGATGCATGTCTAGGCCTCTCTTGGATAAAATTCCCTGTGAATTACTCAAAGGCATAAAACCTAACATCTTTCATCGAAGAGCTTTTGAATGCAAATGCTTCATCCACCATAATGGAAATAATCTATTAGGAAAATTTGATGCCATAAGTGATGAGGGAATTTTTCTAGGCTATTCCTCACATAGTAAAGCTTATAAGGTTCTAAATAAGAGAACTATGTGTGTAGAGGAAAGTATTCATGTTGTATTTGATGAAAGCAATATTATGGCTAACAAAAGTCTATAGGAAATTGATAAACTGTCAAAGACATCTAAACCAGTTATGTAGGAACAGGTGAAAGGAACAAGTCCAACTGATGCTGAAAATGACAGAAGCAACAAAAGTAATGAAGAACCTCAACCTGACCACAATGATGAAATCACAAGTCAGCAAGGGGAAGATACGAATCAAGCTGATGAGTCACAAGAGCTAGTACTCAGGGTATAAGTATCAAGGCTCACATCTAATAGACAACATCCTGACTGAATTGAGCTCTAGCATAACTACTAGATCAGGACTGAAAAATCTATGTGCCTTTGAATCTTTCTTGTTTATGATAGAGCCTAAGAAAATCAATAAAGCCTTACAGGATGTTGATTGGATCATTGTAATAGAACAAGAGCTAAATCAATTTAAGAGAAACAAGGTATGACTTCTGGAACCTAGACCAAAGAACATAACTATCATAGGTACCAAGTGGGTGTTCAGGAATAAGTTGGATGAGAATGGAATAGTCACAAGAAACAAGGCCAGACTGGTGGTCCAAGGGTACAATCAGAAAGAAGGAATAGACTATGATGAGAATTTTGCTCATGTGGAAAGACTAGAGGAAATCATACTCCTCATTGCCTTTGCATCCTACATGGAATTCACCCTCTACCAGATAGATGTAAAAAGTGCCTTCCTGAATGGTCTACTGAAGAAAGAAGTGTTTGTCAAACAACCTCCAGGCTTTGAGAACTCTGACTATCCTGACCATATTTACAAACATGATAAAGCCTTGTATGGACTTAAACAAGATCCCAGAGCATGGTATGAAAGGTTGTCAAAGTTTCTTCTAAGCCATGGCTATATAAGAGGTAAAATTGATAACACCCTATTTCTCAAAAACAAATGCAAGGATCTGTTGATTGTGCAGGTTTATGTTGATGACATCATCTTTGGTGGCACTAGCAAGACTCTCACAAAGGAGTTTGCAGGACAGTTGAGCAAAGAGTTTGAGATGAGCATGATGGGAGAACTCAACTTCTTCTTGGGGATTCAAATCAAACAAACTCCATCAGAAACCATAATTCATTAGCAAAAATATGACAAGGAGCTGCTCAAAAGATTCAAAATGGATGATGCTAAAGAAATTGACACTCTAATAGCCACAACCAGAAAGTTAGGCCTGGAAGGAACAGGTCCAGCTATGGAGCAAAAACTGTACAGAGGGATGATTGGATCTCTTCTCTATCTCACAAAAAGCAAACTTGACATTGTATTCAGTGTGGGCCTTTGTACAAGATTTCAGGCAAATCCCAAGGAACCTCATTTAAAAGATGTCAAAAGTATTCTAAGATACTTGAAAGGTACTATTGATTTGGGGTTGTGGTATCCTAAAGGTAGTAACTTTGATCTTGTAGGATATGCAGATGCAGACTATGCATGCTATCTGGTGGATAGGAAGAGCACCAAAAGAATTGCTCATTTCCTAGGATCATGTCTAATCTCTTAGGCAATAAAGAAGCAAAATTTTGTGGCTTTGTCTACTGCTGAAGCTGAATATGTGGTTGTTGCCTCATGATGTGCTCAATTGATCTGGATCAAACAACAACTCAAATACTTTGGGTTAAACATTGAGTGTGTGCCCATTTTCTATGACAATACCAGTGCAATCAATATTTCCAAGAATTCAGTTCACCAAAAGAGGACCAAACACATTGATATCAGACACCACTTTCTGAGGGATAAAGTGGAAAAGGGACTGATCTCTATGCACTTCTGTGCCACAGACAAGTAGATTGTTGATATATTAACAAAGGCACTGGCAAAGGATCACTTTGAAAGGAATAGGTTAGAACTGGGGATGATTAAGATCATATGAGCATCCCTAGTGATTGGCTAATGAACACTGTACATATTGTATTTTAATTTTAAAATTTTATGCTCAGTCTTGTACATTCAATTATATGTCCCTTTTCCACTTTTAAAAGTTCAAGTTGCTCAAGCACTATAACTCATGTTGTCTCTGCAACAGGAAATCAGGATATCAAATTAGGAGATAAACTCAGCACAAAATTGAAAATTCAAATTATGTCCATTATGTGTAAAGAAAAATTAACTACTCAAAATGTGCATTTGTACCTGTCCCTTCCACTTGAACCTAAAAAAAATTCATTAACCCTAGAGTCTATAACCGTCACTCTCCAAAAAGGAAAAGAGATCCAATCAAATCAGGTCACTTTTGTGACAAGGTCTGCCATATGTCAATCCGGATCTCTTCCCTAGAATAGGACTCTTCAACTTAAAGGACTCTAATCAATTCCAAACGGCTAAATATTCTATTTAAAGTACTTTTCAAATCCATTCTCCTCATTCACTCCCAAACATCTCATTTTACAAGAGCTTTTGCTCCGCAAAACAAACCCTCCTTCACTGCTTCTCTTTTCTTACACTTTATCCATGGAAACCCAATCACCCTCTTCTCCTAAATTACCAGAACTTCCACAAGCTACTACCAGTTCCTCCATGTCACCTAGTCGTTCCCTAATCCCATTTAAGGAACAGGTCAACACAGTTTGACTTCCTCCTATGATTTTTGTTGATTCTCAGGGGTTGACTCATATGGATCTATTTTCAGTAGTTCAAAGTGATGACTTGATTGGAGACAACACCACTGCATTGGTTCCCTATAAAGAAAATGCTGAAGCTTTTGAGGTTATTGGTGCTAGTTGTCAGGGGGAAACTGAGGATGAAGGAATAGTGAGTGATGAGGGAGTTTAGGAGGATGCACCTCGTGAGGGGGAAAACTCAAGAAATCCCACAGTTGAACCTAGTTCACCTGCTGGAGAAAACCTGGATGCATCTGCTGAGGGGGAAGTTGTTGTTGGCAACCTAGGGAACAGGTTCAACAGACCCATTCTGCTACTGCCATGGAGGATGATGATGACACTCTAATTGACAACTTAGTTCCATAAAGGACAAGGTCTCATCTATGCAAGACCTTAAGCAAGTTTGTTCGTATACCAGTCAATGAACCTAAAGAAATCCCTCCTTCTTCTGTGGCTCAGCCTATCCCTGTTCGAATGACAAGAGCCAATAAGAGAGTTCTTGAAGAAAGCATGATTGCTTCTGTAGCCAAGAGGCCTAGAGCCACTAGAGGTACATCTTTCCCACCCCCTGATCTTATTGATATTTTGGATGATAAAGTGGGGGCTACTGAAAGAAGGAGGAAAGAGAAAGGTGTAGCTCCCTCAAAACAACCAAAGAAACAGGTCAGGAAACCTATTCTTTCTAAGAGTTCTGTCAAGTGTAAGCTGAGGGATGATACCTCAAAGAGTAGAGGAGAAGATCATGGACTTCCATCCTCTGAGTCTCATGAGCATGAGGATACTGATGATGCTGCCTCTCATGAGGATGTGGAGGCTGGTCTTCCTGAGCATGTGGAGGAAGAATATGATACTTTGGATCCCATTGATTAAACTCTTGATGCTAGAACTGCTAGGCTGATCAACTTTGGGACGAGAACTGTTGTGAAGGGCAGAGTGATTACTGGGTTTAAAGGTGATGAGATGATAGAACTACTAGTCTTGGTGGATGCACAAGGTTGGTCAAACCTATTCCTTCAGGATGGTACACATCAAAAAATGGCTCGTGCAGAAACTCTGCAATTTTATGTGAATGCCACTGGTACCTCCTCCTCCCTCTTAAGTGTGGTTAGAGATGTTTCATTCATCCTCACCTCCTAATATGTTTGCTCAAATCTTGGGGGTTCCTAATGATGGGTGGTGTCACTAAGAGGCAATGGCTTCCTTTGGATGGGCTTCCCTCAACCTTGGAGATTATAAGGAGGTTTGCCAATGATCCCACATTGGAGGAATACTCTAGGGTAGATAAAGGAGCCATGATGCCACTGCATCAGGGGCTATTTTATATAGTGCACAAGATTGTTCTTCCTAGGGAGCAAAAACATACTGAGGCTAACTACATGGACCTCACCTTGATGCAACTGCAGCTCTTCAAGATTCCCATCAACTTGCCCAGGCTCATTCTCTGCCACATGCATAGGATTTGCAAACATGACAAGACCAAACATGCATTGGGCTATGGGTTCTGGCTGGGGGAAGTCTTTTAGCACTTCGGTGTTCCTGTCCAAGCATGGCAAGATCAGACTACTAAAGATATAATTGGAACTGTGAACCAAGTTGTTATACCTGCTCCTCGGAGGGGTGCCAATGCACCTCTACAGAGGCTAAGAGCAAGTTTGGTTGCTAAGGATGAGAAGGTTGCAGCTTTAAGGGCATCCCATGATAAGGAAATAGCTGAGATTCATGACACCTATGGCATTGAGCATGCACTGTTAGTGGAAGAGAATGTAAGGCTCAAGGCTGAGCTTGCACAAGCATATGCTGCCTTTGCAACTGAGCAAGCCACTAATTCTGCCAGCCTAAAGGCCATTTATGAGTTGCTCAAGAAGGACCCTCCTCCTCCCACTGCCTAGCTTGACCCTTTCTATCATTCCCAACCTTTCTTTTTCTCTCACAAATGCATGTTTTGACCTTTTAATTTTTATTATCTCTAGTGTACATGCTTTGTGATTAATAAAGTGTTGGGTTTTATTTCTTAATTCCTATGCAGTTGCAAATACTTTGATATAGCTAAATAAGTTCTTACTTTTGAGTGTTTGCTTAGGTGATAGTCCTAGTGGCCATGAGTATTGAAATTGAACTCAGATTAGGATATTATTTGTCTTCACAGTGTTTTATGATGCCAAAAAGGGGGAAAGTGTTGCTTGTGTGGTATTTATAACCTGTTGTTCTGACCTGTTCCTCTAATGTGTTCTTTTTGCAGTTTTTCCTAAAGAAAACTGACATGATATAGGTGAAATTCTGCCTACAAGAAGCAAGGGTTTGTCATCATCAAAAAGAGGGAATTTATTGGATCGAGGTAGATCTTGAAGATTGATAAACCTGTGGAAAACATGCATGGAACAGGTATCTGTGACTTGTTCCTCCTAAGAAGAATCTAACTAGGATCTGGAGAAGGTGAACAATGCAGAAAAGGGAGGAAAGCGTGTGGAGAAAGCGTGTTTATAAGGAGAGTCTATCTTGCATGAAGTTTCCTTTTATAGGGAAGAATCCTACAAGGAAAAAAATCAAGAAGATTGACTTGACAAGTCCTACAAGGAAGAGGATTCCCAATATGGAAGGAAATCAGCCGAAAGAAGGAGAGGACTCTCAGTATAAATACAAGAGAGGTTTCACAATAAATCTTATGCACTTACACAGAGAGCTATAAGAAAAACACAATCAAATTGAGAGAGTTCATATTTGAGAGAGTTCTGAGTAAAGATCCAAGTGCCATCCAATACAAGAAACCATATTGAAGAACGTGTTCCTCAAGTCTATGCTTTATAGTTCTTGAGTCAAGCTAATTGTGTTGTTTTCATCAAGTTGTAATAATTTGTTCTTAGTGCCAGTGAGTTATAAACTAGCATAAGAGTTAGTCTTCAAGTTGGGATAACTCAAAGACTTTGTCACATAAACTTGGGGAGGTTTGTATGGTGTTTCGGAATTAGAGTTTAGTTCCTAGGATTGTATTCCTTGTAATCTGAATTGCAGAGGCTCATTGTGTTAGTGAAATTGGGTTAAATCCTATAGAGGTGTAGGTCTTGGTTGTTTCCATTTGTGAGCTAGGGTTATTCCACGTAAAACATCGTGTGTGCTCTTTACTTGATTTAATTAAAGTATTCGATAAAGGAACATATTGCTTAACCTGTTCCATAGGAAAATTAGGGGGTCAGTATTCTAATAGTTAGTACTATTGATCCTCATATGGATATTGACCCAAGGGGTCATGGCCCTATTACCCACTAACACTAGCATGTTCATCAGCCATTTCCCATTTTTAGCCTCCTCTCTTACCTTAAACTCAATCTCCAAAGGATTCGGAAACCCTAGATCTTCATATATCAGTCCTATCGTGACCCAAATATCCACACCCCTAATGCAAAATGCTATCTCTGGAAGATTCCAGTTCACAGTGGGAAGATGATGTGCCGGGATTTCATGGAACCTTCCACGCTTAAAACCAAGGATTTTTAGGAGTTCTTAAGTACATTTTGTTGGATTTGATATCGTTTGTCGCTTGTATAGGTAAAAGTATTGAAAAGATGAAAATGCTAAAGTATTGCAGATTTTTGGGCAAAAAGTCATGCCTCACGGGCATCACATCCATGATGGCCCATGGGAGAAGGCGTCTAAATGAGGCAGCAAGAATACAAGGCATAACTCAGTTTAAAAGGCTGGCATAATACCCATGAGAGACACGATGGGACATTGCAGAGCCTATGGGAACGATCCAGTAGAGATGTGGAGAAGCTAAGTGTAGCAGACGGGCAACCACGATGGGCGTGGCAACCAAGATGTCCCATCACAGCAACCCATGGAAACAAGGTAGCGAAGCTGGAACTTAACCTTAAGGAAGCCTGAGGGGCACCCACGATGCCTGTCGCATCCAGGATGGCCTGTGGGGTATCCCGTCAAAAGTGATGCATCCACTCAATCCTAGAACAGTTAGGATTTGGTCTTTTTGTCTATAAATACTTCCCCTTAGGTTTTATTTCGGGGTCCCCGACATTGTTTGATATTCTTACGTTTTGTTTGCAATTTGAAGACATCATAACATATGTTCTTGAGAATTAAAGTTTGTTCTTAAATTATTGAAATGTTCTTGAGATTTATCCAAGATTCTGGATTTATTTACTTCTTCTTATAAGTATATGCTCATCATTGTTTCAACAACTTTTGATCATTCACTTATGAACATGAGTAGCTAAATTCACAACTAGGGTTGTGGGAACCACAAAAGATTAACAAAGTAGGCAAAGTACTTTGTAATTCTAGGGCGGTGTTTAAGCATGTATTGTTCTTCCCTTCGCATTGATTGCTTTTTAATGGTGTATAATGTTATAACTCGTCTTATCTTTACTTTTCGGACCAAGGGGGTAATGGATGGGAAAATGGTTGTTCAATAATGGAGATTTAAGTTTACCAACCCTCATCTAATAGCTTGACCTTATTCGACAATAACTAATCTTGGATCTAGGGTACGGGACATAAATCATACACCCACGGCCGGACCAAGGCGTGTGGTGAAATTCATCTATCTGAGGGACCTACTATTTAGGTGAACCTAACTTATCGATTCTGCATGCTAAGCACCAAGCTAGCTTACTAAGTACAACACCTTACTAAGTTATGATCTCACGGGGAACACTACCCTAGTCGCTTCTCTCATTGATAACAACCTTTGAAACTGTTACTTGTTACGAATATAAGTTACTTTTAATATTTGTTACTTAAAAAAACCCCTTCCGAGGGAAATAAGTGGCTAACAGCGCAAGTAAACACTAACAAACCATAGTCCTACCATATTCCCTGTGGGATCAACTCTAACCTTCATTGGGTTTTATATTTGAACAGCATCCGCTTACACTTCTACAAGGAGGTGTAATTTGGGCGCATCAAATTTTGGCGCCATTGCCGGGGAATATGGTTTAGTATTAAGAGAGATTGTGTTTATTTCACTATTAGTCCTTATTTCGTGATTTTACTTTTTCTATTGTTTTTGTTTTGTTACACAGGTTGCACACTTGTGCATGCCCAGTACAAGGAGTCAGGGCAATCCCTTCATACCATACGATATTGAAGTCCATATAACTCTAAGAAACATGGCTAAATAGGGTGTTTATGAGACACCAGAACAGGTCACAACTCGATTGTTGGACAAAAAAGATCAGAGGAAAAAGGCAGGGGAAGATGCCCTTTCTGCTGAAGATGCTCAAATTACAGCAGACCTTGTAGCTCGAAATATGATAGCTAAACAAGCAAGGCAAGCACGATAACAAGCTGCTCATCAAGCTGCACTAGATGCACAAACTACAGCAGATGGATCAGCCCAATGAAATTTTCCTAGAGGACCAGTCGTACCAAGAGGAAATAGGGGCCGATAATGCCAGCAACCATGAAAAGACCCTTGTTATGATATTGATGATGATGATGTGGATGTTGCATGGACTACCAGGCCCATATTCGTGCCAACATTGCCAGTAGTTACAAAGTTTGACATTACCAGTACCATAATCCAGCTGCTGAACCTGAAAGGACTATTTTCTAGGCTACCTACTGAGGAGGCAAATTTGCATGTGTCTAATTTTATGGGAATTTGCAAAGCGTATAATCTGCCAAGAGTGGAATAAGATGCTATTAGTCTGAGGCTATTCTCATTTTCTTTGATTGGAGAGGCAACTATTTGGATTAATGAATTGCCCGAAAAATCTATATTTACATGGATGGAGCTAACGACTCAATTTCTTGAGAGGTTTTTTCTGCCATCTAGGATGTTGTAGCTGAAACAAGAGATTTATAACTTCAAGTAGCTACCCACAAAAGCACTGCACTAAACATGGTTGAGGTTCAATAAGAAGTTGAAGCAGGTTCTAAAACACAAAATCCCTTCTGAGAATCTGATGGAGATATTTTAAAGAGCATTGAACGCCAACACGAAGGCGGTAGCTGATATGGTGACTGGGGGAATATTCATGGAGAATACTTATTATGAAGCATCTGAGATGCTTGATAGGGTCACCAAGACCAACAGAGCCAGGGACACTAGAGAAGCTGAGAGTGTAGTGGGTACTTATGTAGTTGGGAACTCCATTGACTATCAAGAATTCTAGAATATTAAATAGAGTTTTGCATCCTTACAAACAACTGTGGATCTAATTGTGAAGCAAATTCTTAATGGCAGGCTGGAAAAGGTGAAGGCAATAAGTTCACAAGGAAAAGCTCCAAGGTTAGATGAGTATGATTCAGACAAGAAAGTTAGCTACCTAAATGATCAAGGAATGGATTTCTAGGCCAATGGCTAAGGAAATCAAGGTTGGAACAGAGAGGAAAACTACAATAGGTTTGGATACAGAGACAGGAGCACGGGTAAAGATAGTGATTGGTAGAAGAGAGATAGTTACAAGAATGATAGAAGCAGCCTGTATATCCCTCCTGGAAATCATGAATCAGGTGATGATCAACCATTTCCACCCATGAGAGAGTTGATGAACATGTTATTGTAAAAGGCTGATGCTACGGAGGGAAACTTATAGGATATACGTGCAGATCTTTCTGGTATGAGTCAGAAGGTTGAGTCTCATTCTATAGCGATAAAGCAGATTGAGGCACAAATGAGTCAAATGTCTATAACTCTGAATCTGCATCAAAAGGGTACTTTCCTAAGTGATACAATTGAAAATCTAAAAAATGATCGAGAGGTTATGGCTGTGACTACTCGAAGTGGAAAAATAGACTGTTTATCCTCCAATGCCAATAGTTGTTGATGAGCTAGCCAAGACTGAAAATAATGATGATGAGATTGTGGTAGAGTGTGAAGAGAAATACATCGGTGAAGGTCCAAGTGAGAAGAAGTCTTCTGAGGTAAAAGCGAAAAATAAAGAGATTGCTTCAGTCTTGAAGCCCATCCCATTTCCTCCTCCACCTTACCCATAAAGATTGAAGAAAAAGGTTGAGAATGGTAAATTTCACAAGTTCATCTCCATGTTGAAATAATTTTCAATCAATATTCCTTTAGTTGAAGCATTGGAGCACATGCCTGGGTATGCAAAATTTATGAAAGATCTGTTGACAAGAAAGAGAACCGTTAGTTTTGAGCCAGCTGATAATTTGCACCATTGTAGTGCTATAGCTTCCCGTTCTTTGTTGCAGAAAAATGAGGATCCAAGAGCTTTTACTATTCTCTGCACAATTGGAGCATTCTACTTTTCTAAAGCATTTGTGATCTTGGTGCCAGTATCAATCTGATGCCACTAGAAGTGTTTAATCAGTTGGGCTTGGGATCCCCCAAACCAACTATAATGCGGCTTCTTATGAAAGATCGCATAGTGAAAAGGCCTGTGGGAATTCTCTATGATATTCTTGTGAATGTTGATACTTTTATCTTTCCTGTGGACTTTGTTATTCTTGACTGCGAGGTTGACTTTGAGGTTCCCATCATCTTGGGATGACCTTTCCTTGCTACTGGATGTGCGTTGGCTGACTTAGAGACTAGGCATATGCAGTTCAGATTAAATGATGAGGTAGTTACTTTTAATGTCTGTCAGTCTATGAAGCATCATGATGATATGCGCGTGGTTTTTGTTATCGATGTGGTTAATAGGGATCAGCTAATTGTGCCTTTTGAAGAGAGACTTAGTGTTGAAGCACGTCCAGCTGTGATCATGAATTTTGATGGAGACGATATTGAGGAGTATGATGATATGGTTGAAGCACTTACAGGTATGGGGTCTTATAGCTATGCTCCGAAGAAGCTTGATTTGGACCTCAAGAATAAACAGACACCACCTGGCAGACCATCTATTAATGAGCCTCCAATCTTGGAGCTCAAGGCACTTTTGTGTCACCTTCGATATGTGTTCTTAGGAGCTAATGAGACCTTTCCAGTTATTATTGCAGCAGACATAGGTAAAGGGTAGGTTGAAGCTCTGGTTTCTATGTTGAGAAAATTTAAAAGGTACATTGGTTGGACCATTGCTGACATCAATGGGATTCCACCTGGAATTTGCACTCACAAAATTCAGTTAGCCCCAGATTTTTTTTCGAGTATTAAGCATCGGCGTACATTGAATCAGCCTATGCAAGAGGTTGTCAAGAAGGAGATTATAAAGTGGCTGGATGCGGGCGTGGTTTACCCTATTGCGGACAATAAGTGGGTGAGTTCTGTTCAGTGTGTGCCTAAGAAAGGTGGGATTAATGTAGTCCCAAATGCAAAGAATGAGTTGATACCAATGAGTCCAGCCACAGGCTGGCGCATATGCATGGATTACAGAAAGCTGAATGCTTGGACTAAGAAGGATCATTTTTTGATGTCGTTCATGGACCAGATGTTAGACCGTCTTTCTAGTAGAGGATGGTATTTTTTTATTGATGGTTGTTTAGGATACAATTAGATCTCAATTTCTCCTGAAAACCAAGAGAAGACCACTTTCACCTGTCCATATGGGACATTTGCTTTCAAGAGGATGCCCTTTGGTTTATGCAATGCACCAACAACATTTTAGCATTTCATGATGTCTATTTTCTTAGACATGGTGGAGGACACTATTGAGGTATTTGTGGATGACTTTTCGGTAGTGGGTGACTCGTTTGATGATTGTTTGGCTCATCTGAGTTGTGTGCTGAAAAGATGCAAAGAGTGTAACCTAGTGCTGAGATAGGAAAAGTGTCACTTCATAGTAAAAGAGGGTATAGTGCTTATTCATCAAATCTCCAAGAAGGGTATAGAGGTTGACAAAGCGAAGATAGAGGTGACTGAAAAATTGCCTCCACCAGTTTTTATGAAGGGTATTCGAAGCTTTTTAGGGCATGCTGGGTTCTATCGCAGGTTTATCAAAGACTTCTCCAAAATTACAAGTCCCTTGTGCAAGCTGCTAGAGAAAGAGGTGAAGTTTGTTTTTGATGACGCATGTCTGAAGGCGTTCCAATGCCTTAAGGAAAAGTTGATCTCAGCCCCCATTATTATTTCTCCTAATTGGTCTCAACCTTTTGAGTTTATGTGTGATGCTATTAGAGTGGCGCTAGGAGCAGTTCTAGGGTAAAGGCGCGAAAAGGTTCTCTATCCCATATACAATGCTAGAAAAGCACTTAACCCTGCTCAAAATAACTTACAGTGATAGAACAAGAGTTGCTTATTGTGGTCTTTGCATTCGAGAAATTCAGATCTTATTTGCTTGGTTCCAAGGTAATTGTACAAACTGACCATGCAGCTCTTAGGTACCTCATGATGAAAAAAAATGTGAAGCCGAAATTGATTAGATGGGTGTTGCTGCTGTAAGAGATTGATTTTGAGGTCAAAGACAGGAAGGTCACAGAGAATCAGGTAACAGATCACTTGTCTAGATTAGAGAAAGAAGCTATGCTAAAGCTTGATGATGCACAAGAGATTGATGATTGGTTCCCAGACGAGCAAGTGTTAGCCGCTTCTCAAGATTTGATTCCATGGTTTGCTGATATTGCCAACTATTTGGCAAGTGATGTGGTTCCTCCAGATATTTCTATCCACCAGCGAAGAAAGTTTTTGTCTGATGTCAAGAAATTCTTGTGGGAGGAGCCATTCTTGTTTCGTGTGTGTGCTAATACTATGATACGTAGATGTGTGCTTGAAGCTGAAATGATTAAGATACTAGAGCTTGCCATTCATCCCCTGTGGGGGGACATCATAGTACTATTTAGACTACACATAAGATCTTGCAATGTGGCTATTATTGGTCGACTATTCACAAAGATGCCCATGATTTTTCTAAGGCTTGCAGCAGGTGTCAAAGCGAAGGAGGTATATCATAGGAGGCATGAGCTTTCTCTTACTCTTACCCTTGTGATCGAGCTGTTTGATGTTTGGGGTATTGACTTCATGGGCCCATTTGTGATGTCTAATGGAAACCGATACATATTGGTGGTTGTTGACTATGTATCAAAGTGGGTGGAGGTAGTTGTGCTTCCCAGCAATGAGGGTAAGTGTGTCACAACATTCTTGAACAAGAACATTTTCTCCAGATTTGGTACTCCAAGGAGAATCATTAGTGACGGAGGCTCTCACTTCTGCAAAAAGTTGTTTCGTTCTTTACTAGAGAAATATGGAGTGAAACATAATATTGCAACCCTCTATCATCCCAGACTAGTGGGCAAGTGGAAGTGTCCAACCGCAAAATAAAGTCAATCCTGTCTAAGACTGTCAATGCCAATATAAAGGATTGGTTGCAAAAACTAGATGATGCTTTGTGGGCATATCAAACTGCATTCAAGACGCCAATAGGTATGTCACCGTATCAACTTGTATTTGGGAAGGTGATAAGTCGGTCTTCTACCTAGTTATTTAGCCTTTAAGCTTATGCTTTTGCTAAGAATAAATGGAAACATAGTGCAATTGACACAAATTACTTCTATTTTGCAGGTTTTGTGTTTTAGAAGTGTTCGGGAAGAATTTGGATGGAAACAAGTCAAAAAGAAGCTATTCGGAGAAGCAAGTAGCTGTCAACAGTACTTGCCTTTGCGAATGCGGGGTCTAAGCTGCGAACGCAAAGGCCTACTGAGGCAATGCTTCCTGAATGTGACCCCTTGACCGTGTACGCAAGGTCAACCAGACCAAGACACTTCGCGTATGCGGCCGACCTTTCGCGTAGGCGAAGAAGGAAAGCGGAGCAGCTGGGCAGTTTTGGAATTTCACATCCAGAGAAACCCCAATTCACATAAAACACTTCCAAGCCATCTTGAATCTTATCGTTGGCTATTTTCAGAGCTTTTGAGCAAGCTTAGGAGCAAGGTTCATCAACCAACACCATATGAGTGAAGATTTGGATGCTTTGTATTATAAAATCTTTAGATTCCATTCTTCAACTCTTGTTCTTAATTGCTATTTATTTGGTGTCTTTGTTGACTTGAGATTTTGGGTTTGTATTAGAGATAATACTTGTTGGGTTATTGAATTCATATATAGATTTTATTCTTGTTTGATTATTTGGGTCTATTGAATCCTCCATGCTTGAATTTATTTTCAATGGTTGAAAATATTGACTTAGCTTTCTAATTTGGGTTTTTGCTTGAGAAAGAAATTCTCGAATTCGGGAAGATTCA
This sequence comes from Jaltomata sinuosa, assembly GCA_003996215.1. NCBI lineage: Eukaryota > Viridiplantae > Streptophyta > Magnoliopsida > Solanales > Solanaceae > Jaltomata > Jaltomata sinuosa. Next base: position 889,682 of record QJPP01000225.1, on the reverse strand, counting down.
CTAGTGGGCACTTGGGAATCCATCTAGATTAGAGGCTAGACATAGCTCCAATCATAGAATCTCCTATTTCAGGGTCCGAGCTAGAGATAGGACGACCTCCCCAACTTAATTGTTTGCTTGTTTATCGCACCAAATGATGTTCTAACCAAAATCATTCGGAAATGTGGTTGTTGATCAAGAGATAGCATTCCACACTTATGACCAAGACTACCTAAGTGTCAATCAGGTGCAAGTATTGTGAATTTGAATTCCCAAGCCCATATCCCCCTTGTTTTCCTTGCTTGACGAAAGCAAGGAAAGCCATTGATCAATCTATCTTTTATTTGTTTTTCTTTTATCTTTTAGTTGTAGTTAAAACCCCCCTTTAGATATCTTTTCCCTTTTCGTTATTTGAACTTCAATAAGTTGCTTAGGTTCTTTATTAGCTTGATCGCGACTACATTGTTCCCTTGGGTACAACCCCGACACTCATTGGGAATTATAAATTTTATTTTTACTACGCGATCGCCGTGACCTCCAAATTGGAGAGCACGATTTGAGCATTTATCAAAAATGGCGCCATTGCCGAGGAATAATTTTGCATATTGAGTTAGTTTAGAAATTGAGTTTACTTACTGTAGTTCATTTTTGTGAATAGTTATTTTTGTTTTATTTATTTTCATTGTGTTAAATGATGCCATGGCATCTTGTAGTGAAAATGTTATGAATGAGGCGAACTTGAAAGTGGAGACGCCCAAATCCAACTTCAACCTTTGTTCGACCTTAAGTTTGATTCAATGGAAGAAAGTCAAAGTAATCAAGCTTTTGGAAGACCTTGGAAGGAGGGTGGATGAAGGTCTATCCAGTTTTGAGTTTGTGGTGGAACAAAGTCAAAGCGTCCTTCCTCACTTGAAGGCCAAAAAGTGTGGATTGCAAAATCAAGAGAATGGCCTTCTCATGCTAAAACCTTCACCCCAGGAGTGCCACCGGAAATTTGATTCATGTTTGGGTTGAAGGTTCAAATATTCCAAGTGGAGATCTCGATGGTGAGGTAGCTTGCATCATGCTGCGATGTTAAATTGTGCGCTTGATGGGAGGCAACCCATCATTTTTATGCTTTACTTTACTTTTTGTTTCTTTTTGGTGTGGTAGGTGCCAATGGAAATGAGAAGAGGAATCAAGTGGTGAGAAGAACTAAAAATACCTCTGAAAAACGTGCTTTTCGCACCTGGAAGAATGCCCGTCGCACATGCCATCGCACAAGCAACTAGTGAACTGATCAAAAACACTAGCATGTGCGAATATGGTGCATTTTGCACCTCACAAAGTGCCCGTCACACATCGCGGGCAGTAGGTTGAAGAAAAAGTGGAAATCTAGTCAGACCAGTCTTCTTCGCGGATGCGGAAGAGTGGCCGCGAATGCGAAGATCAGGTTACATCAAGCCTTCGCGAATGCGTGGACCAGCCGCGAAAGCAAAGGCCAGTTGAACTTTAAGCCTTTGCGAATGCATCGTGCCACTGCAAACGCAAAGCTTCTAGGCAGTTCAGGTAAAGTTTAAAACGTTCAAAAATAAGAAGGCTCTAAACATTTTCTTCTCAAAACAAAGGTGCTCCCTCTCCTTTTGGCACACAATAAATTCTATCAAGTTCTTCCATTGCGTCGCTAATTGCAACTCATCAGGTATAAACACCAACCCTTCTCATTATGGTGCCTTTGTTAGGCTTGTTTTATTTGGTTTTATGCCCCTGTCGGGCTTTGGTGTTGTTGTGGAAGAAGTTGATGGTTTAGTCATTTTTAGTTTTCTTTACTCTGTAGATTATTTTTTTATTTTGTAGTTGAGATGTTTGTTATTATGGGCCAGGGGAATTCTGAGTACCCGTTAGGCTAGATGGATCTTGCTAGGAGATATGTGGGATGTACAGGTCATTGTGCAAATTGCATGAACTTTGCACATGCTCAATGTTATCATGTGTGTTGCACGTGCGACACGCACTTTGTCATGTGCGAATCGCATGTGTACAAAAAGTGTGATACTTGTTTTGATCCACCTTGTGTAGCCATGCTGATTTAGATAGATGAATTGACCCAATGATAGACTGAGTGACGACATTATTAAGGGCAAATCATCATTTTTTGAGGTTTTGGTTGCAAATTGACTTATTTGGTACCAATGAATTAGTCTTGCATGCTAAGTGAAATAGGCATACCCTTCCAAAAAAATTTGTGAAAAATGCATGGCGAAGAGTGATTTTGTGACAACTCTTTTAATCTTTTTGTGACTCTTGACTCATTAGTGGTGATAATGTAGAATAGTTCATCTTTGTTCTTGTTTAGTAAGTTAAAAGTTTCATCCTTCTTGAATGATTCGCAGCCATGTGTGGTGAGGTTTAGTTGAATAATTCTTGTGCATGTGTGTCATCTAGAACTTTCCCCGTATGTGATTCAAGGTGAAATTCTAGGTGTAACCAAGCTTGAAAAATGACCTTAGGACCTTTTTTATAGCCACTTCACCCAAATGACTTCCCATGACATCAACCCTAGTGAACCCCTTTTAAGCTTGTGACCATCCTTTGGAATCTTGTAACACCTTGAACTTTTTGGAACCTCTATTTTGGCACCCATTCTCCCTAGTTGCTTGAAAATATAATTAGGCTAAAAGCCTAAGTTTGGGGGGGGAATGAAATATAACATAGGTAAAGGCCTAAGTTTAGGGGTGAATGTGATCAAATGAGGAGAAGAAAAGAAATGCACTTCAGGTGCAAGGTAGCACCTTACTTCAAAAATTGAAAATTGCTCCAAAAGATCAATCTAACGAGCAAATTGGAAAGCAAAAATTGGTGCTACCAAGTGAAGGTGATATAAGGTGTGAATGATCATGAGTTAAAAAGGAGAAATCTTGGGTTGTTTGAGGGAGAAATAAGGTGAAGTTGAAATTGAAAAATGTGAGCGGTGTTTGAAACGAAAACAATAGCATTAGGGAGGTGTAGTCACTTGAACCAAATGATATCCTTACCTTAGCCCTAGCCAACATCGTAACCCGCAAGTCCTTGGTAATTTCGAGCTTGGCTACCCTACATTAGTGGCGATCTACATGAAGGGCAAGCCTATGGTTCGACGTGTGTGCACTTGAAATTCCTTGTGAGTGTGAGTGTTTGTATTTGTCCCTTATGATTGTCTTTGTACATAATGTGTTTTTGGGACTTTCGTTCTTGTGAAGGCATGTGAATTAGGATAGTTGGTGATATTGATAAACTCTGAAAATGAGTCAAATGAGCATGTTTTGGTAAGCTAGTGGTTTGAGTCACATCTTGAGGATTGGTTGTTGTCACTTGCTTGTTCTTATTGTGCCTTTGCATCATGAGTTTGTGTTTTTTGAATTGAAGGAAATGCTTAGAGTAAGTTATCATGTGATTGAATAATCATTAGTACCAACCGAAGTCATGTTTGGTGCTTGAACTGGGTTTTCCTTGGCTTGTAGTATTGTCAATTGCACTTGTGTTGTATGCCTCTTGAGTTGGAATTTTTAAGTTGCTTGAGGACAAGCAATAGTTCAAGTTTGGAGGGTTGATAAGTCGGTATTCTACCTACTTATTTAGCCTTTAAGCTTATGCTTTTTCTAAGAATAAATGGAAAAATAGTGTAATTGACATGGATTACTTCTATTTTGCAGGTTTTTGTGTTTTAGAAGTGTTCGGGAAGAATTTGGATGAAAACAAGTCAAAAGAAAGCTATTCGTAGAAGCAAGTAGCTATCAATAGTACTTGCCTTTACGAACGCGGGGTCCAAGCCGCGAATGTGAAGGCCTACTAAGGCAATGCTCTGTGAATGCGACCCGTTAACCGTGTACGTGAAGGTCAACCAGACAAACACACTTCACGTACGCGGCCGACCTTCCGCTTAGGTGAAGAAGGAAAGCAGAGCAACTTGGCAATTTTGGAATTTCACATCCAGAGAAAACCCAATTCATATAAAACCCTTTCAAGCCGTCTTGAATCTTATCTTTGGCTATTTTAAGAACTTTTGAGCAAGCTTGGGAGCAAGGTTCATCAACCAACACCATAGGAGTAAAGATTTGGATTCTTTGTATTGTAAAATCTTTAGATTCCATTCTTCAACTCTTGTTCTTAATTGCTATTTATTTGGTGTGTTTGTTGACTTGAGATTTTGGGTTTGTATTAGAGATAATACTTGTTGGATTATTGAATTCATATATAGATTTTGTTCTTTTTTGATCATTTAGGTCTATTGAATCCTCCATGCTTGAATTTATTTTCAATGGTTGCAAACATTGACTTATCTTTCTAATTTGGGTTTTTTCTCGAGAGAAAAATTCTCGAATTCAAGAAGATTCACTAGTGGGTACTTGAGAATCCATCTAGATTGGAGGATAGACATAGCTCCAATCGTGGAATATCCCATTTAAGGGTTCGATCTAGATATAGGACAACCTCCCCCAAGTTAATTGGTTGCTTGTTTATCGCACCGAATGATGTTCTAACCAAAATTATTTGGAAATGTGGTTGTTGATCAAGATATAGCATTCCACATTTATGACCAAGACTAACTAAGTGTCAATCGTGTGCAAGTCTTGAGAATTTGAATTCCCAAGCCCATATCCCCCTTGTTGTCCTTGCTTGACCAAAGCAAGGAAAGCCATTGATCAATCTATCTTTTATTTATTTTTCTTTTATCTTTTAGTTGTAGTTAAAACCCCTGTTTAGATATCTTTTCCCTTTCATTATTTGAACTTCAATAAGTTGCTTAGATTCTTTATTAGCTCGATCGGGACTATATTGTTCCCTTAGGTATGACCCTGACACTCATTTGAAATTATACGCGATCATCATGACCTCCTAATTGGAGAGCACGATTTGAGCATTTATCAAAAGGTGTGCCATCTTCTTGTTGAGCTAGAGCATAAGGCCATGTGGGCATTGAGGAAATTGAACTTAGACTGGTCTAAAGCATCATTGCAGTGGCTTGGACAGCTAAATAAGTTAGATGAGTTCCGCTTGAATGCATATGAGAGTTTGGCTTTGTATAAAGAGAAGATGAAACTATATCATGACCGGATGATCGAAAAGAGAAATTTCCAGACGGGTGACTTTGTCCTACTTTTCAATTCTAGACTTCACTTATTTCCTGGCAAGTTGAAGTCCAAGTGGATTGGACAATTCAAAGTGGTACAAGTGTTTCCTCACGGGGCCGTCAAACTTGAAAATCATAATGGCAAGAGGTTTGAGGCTAATAGGCAGCGGATCAAAGTATACTTGGGTACTGTAGAGTAGCTTAAAGCAGTTGAAGCCTTGAACCTTGATGAATTCATCCCAACCAAGGATCTTGATGAAGTCTGATTAATCAAGCAACATGCGTCGTGCCACAATTTTAAATTAGGTGTTGTATGGGAGGCAACCCATGAGGAAACTTGATGAAGTCTGAGTAGTCAACTAACCTGCATTGTCCTACGACGTTAAATAAGGCGCTGCATGTGAAGCAACCCATGAAATAATGTTTGTTGATTGTGCAGGATTGGTGAGAGTGAGATAAAAAGTTATGAAAATTGAAGACAAAAAGGATACCATGGGATAGAAGACGGGCCATCGCAGGTGCCACGCCCATGCGACTAGGGCATCTCAACTAGAAAAATTAGTAAAAAATGGTCTATCCCACTTCTATGCCCTACATGATGTGTTGTCGTGGCCTTGAAGGGCGTGCGAGATCGGCGTGAAAACAAATAAAATACAGAATGAGCCACTGGCTCATTATCATGCCCTGCATGATAGGAATTTCATCACCCTGACAGGCATAGCAGTCGAGCTTGAGATGCCCAGGTAAGTTCCTCATGATGGGCCATCGCATGCCCCACGGGCATCGCGTAGCCTATCGTCTGGGTTGGTCAAAGATGGTCAAATTTTTTTAAAGTTGTTTTTTATTTTTGACCCGACCCGACCCAGAATCCCTTTCCCCTCTTTCCACGCGTTCTCTTAAGCATTTGACCTCATTCAGTCGAGGTTAAACATCACTCACACTCCCTCCTTCTCCCAAAATCACGATTTCCCCTCCCAAATTGCACTCAACCCACGATCAGATCCCCCCAAATCACTCAACTTATGCACCATATAGCAATCACAAGCACAAAAGCATCAAGCTAAGAGTTCTCATCAAGTTCTCAAAGCTGCTTCTTCATCTTCAAGAGTTTCTAACAATCAAGAAGTAAGTATTTTTCTTATTGAAGATGTTGCATTCTATTTGATAAGTTGAAGATACTAACGATGGTTTCTGGTGTTGTCCACTTTAATCTTAGTTGGGTGAACCCTAGTTGTGGTATTTTGCTTAATGTTTGTGTTTGTGGATAATTAATTAATATTGGAGCTTAGGGGTCTATGATTGGTGAATGAAATGGGTTGATATGTTTTTATGAATGAAGTATGTTTATTGTTTGGGTTAGGAGGAAATTATGCTAAGTAAATGAATTAAGGGAGAGAAGTTTTGTATGCCTACTTGATCCCATGGGCCAGCAGACGGGACGTCTGAGGCACGACGGGTGTCGTTTAGCGTGTTAGAAATGGTTTAAGGCTTGAAAAGTTTTTTGGCCAGATCCGACACCCGAGCCGATGGGACGTCGGACCTCCCACGCCTGTGGGAAGAGCCCGTGGGAGGAAAGCTTGCCCTTAAAAATCCCACTGCCATGATCTGATGCCCTGTCCCACGTGATGTCGGACCTCCCATACTCGTGGCATAGGGTTGTGGGAGGACAAACTTGCCTGCACAGTTCTCTGTCCCATTCTAACGCCCTGTGCCATGGGACGTCGGACCTCCTACACCCGTGGGAGGCTAAACTTCCTGAATTTTTTTTTAAATGTCAAAAATTATTATTATTATTTTTGGTTTTTGATTTTTTTTTAGTTGGTAATGATGGTTACCCGCAGGTAATAAATGGTACCAAAAACACCACTACAATGCGAAGGGCCCGAAAAGCAAAGGATACATCAGTTAAGTCTCGACTAAAGGATCAAACTAATTCTGAAGTCGAGAAAAGTGACTCACATAACACCCCCTTCGTCTGGGCAACCAGAAAAAAGCTGATAGTATCTCCTTCTCCCCAGTCTGAAGAGGGGGAAGGATCATCTTCTGGCTCAGCCAGTTCTAACGTAGAAAGTGACAATGCTCTTCCACCAGCTAAAGGAGGGCAAGAACCAGCTACCCAGGTTTCTAGTGGTATGGAAACTGGGACCGAGTTGGGAAATAATGACGAATCAAGGTCAGAGCACAGTTCAGTAAAAGATGCAGAGGGTGATGCTGAATCCGATTCCGAGACCACTACCCTGAAAATGGATCCTACTTTACCCACTTCAATAGCCCTTATCACAACACTGGTACTTGCTCGGGAGAAAACTACATGGTTGGTGAAAGGGTCCAAAAAAATATTTGACTACAGGCTAGCCATGACAGCTAAGGGACACATGAAGTGTCCTATCTCTGAGGAATGAAGGATATACCCCTTCAAGCTAAAAGACTTCCCCAAGATTGATGAATATTTCCAGTACTACCAATTGGGTTGGACTAGCAAGCCACTCCCAGATTACCAGTCGACTATCGTGAGGGAGTTCTATGCGAACGACCAAGCTATATTGGAAAGGAGATGCCAGAAGGGTCAAAGAGTTGTAGACTTGCCCGCTCTTAAGAGCATCCCAGTGCGAGGTGTCCCTGTGAAAATCTCCTCAGAAACTATAAACAGGTTCCTCTTTGGACCGGGATATGAGATTACCGCTGACCCTTTTGAGTATGTTCATCGGATGAATGTTGAATCTAAACCGACAAAATGGTTGGCAAAGTAGCTCACAAAAATCGGGAATCTAAGCTGGCTGGGCCAAGAAAAGCCACAAATCACAAAAGCCTCTCTATCATTTAAGGCCAAGTTCTAGTGGGCCATAGTGTGACTACGACTGATGCCGATGGGTGGAGACAACCAGCTCACTCTGGAAAGAGCTATCTTAGTGGCTAGCTTGTTATCAAAATACAAGCTAAATGTTGGGCAAATCATAGCTGAAGAGATCAGGGATAGAGTCACCAAGATAAGTTCCTACTATCTATTTCCCTGCCTTATTACTGAGTTGTGTGATGAAGCTGATGTCTCGAAATATACGGGTATTGATCTTGCAGAGCAGGCCACCCGAACATATCATCCCGAGAGATCTAAGGATAAAACCAGAGTTATGGGTTTGAGCGGTGCATTAGAACCACCTGCTCTTACCCAAGAGGTACATGTACTAACACCGGAGGTGACACCGTCCACCACCGTTGTCCCCACCCAACAGGGTAGCCAAACTGAGCACACTACTAATGGTCCATCCTCTTCTGCTACACCTCCAATGGAGAAAACTGATTCCATATTCATTTTTCATCCGGCAAATTTCACCAACATAGTTCAGAGGACCATTGAGTTGAAGGAACAAATGAAAAAGTTTTCTTTGTAGTTTTAGCCGATTATTGATGACTCTATCTGGAAAGCCATAGCACCATTTCTTAATGTAAATGACTGGATCGATGCATTAGAAGATAGGGTTGATGAGAAGCTGCAGGAAATGAGCGCAGTTGAACTTACAAAAATCAAGCAGCAGATAGCTGAGCTAAGGGTAGATGTGGATGAGCTTAAGAGTCATCCAGCTGCTCAAGATAAGTCTCTACTAGTCTTTCCACAGATTGCATTGGAGCCAACATTTGACTTATGGGACTTTATAGACCCCGATCTTTGTTTAGCTGTACTGAAAAAGGAAAAGGGGGCTGAACTGGGAAAGGAAAAAGAGCCTGAATTACCCCCGAGGCCCACTGAGAATAAAAAGATGAGGAAGCAAAAATATAAGCATGTCTGAGCGGACGACGCACCTCTTAGCCTAAAGTCTCAAAAGAAGAGGGATGATAGAGCCGCAAAGAGAGATAAGAAATATTTGTAGTAGGCAACAAAGGAGTCCCTAGCTATGCAATAGATTGAGGTTAATGTTGTTGGAACGGGTGGTTTAGCTAATGGTGTTGTTGGCATTCCTGATATACCTTCTTCAGACCCTATTGTGGGAGTTACTGTTGTTAATGCTTCTCGGTTAGCATTTGAGAGGACTTTAGGGGCAACCTCTAATATTGATAAAGATGTAGGCACCGATCTACTGGGCCCAACTACAGCTACACCAGATGACTGCGCTTAGGTATCATAAGTATGCCTTGTATCCCTCGTTTGGTTATTTTTTAATACATTAGGGATAATGCATAAATTTTTAGATGGGTGGGGGAAGCTGTGGTCATTTGATTTTTATAGAGTGTTTTGGTGATGTCTGAGTAGCCAAAACACTCACGTCATATTATGATGTTAAATCAAGCGCTGCATGGGAGGCAATCCATGAGGCTACTTATATGATATCCACGTCCTTGGGGTTTTCTTGCATGTGTTCTTTCCCTAAGGACTTTTTAATTTCAGTTGAACCAACATGTTTAGTATAGGATGTGTGTTTGTATAAGTAAATTAGGAGTTAAATGCATCCATGTTCTGATATTTGAAGAAATTCTGTGAAAACTGCAGACCCCTCTAAATTTTTGTACAATAAGGTGTTAGAACTGACCTTGATAGATCTGTAAATGACAGCATGAATATAACTGAGATAAGTAGCTTAAGCTAAAGCATGAACCAGTAGTTAGCTAATCTAGAGTCTAAACTCTGTGCCATGTGTGAACTGAGCTGCTTAGTATTTGTTCTTGTTATACTGTCAATCTAGAACTTGCCTGGTTAGTCTTGTTGTGGTTGTAGAATGGTTTGGTTAGGATATGATCATAGGACATTTTTGAATTAGTCCACTTCAGCCAAATGACCTACCAAATAAAACTGAATCCCTTTGATCCCTGAATTTGAGCCTAAAAGTTAAACCTTTTTGTTGTTAGCCTGTTCACCTTCTCTGTTTCCTATAAATCGTTGTTTTGGCACTAGTCCCTCCTTAGACATTGTGCACCTCAACTCAAGCTAAAAGCCTAAGTTGAGGGTGGCTACTGTAGGGGTGAGTAAGAAATGTTGGGTATGAAAAGCTCAGGTTAGTATTAAAAAGAAGACTAGTAGGTGTGGTTTGTGTGCTACAAAAGAAGAGAACAGAAGAAAAAAAAGAAGAAAAGAACAGAAAAAAAAAGAGAAAAAAAATATGATGAATAAAAAGTGCAAGAATGTAATAAAAGCCACACTCAAAGTTTGATAAAAGAAAGAAGAATAAGGGAGGAAAACTGTAAGGTTTAAAAAGGTGGAGAAAATAAAGAAGTAATTGTAGTCTCAAGGAGGTCATAGTCACTATTTACCCAAATATAACATTCCCGTCCCTAAGCCTGCATTACAAGCCTAACAAAGTCCTATAGTGATCCTAACCAAACTGTTTGAAAGCCAAATCATAGAAAATAAGGGTAAGCCTATGGTATTGTACATGTACAGCCTGAACTTCTTTGTGAGAGTGAGTGTGTTCCCAGTCCCTGTGTGTTAAATTGATATTCTTTGTGATTGGGACTTCTTTGTTGTAAGGGCACTAGAGTGGACTGCGATTTCTAATTATTTAGTTGGAATGTCTGCCTGTGTATGCCAGCTTACTCATGAATATTTTATTGTCACACATGTATCCGTCTTGTGTTGTTTTGATAACTTGCTTAAATGCACTAGTTTTTGAGCTGTTAAGAAGTGGGTACTATTCTGAGATTTGAGAGATAAATGAATCATATTGCTGCTGTAGTTTCTAGTTTCCTTTTACTTAAGCATCGTTTTAGTTTTAGTTTTTGTTTATTGCTTAAGTACACGCAAACATTCTAAGTTGAGGGTGTTGATGTGCTGGAATTTCACGGCACTTTCAATGCCTAAAACTAAGGATTTTTGGGAGTTCTTAAGTATATTTTATTGGATTTGATGTCTTTTGTTGCATGTAAAGGGGAAAATGTTGAAAAGATGAAAATTCCAAAGTGTTGCACATTTCTGGGTAAAAATTCATGCCCTGCGGGCGTCGCATCCACGACGGCCCATAGGAGAAGGCATCTAAATGAGGCAGCAAGAATGCAAGGCATAACTCAGTCTGATAGGCTGCCACGATGCCCGTAGGAGACACAACAGGACGTTGCAGAGCCCGTGGGAATGATCCAGCGGAGATGTGGAGAAGCTAAGTGTAGCCGATGGGAAACCATGATGGGTGTGGAAACCAAGACGTCCCATCACAGAAGCCCATGGAAACAAGGCAGCAAAGCTGGAACTCAACCTTAAGGAAGCCCGATGGGAACCCACGATGCCCGTCGCATCAATAATAGCCCGTGGGGCATCCCGTCGGAAGTGCCGCATCCACCCAATCCTAGAACAGTTGTAATTTGATCTTTTTGTCTATAAATACTTCCCCTTAGGTTTTATTTCAGGGTCCCTAACATTGTTTGATATTGTTACATTTTGTTTGTGGTTTGGAGAAATCATAACATATGTTCTTGAGAATTAAAGTTTGTTCTTGAATTATTGAAGTGTTCTTGAGATTTATCCAAGATTACATATTTCTTTACTTCTTCTTGCAAGTATATGCTCATAATTGTTTCAACAACTTCTGATCATTCACTTATGAACATGAGAGCTAAATCCACAACTAGGGTTGTGGGAACTATGAAGGATTAACGAAGTAGGAAAAGTACTTGGTAATTCTAGGGCGGTGTTTATGCATTATTGTTCTTCCCTTCGCATTGATTACTTTTTAACGGTGTACAACGTTAAAACTCGCCTTATATTTACTTGCCGGACCAAGGGGGTAATGTATGGGAAAAGGGTTGTTCAACAATGAAGATTTGAGGCTACTAACCCTCATCTAATAGCTTGACCTTGTCCGAGAATAGCTAATCTGGGATCCAGGGTAAGGGTAATAAGTCATACACCCACAGCCGAACCAAGGCGTATGGTTAAATTTATCTATCTGAGGGACCAAATATTTAGGTGAACCTAACTTACCGATTCTGCATGCTAAGCACCAAGCTAGTTTACTAAGTACAATGCCTTACTAAGTTATGATCTCATGGGGAACACTACCCTAGCCACTTCTCTCATTGATAACAACCTTTTATACTGTTACTTGTTATGAATCTAAGTTACTTTTAATATTCGTTACTTAAAAAAAACCTTCCGAGGGAAATAAACGTCTAACAATGCAAGTAAACACTAATCAACCATAGTCCTACAATATTCCCTGTGGGATCAACCCCAACCTTCGTCTAGTTCTATATTTGAACAGAGACTGCTTACGCTTCTAAAATAAGGTGTAATTTGGGCACATCAGGAGATTAGCATAAAACTTTCTCACCCAGTTTTCATTCATGTTGTAGGGCTGCTCTACCAGTTAAAGAACTTCGATGCATTTGATTCCACCCCCATCATCAAGAAACCTCACTTATGGGTGAACCCTCTAACTCTTAGTTCAATATATCTCCTCCTAAATTGGGTGATCACGAACCTTTCATGGGGAACATTGCCACCTTCGTCCATGGCCATAGTAGTCTCTATAGAAAGGAAAAAAGGTTGCGTTAGAAAATATTTTTAGAATGTAATAACAAAAAGTTAAGAATAAAATCAAAGAATCCAAAAGAAAATCAGTTTTGTGAATCTTCAGCCCTGCCGACATTGATTCTGCCTCGAGACCTCTGCTTCAATGGACACTTTTCTGCTACAGCAAGGGCGCTATAGCAAAAACCAGCTCGCTAGGGCATAAACTGTCTACAAAGGTGGAGCCATGTCCGCTATGTTGAGCTCACAATAATTATATGACAATCAATGTAGCTGAGTCATCATCCCCAGCAGACCTCAACCCCAAAAATGGCAATTTTGAAATTTTGCTCTATTTTATCAGTTTTTATCACATATCAGGCACTATAATAGAGTGCATAACACTTATACTTAATTTTTATGGTGATTAACACCCGAAATTAAGCCCGAAGGGTTATAAAATTTTGAAAAACTTTCTTCTAACACCCTACTCCATTTTTGAGTTCAAAACCTCATGAACTCCATAGAACATAGCAGAGAGCATTTTAAGGAAGTTAAAAACATAAAATAAATTAGCATGCTTTGGATTTACTCCCCTGCCAAGGGCAAAAAAAAAGCCTTTCCCCAAACCCTTATTTTGTGTCAAATCAAGCATTTTGGGCATGAACAATGCATTTAAAAGTACTAAAATAATGAAATAAAGCAATAAAAGAGGGTTTTACATTGAGAAATCAATGTGGGAAGGGAAGTTGTAGAGTGAATTTTTGGATAATGAGGGAGGAAGTTTTTGCAAAAGTTGGGAAATGAACTCCCTCCTAGACCCTTTATCCATGTAAGGTTTCTGTAGCGGCCCATTTCCGCTGAAGCAAGCCCGCTACAGCAAGAATCCCCTTGCTGCAGTGGCTCGTGTGCTACCCCATGTCACAATTTCATTAGCTTCACGCACCCGATTCTTAATCCTATTCTTCTAGGTATTGTGAGTTCTTGTAAAGACCTATATTGAAAAAAAATTCCAAGCAAGGAAATTGTGAGAAAAGTAATTTGACTAGTGCATAATACTTAATTTTGCATTTTGTTGTTTCGAAGTGTCTCTATCGCGAGTCAATGCATAAAGTGTTTATCCAAAATATTGTTCAACTCGAAAAGGCGAGCAAGCGAGTCAGGTAAAAACATTTAATTAATGGTCTTAAAAATAACCTCCTTCTAATTCTGGTCTCTTGCTCCTAAATCTCCCGAGTCTATTCTGAGATGAACGGTAGGTATTGGTATCTGATGTATCAACCTGTTCCATCGTTATTGAAATTCCTGAGGTAAACATATAAGAATTTAAAATTTTATTAATATGAATTTTGTTCAGGATTATAATTGCGGTGTTTGGTAAAATACTAAATAAAATAGAGTCAAAAGAAGTGGGACCAACTTGTTAGTATCCACCATCGTAGGCTACTCTCTGTCATGGACCACTACTAGAAAAAGGAAATTTGGTGGCAATTAAATATGATTTTAGCAGCCATAACAATGACTTCTATACCCTGGTTTACTAGCCAAAAATCTTTTGCCATTGTATCAGGTGTCGACAAACGCTATAGAGGCAATTGTTACTAACGCTGGTAAAGGCATGCTCAATTGCTGCTAAAACTCATTAGTTTTAGCGGCAATTGTTTGCGACAATAAGGATGGCTGCCAAATCCAATTTTAATAGTTATGTTCAAGTAGCGTCTATTTTTGTAGCCGGTAAATCTAATTATATTTCCGCTAAAACTCATCAATTTTAGCGACAATTAAGATAGTTGTTAAAACCTATCCAAAATAGCTAATCCTGCTCTTGTAGTGTCTATTTTTATAGCTATTAAATTCAATAAAATTACCGCTAAAAACCTATAGATTGTGAAAATGTATTAATTTCCACCCTTTAACGTCCAATTCTTTTTGCCAGTAAAAAAATTATTTTGATGCTAAAAGTCACAATCTTTAACGGCTAATTGTTTAGCCATTCATTCAGAAAATTATATTTTTTGCACTTCTAGTGATAAGTTTATAACTAGTAAATCTAATAAAATTGTTATTAAAGGAGAGCCTCTCAGAGGCAACAAAGTTTGTCAAATGCTGAAAAATATATACTATTAATTCATAAAACATAATACCTCATTAAACCTTAACAAACAAAAGGAAGTACTAATCCAGAATATAGTATCACAACTTAAAAATAAACTTATATTATTTAAATAAAATAACTAAAATTATTATATAACCGATACTATCGAATAATGTCTTCAAATAATTTCCATAATTGCTCGTCATATTGAATATTTCATAGGCAAAAAAATTTAACATCAAATTGTATGACCCAAAATAATAAAATGAATAATGTCAAAAGATGAAATATAACGAATATAAACATCACAAGTTAGGAGTTATATCATATCAGAACCATTAGAAGATTACAACAAATCTCATCAACATTAGTCGCAATGATGTCAAACAATTCGCAATGACTTCAAACACTTAACTTTTACCCTTAGAAATATGCTGTTGTAAATGAATTTTGAGTTGTATCTAGGAATAAAAGTGAACAATACATGTTGCTCACGATCAGGCCTATGTGAATTTGGGTTTTTTATTTGTTTGGTTGTACATATTTCTCTTTGTAATACAATACGTCCAGTTACCAAAAAGAATATCACTAATCGAGGAGAATCTAAACTTGGAAATATTACAAAAAGAAAATCAGATGAGATAGAACATTTGGCAAACTGATTTAAATCTGTGAGTGTAGATTATGACTACTCCTTAGATTGCTTTATTTTAGTGTAATGCGGTAGCAAAATCAAATTTTATTACAGGGATATAAATATTATCGGCCAAATTAATAAGATCATTCTGAACACCTGCTTTCAAATGATTGGCACCATCAAGTTTACAAAAATTTATATACATCAGATTATCTTAAACTACAGACCATAGAAGCTTTTATTTATCACAAGAGCAGACTGTACAAACTAATGAGGAAGAGAAGAGAGAAACACGGGTCATAGGAAACTACATGTTTACTTTAGACTATACAAAGTATATTGGATTCAGGCAATATTATAACTTAGTCACAATCTGTTAGTCATTCAGCAAAATTAGCCTACACTAAACAACAAAAGATGTGAGTCATTTAGAAAACATCTTTTGGGTTTCCTAGGTCCTCACGTTAACACATAGTAAGATGTAGTCATAATATTCACTCACAGTAAGACGTAGTCACAATTTGCACTCACAATAAAAGATGAACAGTGCCAGAAGAAACGTCCTACATTTTGTTCATGTACTTCTTATTATTCTTCATTCTTTCAATACATGATTATGCACAGAAGTACATATCATTTCCAATAATCAATCTTTGATATATTCTAGGATTTTATCATCTCCAGGAGGCATCTTTGAATTGAGATTTTCTTCAGTCATCTAAATAGCCTAAGAAGTCTGTACGTTGGTGTTTGGTACAATTTTTCTGAACAATTTTTTATTGGGTGGCTAATAGGGACAAACCTTTAAGAGATTCTTTTGGGGTTGTGAAGATATCTGGTGATGAAAATTTCATTCTTACGAACAGAGAGGAGGAGATTATTTGGTTGTCAAATGTTTTAACCTCTTAGGTAGACTCAATTATCTTTCTCAAAGATTCTGGAAACTTTGTTCTTATAGGTCATCCGAACAATATGAGAAAAATATGGAGAGTTTTGAACATCTTTATATTTCAATTGTCCCTAAAATGAGAATTAGTGAAAACACAAGGAATGGATAGATCTTTATCAGAGTGCAAAATATGCAGTTTGCTAGTGTAGTGAATGATCGCGAAGGTAATGTATATCTTATTGTCCATGTTGGTTTTAATTTCTTAATGAAATTCATCTTGAATTGGAACGGAAACTTGGTTGAATCATATTTAGATGGGAATGAGACAAATTGAAAGACAATATGGTCAGCAAGTTGGAAGATAATAAGATACAACAATTCAAGTTCCTTGTCATCCCAAAGAAGGTGAAGCAACAAATCACAGCCATTTGTCAGAGCTTCTTATGAAAAGGAATGAGTGAAAATAGCAAGAAAGCACATGTGGCATAGAAAAAGTTATGCCAACCCAAGTCAACAGGGGGCTTGAACATCATTGACTCTATTTTATGGAACAAAGAATCTCTTAAGTTACTATGGGTTGTCACAAAGAAGAATGATAGGTTGTGGGTTCTGTGAATACACATTACTTACATAAAGAGGCTGGACATGCAAACTATTGCCAAACCTACACAAGCTAATTGGATGGTCCAAAAGATTTTTGATATGATAAAACTACTCACCCTTGGATTTGTGGACATCAACTCCTATACTGTTGGGGAGAATTTTAGTATTAGCAAGTCTTACAAAGCACTTTAACCTATATGGACAAAAGCTCACTGGAAACAATTAGTTCTATTGAAAAGTAAGGACCCTGTTTGCTCCATATTGGGGTTTGTTTTTGCAGCAGTTGTATACCAAATATGGTGTGAGAGGAATGTCAAGAGATTCCAACAGCTCCAAAGAATCAAAGAAGATAGAACCAGAGAAATCGTATTGATACATGTGTATTGTGCTAGCAACATGATCATACTAGAAACCATTTGTTTACTACTTGTGCTTTTACAGGCTTATGGAGTAGAATTTTACACTGGTTGTAGGGGAAAAAAACCTGGTGTCCAAAGCTAGGATCAACATCTACAATGAGAATTAAGGAATTATAAAGGAAAGCTAGAGCATCTAGCCTATATATGTAATGTTAGAGTCCCTATTAGAATTAGATGTAGGCTTCAACAACTTTTATTTTTTTATACAATTCTTTGTTTCAATGGTCTGTAGTTCCAAATAAGCTTAATAATTTGTAAACTTGATGGTGCTAGTTGCTTCAAAGCAGGTTGTTCAGGGAAAGCTTAATAATTTGGACTCAAGGAAAACTCAAACAGTAGTGCCAAAAGATAAAGATGTGTAATACCATGAGAAGTTGGAGTATTTTCAGCAACACTATGTATCCTTGTTATTTGTGGTACTCGTCGATAACCACTATCGACGTTGGGGACCCGATAAATATTAACAGATTAGTTAATAACAATTTTATAGGATTAAAATTTTATTAAAAATGTTTAAAACTTATCAAGTCAAGTTACCTTTTCAGTTGAGGTCCCATTAACATTCTGAGGAGTAGATTCATTAGGAGCGTATTGCGCATGAATTCTCTTATTTTGAGTAATTCTGATTGCATGTTCTCCTGATTTTATTTCATCACATTTATTTCTTCATTTTGTTTCTCCTTTAATTCAGATATCTCCTGTTCTAACCATTGTATAACCTCATTAGACGAATTCTCTTCAGCAATATTTTCTAAGGAAGATCTACAACCTCATAGAACAGAATGAGTTGAACCAAGTCCTAAACCACGAACATACCTTCTTTAATTTCCCATCACCTGGGAATACACATCTCCTTTTCAAGAAACTTGATGAAAAGGTTGGTCAGTAGATCCCTCACTATTGTTCATCTTTTCATTTATTATGTCCTGATCATAGAATGTGTATTAAATATAATTAAGATTTTTCCAAACTATTTCCCAATTTAGAAAATAAAAGAAAGAAGAAACTTGCAATTGCCTTAGCAGAATCATCATCCAATGGTCTACCATCTTTACTCTTTTTATGAGTTAATAAGAAAATTTACGCGTGTAGGCTCTATCCCATTTTCATCCTAATACAATAAAGTTGATGTCAGATATGTATGACAAAGAAAATTAACACATTGTAGATAGTAATTCAATATGTTTACTTACTCATCCATCAAGGTAGCAATACTTTTGGATCCTCCTGTATGAGGCATATTTTGCTTGGACCTATTGTTTCTATTTGCTTGGGTGCATCTCTGTCTTTGAAAAATTAAAATGATATCTTATGAATTATAAATAAAAACCAAGGACAGAAAAAATTAAAATACTATGAAAATAAGCAACTAGGAGTATGTTTTGAAGATTTGTTGATACCTTAGCTTTCTCAGAGAGCTAATAAGAAAAACGAGCACTCCATTGATCTCTCAGAATATGACTTGGTCTATTTCTCAACAAAGCGTCTTTATTCGTCTTTATTGTTCTTATACTTTGGAATATGTTCACCTTTTAAACTGCATTTGCAATCTTTTCATTTATTTCCTAATGACTTTCAGAAAAAGTCTTCCCCGCATTTTGAGATAGAGAACTTCTTATTAATAAATAAAAGTCAACATTTAGAAGATAACATCATAAATATCATATTGAGATTGTTCACCTGATAATAATACTAATGATAACTATACCATACCGTCACAAAATTCAACAATTTCTTCTTTTCCTCATTGTTACAATTTCTCTAATCATCGATATGTAGAGATGTTAATTTCTGAGTTCTTGCGACAATACCTAGAAAGCTAGCAAGCTTTTGAACCACTTTTCCAATAGATTGGTTATGACTATTAAAAGACACATCAATTATTTTCCCCGGAGGAAGTTTCCAAATATCTTTTAGTAAAGTAGGCCCACGTATCTTTCTTGCCTCGAAATTATCTAGAAGGAAAAATATTTGAATGTCATCAAATGATAAAACTTATATGGTTAATGTCACGACCTGAAATCGGGACATGATGGCATTTACATAACCTCCCATTAGACAAGACTAACCCACACACGCGGAAGACTATAAATAATAATTGAACTAAAGGAAAGAGGAAGACATAAATGAAATGATAGGGCCAATAGCATATATACATACCATCGTAAAAAATATACATAAGAAGGCCCTAAAGTGACCAACGAGATAAAACAGACTCGATAACCAACCCGGACCGAATGTCACTAGTACAAGAGTGACTAAAGTAAGGAGTAGCTATACAACAGATGTTGTCTATCCAAAATACAAACTATAGAGAGAATGTACAAGATGGAAAGCATGTAAAGTCTCCAAAAGCGTCGGGAGCTCACCGCGATCCAAACAACAACGGGTCTCGAATGATAGGAGATCAGCGAGGGTGGCTCGTACTAGGTGCTGCATCAGAAAAAGAGATGCAGAGTGTAGTATGAGTACCAAGGCAATGTGTACTCAGTAGGTATCATAGACCGACCGAGCGCAGAAAGATAATATATATATATAGATTGCAAGAAAGCAACTAACTATACGGAGATCCACCTAAATCTAGTTATAAAGCCGGATACATGCCAATAAACCAACAAAAGAAAAGGAAAGGAAAACAACATCAAGCCAACCAGAGTCAATCCACGTGCCAAAGCAAATGCAATACGGTGAACGGTGATGCATGTATGAATGCAATATAATATAAACCCGGAATACCGCATCGGGCGCCCGGAATACCTCATTGGACTATGCATATATATATACACATAAAATAGTAAAATACCCAGAATAACGCATTGGGGGTCTGAAATACCGCATCGGACTATAAATATGTATATATATGAGAGTAAAATACCAAAATATTGCATCGGAGGTCCGAAATACCGCATCGGACTATGAATATGTGCATAAAATAGTAGTTTCTCCTTTTCCTTCCAAAATCCCATAGTAAAACTCAAACTAATTTTTATTTAAGTCCAGAAATCTTCATAACCGTAGTAAAACCTCATTTCAAACCAAAAACCTTTGAAAAATACATCCATGTTGTACCAATGATATGCCATGTGATATGAGTATGAATATTCATAAACAGAGGAAAAACCACACCATCAGATCAAACAGGGCAAGAATACCCTCCAAACCAAGAGAACTAACCTGGAACTCCGTCCAAATCCTATCCATGGCCTCGGGCCCATAAATACACACAACGATAGAATAAAGCGGTAAAGAAGAAGTAAAAAGCAAAAACCAACAGGAAAACTCTATTCTACCTCTAAAACCTCCTAAAAGCATGCTAAGGATTCTATACTAGTCACGCGAACAAGCAAGATCCTAGGCTAAGGGTAACATACAGTTCTAGGATAAAAACTCGAAATGGCCAATTAACATGATAAACAGGATTCAAGCCTGAAGTCTTTCTAAAACCCAACCTAGCATTCCAGTAACATACAAATATATATTTTCTAATTAAACTTAGTCTAAAAGGTAAACCGTAACCTGCCTCGGGGCTGAACTGCAAGCACGAACTGTCACTCGGGTGCCTTCCCCTTCTGAATGGCCTTATAAAGCTACCATGCTATCAAAATCATAAAACACAAGAAGGATGACACCCATATTGCTATACATAAAAATGGGCCAAAAATCGGGTCGGAAAAATGACCCTCGGGGCCCGCGTAATGAAACAGAAAACAAAAATCACAACTATGCTTCCAGCGGATTATGGAACCCATGCCTAAAGTGTGGGCGCGAACGGAGCTCAATTCGGGGCCCAAAATAGGCCTAAAGTGATACTAATTCACGGAATTAAAACGGAAAAAAACTCAAAATTAAAGGCGGAAACAGACCTCGACAAGAGGAATACGTCACAGAGGTGAGTTGCACAAATTCAAGCACATGCAGTCCCCATAAGATAAGATTTCTACAAGGATCACCCCAATTTCAAAATTAACAACAATGGAGTTTTAGCGGGGTAATTACAAAGATAAACACGGAAGGGAAAGAGGGGTGACGAGGGAACTTACCAGATGAAGGACACTGAGCAAGGAAGCTGGAATTAAGAGCTTTGGAGCTTTGACAATGGTGTTTCACATATTTTAGAAAGAGAAAATGAAGTTGAAACTTTATATAACTGCCAGGGGTAATTCATCGCGATCGCGACAGGACCCTCGCATTCGCAAGGAACAGCTGGCCGAACCATCGCGATTGCGATAGTCCAGGCCGCGTTCGCGAAGAGGACGCCAAGCCGGGTCCTAGCTGGTTTCATCATGAACGCGATAAGCAACCTCCACGATCGTGATGGTTATGAAACTAGATCATCGCGAACGCGATGGAAGCTCTGCGGTCGCGAAGACAAAAATGGTCTCCAACTTAGTGCAGCAACCAGCAATTTCCCCAAGTCCAAAAATCTTTTGACGGATCCTCGGGATTCATCCAAAACCCTGTGCACACAAACCAACCACGCTACCCTACCATAAACGATATTTCGAACTCAATGAAATTGATGAAACTCCCAATGGAGATCATTTTAATGAAAAGTGGGCCCCACACCAAAAACAAAATCGAAACTCAAAACCTAAAAATAAGTCTGGAAGCTTCGGGACTCAAACCAAAGGTCCCCTAGCCCAAAGTCGACATTGCGGAGCTAACGACACTGACGAAATTTCCATCCGAGGTCGTCTTCTTTGAATGTTGACCAAAGTCAACCCTACATGCCAAACTGACTTGAAAACCACACAAAGCAACACAAAACCAACTAGAAAGCACTCAGACCCAAACTAATGATCCCATTAGACCAAAATCCCTATTCCGGAACCAACGGAACTATCGGAATCCAATTTGAGCACGTTTACCAAGAATGTTGACCAAAGTTAAAGATTTTCTAAGTTCAAGTTCTAAAATAGGGAAACGGTCATAGCGACCTAACGTACAACTCGGGCACCGAACCGTCAGTCCCGGCAAGTCATAAATGACCTTTAGCCGCTAAGGGAAAGCTCGAAACATGAAAAAAGCATGGAAAATAGGAAAATGACGGGGAGGGTCAATACAACTTCCACTACTAAAAGAACTTTTGTCTGCAAAAGTTAAAGAAGGGAAAACACCAAAAGACTCAAACAAAGACGAATACTAAGCCCACACCACTCACTCGGAAACCCGGGTAGCCACCCCAACTGGGAGGCACCCCACAAAGCTAAACCAAAGGAAAACTACCTACCCCTGACACCTCATTAGCCAAACTAGACTCTAACCTTTAACTTTAAATCCTCCAAAGACCTCCCAGCCAAGCTGACCCTCAAGAATCTCAACCGGAAGCGCCAGCACAACACTGAAACCAGAGAACCAAGATGATCAACACATATGATCGGAATCCTTAACATCACAACCAAGTTTACCTAGAAAAGCCACCAGCCTAAAACTCCAACTCATGAACCTGCTGATCAACAAAATCCCTATTCTGATCTGAATCCTTTTGCACTATAACTATGAAGTTGCACACAAGTCGCATACTTGAGCCACTCTCGAAGTATCAATGGACACGCCAAAAATCCCTAGTTTCTTCTTGCACTCGACCATGAACAAAGTCACCCCTTATACTCAAATTCAACCCAAGCGTTGCTATAAATTACAAGCCTTTCCATCCAAGATGACAACCCGTAGCGTATCCCTAAAAACTGGAGTTGTTTGTCCCGACTAACCATCAACCAACGAACAAAATCTTTTGCTAACATCAAACTTGATAACTGAACCCAACTGAACCAACCATCTGAACCCGACTGAACCAACCATCTGAAATCGATTGTAGCTTGCACACTAGGGTTGGAAATGGCATGAATGAACACCCTGTGTCAATGGAGAAATTTCCAAACTGTCAAACAAAGCCGACCCCAGTGAACTGTGCCATGTCTGAATCAACTGAAAATGAATGAACCAGGGCAACCTTTCCCAAAAGACCCAAACCACAACCAAGCCTCTGCAAGGAGGGTGGTAAGACTACCATGAAGTCTGTAATCATTAGCCAAGATCCAAACTCTACGAGGTACTGCTGCTACTCAAAAATACTCAAACACCATTCAGATCTGAAAAATCGCCTTACTAGTCTCACCTCAGGAAGAAGTCCACCACACCATGAATATCAAGCTAAAACATCCCTAAGGCAAAGGAAAAAAGTGCATGGGGTTCAAAGTTGCCATCTAGCTATTGACATTTTGCATAAACATTTAACTCATCTCTTTAGCTTGAATCAACCGCTTCACTGCACCAGCACACAAAACCATCAACTCTAAAGCATACAACATACCAAACTTTTCATCCATACTAGCCAAGTATAACCAGCACTGGAACCCCATATAAAAGACAACCCTTGAAGGACTAACAACCCAAGCTTTCAAATCCTTTGGATACAAAGGCGACCACCATCCTCAAAGTATCATTAGAACCCACAATAGCCTCGCTAGTCTCAACCCGCACAATTTGATCACATATAATACCCTACCGCTGAATCTCAAATTTATGCTGCTGAGTCTGTCCAACCATAGTAGAAGGGACCTCGTACTATCTAAAAAATCACCAAAAAGTTGAACGTCCAACCTAGCTCAAAGGTTAGCCAAGGAATAGGTTTCCAAGGCTAACTGTCACTCCATAACTGAAATAAGGAAGCTAAGTTGTCTGAAGTTGTCTCCTCCCAAATCTATAAGCTGCAACAGAAGAGACCCAACCATGAACCACCGGGAGTAGTTTGCTAGCCCACAATTCAGAAATCCGATACTAGTTAGCAACCAATACCTCTGTCAAACCTCTGCGTAGACCCATACACTGCCGATGAGCACATAGGAACTGGAGTCAGCTAGGATCTGAACATACAGTTTGCTCGAACCATAGTGCTACAAAGATTTGGATTATTTATCAAACAACACAGGAGCTCACAATTGATACAATGATTCCCCAATGGTAGTACTAAAAATGACCACCACCTCGATCTCGCACCAACAGAACTTCTAACCTCGGACCAATTGAAGAAAATCTACTGCAATAAGTAGTCAGTCGAATCATATCAACACCCACAAAGCCAAGTGACTCTTAACTGTCTCCTCTGCCAATAACTAAAACACATAAGCATGAACAATGAGTCATCACCCTCATTTGCAAACCAAACAACACCCTTTCCAAGGAAACATCGAACCTAACAAGCTCTCTCTCAAATGCAACCTTGAGTTATTCCCTTAGCTCCCAGAACTCCTACCGGCAACACTTGATATGATGGAATGAGGGTAGGCTGAATGCCTAACTCAACAAAGAAAAATGCTATAATCAAAAATTCAACCGCAAAGCCATAATCCCACAGTCAAACTTCAGTCATGGTGCTATAACCAGCACTTAGCCAAACAGATAAAGCCAGAACCCGACCATAATGCCATACTCAAACTTGATTATATCATCCAGAACTGGAGAGGTCAGAAAGAAACTCATCTAGACTTAGAGTAGAAGGAACCACGAAAACAAACCATACCTGCTAACTTACCAAACCTAACACTAAGGAAGTTCAATTCAGATCACCCAAGAAAACAAAACCAACCAATGCTCATCAGCATAACCAACACCACCCGACGTAAGATAGGAGTTCAAACTCTGGCACTACCACCGATACCACACCAAACTAACAAAATAACTCCTAGCACTCAATAGACAAAGACCTAGGCAAAGACCACCTAAGGCCGCTAGACAAAAGAAAACACTCAACCCAAACCTAGAACCACGACTAAAACCAGAAATAAAGCTAACAAGACTTGCCCATGAGTCAAACCCCAGGTAGCCACCTCACAAGGTCAACACAACCCATCCACTACTAAAGAATTCAACTACCGAGAACTCTGATAAATATACCCCAAAATCACAAGTACTACCATAGGAGGGATTAAGTAAATCTACAACTGATCCGAAGGCCGCTACCAAACACTACAAGAAGATAGCCTACGCTAAAGCACCTACAGACCCAACAAGCGTCCGTACACTCGAAGAACGCACACAAGAGCATACAATCCCTCCGGCATCCTATAATATCAGAGCACACACTAAACAACCAACAAACAAGAATCCGAACACAGTATGGATGATATGATGGAACTAGGTGTGACCGTAGTGCTGTATGCACCTCTCCGGGCACTCGCAGCTCGTGGCCCCTAGTTTGGATTGGCAGGATCCATGCAGGTCTAAGTGACCACATACAAAATCAAGGGATCTCAAAGCATAATTTCTCGGAGTCTATCTGGGTCTAAACCAACAAACCGCAAATCTCAGACCCCTATATAGGGTGCCCAAAGTATATCTGGGACTAAATCCATAATAAATGCATGTCTAGTGCTACGACACAGCCGACCCTAGTATCAGTATGAACATCGATGATAAAATCCTCATAATACTCCTTTTACTCCAAGGGAATCCATAAAGTCAGTTCCAAATCCTTTTTATAATCATTTTATAAAAAAGGGGAAAGTCTTATAAACCCTTTCTAGTAGGCTCGTAGCCAAAACAGTAGTAAGGTATGCAGGAAACCCATTTGCATGAAAGATATGATCGCAAACAGACAATAGCCTAATGACTCGCAATCAACCCATCGACCCTGTACATGCACAATCAGCTCTACAACATACATAACCAATCTAAAATCACAACTCGATGTCCAAGATTCGCGGACATTCCCAAATATCACACTATTTATGGTCCAAAGGCATATACAAAGGCCACGCAGGGCCATAAGTATAATACTACAACCAAAGTAAGAAATAAGATGACAGAAGAAGCGGGCAAGGTCTGGGGTGCCAACCTAGAATACCCAACCCAAGCATGCTAATTAATACAATTATAATTGATAAACGCAAAGTCTAAGGTAGGCGAAACCGTAACCTTAAAACTAGACAAATCACTTGTCGAAGAACCAGGTGCTACCCATACCCATGATACAGATACACCCTTTAGAAGGCTCGGAGTCCAAGCCATAGTTCCTTGAAGAACTGGGGTAGCCATATATCACACCAGAAGTTTGGCTAGCCCCAAACCCCTTCTTAGCCAAAGCGGTAAGCCCACACTTTGAAATCCTGGGGCTCAAGGAAGCAGTGAAGTAACAGGCATAGAAGCCTTATCGTCGCCTGTTGTCATACTCATCCTAGGTTTTTGAGGAGGAAGGAAACAACTGAAGTTTTAGAAGTCGATAGAGTCAAGGATGCATGATCAGGAATCAAACAAGATGGAATCTTTCCTAGGAATGTCTTATAGCCTCTCACAGATGGGATACGGAT
This sequence comes from Jaltomata sinuosa, assembly GCA_003996215.1. Lineage (NCBI taxonomy): Eukaryota > Viridiplantae > Streptophyta > Magnoliopsida > Solanales > Solanaceae > Jaltomata > Jaltomata sinuosa. Next base: position 863,234 of record QJPP01000225.1, on the reverse strand, counting down.
GTCATCGTACCAATCCACAAGACTCTACTAAACACTTACTCTTGTACTGGCGAGACCGGCTAACCTAGAGCTCTGATACCACTCTGTCACGACCCAAAACTGGGCCATGATAGCGTCTACATAACCCCCAACTGACAAGCCTAACCCAAATATGTGGAAGACTGTAAATAATAATTGAACTAAACGAAAGCGAAAGACATAAATGAAAAGACAGGGCCGATAGCATATATATATACCATCGTATAAAATATACATAAGAAGGCCCTAAAGTTACCAACGAGAAAAAATAGACTCGATAACCAACCCGGACCTGGTGTCACTAGTACAAGAGCGACTAAAGTAAGGAGTAGCTATGCAATAGATGCTGTCTATCCAAAAGACAAAATATAGACAGAATGTACAAGATGGAAAGCATGTAAAGTCTCCAAAAGCACTGGGAGCTAACCGCGATCTAAACATCAATGAGTCTCGAACGACAGGAGATCAACGAGGTTGGCTCGTACTAGGTGTTGCATCAGAAAAAGAGATGCAGAGTGTAGTATGAGTACCAAGGCAACGGGTACTCAGTAGGCATCATAGGCCAATCAAGCGCATAAAGATAATATATATAGATAGATTATAGGAAAGCAACTAACTATACAGGGATCCACCTAAATCTAGTTATAAAGCCGGAGATATACCAATAAACCAACAAAAGAAAAGGAAAGGAAAACAACATCAAGATGACCAGAGTCAATCCACGTGCCAAATAAAATGCAATGAGGTGCACGATGATGTATGTATGAATGCAATATAATATAAACCCGGAATACCGCATCGAGCGCCTAGAATACTGCATCGGACTATGCATATATATATGTGAAATAGTAAAATACCCGGAGTAATGCATCGGGGGTCTGAAATACTGCACCAGACTATAAATATGTATATATATGACAGTAAAATACCTGGAATAACGCATCAGAGGTCTGGAATACCGCATCAGACTATGAATATGTGCATAAAATAGTAGTTTCTCCTTTTCCTTCTGAAATCCCATAGTAAAACTCAAAGTAATTTTTATTTAAGTTCAGAAATCTCCATAACCATAGTAATGCCTCATTTCAAATCAAAAACCTTTGAAAAATACATCCATGTTGTACCAATGATATGCCATGCGATATAAGTATAAATGTTCACAAAAGAAGGAAAAATCACGCCATCAGATCAAACAGGGAAAGAATACCCTCTAAACCAAGAGAACTAACCTGGAACTCAGTCCAAATCCTAGCCATGGTCTCGGGCCCATGGTTATACACAATGATAGAATAAAGTGGTAAAGCAGAAATAAAAAGCAAAAATCAGCGGGGGAACTCTATTCTACCTCTAAAGCCTCCTATAAGCATGCTAAGGATTCTATACTAGTCACGCAGAAGAAGTAAGCTCCTATGCTAAGGGTAACATACAGTTGTAGGCTAAAAACTCGAAATAGCCAATTAACATGATAAACAGAATTCAAGCCTAAAGTCTTTCTAAAACCCAACCTAGTGTTCCAGTAACATACAAATATATATTCTCTAACTAAACTCAGTCTAAAAGGTAAACCGTAACCTACCTCGGGGCCGAACTGCAAGCATGGACCATCACTCGGGTGTCTTCCCCTTCCGAACATCCTCAAAAAGCTGCCACACTATCAAGAACATAATTTAGGTGTCAAGATGAGAAGGATGACACCCATATTGCTATACGGAAAAATGGGCCAGAAATCAAGTCTAAAAAATGACCCTCGGGGCTCGTGCAATGAAACAGAAAACAAAAATCACAACTATGCTCGCAGTGGGTTAAGGAACCCATGCCCAAGGTTTGGGCGCAAACGGAGCTCGATTCGGGGCCTAAAACAGCCCTGAATTGTTACTAATTCACCAAATTAAAATGGGAAAAACTCAGAATTAAAGGCGGGAACATACCTCGACAAGAGGAATATGTCACCGAGGTGAGTTGCATGAATTCAAGCACATGAAGTCCCCACAAGATCAGATTTCTACAAGGATCACCCCAATTTCAAAATTAACAACAATGGAATTTTAGCGGGGGAATTACGAGGATAGACACGGAAGGGGGAGAGGAGTGACGAGGGAACTTACCAGATGAAGGACACTGAACAAGGAAGATGGAATTAAGAGATTTGAAGCTTTTTCAATGGTGTTTCTCGGATTTTAGAAAGAGAAAACAAAGTTGAAACTTTATAAAACTGCCAGGGGTCCTTCATCGCGATCGCGACAGGACCCCCGCATTAACGAGGAACAGCTGGCCCAACCATCGTGATCGCGATGGTCCAGGCCGTGTTTGCAAAGAGGAAGCCAAGCTAGGTCCCAGCTGGCTTCCTCGCTAATGCGATGGGCAACCTTCACGATCATGATGGTCAAGAAACTAGACCATCGCGAATGCGATGGAAGCTCCACGGTCGCGAAGACCAAAATGGTCTGCAACTTAGTGCAGCAACCAGCAATTTCCCCAAGTCCAAAAATCTCTCGACGGACCCTCGAGATTCATCTGGAACCCTGTGACCACAAACCAACCATGCTACCCTACCAGAAATGGCATTCCTGACTCGATAGAATTGATGAAACTCCTAAAGGAGATTGTTTTATTAATGAAAAGTGGGCCCCACGCCTAAAACCAACTCCAAACTAAAAACCCAAAAATAAGTCCGGAAGCCTCAAGACCCAAACCAAAGGTCCCCTTAGCCCAAAGTCGACATTCCGGAGCTAACGACGTGAAAGAATTTCCCGAGCTCGTCTTCTCCAAATGTTGACCAGAGTCAACCCTACCTGCCAAACTGACTTGAAAACCCATAAAGCAACACAAAATCAACCCGAAAGCACTCAGACCCAAACCAATGGTCTCACTAGACCAAAATCCCCATTATGGAGCCAACGGAACTGTCAGAATTTGATTCTGAGCATGTTTACCAAGAAAGTTGATCGAAGTCAAAAAATTTCTAAGTTCAAGTTCTAAAATAGGGAAACGGTCATAGCGACCTAAAAAATAGCTCGGGCACCGAACCGTCAGTTCCAACAAGTCAAAAATGACCTGTAGGCGCTAAGGGAAAGCTCAAAACACGGAAAGAGCATGAAAATAGTAAAATAACCAGGAGGGTCATTACAGTTAAACAATTGAGATATGCTTCAAAATTAGCTTTATTTTTGCATCTATACCAGCAGACAATCAAATGAGTTATTTGACAAAAAACTAGTTAACATTTTTTTAGCTTTTAAGACTTAAATACATAGAGATGGACCATAGTAATAGATTAATAGTACATATGAACCAGACATTTTCTAGCAAACAAAAATTTAAGACGGTTGAACACATATGGACCATCCCAACACTTGATCCATAGATCCAATATCCAATGTAAGTAATAAAATGGAATGGAAAAGCTCCTTAAGTGAACTGAAAATTAAAGGATTTTATCATGTTATTGACAACCATTTCTCTCACCATAGCATACATGAAAGATACATTAAATTGTGAGAGTTAAACATATTGGAGAAAACAAATTCAAGGAGCCTCGTTAGTAGAATGTTGCACTAAGTTCAGATTCAAGAATGAAGGTAATTAGTAAGAATGCAAATTGATCAATATATGGACCGACACTTCCCTCAAGCAAATAACTCTATTGTCCATTTATTTGAGGAGACATTCTTCACTATAGTGTTGGATCAAGTCTTTACATTAAAGTCGAAGCCAATCATTAAGTTATGGATATACCTTTAAAGCCAATCAATAAGATCATAAGTAGACCATTATTAAATGAAATCACATCAACCATGGTAGCTAATTAGGTAATTTTCTTTCACTCCAAAGGATATAATGAATACAAAAAGATCTAAGAATTCAAAAGAAAGACATAAATAGTAACAAAAGATCACCTAAAATGGTGCAACATTAACAAAGTATAAACCATCTTTGTTTATCACAAGTAATGAAAAGACAAGATTACATCATTGAAAATATAAATGCCCATCACTTAGTGAACTAACAAGGAAAGATGTTGAATATTTCCTTTACGACGGCCTCAAATGTTTTGTCAAGCTGGATACCCGAGCTCGGATCAAGAAAAATAATTCTGTAAGGGCCAAGAACTGAACTTTCTGCCTGAAGTGGCATATATTCTAGAGACTCCAATGCGTAGTAATATGCTTTTTACCTAAAAATATTAGTTGGTTTATTTTAATTTTAGACATTATTTAGGACTTAGCGACAACTTTTCATGTGCTTTATTCTTGATTTTTTAAAGTTTCTGCTACTCATTTAAAGATGATTGAGCTCTTGGCTAACAAAAATAAAAATACTAACGATGTCCATAATTAATTTTGCAAGTTACCCCTACCATTGTCTTCTGGGAATTATGGAAACAAAGATGCTTTTAAGTCTTTGAGTGATCATAAGAGCTTTGATCACTTTATGAGTTATTTGAAAATTTGTTCTAAGGAATTGAGACAACTTGTTTGAATCTTGATATAAGAAATAATTTTCTTTTGACTGACGGGCAGGTGCGAACTACAAGTTTTCAAAGAGACCTTATTGAATAAATGATATCCATATTTGAGAGAAAAGAGTTTAAGCTTACTGTACTAAAGCTTTTTCAGTTCCCTAAAGAGGCCTTGATGGTTGTTGTATAATACCTTAGCGTTAGAAAGAGGCTAACTACTGCATTTTTAAATTTTTTCCAACTTGATGTCAAATCGCAGAATTAAATTTGTGATTGTTTTGTTTATTGTTAGTCAACTATAGTTCTCAAGAGTTGAATGACTTTGTCATAGTGTTTTGGAGAACAAGAAGTGAAAGTTTACAATAAGGGATCGAAGAAATGAGAAGCGAAGCATGCACTTTTTAAAGAACTAAAACATAGTAAAGAAAAAGAGAAAAATGTAGCAGAACATAAAACTACTTCAAGCAGGTGGAAGAAAAGGGGTTAATCCCTATTGTTGTCAGTTCATCCATTTTCTCTAGTATCAATAGAGAACTAAAAGCAAGAAAGTCCAGAGTAAGATGCATTCTTTAGTTGCATTATGAATTATTTTGCAGTTTTAAATTTCCTAATGAGTTCTAAATAACAAGTTCTAAAGCAAATGACAGTAAATTGAGGATTGAAACATGTCTATCGGTGCTTTGTTGGAGCTTCAAACTGTAAATAAGTACAGAAACACATGACAATTTGTAATGCATGAGAAGAAAAGTGATATGCAGATGGGATTCATTGTTTGAAATAACTTTTTCATAGCTATCATATAAATATCACACAATGACGAAGCAGCCGACAAAATTTCTGTAAAAAGATTTTCAGAACACAAAAAGAAAGATGATTAAGCTACTCTAATATGTCTGTAATTACTGCAGAAACAAAAAGAGACATATAACAATATTCATGTGTCCTAATACAGAAAGATGATAAAGCTACTCTAATATATCTGTAATAATTGCACAAGCAAGGAGAGACATATAGCAGTATTCACTGTGTCCCAATATTTATTCATGCACTGGTATTGCATTTGTACATTAAAATTGCTAAGTGACAGTCAAACTCAATAAGTGACAGCAAGTCGAAGGTAAGTATATTTTTACAAAAAAAAAAGAAGTTTATAGAAAACAAGATCTCACAATAAATAGATTTGACAACTATGGAGGCCTCACAATCAACTATTATAAAAGATAGAACGCATGCTTATAACATATAGAAGCAGTCAGCAACCATGTACATGCAAGTTTGGTTCCTTAAGCTTATAAAAACTAGCAGCCAACAACTTACTATTGCTACACTCCTTTCTAATAAAAATGTAATACTTAATTGAGAGCTGCACCACAACTGAAGAAAATAAAATTGCTAACAACTATACAACAATCATCAGTAACATCAAGAAATCAATTAGTAGCAACCAAGAAACCAATAATTTAATTTTTTGAGTTTTTGTTATTAAACTCTAGTTTAGCCGTAGAACAGGGACCATAGAACTGACGTGAAAATCAATTTTTAATAAAAAAATCTTACTTGAATGTCATGACCCGATTTATTGGTCATGATGGCACCTACAACCCCCAGTAGGAGAACCAATCCCCGTAGCCCAGAACGGTTAGTAATAGGCTACTAGCTAACAGTTGAGCGGAAGAAATGATATAATCAAGCAAAAGCAAAGGAACAAGATGAAAAGATAGATAACAGGAATATATATACATATGAGGAAGCTAAATCAAACCCCAAAACTTGGTATCATAGTATAGATCCAAAACTACATATAAAGAGTACGAAGCATCCAAAATAATATGTACACAACTGTCTCTGAGTAGTAAATGAGTACATGATACAGAAGATAAACTAAATCTAAGCTCCGGTCGCCAAGAGCTCACCCTCAGTCTGGATAGTCCAAAAGATCTCCAAGAATGAATCCCACGATCTAGCGACGATGGCCTACACTAGGATCTGCACCAGAAGATGCAGGGTGTAGTATAAGCAATAATTGCAAAGCAATCGGTACCCAGTAGGTATCATAGGCCGATTGGGCACATATAAGATAAAAGAGCAGTAATAAGCGGGATAGAAAAAAGTAGTCACAGAAGGCAATTCATAAGCACATGGAAGCTAGCACAGAAGGAATACAAACAGGAACAACATACATGGCTAGCTACTATAACACAATCACAGGCAAAAGGAAGAAACACATACCCAGGATCCTTGCAATGACAAGTATATAAAGAAGAGTTTAGAAAGTAGGTGGTATACCAGTAACCTTAAAAAGAATGGATAGAAAAGGAGAGAAAAGATAACGATAATCATGCTTGAATACAAGATACGATAACCCCAAATAGACATACTAATATCAAGTCAGAACCCAACAATTAAAAGCCCAAAAGCAATCTTAACAATCTTCAATATCACTAGAAATTATAACAGGAACCAATACCGTGACATAATAACAATAAGTCTAAGTATAATCTCGCGGGCACCCATACACCTAAGGAATACAAGCAAGTGAAGACAAACCTCCGGCAGCCCATACTACCGGAGCGTACAATCAACAAACAACAAACAAGGCTGGAAGCTCACACAATTGAATGATATGTTATGATATGCCAAACCAAGTGTAACCGCAGTGTCAGTATGTTACCTCCCTCTGGTGCCCGCAAAGGTCCAATAAAGGCGGGATCCATGGAAGAACTTATCCTGAGTACATCTACTCCACCGTACACCCCTACCCCTGATTACCGTTTTTCCCATAGCACTTGGTCCGGAATGACAGGGTCCATTGAGTTCTACTCGTAGACCACATACTACACTCTAACCTCAAATTATTAGTCCAGAGTGCCACGGGATCCAAACTAGTACTCAAATGCCCCAAATGTTTTCCTGAATTCTGTCCAGGTCTAAATCAATGAAATAAGTCTCATAAACCCCCTTCAAGGATGCCCGAGAATATTTGGGTCTAAAACAGTAGTAAATTAAGTCTGATGCTCAGCTTTGCCAAGTCTAATATCATTTCTCATCCATAATAGGGTCAATCTAGCACCTCGGTTCAACCGGGTCCAATATATAGTAGGAAAACTCTAACAAATCTTTCTTTTAACTTTTCTTACCCCAAGAAGATCCATTAAGATGATACCAAACTATTTCATAATCAATTTTACCAAAAATGGGCCCCATGGGCTATGCAAGATTTAGAAATTATCAATAGAAGGCCTGAAGCCAAAATCATAGTAAAATCATGAATAAAATCCTTTTATATGCATGATAATGGCATGCTCAATCACAATAAATATCCCAACGGCTCACAATCAAATTATCGGCCCTGCAAAGGCTCTAATCACTCTACAACACAGATAGCCAGCTCTATAACAATAATAATGATGTCTGGAACTCACGAACATTTCCAATATCCCACCATCTATGTTCCAGAGTCAATATAAGGCCTCACAGGACCACAAGGGTGATAATATCATCTATCGCAAGTACTACAACCATCGGAGGAAGAAAAGGAATCGGACATGAATAAAGCGGTCAAGGTCTGTGGTACCAACTAGTAAGCCCTACCCAAGGATGCCCATTAATACAATTTTATTCTATATATGCAAAGTATAAAGATTTTAAACTATAACCTACTTGTCGTCCGACGATAAGCTGCTGGGATAATGATATCCAAGCCCAAATCACTCTGAAAAGCTCCGAACGATTATCAAACTATCACAAACATGGATAATATATCAAGACGAGTCCAACAACACCCATATAATTATAATAATAGTTGGGTCAAAATTCGGGTCACAGACGGGCTCGGGGGCCCCTCAACCCAAAGCCGGAAACAAAAAAGTGCACAATGATCACCACACCCCAAGGTGTGCATGCTCAGATTTTAGAGAGAATTTGGCCAAGGAATTGGCTCAAACCAGCCAGCCCATTATAAGAACAATTGAAGAATCAAATGAGCAAATTTAACGTAATAAAGTCGATAAAACTTACAAATAACGATGGAGGAATGATCAAGGCCAAGAAATTTGCACCCCAACACCAAGAATTGAGTTAATACCTAGTTTGGACGAGTTTTTAGCTTACAACAATGGAGAATTCGTATTTGGAATGAAGAGACGAAGTGGAAAAACTTATATACTCCCCAGGGGTCCTTCATCGTGATCGTGAAGGGACCCCTCGCGGTTGCGAAGACCATGTTGGCTAGACCATCGCGATCGGGAGGACTAGCCACGCAGTCGCGAAGAACAAAGGGGGAGAAGCTTCATCGCGATCGTGGCACGCGATCACGCGATCGTGAAGAACAAGGGACAAGGTGCTTCATCGCGATCGCGAAGGGAGAAGCTCGTGATTGCGATTAAGGCCTGAGGCCTGCACCTTCAATAGCAAAAATCTACAACTTTTCCAAAACTATACGGGGCATTCCGAGCATAATTGGAAATCGATATTCAAAAATCAATAATGCTAACATAGTGGAAATGATGTTTCGAACTCAACAAAAATGATGAAACTTCCATACGAGGTCATTTTGGAGAAATGTTGACCAAAGTCAACACTAACTAACAAGCAACCGAACCCTCAAAATGAGACTGGGACACCCGAGACCCAAACCAACCATCTATCTAGCCCAAACTCAACACTCCGAAGCTGATAGAATCATCAGATTTTAAATCTGATACTCCGATCATCGAAAGCTGACTAGAGTTACACTTCTAACTCCAAATGTCCTGAAAATACAGAAAGGAACACAAAACCCATACCAGAAGCTCTCAGGCCTCAACTAAAGGTCCAATTAGACTAAACTTAATGCTCTGGAGCTAACAAAACTGTCAGAATTTGATTCCGAGCACGTTAGCTAAGAATGTTGACTAAAGTCAATGATATTTTAAGTTAAGGCTCTAAAATAGGCAAACGGCCAAAAAAAACAAACGAACGATCAGGGCACCGAACTATCGATCCCAGCAAGCCATAAATGACTTGGGGCTACTACAAGAAAGCTCTAATAGTACAATGAATGCGTAAACACAAAGATGACCGAAAGGGTCATCACAACATCCACTACGAAAAAGACTTTCATCCTCGAAAGTCAAAAAGAAATGAGTACCTAAAGGATCAAACAACTACGGATACTGAGCTCGCAACTCACTCTTGGTCTTCCAAGTAGCCTCCTCGACCGGACGATGCCTCCACTGAACTTTCACAACTGAAATCTCCCTAGATCTCAATCTCTTGATGTCTCTGGCCAGAATAGCTATCGGCTCCTCGACAAAGAATAAACTCTAATCTAACTAAACTGAATCCCAATGCAACACATGAGACTCATCTAGAACATACTGGTGCAACATCGAGACATGAAAAATTGGGTGCACAGCTGAAAACATCAGAGGCAAAGCTAACATAAGGGCAACACTACCAACCCTCTGAAGAATCTCAAACGACTAATTGAACCTGGGGATAAGCTTTCCCCACCGACCAAATATCATCATGCCCTTCACGGGTGATACTCAAAGTAATACCAAGTCACCAACACTGAACTCCAAGGCACAAAGTCTATGATCAGCGTAGCTCTTTTGCCTACTCTGGGATGCTCTATGTCTATCCTGAATCAAATGAACTCGATCTAAGGAATCTCTTAGCAAATATGTACTCTGCGGTCTGGACTCTAAACCATTAAACTAACGAATTGGCAATTTGCAACGCCTACCATACAAAGCCTCAAAAAGTGCCATGCTGATACTCGATTTGAAGTTATTATTATAAGCAAACTCAGCCAAAGGCACAAACTAATCCCATGAACCTCCAAAGTCAAGAACACAGGCCTGAAACATGTCCTCCAGGACCTGATAGTCCTCTTGGATTAGCCATCTGTCTAAGGGTGGAAAGAAGTACTAAGCTGAACCTCTGTACTTAAATCTCGCTGAATAGACCTCCAGAACTGAGATGTGAACTGAGTGTCACGGTCTGAAATGATAGGCTAGGACCCCGTGCAACCAAACAATCTCATAAAGGTAAATCTGAGCTAACCTCTTTACACTGTAAGAAGTTTGAACTTGCAAGAAATGTGTTGACATAGTCAGCCGTTCAACAATCACCCAGATGGAATCAAATCCTCGAGAAGTACGAGGCAAACCAACTATGAAGTCTATAGTAATCCTTTGTCACTTCCACTCGGGAATGGGAAGTCGCTGCATCAAACCATTTGGTCTCATATGCTCAAACTTAACCTGCTGATAGTTCAAGCACCGAGATATGAACTTTTCTATGCCCCACTTCATAAAACTCCACCAGTAAAGCTTCCTCAAATATGTGTACATCTTTGCTGCGCCAGGATGAATAGAGTATCTAGAATAATGTGCCTCACGAAGTATCAACTGAATCAAATCCCCAACTCTTGGAACACAAAGACGACTGTCGAACCTTAGAAAACCATCAGAACCCAAAGTAGCCCGGCTGGCCTCACCCTAAACTACCTAATCACGAAGGTCACACAAACTCTGATACTCAAACTGTCAGCTCTGAATCTGATCAACTAAAGTAGAACGAACCTCAATACTGGCAAGAACTCTGCTAGGATCCAATAAGTCAATCCTAACCAAATTGTTAGCCAAGGACTTGATGTCCAAGGCCAATGGTCGCTCAAAAACTGAAAGTGAATCTAGGTTGATCATACTCACGCCTTCCGACTCAAGGCATCCGCTACCACATTTGCCTTGCCCGGATGATAAAGAATAGTGAAATCATAGTCCTTCAGTAGCTTAATCCATCTCCTCTGCCTCCAGTTCAGCTTTCACTAACTCGTAATATACTTAAGACTATGATGATCAGTGAATATCTTACAATGAACTCCATATAAGTAGTGCCTCCATATCTTAAGCGCGAAGACTACCGAGCCAACTCCAAGTCATGAGTGGGGTAGTTGCGCTCATGAACCTTTAGCTACCTCAACACATATGCTATCACTCGACCTTGTTGTATCAACACACAACCAAGACCAACCCCAGAAGCATCATAATACTTAGAGAAACTCTGACCCTCAACCGACAAAGTCAAAACTACAGCTGAAGTCAATAAGTTCTTAAGCCTCTAGAGCAATCCTCGCACTGATCTGGCCACTGAAATGGGACATCTTTCCTAGTCAGCATAGTCAAGGGTGCTGCTATGGAAGAAAATCCCTGAATGAACCGTCTGTAGTAACCTGCTAACCCGATAAAGTTGTGAACCTCAGTAGCAATAGTAGGTCTAGGTCAATCACGAATTGCTGAAATCTTACGTGGGTCCACTCTAATCCCATCCTTAGACACCACGTGCCCTAGGAACAACTGACGCAAGACAAAACTTACACTTTGAGAACTTGGCATAAAGTCGATGATCCTTCAAAGTCTGAAGTACAGTCCTCAAGTGGTGCTCATGCTCGTCTCTACTCCGGGAGTATACCAGCATGTCATCTATGAAGACTATCACAAACATATCCAAGTACGGGCTAAGAACCCTGTGCATCAAGTCCATGAAAGCTGTGGGGGAATTAGTCAACCCAAAAGACATCACCAAGAACTCATAATGGCCATAACGTGTCCTGAATGATGTCTTAGGATGTCCTCCACCATAATCCTCAACTGGTGGTAGCTGGACCTCAAATCAATCTTTAAAAACATGGTTGAATCCTGAAGCTGATCAAATAAGTCATTAATCATCGGCATCGGATACCTATTCTTCACGGTCACCCTATTCAGTTGCCGATAATCAATACACATCCGCATTGACCCATCCTTCTTCTTAAAAAACAGAACAGGAGCACCCCAAGGAGACACACTCGGTCTAATGAACCCCTTAGCTAAAACATCCTAGAGATGCTCCTTAAGCTCTCTCAACTCAGCTGGAGCCATATGGTAAGGAGATATAGAAATGGGTCTGGTGTCCGACTCTAAATCAAGAGTAAAATTAATATCTCTCTCAAAGGAAGGCCTGGCAGGTCAGTAGGAAATACCTCTAGGAAGTCTTTAACCATAGGGACATACTCAAGAGACGAAGGGTCAGCACTAGCATCTCAAACATATGTTAGATGAGCTAAACACCCACGGGAAATCAACTTCCTAGCTTGAAGACAAGAGATGATCCCAGATGGTGTGCGTCTAACAGAACCCTCCCACACAACTGGGGATACACCAGGCACGGTAATGGTAATGGTCTTGGCATAATAATAAAAAACCACACAGTGAGGGGATAACCAGTCCATGCCTAGTATCACATCAAAATCTAACATATCAAGTATCACCAAATCACCCCAAGTATCCAAATAACAAACAGATATCATGCAAGATCTCGCAATCCGATCCACTGCTAAAGAATCTCCTACTAGGGTCGAAGCAGGAACATGAATAGATAACGGCTCACTAGCCAACCCTAAACAAGGCACAAAATAGCCAGATACATATGAACATGTAGATCCAGGATCAAATAAAGCCATAACAAACTGATGGCACACAGAAATTATACTTTTATTCACAACATTTGAGGCCTCTGCCTCCGGTCTCCTAGGGACCGCATAAAACTGATGACGACCTCCACATGTCCAACCGCTATCCCTACCACCTACTCTTCCATATGGGGCACCACCCCTGGCCTTACCACCACCCCTCTAGCCAGTGGCTGAACTACTCACAAAGGCTCAGCCGTCTGAGTGGCTGACTAAACTGTACCCCACTGAGGGCAATCTCTATCATAATGGCCAATAACACCACACTCATAACAAGGACATGATGGCCTAGACTATCGAGATGGACCAACAAAACCTGTATGGACACCACAACCTGATGCCTAGAAGTTGCACCCTCGAAGACTGACCTGACTCAAACTGAGAACTACCAGAAGTCTAAAGTGAAACCTGAAATGGTTGGCTGGACTGTCCCTGGTGCTACTGTGGCTGATAATCCCAGCCCCACTGGCCTGAACCTCTACTACCATGTCTAGAACCACTGTAGCCACCCTGATAACGAGGCCTCTTCTCTCTAGCCCCTTGATCATGTTGATGCAAGTCCTCCACAGTACGGACATAATTTGTAATAGCTTGAAATAACTGACCACTAGAAACCAATATCTCAGATAGTTGTCTAAGCTCTGTCCAAAATCCCCAAATAAATCTATGTATCCTATCTAGCTCAGTGGGAATAATCATAGCTACAAATGGAGCAAGCTAATGGAAATGGGTCTCATACTTACATATAGACATGGATCCCTGCAAAGCCTGGTGAACTTCTCGCGGCGATACTCACGATCACTCTGAGGTAATACCTTGGCCATAAAGGCATCATAAAACTCAGACTGAGGCATCGAAAGTGATGTAGAAGATCTGCAAGCAACCTATGCCCTCCACTATAACTTTGCTGGACCCTCCAGCTGATACGTAGTATATCTAAGCTTGTGAGTCTCTAGAAAACCTAGATGGTGTAACATCTCCTCACAGGTAGTAATGAAGTCTTGTGGGTCCTGACTCTATGTACCAGCAAATTTTGGTGGCGCCAATCTCGGAAATCTACTCAAGGCCTTCTGCTCCATATCTGTTATAGCTGGGCAAGGAGAAAGAGGTTGTGCAACCGCTGGAATTGAAATAATCTCAGCACAGGGGCCATAATAGCAGGTTGCGCTCCTGAACTCTGAACACCCAGGGCTTCCCCTTGAGCGGGTGTTTGTGATACCTCAGAAGGTCACTCTCGAATCATGCCTAATAGCTGAAGTACTATACCCCGAATATCTTAAGACTGAGCTGGGGCTGAAGCTGGCACTGAAACTGGTGCTGGAACTGGTACTAGAGCTGGTCGAACCTGGGCTATCCCCGGGTCCGTATATGGTGCCTTAGGAGCAAACTCTGGCTTATAATCAAGCTCGGGCTCTATCTCAACTCTAGCACCTCCAGCAGGTGCCGCTGCTCTGGGGTGACCTCTACCTCTACCCTTGCGACCGCCCCGTCCCTTAGCTAGAGTCGAAGGCACAGGGGCCGAAGGCTCTCCTCCCCCAGAAGCCGAAGACCTCGTACGAACCAATTACGGAAGAGTGAACCAGAATAAGTGAGATTTCCTGAAACTTCCAAGGATACTACACACGAGATAGAAGCAAGAAAAGTCCATTTTTCTAAGATGTCACTATAGCCTCCCAAAAATTGAGTACAGACGTCTCTGCCCTGATCCACAGGACTCTACTAGATATTGGCTCCTATACCAATGACACCGGTGAACCTTGAGTTCTGATACCAAGCTGTTATGACCTGATTTCTTGGTCATGATGACACCTACAACTCCTCAATAGGAGAACCAATCCCCGTAGCCCAGAACAGTTAGTAATGGGCTACTAGCTAATAGTTGAGCAGAAAAAATGATATAATTAAGCGAAAGCAAAGGAACAAGATGAAAAGATAGATAACAGGAATATACATATATATGCGGAAGCTAAACCAAACTCCAAAACCTAGTATCATAGTATAGAGCCAGAACTATATATAAGGAGTATGAAGCATCCTAAATAATATATACACAATTGTTTCCGAGTAGTAACAGAGTACATGATACAGAAGATAAACTAAAGCTAAGCTTCGATCGCCAACAGCTTACCCTCAGTCTGGATAGTCCAAATGAACTCCAAACACGAATCCCACGATCTAGCAGCAATGGACCACACTAGAATCTGCACCAGAAGATGTAGAGTGTAGTATGAGCATATTGCAAAGCAACCGGTACCCAGTAGGTATCATAGGTCGACTAGGCATATATAAGATAAAAGAGCAGTAATAAGTGGGATAAAAATAAGTAGTCACAGAAGGCAATGCATAAGCACATGGAAGCTAGCACGGAAGGATTACAAACAGGAATAACATACATGGCTAGCAACTATAACACAATCACAGGCAAAAAGAAGAAACACATACCCAGATCCCTCGCAAAGACAAGTATATAAAGAAGAGTTTAGAAAGTAGGCGGTATACTGGTAAGCTCAAATTGATAGAAAATGAGAGAAAAAATAATGATAATCATGCTTGAATACAAGATACGATAACCCTAAATGGACATACTAATATCAAGTCAGAATCCAACAATTAAAAGCCCAAAAGCAATCTTAACAATCTCCAATCTCACTAGAAACCATAACAGGAACCAATACCATGATATAATAACAATAAGTCTAAGTATATTCTCGCGGGCACCCATGCACCCAAGAAATATAAGAAAGTGAAGACAAACCCTCCGGCAGCCTATACTACCAGAGCGTACAATCATCAAACATCAAAAAAGGATGGAACCTCACACAACTGAATGATATGCTATGATATTCCAAACCAAGTGTAACTGTAGTGTTAGTATGTTACCCCCCCTTCGGTGCCCCAAAGGTCCAATAAAGGCGCGATCCATGGAAGGACTTCTCCTGAGTACATCTACTAAGCCGTACAACCCTACCCTCGGTCACCCTTTTTACCGTAGCAGTTTGTACGGAACGACAGGGTCTATGGAGGTCTACTCATAGACCATATACTACACTATAACCTCAAAATATTAGTCCAGAGTGCCACCGGATCCAAACTAGTATTCAAATGCCACAAATGCTTGCCTGAATTCTGTCCAGGTCTAAATCAATAAAATAAGTCTCATAAACCCCCTTCAAGGGTGCCCAGGCATATCCGGGTCTAAAATAGTAGTAAATCAAGTCTGATGCTCGGCTTTACTAAGTCTAATATCATTTCTCATCCATAACAGGGTCAATCTAGCACCTCAGTTCAACCAGGTCTAATATATAGTAGGAAAACTATAACAAATCTTTCTTTTAACTTTTCTTACCCTAAGAAGATCCATTAAGATGATACCAAACCATTTCATAATCAATTTTACCAAAAATGGGCCCTACGGGCCATGCAAGATTTAGAAATCATTAATAGAAGGCCCAAAGCCAAAACCATAGTAAAATCATGAAGAAAATCCTTTTATATGCATGATAATGGCATGATCAATCACAATCAGTATCCCAATGGCTCACAATCAACCTATCGTCCCTGCACATGCTCTAATGATTCTACAACACAGATAGCCTGCTCTATAATAATAAAAACGATGTCTGGGACTAACGAACATTCCCAACATCCCACCATCTATGTTTTAGAGTCAATATAAGGCCTCACAGGACCACAAGGGTTATAATATCATCTATTGCAAGTACTACAACCATCGAAGGAAGAAAAGGAATCATTTAGCCTGAATTTCATCTGATCCATTTCCAAGTCAACCAAAGCACGCCCAGTAGCCAAGAATGGTCATCCCAAGATAATGGGCTCCTCAAAGTCAACCTCGCAATCTAGGATAACAAAATCTGTGGGAAAGATGCAACTATCAACCTTTACCAACACGTCGTACAGAATTCCCACAGGCCTCTTCACCATCTAGTCAGCCATAAGTAGCCGCATTGTATTTGGAGAGGGGGCTCCCAAGCCCAACTGATTATAGACTGCAAGTGGCATCAGATTTATACTAGCACCCAGATCACACAAAGCTTTAGCGATATAGAATGCTCTAATAGTGTATGGGATGGTGAAGGCTCCAGGATCTTCCTTCTTCTGTACCATAGAACGGGATGCTATTGCACTGCAGTGGTGCAAATTATTTTCTGGCTCAAAACTGACTTTTCTCTTCCTCGTCACCAGATCGTTCATAAATTTTGCATAACCAGGCATCTGTTCCAATGCTTCGACCAAAGGAATATTGACTGACAACTGCTTCAGCATGGAGATGAACTCGTGAAATTTTCTATCCTCGATCTTTTTCTTCAACCTCTGGGGGTAAGGAGGAGGAGCTAGTGGCATGGGTTTTAGGATTGGTGCAACTTCTTTGCTCTTCTCCTTCTTTTCAGAAGGCTATTTTTCATACGACCTTTCACCACTATCTTTATCCTCAGACTCGGATACAATTTCAGCATTATCCTTTTTAGCTTCGGCTGGCTTATCAACAACAATAGGCACAAGAGGATCAACAGTCTGCTTTCCGCTCTAAGTGGTCACCGTCGTAACATGTCGATCATTTTTCGAATTTTGAACCATGTCACTTAAGAGGGTACCTTTTTGGCATGGATTCTGGTTGGTTGACAACTGATGCATCTATGCCTCCAGCTGTTTGATGGAGACAGCGTGGGACTCTACTTTCTGATTAATACTTAAGAGTTTATCTTTTATCTCCTTCATACTCGGATCCATGGAGTCAACCTTTTGGAACACTTTATTGATCAACTCTCTCATGGTGGGTTGCCCAGCCCACTCTTCGCGAGTTGCAGGCGGAACGTAGAGATTACTTCTTTTGTTCTTGTACCCATCCTTCTTCTACCAGTCACTATCTGCTCTATCTCTGTAACTGGACCGATTGTAGTAGTCATCCCTATCTCTGTTCCGACCTTGATTTCCTTGGCCAGAGGCCTAGAAACCCACCCTTTGATCATTCAGATAACCAATTTCTTCTTCAGATGAGTACCCATCTGACCTTGGTGCTTTGCCTTGAGAACCTACTGCTTTAACTTTTTCTACTCCTTCAGCCAGAAATTTCTTTGCTAGTAACCCAAGTGTCGTTGTCATCTCAGCCTGTGTCTGCTTAATGTCTTCTATCTCATTACGATCCACAGACTTGCCAACTGCATAAGTACCTACTGACATTTCTGCATCTCTTGTATGCCATGCTCGATTTGTCTTTGCAAACCTATCTAGACTCTCTGCAGCTTCAGGGTATGTGTTTTCCATGAATGCACCTCCTGTCACGGTATCAGCTACATCTTTAGTATTTGCATTCAGGGCCTTATATAATATCTCCATCAGATGCCTGGGAGGGATTCTGTGTCTCATAACTTGCTTCATCTTCTTTTTGAACCTCAGCCATGCCTCATATAGAGCTTTTGTATGTAGCTGCCTGAAATTATATATCTCCTGCTTCAGCTGCAACATCCTTGATGGAGGAAAGAACCACTTCAGAAACTGAGTCTTCAGCTCATACCACGAGTATATGGAACTATCAGGCAGTTCTGAGAGCCATGCAGATGTCTCATCAGTAAATGAAAATGGGAACAGCCTCAGTCTGATAGCCTCTTGACCCACTCTTGGCATGTTATACAATTTTTTGACGCTCACAAAGTTATTCACATGTAGAATTGCATCTTCAGTGGGCTTTCCTAAATAGAGTCATTTCATGGTCAACAGTTGAATCATGGTGCTAGTAATGTCAAACTTTGTCCTATCAGCCAATGGTGGTAGCCCTATGGGCCCAGTGGAGCCATATTCCTCATTATCATAATCATCTACATCATAATACAAAGGATCATGCCTTTGCTTCTGCATTTGTCGACCCTATTATATGGTGTGCGATGAGGTACTGCCTTATCCTGGACCACTTGCATCCTTCCATGTCTTGCTCTCTCAGCTGCAGCGTTTCGAGCTGCAAGATCTTGTGCAATCTTCTCATCTTCAGCAGCAAGGGCATCTTCGCCTTCCTTCTAGCGTGCTGCTTCATCCTTTTTCTGTTGCTCAGTTTTAGAAATTAACCGAGCTGTAATCTGCTTTGGAGTTTCGTGCTCTCCATCTTTAGCCATGTTTCTCAGTGTTTTGGAAAGCTCCGGATCGTAAGGGATCAAGGTATTGCCTTGACTACTTGTGCTTGGCATGCACAAGTGTGCAACCTGTGATCAAAACAAAAACAACAGAAAAAGTAAAATCAGGAAATAAGTGAAATAAACACAATCTCTCTTAGTCCTAAGTCATATTCCCCGGCAATGGCGCCAAAATTTGATGCACCCAAATTACACCTCTAAGAGAAGTGCAAGCGGTCGCTTTTCAAATATAGAACCCAACTAAAGGTTGGGGTCTATCTCACAGGGAATATGGTAGAATTATGGTTGATTAGTGTTTACTTCAGGCTTTTAGTCAATTATTTCCCGTAAAGAGGGGGTTTTGTAGTAATAAATAATTAATGTATCAAGTAACCAGTGTCAATTTCAAGAAGTATTATCAATAAAAGAAGTGACTAGGGTAATGGTCCCCATGAAATCATAACTTAGTAAGGCTTTCATACTTGGTTCACTAGTTTGGTGCTTAGCATGCAGAATCGGTAAGTTAGGTTCACCTAATTCTTTGGTCTGGCAACTAGGTGAATTTCACCACACGCCTTGGTCCGGCCACGGGTGTCGCTTAACTAACCTTTCCCTTGATCCCAGATTAGCTATTCCCGGACAAGGTCAAGCTATTAGACGAGGGTTGGTAGCCTCGAATCTCGTTGTTCACAACCCTTTTCCCATCCGTTACCTCCTTGGTCCGGCAAGTAAGGATAAGGCGAGTTCTAACGTTTGCAACCGTTAGAAAGAAATCAAAGCGAAGGGAAGAACAATACATGCATGAACACCTCCCTAGATCACCTACGTACTTAGCCTACTTCGTTATTCCTTCACGGTTTCCATAACCCTAGTTGTGGATTTAGCTACTCATGTTCATAAGCATGCAATCAATGTTTGTTTGAGCAATCATCAAGAGATACTTAGAAAGAAGAATAAAGAAAACTGGAATCTTGAAGAATAATCTCAAGAACACTTTGAATTACCAAGAACTAAGCTTTGAATTCAACACCAAAAATAATGTAGCAAATATCCGAAAAGTAACGAGTAACAATGTTCAACAATGTAAAATAAAACCTAGGGGAAAGTATTTATAGACAAAAAGAAATCCTTTTCTAATACAACTGGAAACTGGCTCGGCAGGGACCACGGGTCAGGTTGATGGTTCGTCGTTTGGAACGACGGTCCGTAGTCTTCTCAGGTTAACCATGGTCCTGTTGGTCAAGGTCTTCTGATCTTTAAACTATGGCTGAAACCACGAGTCGTTCTTCTAAATGATGACTCGTCCTGGGACTTGTAGTTTCCTGGCCTACTTTGGTGCCTTCTCTACTTCAGTGATGACAAGTCACAATGACGGACCGTCTTTTAGAAGCACGGTCCGTTCTTTCAATTTGTAATCCCTTCTACCCTTTGTCACCTCCGCAGATCTTCAGTCGATGTGTCAACAGGATAAACCGTTCTTTAGAAGTACGGTTCTTCTTTGGAATCGTCCTTTCCTCCATACTTGGGCACATCTTCTGAACCTCAAACGATGTGTCACAGAGACGGATCCGTCCTTTGAGAGTATGGATCGTCAACACAGTCGTGCCTTCTTTCTAGCCTTGCACCCTTTTCAGAACTTTGGACGACGAGTGTCAGTGACGGGTCCGTCCTTTGAAAGCACGGCCCGTCATCTTGACTCGTCATCACTGTAATGCCCAGACTTTAGCTCAATTTCCATATTTTTCTCCATGATCCAATTTGCCTGTACACTTACCCAAAAGCATAAAATTCACAGATAAAATGCTAAAGAACATGCGAAAATCCTATGTATTAAGCGTCGAAAGTGGTGTATTTCTACACCACATCAATCGCACATAAATAAGACAATCTTAAATTCTTTATAGTATTTTAACTCCACAATGTCATTCAATCTGCCATAATAAGTAATATTTGTAGACTTTGGAGCGTTGTCACTTGAACTTGCATAACCTTCGATCTTTGAAACAATTATAACACCACTATTTTGCATCTCTAGAAACTCTTTACTTTATTTTGTTCAAAATCAATACCCGTTATTTACATAATATGCATTGAATCTTTTCGCAATGTAACTCGACCCTCTTGCAAGGACTTTAACATCCTTTAAGATGTCAGATGTGGCCTCCAACTCTTTTACCTAATCAAATAGAAAGATACAATTATAAATGTGAATATAAGTACGAGTACAATATTTTAAGATAATCAATGATTTAGTCCTACTACTTACTTGCTCCTTGAACCACTCACTAAATGTATCGAAATGCATATGATCAAGTTGATATTGTCTTAAACGATTCTTATGATGTGATCTATTGATTTCAGCAATATATTTTCTATTCATGTAACTCATATATATATATATATATATATATATATATATATCAATTTTATTATTAAATAAAGCAATATACACATAATTAATAATAGATATAACACTTACTTTTTATAATTCTCAACCACCTCTGGCTCATAATTAAGCACATATCGATAAGATTGTAATAATATTTTCTGATCCATTTCATATACATCTACTCCACCGTACGACTCCCCAGCACTAGAAAAAAGACATTCTTTTTTACTAGTTTCATGCTTAATCTCATCATCACATTTTCTTAAAGAATAAGACCTTGAATCTCCACCGTCCAAATATTATGAGCAAAATACCAAACACTCATTTGCTATGTATGCTTCTGCTATTGAACCTTCTGAGCATGCACGATTTTGAACATATGATTTTAAAGTTCCCAAATACATATAGAATAAAGTAATGTTATTAGTTTAATTTTATGATATGTAATAACTAAAGATATAGAATAAAGATTTAATGATATTCTCCATACCTCTCAATTGGGTACATCCAGCGATAATGTACTAGCCTCGCAAGTTTAGCCTCAGTTTCAAAGTGAGTAATCAAGTGTACCATAATAGTAAAGAATCATGGGGGGAGAGTTTCTCCATAGTAGACAATGTGTCTGGAATTTTCTCTTTCAGTAATTTTAACTCTTTTAGTTTTAGCACTTTGCTACATAGAACACGAAAGAATGTGCTTAGTTCAATTAAATAAAACTGACTCTTTTATCTGTTGATCTCCGGAAGGCAAGAGGAAGAAGTTCTTTCCTTGTAACATGGCAATCATGAGTTTTTAGCCCAAATAACTTTCATTTGCGAATCCAACGTAAGATAGTAGACGCTTAGCCATGTGAAAACTTTGCATTTTGTAGTACTTCATAAAATATCTCCTTTTTATTCAAATACATTGTGAAATAAGTAGGAGGAAGATATGCCCTCCCACTAGCTCGATATTGAGTCCATAAGCTTGGCCTTATTTTCATCTCCTTCTAGTCCAATCGAGCTTCTATGTTGTGTTTAGACTTTTTACCAGGACCCAATAGTGTATATATTATGTTATCTCACACATTTTTTCTATGTGCATTACATCAAGACTACGGCGCACCAAGTTATACTCCTAATAAGGAAGATCAAAAAAATATGCTCCTTTTTTCCATGTGGTTTTCATCACCCCACTTACCCTTTCACTCGACTGGCCTAGAGTAAATTTTATATCTTAAACTTGATTTAGCACTAGTGACTCAGATACTGCACAAGGTGCAGGTCTTGATTCTTTAATCCCATCAAATAATTTTGCATCATTATGATATTTATGGCCATACTTCAAGAAATGTCGATGCCCCATGTAATAAAATTTTCTACCATGTTTCATCCATTTAAATTGAGTGTTTATGTTGCAAGAAGAGCATGCATACTGACCATAAGTTCTCCATCCAGAGAGAGTACCATATACTGGAAATCATTTATAGTCCACATGAGAGCTGCTCGCATTTGAAATGTCTCCTTTGTAGAAGCATCATATGTTTCTACCCTGACATTCCATAATTCATTTAAATCTTCTATTAATGGTTGTAAATAGACATTAATATTATTTTCAAGCGCTTTTGGTCCAGGAATAAGTAAGGATAGAATGAAAAATTCTTCCTTCATGCACAACCATGGTGAAAGATTATATGGAATTAAAATCACTAGACATGTACTGTGAACAGTTAACCTTTGTAATGACCGAGTTCGTCGTTACAGATAAACCTTTTATGCCAAGTTTCGAGTCAAAAAGCTTCCAGAATTGGGAGTTAAAAATTTTGGGCTAAACTAGTCTTGGCCAGTTTTGGAGCGAGGTATGGTCTAGGGAAATCCGGGTAAGGATTGGGTAATGTGTCTGGTTTTGAGCTAGTTTTCCATTTAGCTAAGAGATAAAGGAGTCCAGGTACCTTTCAGGATTGAATTCGGGTAAGTAGAACTCCCAGTATCGAGGTTGACGTGAAGAGGTTATTTTGGAACGTCAGGGAATTAAGTGTGTTGTAAAATAGACCCTTTTGATGGTATTTACGACTTCCTATCTCATGTCAACTGCAATAGCGATTGACACACTGCTACGGCGACCTTCACTATAGCGGAGAAAATACTGTTATAGTGGAAGTCAACGTCGGTCAGCCTCCGCCATAGCGGTCAACCCTGCTATGACAGTACTGCTATAGTGGAGTGGACCGCTATAGTGGGAAAATCTGGTTTTAATGCAAAAATCTTCCCCAAAATGTTCAGTTTCCACCAAGAATGTTTTGGGAGAATGGCAAGGTGATTTTGGGCGAACCTAATCAGTTTTCCACCATTTTTCATCCTAAAGGTAAGAATTCTACTCCCCAAACTCTATACTATCTTTCCTACTCTATAGAACTGCTAGGGGTTGTAACACCTCGGAAATTGAACCAGCATTCTAAGTTGAAATTTCTGAAAAATCCTAAGTTTCCAGGAATCACGGGTCCAAACCATGGACCGTGGTTTGAACCACGATTCATGGAATGGAACTGTGATTTAGACTCTGCAGAAACCAGCCTCTGGTCTGAGACCACGAGTACACTCTATGGACCGTAGTTTGTTCTACAGACCATAAAGTAGACTCATGGACCTCAGGTCTGAGATCAGTTCTATTCCCAAGAACCAGGAGTGAACATTACGGATCGTAGTCTATTTGACGGGTTGTCTTGTTGACTCGTAGTTCCTCTCCTGCAACCTAAATGTTGATGTCCAAGAAGACAACAGGTTCTACGAATCGTTGTCCATTTTACGGGTCCGTCCTGTTGACCCGTAGTTTGGCTTCTGTAGCTTGTTCTTTTGGCCAGGATCTATGAATGGAAACCACGAGCCGTGGTTTGGTCTACGACTCATGGAATCCATCTGTGATTCCTGAAAGTCAATTTTTAACAAGCTTTTTCCAAATTAATTCCTAGGGGTATTTTTTATAATTACCCACCCTTTTAACTCCTAAGTGAGATCATTTTGACCACTTTTAGTAGGGTTTCTACACCTATTAGCCTAAGTCCCTTCTCATTATCTTATTCATCTTCCAAAAAGGGAAAAGAACCTCTTCAAGCTCCAAGTCTCAAGCTCCAAGTTCAAGACTCCTTTTCTTTTCAATTTCAAGTGAGTTAGCTTCAATCAAGATATGTGGGTATTCAATATGAGTTCCTTTTACCCTTGTTCCCAAAACCCCTAATCTCTATGGATTTCATGAACTTTCAAATTAGGGTTCTTACCCAATTCTTATGGGTTTTGCTATAAAATGCTTTCTCATGATTTTATTATGAAATTACTAATAAATTGCATGGTTCTGCATGGGTTTTTATATATGAACTCCTATTTCAATTTGAAGGCTAATTATGGCAAATTCTACATGCATAAATTGATTCAAGTAAATTGGGTATTTGATAGCATGTTTTCATAAATTTCAAGCAAGTGCATACCTAGTTCCTATGTTTTATGAAAGTATATGTTAATATAAAATTGAACTACTGCCATGTAAGTTTTCAAGTTATGAATTATTATGCAAGATAAGACACCTGGTGTGCCATCAATGCTCATGAATCAATTTCTAAACCAAGGTTCGTGAGTAGTATGAAGATTTGGGGTATGAACATATTTATGAACAAGTTTCGATATCTAGATATGTCACATATATGTGAGCCTCATGTTATATGTCTTGGGAGTAGTATTTAGCACTGAGCAATGAGGATTCTAGATAACCCAAGTCCAAAACTACGTTGCCATCGTAGGTTGCCCTCTGTGGATTATGAAAGGATCCTTATGAACATGGTTCTAACCTTGGCCGGTTAGGACAACCTTATTCAGTATGGATGCATGACACTGGACTCCATGTAGCTTATCATGTTTAATATCGGTTAAGAGAAACTTCCACATGATTATTTTCAAGCTATGAAGTTATATGACACTATTTTTTTTTTGAATCTTGACTTTACTTCATGTTTTATGTCTTATATCTTGATAATTTCTTATGCTGTCTCTTATTACAAAAGATCACATTTTAAGCATATTTTAAGTATGTTTTATCATGATCATGCATATTTTTCATACTCGGTACATCCTATAGTACTGATGCATATTTTGTGTTGCATACTCTTGATGATGCAAATTCAGGTTCCCTTCCTCAGGCACGTGGCTAGAGATCGCAGGTCATTTCCAGTCAAATTTGGTGAGTCCTCATTGTTCTAGGGCTAGTTATGACTCTAGTTAGTTTTTGGTTGTTGCTTTCGTACTTTGAGTTAGCTAGGGTCTTGTCCTAGCAACTCCCTTTGTCATGTGTAGAGGGTTTTCAGACATAGCCAGTATTCGAGTCTCTCTTTTAAAAATATGTTTCGTATTGACTTATCATTGATGGATTTGGGTTGCCTAATGTTCAATATATGCTTCTTCTATGCTTTCTTATGAATGGCTGAGTATGCTATGACCAAGGGTTAGTCTAGGGCACTCGTGCCTCGGATCCCATGTTATGTCTAGGGGGTAGCCTTGGGGCGTGACAAACTTAGTATCAGAACCTCAATTTCAGAGTCCTAGGATGTCTGAATGTCGCATCGAGTAGAATCTCTTTCATGTGTGTGAAGCACGTCATATTAATGAGAGGGAAGCTATGAGATGTCTTAAGAAAAACTTCACTTCTTTCATGATCATATCGTGCATTAGAGTTTAACTCTAATATCCCTCTAATCCTTTTCTTGTACATTTCAGATTATGCCTCGATGTGCTATGTCTCACCAAGCCGCTCAGAATGTTGTTCCTCTAATTTTGCTGCCCGAGGTCATGAATGAGGAGTTCCAAAAGACCATTCATATGCTAGACCAGACCTTGGCCGCTCAGGCCAACCATCCAGTGCTATCCCCGTCCACTCTCAAGGTGGGGTAGCATCCCGAGTTCTTGATTTTATCCATATGAACCCACTGAAATTCTGGGGTTCAAAGGTTGGTAAAGATCCGCTTCACTTTTTGGACGAGGTGAAGAATATTTTTGATGTTATGCAAGTGGCTGGGGTTGATAGTGTTGAGTTAGCATCCTATCAACTAAAAGATGTAGCTCATATATGGTTCATGCAATGGAAGGAAGCTAGGGCTAGGGACGAGGTCCCTATGACTTGGAAGTGTTTTAAGAGGGCCTTCCTTGATCAGTTCTTCCCGAGGGAGTTAAGGCAAGCAAAGGCCAAGGAGTTTGTGAACTTGAGACAGGGATCTATGATAGTACAGGAGTACAGTTTGAGGTTCATTCAGCTCTCCAGATACGCTCATGCTATGGTGGATGACCCACACAATCAGATGAGCAAGTATATCTATGGAGTCTCAGACTTGGTGAAAAAAAAGTGTATATATGCTATGCTGTTGAGTGACATGAGTATCTCCAGACTTATGAGTCATGCTCACCAGATCGAGGGGGGCAAGCTTAGGGAGATGTCTAGGGAGAATAAGAGAGTTAGATTCAAGGGTTTAGGTTTTGTCCATCAGAAGTCTGGTGGTGGACATCGCTCCTTGTTTCAAAAGAAATCATCAGAACCCTTTCATTCTTCTGCTAGTGCTCCTACCCAGACCCCCAGGTCTCATCATGACCAGACTAGTAGAGATCTGATTCCTATTCGCAGTCTTAGGAGAATGTTGCTAAGGGATCTTCCCATCATATTTGCAGCAAGTGTGGGAAGAATCACCCGGGAGAGTGTTATTTAGTCACAGGTGCATACTTTGGATGTGGACAGGCTAGACACATAATTAGATATTTCTCTCCAGCTAAGAAGGGGTAGGGAGATAGTAGGGCTCTGTCTGCTCCAACAGCCTCAGGAGGTCGACCAGCTCAGCAGGGCACTGCTTTTAGTTTTGGTGGTTAGCGCCAGAACTGTCTTTATGCCATGTCCTCTTGTAAGGACCAGGAGAGTTCACCGGATGTTGTCACTGGTATGTTTAAAGTCTTCTCTCTTGATGTATATGCATTGTTGGACCCCGGTGCCTCCTTATATTTTGTGACCTCTTATGTAGCATGAAAATTCAAAATTTGTCTTGAATTGCTTTTAGAACCCTTTTGTGTTTTTACTCATGTTGGGGAGTCAGTCCTAGCTAAAAGAATCTACCAAAATTTTCCTATCTCAGTCCTTCATAGAGTCACTTCAGCAGATCTAGTAGAGTTGGACATGACTGATTTTGATATTATTCTTGGTATGGATTAGTTGTATGCTTATTATGCCTCGGTTGACTGTCGTACTCGGATTGTCAGTCTCAAGTTTCCAAATGAACCTGTCTTAGAGTGGCAGGGTAGTCCTCCATCCTCGAAGGGTCCTTTTATATCTTATCTTAAGGCTAAGAAGATAATTTCTAAGGGTTATGTTTATCATGTAGTTCGGGTTATGGACACAGAGTCCGGAACCCCATCCCTTCAGTCTGCTCCTATTGTGAATGAGTTCCCAGAAGTGTTTCTCGAAGATTTGCCCAGAGTCCCTCTTGAGCAGGAGATCGACTTTGGTATAGATCTCCTTCCAAATACAAATCCTATCTCTATTCCTCCCTATAGAATGGCTCCCATGGAACTTAAAGAGTTAAAGGATCAATTGAAGGATCTTCTTGATAAGGGTTTAATCAGGCCTAGCATTTCTCCATGGGGTGCACCAATTTTGTTTGTGCAGAAGAAGGATGGTTCTCTTAGGATGTGTATTAACTACCGTCACTTGAACAAGGTCACAATTGAGAATAAGTATCCCATTCCTAGGATTGATGACTTGTTCAATCAGCTTTAGGGTGCTAGTTTCTTCTCTAAGATCGACCTTAGATCCGATTATCATCAGCTTCATGTTTGAGAGTGTGATATTCTGAAGACAGCCTTCAGGACTCGATATGGTCATTATGAATTCATTGTTATGTCTTTTGGTCTAATTAATGCTCTTGCAACCTTTATGGATTTGATGAAGGGTGTGGTTAGACAGTATTTAGATATGTTTGTGATTGTTTTCATTGATGATATTCTTATCTACTCTCGGAGTGAGTAGGAGCATGCAAACCATTTGATAGTTGTGTTGCAAACTCTCAGGGATCAGCAGTTATTTGCTAAGTTCAGCAAGTGTGAATTTTTGATGCAGCCCATTGCTTTTCTAGGTCATATTGTGACTAGAGATGGTATTAGAATTGATTCTCAAATGATTAAGGTAGTAAAGAACTGGCCTAGGCCCACTTCCCCATCTAATATTAGGAGCCTTTTGGGTTTGGCTGGTTATTACAGGAGGTTTATGGAAGGGTTTTCTTTCATCGCTACCCCTTTGACTTGATTGACTCAGAAGAAGGTGAAATTTCAGTGGTCTGACCTTTGTGAGGAGAGCTTTCAGGAATTGAAGACTAGACTGACCACAACTCTAGTATTTGCTCTATCCGAGGGCCTAGATAACTTTGTCGTGTACTGTGATTCTTCTAGAATTATCTTGGGTTGTGTTTTGATGCAACATTGTAAAGTGATTGCTTATGCCTCTAGGCATCTTAAGATCCATGAGAAGAACTACCCTACTCGTGATCTTGAGTTAGCGACCGTGGTTTTTGCTTTGAAGATTTGGAGACATTACTTGTATGTGTGCAGGTGGATGTATTCACCGATCATAAGAGTCTCCAGTATGTGCTCACTCAAAAGGAATTGAATCTGCATCAAAGGAGATGGTTTGAGCTTCTTAAGGATTATGATATGAGTGTGCTTTACCATCCGGGTAAGGCAAATGTAGTGGTGAATGCACTTAGCAGGTTGTTTATGGGTAGTGTGTCTTCGGTTGAGGACGGAAGGAAGGAATTGGTTAAGGAGGTCCATAGGCTTTCTCGGTTAGGAGTTCGCCTTATGGACTCAATAGAAGGTGGTGTTATTGTTTAGAATGGTTCCGAATCATCTTTGGTAGATGAGGTGAAGGCAAAGCAAGACAGTGATCCTATTTTACTTTTGCTAAAGGGTGCATCCCATCAACAAAAGGTTGAGATTTTCTCCCAAGGGGGGAGATAGTGTGCTCCGTTATCAGGGTTGATTATGTGTGCCAGATATAGATGGGTTGAGTTAGCAGATTTTGACTGAGGCTCATAGTTCCAGATATATTATTCACCCTGGTGCAACCAAGATGTACCGTGACCTACGGGAAGTCTATTGGTGGAATGGTATGAAGAGGGACATAGCCAATTTTATGGCTAAGTGTCCCAACTGTCAGCAAGTGAAGGTAAGCGACCGAGTGGTATGACTCAGGATATTGACTGTCTACTTGGAAATATGAAGCGATCAATATGGACTTCATCACTAAATTGCCTTGTACTCGAAGGCAACATGATTCTATTTAGGTGATCATCGACCGGATGACTAAATCATCCCACTTCTTAGTTGTCAAGACTACGAATTCAGTAGATGATTATTCCAGACTCTACATCTGTGAGATAGTCCAATTGCATGGTGTTACATTGTCCATCATTTTGGATAGGGGTACTCAGTTCACATCCCAATTTTGGAGATCGTTTTAGAAATGTCTTGGTACTTATATAAAGCTTAGCATATCTTTTCACCCAGAGATGGATGGCAAGCAGAGACTACTATTCAGAGTTTGAAGGATATTTTGAGAGATTGTGTGATTTATTTCAAAGGTAATTGGGATGATCACTTACCTCTCATCGAGTTTGCCTACAACAACAGCTTTCATTCCAGCATCCAGATGGCTCCTTATGAGGCATTTTATGGTCAAAGGTGTAGGTCTCCTATTAGTTGGTTTGAGGTAGGTGAGGCATTTTTGATTGGTCCAAATTCGGTTCATGAGACTATATAGAAGGTTCAGCTTATTAGGGAGAGGTTGAAGACTGCTCAGAGTCGACAGAAATCATATGCGGATGTGAGGAGGAGGGAATTAGAATTTGAAGTTGATGATTGGGTTTTTCTGAAGGTGTCACCCATGAAGGGTGTGATGAGATTTAGAAAGAAAGGGAAGCTTAGTCCCCATTTTGTAGGTCCTTATTAGATTCTTAGGAGAGTTGGTAGTGTTGCTTATGAGTTGGATTTGCCAGCAGAATTAGAAGCAGTTCATCCAGTTTTTCATATTTCCTTGTTGAAGAAGTGTGTTGGTGATCCGACATTGATTGTTACTTTTGAGGATGTGAGTGTGAAGGATAGTCTCACTTATTAGGAGATTCCCATGGAGATCCTTGATCGTCAGATTCGGAGGTTGAGAAACAAAGAAGTCACTTTGGTAAAGGTTCTTTAGAGGAATCAGCTTGTTGAGGGAGCTACTTGGGAAGCAGAAGCAGCCATGAAAGCCAAGTACCCTCATTTCTTTTCTTCCGATCCAGTTTCCGCTTGAGGTAGTAGTTTTCTCATAAGTACGTCTATCCTGCTCAATTCCATTTGTTCCTCTCATGTTCTAAGTATGCATGCTAGTTTCCAGAAGTTAGTTCAGTCATGTTTTAAGTTGCAAGCTTAGTTTTCATGTTTATTCCTTGGTTTTCATGTTTTGTTGTTGGTTGGGCTATTTTCTCTACCAGTTTCCTTTCTTAGTGTTCATTCGAGGATGAATGATCCCAAGGTAGAGATATTGTAACACCCCAGAAATCGAACCAGCATTCTAAGTTGAAATTTCTAAAAAAAAATAAGTTACCAGGAATCACAGGTCCAAACCATGGACCGTGGTTTGAACCACGACTCATGGAATCGAATCGTGGTTTAGACTCTGTAGAAACCATCCTATGGTCTGAGACCACGAGTACACATTATGGACCATCGTTTGTTCTATGGACCATAAAGTAGACTCGTGGAACTCAGGTCTGAGATCAGTTTTATTCCCAGGAACCAAGAGTGAACATTATGGACCGTAGTCTGTTCGACGGGTCGTCATGTTGACTCATAGTTCCTCTCCTGCAGCCTAAATGCTGAGGTCCAAGATGATGATTGGTTCTACGAATTATGGTCCATTCTACGGGTCCGTCCTGTTGACCCGTAATTTAGCTTTTGTAGCCTATTCTTTTGACCAGGATCTACGAATGGAAACCACGAGCCGTGGTTTGGTCTACGACTCGTGGAATCCATCCATGATTCCTGAAAGATGATTTTTAACAAGCTTTTTCCTAATTAATTCCCAGGGGTATTTTTATAATTACCCACCCTTTTAACTCCTAAGTGAGGTCATTTTGACCACTTTTAGTAGGGTTTCTACACATATTAGCCTAATTCCTTTCTCATTACCTCATTCATCATCCAAAAAGGGAAAAGAACCTCTTCAAGCTCCAAGTCTCAAGCTCTAAGTTCAAGTCTTCTTTTCTTTTTAATTTCAAGTGGGTTAGCTTCAATCAAGGTATGTGGGTATTCAACAATGGGTTTCTTTAACCCTTGTGCCTAAAACCCCTAATCTTTATTTTTGATTTCATAAACTTTCAATTTAGGGTTCTTACCCAATTCTTATGGGTTTGCTATAAATTGCCTTCTTATGTTTTTATTATAAAATTACTACTAAATTGTATGATTCTGCATGGGTTTTTACATATAAACTCCTATTTAAATTTGAAGGATAATTATGGCAAATTCTACATGTATAAATTAATTCAAGTAAATTGGGTATTTGATAGCATGTTTTCATGAATTTCAAGCAAGTGCATGCCTAGTTCCTATGTTTTATGAAAGTATATGTCATTATGAAATTGAACTACAACCATGCAAGTTTTCAAGTTATGAATCATTATGCAAGATAAGACACCCGATGTGCCATCAATGCGCATGAATCATTTTCTAAACCAAGGTTCGTGAGTAGTATGAAGATCTGGGGTATGAACATGTTTATGAACAAGTTTCGACATCTAGATATGTCACATGTATGTGAGCCTCATGTTATATGTCTTAGGAGTAGTATTTAGCATCGAGCAATGAGGGTTCAAGATAACCCAAGTCCAAAACTACGTTGCTACCGTAGGTTGCCCTCTGTGGCTTATGAAAGGATCTTTATGAACATGGTTCTAACCTTGGCCGGTTAGTACAACCTTTTTCAGTATGGGTGAATGACACTGGACTCCATATATCTCATCATGGTTTAATGTCGATTAAGAGAAACTCCCACATGATTATTTTCAAGATATGAAGTTATATGACCCTCTATTTTTTTTTTAATCTTGACTTTACTTCATGTTTTATATCTTATATCTTGATAATTTCTTATGCTATCTCTTATTATGAAAAATCTCATTTTAAGTATGTTTTAAGTATGTTTTATCATAATCATGCATATCTCTCATACTCAGTACATCCTATAGTACTGACACATATTTTACGCTGCATCCTCTTGATGATGCAGATTTAGGTTCCCTTCCTCAGGCACGTGGCTAGAGATCGCAGGCTATTTCCAGACTGTATTGGCGAGTCCTTATTGTTCGAGTGCTAGTTATAACTCTAGTTAGTTTTGGTTGTTGCTTTCGTACTTTGAGTTATCTAGGGTCTGGTCCTAGAACCTCTATTTGTCATGTGTAGAGGCCTTTCAGACTTAGCCAGTATTCGAGTCTCTCTTTTAAAACTAAGTTTCTTATTGACTTATCAATTATGGATTTGGGTTTCCTAATGTTCTATCTATGCTTCCGCTATGTTTTCTTATGAATGACTGAGTATGCTATGATCAATGATTAGTCTAGGGAACTCGTGCCTCGGATCCCGTGTTACGTCTAGGGGTAGTCTTGAGGCGTGATAGGGTGGACTTGGGTAAAGGTTTGGAATGACCTAGGATAGTAGAATTCAGGGTGAAAATGGATTCTAGGGTGCAAAAGTTCTTGGGTGTTGTTAATTTCATTAGATTATGATCATGTGACCTTAATTCCCTAAATGCATCCATAAAAATGGTAGGAATAGGTGAATTATTGGTGGGAAAGCCTGGGAAAAGGATGGAATGATCATGGTCGGCCTCGGGTTTGGGATTTTTTCATAATCCAGGTAACTAGTAGGCTATAAGTATTGATTTTTGGTTATTGTGTGTTGTTTTAGACCAAGAACCAGCCAGAACTTCAAGAAATGGGAAAGCTACGATTGAGTAGGGCTTGGAATATTTTGAGGTAGGTGTTAGATATTAATATCTAATATGCATTATGTGTTCACATACTATTCCATAGTAGTGTATGAGCTGCATATTTATGAATTAAATTATGAATGTCTAGTTGTCCGATAATCAGTCTTGTGAAATGAACTTCTTTTGTTTGCTTGTTGGTTTTACAAGTATGTTTGTTCATTCGTTTGATTGATTGGACTTGTTGACATTTGGTTGGCTCGGGTACCACGCCTGGTATGGGAATTACTAACGGTTGGCTTGGGTACCACGCCTGGTACGGGTATACTAATGGTTGGCTCAGGTACCATACCTGGTACAGGAATTTCTAATGGTTGACTCGGGTACCACGCCTGGTATAGGTTGTTTTAATTGCATTGTTGTATTCTCTCAATGGTTTCATGAGTGGACCGGGTTGTATTCTCGATTTGTGAATTCTGCATATGGTTCATGAGAGGCCGGGTGATTTTATTTAAATATGATTTTAGTCTTAGTATAGATCGGTATTGCATGTCTAAAACTTAGGTGATGTTAAGAGGATCCTTGGTGGGTCCAGGTTATGTGAAAAAGGGTATATGTTGTTGTTTTTGGGTGTGGTCAATGGTTGCTTTTTGGTTCATGTGTTTAATGAGCTAAGGGAGGGGCTTAATATCTGGTTGTTTTTTGACTTGTTACATGTTTCCTGTACCTTACTATGTTATGGTTTACTAGTCATATTATGTTTATTGGAGCTGGCCGATGATCCTACCAGTATATGGTGTTTGTGTACTGACTCTGCACTTGCTTTTATTTTTATGAGTATAGGCAATCTTTCAGCGGCTGACACGCGACCACACTTGTAGTCTCAGTGCTTTCGGACATCAAGAGTGAGCTGCTTTGATTGAGCTACCTTAGTTTCTTCCTGTTAGTTGTAGCCTACTTATTTCCGGCTTAGTCCTTGCTTATTTTGGGGATTGCATCCCCGTATTTTCTAGACAATTTGATAGTATATTTTGGTACAATGACTTTCAAGTTCTAGAGAGGATGTTTCCACAGTTATGATATGGTTTTTTGGGATTCTATTGCTAGTTTATTTTATGGATTAGTTTTAAGCTTCTATAATAGTTAAGTATTGGGTCGATATTGGTTTGCTCACTCGGGGGTATTGGGTGGGTGCCACTAAAGGCGGCCTGAGTCATGACAAAGATGGTATTAGAGCCCTGGGTTTGTTGATCTAGTCGTACCAAAACAGGTCTAGTAGAGTCTTGCAGAATGGTACGGAGACGTCTGTACTTTTGTTCAAGAGGCTATAGGACTTTAGGAAAACTATCTCTTCTTTCTTTCTTTGTGCTATACTTGATTCCAATTGGTATATGGTGATACAAATTGGTATCTAACTTTGTTCACTCTTCTGTCAATAGATGGTTAACATAGGGAACAATGGAGAAAGAGCAGCGGTCCCAGCAGCGGGCCCGACTATCAGAGGAAGAGGAAGAGGCAGGGGCAGGGGCTGAGGTAGAGCAACACCCGCTAGGTGTGGATCTCAAGCGGTTGTAGGAGCACGTGAGGAGACCCCTCCCCCACCCCAGGATTAATTTGAAGAGGAGTTCGAGGTTTCTATTAAGGAGGGTGTCGAGCAGGCGGAGGAAGCACCGACTGGAGGTGCATGCCTTCCCCCTATCACACCAGAAACATTTCAGCAAGTGTGGTCCTTCCTGAGTAGGCTGGTTGGTGGAGCCAATCCTACGGTGATTGCAAATCAAGTTTCGGGTACACATCCAACGGCTACTACAGCTCCTAGAATAGATGCGGCATCGGGAACAAACAACTTCTTCAGACCAATGCTAGGTCCAGTCATGACAGGGAATGAGCACGAGATGCTGACCAAGTTTCTTAAGTTGAAATCTCCCACATTTTAGGGTATTGAAAAGGAAGATGCTTATGAGTTCATATTGGACTGTTAGGAGAGGATGCACAAGCTCGGCATTGTGCAACAGCATGGGGTTGAGTTTGTTAGTTTTCAACTGCAGGGTGATGCTAAGCAGTGGTGGAGGTCTCATGTGGAATGTCAGTGATCTATTTTGCCCCCACTGATTTTGGAGCAGTTTCATGCTCTCCTCTTAGAGAAGTATGTGCCTCGTACTTTGAGAGATCGCAAAAAGGATGAGTTCCTGTCTCTAGAGCAGGGTAACATGTCGGTCTCTACTTATGAGGCTAAGTTTCATGCCTTGTATTATTTTGCTACAAAGTTGTTGGGTTCTGAGGAGGAGCGGATTCAGTTATTTGTGAAGGGGTTGAATACGGATTTACAGGGGTTATCGGTGCATATGATTTAGCAGAGAAGGGCTTGAATAAGGTAATAGATTATGTTAAGAAGTTAGACGGGGTCGAGCAGGTTGGGCAGGATAAAGTGTTAGCCAAGAGGCCCCGAAATGATGGAAACTTCAGTGGCTCGCACTCCAGGGGCCACAATAACCAGGTGTACTCTGCCCTTCTTATTCAGTCAGCCTTGT
The DNA here is from genome assembly GCA_003996215.1 of Jaltomata sinuosa. NCBI lineage: Eukaryota > Viridiplantae > Streptophyta > Magnoliopsida > Solanales > Solanaceae > Jaltomata > Jaltomata sinuosa. The sequence goes on along the minus strand of QJPP01000225.1, from coordinate 827,203 downwards.
CAGCTTCTACATGTGGTCATTTGGGAGCTAATTAGTAGATTTCAGCTTCTCGAGGCCAGAGAGCTTCTTACACATCTACCAGCAGGCCTTCGCTTGATCGTGGTTGATTCCATTGTGGTGATCTAAAAACTTTAATTGGGAGTGCCCTCATAGATGGACTGGTAATCAGGCTCAGCAGTAGTTTAAGGTTGTGGTCTTGGCAGGTAGAGGTTGTCATGCTAGAGGTTGTCCACAGGATGGGCAAGGTAACTTTCAGGAAAGGCTGGGGAGACAGAGGGAACAACGACGCGGGCAGAGGTGTGGTGCAGCTAGCTAAGGAAGTAGGTTGGATTAATGATCGGGCTCAGTGTTATGCTTTTCCACAGAGGTCTGAGATGGAGGCATCAGACGCAGTGATCATAGGTACAATTCTTATCTGTGATATGATGGCTTCGGTACTTTTTGACCTAGGTTCTACCTACTCTTAAATGTCTGTGAATTTTTCTTTGGGTCTGGACTTGATTTTTTATGTCATTGATTCTCCTATCCATGTTTCCACCTCGGTTGGAGAATCTGTGATTGTGACTCATGTTTATCGTGCTTATTCTGTAATTTTTGTGGGGTTGCATACTTGGGTCGACTTGGTAATTCTGGATATGGTAGACTTCGACTCATTTTAGGCATGACTTGGTTATCCCCTTATCATGTTATATTGAATTGTAACACCAAGACTGTGGCTCTACAGATTTCGGGTAAGGATAGGCTAGAGTGGGAAGGTGTGTACAGGCCTAAGCCGTCCAATATAATATCATTCGTTTGGGTTAGGAAGCTTATGGGGAGAGGGTGTTTAACCTTTTTGGCTTATCTCCAGGATGATAGTGTGGAGTCCCCATCTATTGAGTCAGTTCCGGTTGTTTCAGAGTTTCAGGAGGTGTTTTTGGCAGATTTGCCTGGTATGTCTCCAGACAGGGATATTGACTTTTGTATTGACTTGGAGCGGGGCACTCGCCTAATTTCCATTCCTCCATATCATATGGCTCTGGCAGAGTTAAGGTAACTTAAGACTCAGCTTCAGGAACTCCTAGATAAGGGATTCATCCATCCTAGTGCTTCACCTTGGGGTGCTTCGGTCTTATTTGTGAAGAAAAAGGATGGTAGTATGCGGATGTGCATAGATTACAGGCAGTTGAATTAGGTGACCATCCGAAATACGTACCCTTTATCCCATATAGATGATCTGTTTGACCAGTTACAGGGTGCATCTGTGTTTTCAAATATTGACTTGAGGTTAGGGTATCATCAGTTGAAGATTAGGCTCGAGGACATTCCTAAGACTTCTTTTCGGACTAGGTATGGGCATTACGAGTTCTTAGTGATGTCGTTTGGGTTAACTGATGCGCCGGCGGCATTCATGAGTTTGATGGATGGGGTGTTTAAAATCTTATTTGGATTCGTTCATCATCATTTTTATTGACAATATTTTGATCTACTCTAAGAGTAGGGAAATATTGAGGCACCAAAAGCTTTATGCGAAGTTCTCCAAGTGTGAATTTTAGTTGACTTCAGTCGCATTCTTGGGGCATGTAGTGTTAGAAAAGGTGTGATGGTGGATCCCCAGAAGATTGAGGCAGTCAAGAATTGGGCTCGACCTAGCTCTGTGATTGAGGTGAGGATTTTTGTGGGACATGCAGGTTACTACCGTAGATTTGTTAAGGACTTTGCATCTATCACTACTCACTTAACAAGGTTGACTTAGAAGAAGGTACCATTTGTGTGGTCCGACAAGTGTGAGGAGAGCTTCCAAAAGCGCAAGACACTCCTTACCAAGGCTCCCATCCATTCATTGCCGGTGGAAGGTAAGGATTTTATTATTTATTGTGATGCTTCACCTGCAGGTTTGGGTGTTGTGTTGATGCAGGACAGGAATATAATAGCCTATGCATCTAGGTAGTTGAAGGTACATGAGAGGAATTACCCAACCCATGACTTAGAGTTGGCAGTGGTGGTGTTTGCACTCAAGATTTGGAGATACTATCTCTATGGTGTCAAGTGTGAGGTGTTCACTGATCATCGCAGTCTGCAACATATTTTTACTCAGAAGGACTTGAATTTGAGGCAGAGAAGGTGGATGGAGTTGTTAAAGGACTATGATGTGACCATTCAGTACCATTCGAGTAAGGCTAATGTGGTGGCAGACACATTGAGATGGAAGACAGTCAACAGGGGTAGTTTGGCTTGTTTGGGGGTGTCCAAACGACCTTTGGATAGGGATATTTGGGATTTGAAATCAAAATTCATGCACCTGGGTATCTCAGAATAGGGTGGAGTGTTGGCTAGTATTGAGGTCAAATTCACATTCATAGAGGAGATAAAGGCCAAACAGTTTTAGGATTCGCAATGGAGCAGGCTTCGGAGTAAGGTTATATCCAGAGAGTCAAGGGATGCCACATTGGACTCTGGCAGAGTGTTGAGTTTCAGAGGGAGCATATGTGTCCCTCGAGTTGATAACATCATTCAGAAAGTGTTGGCAGAGGCTCATAACTCACGGTATTTGATTCATCCGAGTGTAACCAAGATGTACAGGGATTTGAAGAAGCTTTACTAGTGGCCCGGGATGAAAAGGGTAAAATTGCCAGCAAGTAAAGTATGAGCACCAAAGACCTACAGGACTACTTCAGAGGATGTCCATTCCAGAGTGGAAGTGGGAAGGGATAGCCATGGACTTTGTGGTGGGTATTCCCAAAACTTTGGGGAAGTATGGCTCTATTTGGGTCATAGTGGACAGGTGATGAACGCTCAAGTAGTGCTCCCCAAAGTTTGAGGTCACGATGATCGTGCAGCAAAATAAAATATATAACAATGGGTGTCAGGGTCGTACCCAAGGGACTTGTAGCTAGCTAAATGAAGATTGTGCAAAATGAGTTCACAATGAGAGTAAATGCTTAAAATGAGAAAAGTAAAAGGTTGGGGGAATTGGGATATTGTCACTACAATCACAATTCAAATCAAAGCTATAAACGAAAGCGGGTGTACCAAATTGAGTATGTGACTAGGGATGTGTATCCGATGGGGCTTTAATCATGGGACAGGGTGATTATCAATTCACACTTATTCTTGCTTATTGACATAAGTAGCATTGGTTAAGGGTATGGATTGTTATCTCTTGATCAACAACCATATATCTGATAATCTCGGTTAGAGCATCATTAGTTTGATAAACAAATGACCAATCTAAGCTTGGAGAGGTCACACTATATCTAGCTTAGACCCTTAAATGGGTGATTCCTTCGATAAGAGCTATTTCTAGCCTCAAATCTGGATAGAGTCTCAAGTTCCTACTAGTAATTTCACATCCGAAACCATGAAATCCTCTTTCAAGTAATCACATAGTCAAGTAATGAATATTAATATTTGTAACCACCAATTTTAGGATTTAAACTTGGTGAAACTACTAGACCCATGTCAAATAAGCAATTATAAAGATGAATTAACAACACCCACACCCATTTGTGAAGAACCCATCATCAACACACCCCTAGACAAGAGAAATTAGCCACTCATAAAAAAGGAGAGAGATATACCAAATGGGTAAGTCAAAATCCTCTTCATTGGAGTTGAATCTCAAGTTCTAAGCTCAATTTGAGTACACAAATGATTAACCAAGATAATGGACTCAAACCCTCATATATTGGAGAGGAAAACTTGTTCTCAAGGCAAAAAGCTTTCTCAAAAATTTAGGACTGAAGAATATTATTTACAATTGTGCCTAAATTGCCCTTTTGTAGTTTTCCAAAACGTCACTAAAGTCAAAAGTATACTATTTTGCCTTAGTCATCATATTATCAATATAGTGCATTGGGACTTGAACCCAATATCTTATCATTATAAAAGTATTTAGGCCTTAATTTTATGGGACTTGAACTCAATATTTTATCTTCATGGTGCACTAAGACCTTAAATCTGATGTCGTATTCTCTTGATGCTATAGAACTTGAATCCATCATCTTACCCTCAACCAATGACATAATAAGCCAAAGTGCAACAAGATTCACCTTGAACCTTCAAAATATTACCACTTCACAATTAACAGTTACTCATGAGCCCCGGAGTATACTAATATTTACATTACTAGGTATACTAAATAAATATCAATCGTGCAACTGATAAAGTCAATAAACATAATTTTGAAACAGTGGCAATAAAATCCAATTAAACTATTATTTTTTTTCACCAGACCTTTTGTAGTAAAATTTAGCAACCCTGCTCATGTTTATAAGCCAGGTATAATCTGATACTTAGGGGCAAAGATTCTTTAATTTCATGAGGGCAAAGGTTCTGACCCATATATATATATATATAAAAAAACGCTTCCAATTGAGATATCCAAATATATGAAAAATTATTGTATCATATTATATTTCAAAACAAAATTCCAGGTCTACCACATTTATATGAAAACCGGCATATTCATGAAGTATTTGATTGTGTTTATGGTGGTTAGATTAAAAATATAACTAGAATAAATTTGTAATCGCATACCTTTAATTTGTGAGCCTCGTGCTGATAACGTGTTGTAAATTTCAGAACAAGAAGAACAATATAAAGATAAAGATAAAGACAAGAAGAAGAATATAAGACAAAGGGAACAATATGATATAACTCTTCTTTCTTTCAAGTATTTCCCAAGTCTTTCAAGTGTACATAATATGAACCACTATGCCTCTATTTATAGTGTTCATAGAGGCATACAAAAGGTTGTCACTAATATGACATTAACCCTTGAGATAATGGAGGAGGTTATGGAGGTGGAATGTTACAAGATTAATGGTGATGAATGGTGGGGGTTATCTTCATCATGGAGAAAGTAATGGGTGTGGAGGTTACTACTCATCAAGGAGAAATTATATTTATTTTTGTTATGGACATTCACAATTAAAATGATAATAGTATGTTACGATACAATTACTTATAACAGATAAGAAATATATGATTGGTTCATTATGAAACATTCTGCCATTTTAGTGATAAACAAATATAATAATATTAAAAACTTTCTTAATTAATATGAATTTGCATGCGATTTTAGTTCCAAACAAGTTCTAACTTATGACAATACAAAACAATATCAATTTCTATAAGGGATTGTGTTATTATATAACTCTAGAACCATTTGCTTGCAACTGATCAGTCAAAGGTTGCGATTATAAGTATAGGTAATGAGAATACATGTAATCACCCTCTTTGTTCTTACAATATTTTGGCTAGTAAATTTGTTCTTGCTATTAGTATTAATTCTCTTGTTTTGAGAGAGAGTTTGTAATTTTGTTATTAGTATCAGTTGCTTTACTCAGTTACTTTTCCCTTGGAGAATTACAAAGACAAATCTTTTCTATATTGCTTTCTCTTGCAAGTCTAAGTCTCTCTAATTTGCTTTTCCCTGTCATATTTTAATTAATTTAGCTATAGTTAATTTTCCCAACAATTTTTCGTCATAATGTTAGAGGTAGCCCGGGTACGGCATATCTTCTTTTTTTTTTACAATTTTTTTCTTTTAACACTCTGTTTTTCGATGAAATATTATTTATTTATGTAACCTTCAGACATATCTAAAATTTAAAATAAGTTTGTGGTGGGTACATGTAACGACCGGGTCCGTCGTTACGGGTAGACCAATCGTGCCAAGTTTTAGAGTTAGAAAACTCCGGGTTTGGGAGTTTGAAATTCTAGGTTAGGCTAGCCTCGGCCGATTTTGAAGCGAGGTAGAGTCTAGAAAAATCCGTGTAAGTATTGGTTTAGGTGTCTTGTGTTAAGCTAGTCTTCTGCGTAGCCAAGACATAAAGGTGTGCGGGAGACTTTTCAGAATCGAATTTGAGTAAGTAGAACTCTCGGAATCGCGTTTGACGTGAAGGGGTTATTTTGGGTCATCGGGGAAAGAAAGTGTGTTGTAAAATAGTCAAAACTGGGAGATTTCCGGATATTCTCTCTGTGACAAGCGCAACCGTCCGCGGTAATGACCTCCGCTAAAGCGGTGGAAAATACCGCTATAGCAGTGGTCAAGGCGGTCAACACCACTTAAGACCGCTATAGCGGGAGTCGTCCGCTATAGCGGGACCGCTATAGTGGAGCGGGGATCGCTATAGCGGTACGACGGGATTTTAATGCAGAAATATTCCCCAAAATATTCAGTTTTCAAAACTTCGTTTTGGGAGAAGGGCTAGGCTATTCCAGGCGATTTTCCTCCTTTTTCCTTCGAATTTCTTCCCTAAGGTAAGGTTTCTACTCCCCAATCTTTGTACTACGTTTCCTATGCAGTAGAATTGCTAGGAGGGAACTTGGGGAAGGCTGGAATAACCTAGGAATGGTAGAATCTGGGGAAGGAAGGGGATTCCAAGCATGAATGTTCTTGGGCATTGTTAAAAGTATGTTATTATGATCATAGGTTGTTAAATTCTCTATTTTTATCCGTAAAAATGATAGAAGTAGGTGAATTAACGGTGAAAAAATCCCGGGAAAAGGGTGGGATGATCATGGGTGGCCTGGAGTTTGGGGATTTGGTGTAATCCGGGTACTGTGCAGGCCTTGTGTGTTAATTGTATGTACTTGTGTGTTATTTGAAACCAAGAACGAGAAAGGAATCTGGAACACGGAAATGCTCGGGTTGAATAGAGCTTGGATCATTTCGAGGTAGGTGATGGCTTATGATTTCTGTGAATGTTGTATATCCTTGTACTCATATCTAAGTGTTTGTATGAATTACATTGCTTAGGGGAGTGGTGTAGAATGTCTAAGGTTCTTGCTTTACAGTCTGTGATTGAAGGGTGTTTGCTTGTTGGTTTATAAGTTGTTTGATCATCAATTTCACTGTGAGTTGTTGACATTCGGTTGGCTCGGGTACCACGCTTGGTACGGGTATAACAAATGGTTGGCACGGGTACCACGCCTTGTACAGGAATACTAATGGTTGGTTTGGGTACCACGCCTGGTATGGGTTTACTTTTGTTGCATCATTGCATTTTATTGTTGTGTTGCATTTATTGATATTAGTTCCATGAGTGGACCGGGTTGATTATTGAAATGTGTTATTGGTTTGGTGGTCCTTGAGTGGCCGGGAAATTCTGTATAACTGTTGTGTTGGTCTTGGTATAGGTCGGGTTGTTCATTGACATTTTGTGTTGTCTAGAGGGGATCCCAGGGTGGGTCCGGGCTAGATGGAAAGGTATAGTTATTAGTATATGGTTGTGGCTTAGAGTATAGGTGGTGGATTCATGCGGGAACAAGCTAAGTAGAGACTTGTAGTCTAGGCGTGTCTGTTGATATTGCTGCATATTTTCCATACCTATTACTTGATATTGTCGTACTGTTTATATACTGTTTATCTAAAAACTGGCTGATGATCTTACCAGTACACAGTGGTGATGTACTGATACCGTACTTGCTTTTCTTTTGGTGAGTACAGGAAATCTTCCAGCGGCTGAGATGCGACCTCATCTATAGCACCGGCGATTTCTGACTTCAAGGGTGAGCTGCTTGATCGAGCTACCTTAGATTTATCTCTTGAGTTTCAGCCCACTTGTTTCATGTTAAAACTACTTCCGTATTTCTATTTTGGGATTGCATCCCCGTATTCTAGATATTGGTAGTAATGTTTGGTACTTCGACTTTCAGTTTCTAGGGAGATTTTCCGCAGGATGATATTAATGATATAGTTCTTTGCTTATTATTTGCTAGTTTACTTCTGTTTGCTGGTTTTAGGCTGTTAGTCTAAGCAAAGGATTGAACTCTATTGGTTTACTCATCCGGGGGTTGGGTGGGTGGTACTCACGATGGTCTGGGTCGTGACAAAGATGGTATAAGAGCCCTAGGTTCGTTGATCTCGTCATACCAAACAGGTGTAGTAGAGTCTTGCAGAATGGTGCGGAGACGTTCGTACTTTTCTTCAAGAGGCTATGGGGCTTTAGGAAAAACTATCTCTTCCTTATTTCCTTCCTGCTATAACTTGATTCCAATTGGTATCTTGTGATACAAATTGATATCTAACCTCATTCACTCTTCTGTCCGCAGATGGTTACTACAAGGAACAACGGAGCAAAGCCAGCGGTCCCGGCAGCGGGCCTGACAGTTTATGGCAAAGGTAGGGGAAGGGACAGGGGACGAGCTGGAGCCATACCTGCCAGGGTTAGAGCTCAAGATGCTACTGACGTTCGTGAGGTAACCCCTCCCCCACCTCAGGATCGTGTTGCGGAAGATGAAGAAGTGGTTGTAGAGGACGAAGGGGCGCAGGCGGAGGTGGCACCGGTTGGGGGTACAGGTCTCCCTACTATGACACCGGAAGCCTTTCAGCAGGCTTGGAACATTCTGAGTGGGTTGGTTGGTGCTGGATCCATACCCGCATCTTATGCAAATCAGGCCTTGGATACTCAGCCAGCGGTTACTACAGCGCCTAGGATGGATGCAGCTTCGGGCACGAATGATTTCTTCAAGCCAATGCTAGACCCAGTGGTGACAGGAAATGAGCATGAAATGCTGACTAAGTTTCTCAAGCTGAAACCCCCTACGTTTCAAGGTACGGATAGGGAGGATGCTTAAGAGTTCATATTGGATTGCTACGAGAGGTTGCACAAGTTGGGTATTGTACGTCAACATGGGGTTGAATTTGTCACTTTTCAGCTACAGAGTGATGCCAAGCAGTGGTGGAGGTCTCAGGTTGAGTGTCGGTCTTCTGTTCTACCTCCACTTACTTGGGAGCAGTTCCACGCATTGTTTCTAGAGAAGTACATTTCCCGTACTTTGAGGGACAGGGAGAAAGATGAGTTTCAGAACTTGGAATAGGGTAGCATGTTGGTCTCAGCTTATGAGGCTAAGTTCCATGCCTTGTCTCGCTTTGCTACACAGATGTTGGGGTCCGAGGAGGAACAGGTCCGGTTGTTTCTCAAGGATCTGAATAGTGAACTACAGGTACTGTCAGTGCATATGACTTCTTTAGGAAAGGGCTTTAATGATGTGGTGGATTATGTGAAGAAGATAGAGGGAGTTAGGAAAGCGGGGCAAGCTAAGGCTTTAGCCAATAAACCCCGAAATGAGGGAAATTTTGGTGGTTCATACTCCAGGGGCCAGAATTAGCAGGCTTACTCGGCCCGTCCTATTCATTCAGCTCTGCCAGCTACTACAGGTGGTCGTCAGGGAGCTCAGTCTTCAGCTCCTAGAGGCCAGGGAGCGTCATATACATCAGCTAGCAGACCTACACTTGACTGTGGTTGCTTTCATTATGGTGAGCTAGGCCACTTTAAGAGGGAGTGCCCACATAGGCAGACAGGTAATCAGGGTCAGCAGCAAACTAGAGCAGTGGTTTCGACAGGCAGAGGCAGTAATGCTAGGGGTTGTCCACAGGGTGGGCGAGGTAATTTTTAGGGAGGCTAGGGAGACAGAAGGAACGGCGGCACAGGCAGGGGTGTGGCACAGCCAGCCCGTAAAGTTGCCAGGATTGATAATCGGGCTCATTGCTATGCTTTTCCGGAGAGGATCGAGGCGGAAGCCTCAGATGCGGTGATCACAAGTACCATTCTAGTCTGTGATAAAATGTCTTCGATATTATTTGACCCAGGTTCTACATATTCTTATGTGTCTGTGAGTTTTGCATTGGGGCTGGATTTGATTTGTGATATCCTTGATTCCCCTATCAATGTTTCTACCCCGATTGGAGAGTCTGTGATTGTGACTCATGTATATCATGACTGTTCTGTTGTGTTTGTGGGGTTGCATACTTGGGTAGACTTGGTAATTCTGAATATGGATGATTTTGATATTATCTTGGGTATGACCTGGCTATCTCCTTATCATGCTGTGTTGAACTGTAACACCAAGACTATAGCTTTAGAGATTCCTGGTAAAGATAGACTAGAGTGGGAGGGTGTGTACAGGCCTAAGACAATTAAAATAATATCGTTTTTTCGGGCTAGGAAGCTAGTAGGGAGGGGATGTCTAGCCTTGTAGGGTCATCTCCGGGATGATAGTGTGGAGTCCCCGCCTATTGAGTCAGTTCCAGTGGTTTTTGAATTTTTAGAGGTGTTTCCAGCAGACTTGCCTGGTATGCCTCCAGATAGGGATATAGATTTTTGTATTGATTTGGAGCCAGGCACTCATCCCATTTTCATTCCTCCATATCATATGGCTCCGCCAGAGTTAAGGGAACTTAAGACTCAGCTGCAGGAACTCCTAGATAAGGGATTTATACGTCCCAGTGCTTCACCTTGGGGTGCTCCAGTTTTATTTGTAAAGAGGAAGGATGGTAGTATGCGGATGTGCATAAATTATAGGCAGTTGAACAAGGTGGCCATCCAGAATAAGTACCCTCTACCCCGTATAGATGATTTGTTTGACCAGCTTCAGGGTGCATCAGTGTTCTCAAAAATTGACTTGAGGTCGGGGTACCATCAGTTAAAGATTAGGCTTGAGGACATTCCAAAAATTGCTTTTCGGACTCGGTATGGACATTATGAGTTTCTAGTAAGGTCATTTGGTTTGACCAATGCGTCGGCAGCATTCATGAGTTTGATGAATGGGCTGTTTAAGTCCTACTTGAATTCCTTTGTTATCGTGTTCATCGATGATATTTTGATCTACTCTAAGAGTAGGGAGGAGCGTCCTAATCATCTTCGTATTGTCCTGGATATCTTGAGACACCAAAAGCTTTATGCAAAATTCACTAAGTGCGAGTTTTGGTTGACTTTTGTGGCATTCTTGGGGCATGTAGTGTCAGAAAAGGGGGTGATGGTGGATCTCCAGAAAATTGAGGCAGTCAAGAGTTGGGTTTGGCCTATCTCTGTGATAGAGGTGGGGAGTTTTGTTGGGCTCGCGGGGTACTACCAGAGGTTTCTTAAGAATTTTGCTTTAATTGCTACTCATCTGACCAGGCTGACACAGAAGGATGTATCATTCATGTGGTTCGACAAGTGCGAGGAGAGCTTCCAAAGGCTCAAGACACTTTTGACCACAACCCCTATTTTGTCCTTGCCGGTTGAAGGTAAAGACTTTGTTGTTTACTGTGATGCTTCACATTCTGGTTTGGGTGCTGGGTTGATGCAGGATAGGAATGTGATAGCCTATGCATCCAGGCAGTTGAAAGTGCATGAGAGGAATTACCCAACTCACGACTTAGAGTTGGCAGCGGTGGTTTTTGCATTAAAAATTTGGAGACACTACCTTTATTGTGTCAAGTGTGAGATATTCGCAGATCATCGTAGTCTGCAGCACGTATTCACTCAGAAGGATTTAAATCTGAGGCAGAAGGGGTGGATGGAGTTATTGAAGGATTATGATGTGATCGTTCAGTACCATCCGGGTAAGGCTAATGTGGTGGTAGACGCATTAAGCTGGAAAACTGTTAGCATGGGTAGCTTGTCTTGTTTGGGGGTGTCTAAACGACCACTAGCTAAGGAAATTCAGGCTTTGGAGGCCAAGTTCATGCACTTGGGTGTTTCAGATCAAGGTCGGTTGTTGGCCAGTATTGAGGTCAAGGCCACCTTCATAGAGGAAATAAAGGCGAAACAGTTTCAGGATCCAAAACTTAGTAAGTTGCGAGGTAAGGTAATATCCGGGGAGTCCAGAGACGTCATGTTAGACTCTGGTGGAGTGTTGCATTTTAGGGAGAGGATTTTTGTTCCTCGGGTGGATGATATGATTCAAAAAATATTGGCAGAAGCTCATGGTTCGCGGTACTCAATTCATTCGGGTGTGACTAAAATGTACAGGAACTTGAGGCAATGTTACTGGTGTCCCGGGATAAAAAGGGACATAGTTGATTTTGTGTCCATAAAGTACAAACATCAGAGACATGCAGGACTACTTCAGAGGATGCAAATTCCATAGTGGAAGTGGGAAAGGATAGTCATGGATTTCGTGGTGGGTCTTCCCAAGACTTTGGGGAAGTATGACTCAATTTGGGTCATTGTTCATAGGCTGACCAGGTCCGCTCATTTCATTACGATCAGGCTAGATTATAATTTACAGCAATTGGCTAAGATCTACGTGAAGGAGATTATGAGACTGCATGGGATACCATTGTCCATCATTTTAGGCAGAGGTACGCAGTTTACTTCTAAGTTTTGGGGAAAGTTACATGAAAAGTTGGGTACACAACTCACTTTTAGCACAAACCTTCCATCCTCAGACCGATGGTCAGTTCGAAAGGACAATCCATTTATTGGAGGACATACTGAGAGCATGTGTGATGGACTTCGGGGGTCATTAGGACCAGTTTCTACCATTGTGTGAATTCTCGTACAATAATAACTACCACTCCAGTATTGACAAAGCACCATTCGAGGCATTGTCTGGGAGGAATTGCAGATCACTGGTTGGGTGGTTTGAGGAAGGCGATGTAAAGCCTCTGGGCATAGACTTAGTGAAGGAAGCGCAGGAAATGGTAAGGGGCATTCAGACCAAGTTGCTAGCTGCTCACAGTAGGCAGAAAGAGTATGCAGATCGCAAGGTCCAGGACATGGACTTTCAGGCTGGTGAACAGGTATTGTTAAAGGTGTCACCAATGAAAGGGATTATGCGGTTTGGTAAGAATGGGAAGCTTAGCCCTCGGTTCATCGGTCCGTCTAAAGTTCTTGAAATTGTAGGGCCAGTGGCTTACAAGTTAGCACTGCCACCTAGTTTGTTGGGCGTCCATCCGGTATTCCATGTATCCATGCTTAAGCAATACCATGGGGATGGGGATTAAATCATCAAGTGGGATGAGGTAATATTCGATAAGGATATCCGTTATGAAGAGGAACCAGTTTTGATTCTTGATCGGGATGTCCGAAGGTTGAGGACAAAGGTGAATGATATGGTGAAGGTTTAGTGGAAGCATCATCTGGTTGAGGAAACCACTTGGGAAATCGAAAAGTACATGCGGGACAAGTACCCTCAACTGTTTGAGGATTCAGGTACTACACTTCCCTTCTTTTATTTCCGTAATTTTGAGTTTGATCATTCGGGGATGAATAATGGGTAAATTGGTATCTATTGTAACGACCGGGTCCATCGTTACGGGTAGACCAATCATACCAGGTTTTAGAGTTAGAAAACTCTAGATTTGGGAGTTTGAAATTCTGGGCTAGGCTAGTCTCGGCCGGTTTTGGAGTGAGGTAGAGTCTAGGGAAATTCGGGTAAGGATTGGTTTAGGTGTCTTGTGTTAAGCTAGTCTTCAGCATAGCCAAGACATAAAGGAGTATGGGGGATTTTTCGAAATTGAATTTGGGTAAGTAGAACTCCTGGAATCGCATTTGACGTGGAGGGGTTATTTTGGGTCGTCGAGGAAAGCAAGTGTGTTATAAAATGGCCAAAACTGGGAGATTTCCAAACATTATGTCCGTGACAAGTGCAACCATCCGTGGTAGCGGCCTCCGCTAAAGCGGTGGAAAATACCACTATAGCGGTGTTCAAGGCAGTCAACACCGCTTAAGATCGCTATAGCGGGAGTCGTCCACTATAGCAGGAACACTATAGCAAAGTAGGGACCGCTATAGCGGTTTGATGAGATTTTAATGCAGAAACATTCCCCAAAATATTCAGTTTTCACAACTTCATTTTGGGAGAAGGGCTAGGCGATTCCAGGCAATTTTCCTCTTTTTTCCTTCAAATTTCTTCATTAAGGTAAGGTTTCTACTCCTCAATATTTTTACTACATGAGGAAACTTGGGGAAGGTTGTAATAACCTAGGATTGGTTGAATCCGGGGAAGGAAGGGGATTCCAAGCATGAATGTTCTTGGGCATTGTTAAAAGTATGTTATTATGATCATAGATTGTTAAATTCTCTATTTTTATCCGTAAAAATAATAAAAGTAGGTGAATTAATGGTGAAAAAAGCCAAGGAAAAGGGTGGGATGACCATGGGTGGCCTGGGGTTTGGGGATTTTGTGTAATCCGGGTACTGTGCAAGCCTTGTGTGTTAATTATATGTACTTGTGTGTTATTTTAGACCAAGAACGAGAAAGGAATACGAAACACGGGAAAGCTCGGGTTGAATAGAGCTTGGATCATTTCGAGGTAGGTAATGGCTTACGATTTCTATGAATGTTGTATATCCTTGCACTCATATCTAAGTGTTTATATGAATTACATTGTTTAGGGAAGTGGTGTAGAATCTCTAAGGTTCTTGCTTTACAATCTGTGATTGAAGGGTGTTTGCTTGTTGGTTTACAAGTTGTTTGATCATTTATTTTACTGTGAGTTGTTGACATTCGATTGGCTCGGGTACCACGCCTGGTACGGGTATAACAAATGGTTAGCACAAGTACCACGCCTTGTACAAAAATACTAATGGTTGGTTCGGGTACCACGCCTGGTATGGGTTTACTTTTGTTGCATCATTGCATTTTATTGTTGTGTTGCATTTATTGATATTAGTTCCATGAGTGGACCGGGTTGATTATTGAAATGTGTTATTGGTTTGGTGGTCCTTGAGTGGCCGGGAAATTCTGTATAACTGTTGTGTTGGTCTTGGTTTAGGCCGGGTTGTTCATTGACATTTTGTGTTGTCTAGAGAGGATCTCAGGGTGGGTCCGGGCTAGACAGAAAGGTATAGTTATTGGTATATTGTTGTGGCTTAGAGTATAGGTGGTGGATTCATGCGGGAACAAGCTAAGTAGATACTTGTAGTCTAGGCGTGTCTGTTTATATTGCTGCATGTTTTTTATACCTATTACTTGATATTGTCGTACTGTTTATATACTGTTTATCTGACAACTGGCTGATGATCCTACCAGTACATAGTGGTGGTGTACTGATACTGCACTTGCTTTTCTTTTGCTGAGTACAGGAAATCTTCCAGTGGCTGAGACGCGACCTCATCTATAGCACCGGTAATTTCTGACTTCAAGGGTGAGCTGCTTGATCTAGCTACCTTGTATTTATCTCTTGAGTTTCAGCCCATTTGTTTCAAGTTAAAACTACTTTCGTATTTCTATTTTGGTATTGCATCCCCGTATTCTAGATATTGGTAGTAATGTTTGGTACTGCGACTTTCAGTTTCTAGGGGTATTTTCCGCAGGATGATATTAATGCTGTAGTTCTTTGCTTATTTAATTGCTAGTTTACTTCGATTTGCTGGTTTTAGGTTGTTAGTCTAGGAAAAGGGTTGAACTCTATTGGTTCGCTCATCCGGGGGTTGGGTGGGTGCCACTCATAACGGTCTGGGTCGTGATAGTACAGTAATAAATGAGCATATATTGAGACATTTCTGGGAGGGAGCGATTTATTCCTAAATAATTTTTCAATATGAATTCCAATTAGTCAAGCTCCAAAATAAATATTGGACATGGTGTGAAAATCAAAATATGATAATTAATGTGCATATCTATAAAAGACATATTTTAAATTTGTGATTGTACATAGAGCACACCATTATGTGCTAATTAAATCCATCTAATTTCAGATGTTTTCAACAAGTTAAATTATCGTTGTTAACAAAGCAATAGAACTTAGCTTTTAAGGTTCGGACAATATCCAATTATATTACATTTAGAATTAGGTGACCATAAATAAGTATAATTTATAATTTAACATAATCCTTTTAATAATTGACAATGGATATTCGTTCAACGAACGTACATAAAAGTTAGTACTATATTAAAAGCATAAAGACCCTTAGAAATGTTGATTGAACTTTTTATCTTTCATTAAAATAATAGAAAAATTATCATTTACTAATTTTCTTACATAATTGTTATTTAATTATTATTCTAATATTTATGTCATGATCCAAAATTGGGTCATAATAGCGTGTAATATAACCCCTCAGTAGACAAGCCAAAATCCAAACAAAAACGGGAAATAAAATTATCATTTACTAAAGTTATAGTACCTATAGTATAAAAAGCACAAATAATCTTGTATATGTAAATATAATAAACGTCTTACTTACCCTCATTGCAAATTGTTCAACTTTCAGTTTCATCTTCTACAACAATAATAATAATAACAAATTAAAATAGAGAAGTCAATACAGTTTTTTTAGTATATTTTAACAATACCAATTGTTGTTAGGTTTTATCTACATACCTTCAGACATACCTTCATCTATATTTTCATCATGAGTTTGTTGGTTTGATGGCACATGATCTTCATGAATGAGTTAAAAATTAATGAACTTGTTTTTTGTAGTGTGAATTTTTGTGTTACTCTAATTACATACCTGGTAAATCACCATAATGCATATTTATATGAGTTGAATAACTATTCTCGTTCAGCAATAGTCTTTTACCCTTAGAGTGCTTTATAGTTGTAGAAGAACAACTTGCAAAATCTACTATATGATTTAACATTTTTATAACTTTAGAATTTGTATCTTTCAGATTAAGATATCTGGTAATGAGATAGAAATCAACAATTAAGATATGAAAAAATATTAATCATTTCTTAGTTTTCGTTGTATAAGGGAGTTTGATTTATATGCAAGTGTTTGTAATGAAGAAACCTTTCCACAACACATTCTTGTGTTGGTCCTTATTCATGATTATCACAAAATTTATGAAAATATGTTACAAATGTAAAAATGTGTTAATAATAACAACTTTATATGTATTGTAACTGATCATTTATTAATTTAGACAAAGGAACATATATTTTATCCTTTTTGATATCATTTCCTCAGTCAGTTGTGACATCAACATTCTCTGTACAATATATTTTTTAAGCATGGTTAAAATGAACTTGTATATTAGAGTGTGAATTATTGTGTTATTCTGATGACATACTTGTTATATCAACATAATACATATTTATATGAGTTGAATATTTATTCTCATCCACCAATAGTTCTTTACCCTTGGAATGCTTTGTATTTGTAGACGAACAACTTTCAAAATCTATCACAAATAAATTAACAATTTCTCATAACTTTAGAAGCTGTATTTCGCAAATTAAGATAGCTAGTAATGAGGTAGAAATCAACAATTAAGATATGAACTAATACTAACCATTTCTTAGATCATGTTACATAAGGTTTTTCGATTTATATGCAAGTGTTTGTGATGATGAAACCATTCCACAATTTATTTGTGTTGGCCCCTATTCATGATTAACACAAAATTTATGAAAATATGTAGCAAATGAAAAAATATATTAATAATTAACAAATTTATATATAATTGTAACAGATCATGTATTATATTAGATAAAGGAACACTTGTTTTATCCTTTTCGATACCATTTTCTCTGCCAATTGTGATATCAACATTCTCTGTACAACATATTTTTTAAGCATGTTAAAAATATCAGCTAAATAAAATAATTAATTTCAGCTTTTCTTAGCAGATGAAAGATCTTATAAATCTAATTTAAAAATGGCCCTTATCATTTGGACAAGATTTAAATGACCCTTATAATTTAATGATATATATTGGATGAATGATAATTAGTAAAGTAGAAGATGAATTTTCAGTTTTGGGGGTTAAAAAATGCATCTCAACTTTTGTAGTGTTGATAAATATACCTTTACAAACTCGATAATGTATCTCACAGGGTGATAGAAGATTCACATCTTAAAAATATTAGTAAAGGAAAATATAATCTATGTTTAAAAGAACAGAGAACAAAAATTCATAGGAAATATTTATCCTTTTATTGAGTCTTCTGTAAGCATAATTTATTTTTTGGGCGAATTTTTATGATCTTTCATGATAAAGTACAATGTTAATGATTTTATCTTAAAAGTTGTAGATTCTTCTTGAAAAAGAAAAGCAGTTGAAAATGGAGAATTGGGCATATTGTTACACTATAATGACCGAGTTCGTCATTATGGATATACTATTTGTGTGAAATTTTCGGTTAGAAAACTTTCGGGTTTGAGAGTTGGAAAATTTGAGGTAGACTAGTCTCGGGCAATTTCTGAGAGAGGTATGGTCTAAGGCAATCTGAGTGAGTATTGGGTAGAGTATCTTATGTCGAGCTAGTTTTTTCATTAGGTAAGACATTAAGGAGTCCAAGAAACTTTTTAAAAATAAATTCGGGTAAGTAGAACTCCCGGTATCAAGATTGACGTGAAGGGATTGTTCTGGAACATCAGGATTTGAAGTATACTATAAAATGGATACTTTTGGGGATTTTTTGAGTTTTTGTTCTGTGTCAATTTCCATAGCGGTTGACACTGCGCTACAGCAACTACCGCTATAGCAGAGATATTCTCGCTATAGCGGAGGTCAATGTCAGTCAGCACTGTCATAGAGATCGATTCCGCTATGGTAGTGTCGCTATAGCGGTGTATAGACTGCTATAGCAAAGTAAGTCGGGGTAAATGCAGAAACTTCCCTAAAAATATTCAGAAATTCTTAAGAACGTTTTGGGGAATCGCAGAGGCAATTTTGGCGATTCCAAGTCAGTTTTCCACTAATTTTTGCCCCAAAGGTAAGATTTCGCTCTCCTAACTTAGTACAATGATTACTACGCAGTAGAATCATTAACTTTGGGCTTGAGAAAAGGTTTGGATTAACCTAAGAATGTAAAATCCAAGGAAAACAAGGATTCTAGGGTGTAGAATTCTTGGGTTGTGATTATGATTATTCATTCATGCTTAAAATACCATAATTCGCTTGTTGTATTCGTAAAAATGATAGTTTTAGGTGAATTAATGTTGAAAAAGCCCTGGGATGGGTGGAATAATCATGGGTTGATCGGGGGATTAGGATTTGAGTATAATTCGGGTATTATTAGGCCATTTGGATTGATTTTAGTTGTTTGTGATAGTCTTTAGACCAAGAACAAGCGAAGGCTTCAAAAAATGAAACGACTCCGGCCCAATAGAATTTTCAATCTATTCGAGGTAGGTGATGGTATTGTTTTCCAAATACAATATGTACACATGTAATATTAACCTAGTAATGTATGTGTCTTTCATGTTTGGGGAATAAGTTTATGAATGTCTAAGTATCCGGGTGTCAATTATGTGAAATGAACTTTGTTTTGTTGTTTGTTGGTGTTATAACTGTGTTCTTTTTTATTTAATTATTGACTGTTAGATTTTTGTGTGACATTTGGTTAGCTCGGGTACCATGCTTGGTACAAGTTATATATATTGGTTGGCTCAGGTACCATGTCTGGTACGAGATGCTAATGGTTGGCTCGGGTACCATACTTGGTACAAGTATATTAGTTTCTCGGGTACCACGTCTTGTATGGGTTTATTTATAAATTGTTGATTGTGTTTTGTCGATGGTTCCTTGAGTGGACCAGGTTGATTGTGTAACTGTGATTTTGTATATTGGTCTTGAGAGGCCTGGTTGTTACACTTAATAGTGGGTTGGTACTTGGGTGGGCCGGACATTGCATGTTAACACTTAGTTGTTGATCTAGGGATCCTTAGTGTGTCCGGGTGATGTAAAGATGGTAAACTGTTGTTGTATTGTCATTGTTTAAATGATGGTTGAATCTGTTTCTATGGTTGATAAGTTAGAAGGTAGACTGAGAGTCTGAAATTGTATTATTGGTTGTTGTTACATGTTTGTACTGCTTTACTCGGTTATAATTTATTGTTTACATATTATTTGTTGGAGGTGGCTGATGATCCTACTAGTACATTGTGGTTGTATATTGATTCTGCACTTGCTTTCCTTTTGTGAGTACAGGACATATTCCAGCAACTCCGACGCGATCTCAAATTTAGTCCCAGTGATTCCAGATTCCAAGGGTGAATTGCTTTCTTCGGGTTACCATGGTTTCTCTCAATTTAGCATTAGTCCATTAGCTTCGGGCTTAAACTCTTATTTTGTTGGGGTTGCATCCCCATTCTAGACATTTGGTAGATATTTTTGTACGATGACTTTCAATTTCTAGGGGTATTTCCGCAGGATATTATTATCTTTTGGTTTAGATTTGAATGATAGCTTATTTTAATGCAAATTGGTTTTGAGCTGCTAGACTTACTAAGTGTTAGGGTGATAATGGGTTCTCTCATCCGGGGGTTTCGGGTGGGGTCCACTCATAGCGGTTTGGATCTTGACAAAGATAGTATCAGAGCCCTGGGTTCGTTGATCTGGTCGTACCAAAATAGGTCTAGTAGAGTCTTGCAGAACGGTATGAAGACGTCTATACTTTTGTTTGGGAGGCTATAGGACTTTAGAAATCTATCTATTCTTTCTTCCTTCGTGCTATAACTTGATTTCAGTTGGTATTTGATGATACAAATTGGTATCTAACCTCTATCACTTTTTTGTCTGCAGATGGTTAATAACAGAAATAATGAAGCGAGAGTGGCGGTTCTGGTAGCGGGGCCAGCGGTCAAAGGATGCAGAAGGGGCAGAGGTAGGGAAACACCCGCCCAGGGTGAGCTCAGACAGTTATAGGGCCAAGAGCAGCGACCCCTCCCCCATCCCAGAATCCTGTTGAGGAGGAAGTTGAGGCTATTCTTGATGAGGCGCAGAGCAGGAGGAGGGTGCGGAGCACGAGGAGGTGGCACCAGCTGGAGGTGCAAGCCTTCCCCTATAACGCCTGAGGTATTTCAGCAAGTGTGGGCTTTTCTGAGTGGACTGGTTGGTGCTGGAGCCACTCCCACGGGTACTGCAGATTAGGTTTCGGGCACCCAACCATTGGTTACAGCGGCTCCTAAGATGGATGCGGCGTCGGGTACTGATGACTTCTTCCATCTGATGCTAGGCCCTATTATGACTTGAAATGAGCTTGAGATGTTGACCAAGTTTGTGAAACTAAAGCTATCACAACCCAGATCGCCGTGAGTGGCACTCACCCAACCCCCGGGTGAGAGAACCATTACTGCCTCGAACTTAACCTTCCTAACAGCTCAAAACCAAGTGCTGAAAGTAAACTAGCCTTCAATAATTTAGGAAAAGTACCTCATTAACATTAACATGCGAAAATTATCCCCTAGAACCTAAAGGTCGCAGTACCAAATAATCTACCAATGTCTAGAGTACGGGGATGCAATCCCAAAACATAAAGGAAATAGTTTAAACCCAAAACAAATGGGCTACAACTCTAAAGATAGATCCAAGGCAGTTTGATCGAACAGCTCACCCTTGAAGTATAGAACGCTGGTACTACAGATGAGGTCGCGTTTCAGCCGCTGGAAGATTTCCTGTACTCACAAGAAAGACAAGCAAATGCAGTATCAGTACACCACCACTGTGTACTGGTGGATCATCAGCCACTTTCTAAATAAATAGTGTATAAGCAGTACAACAATATCAAGTAAAATGTATGAATGACATGCAATTAATAGGCTCCCCTTAGACTACTAGCCTCTGCCTAACTTGTTCTCGCATGAAATCCATCCTTAATAACCATAAGCAACAATCACATACGCATAACCATCCTTTCTGACTAGCCCGGACCCACCCTGGGATCTCCTCTAGACAACACCTAAGTGTTAACAGACAACCCAGCCTAACCCAAGACCAATTCAACAGATACAACAGAATTTCCGGTCACTGAAGGACCACCAGTCAATATCATAATTCAACAAATAGCCTGGTTCACTCACGGAACCAATACCATTCAATGCAATGCAATCAATAACAATGCAATAATACAAAAAAGTAAACCCGTACCAGGTGTGGTACCCGAGTCAACCATTAGTAATTCATACCAGGCGTGATACCCGTGCCAATTATTTGTTATACCCATACCAGGTGTGGTACCCGAGCTAACCGAATGTCAACAAATCACAGTCAATATATGAACACACAACTTGTAAACCAACAAGTACACACCGTTCAACTCATAGACTGTAAAACAAGACCCTTAGACATTCTATACAATCCCTCTAAGCAATGCAATTCATACAACCACTTAGATAAGAGTACAAGCACATACAATATTCACAGAAATCGTAAGCCATCACCTACCTCTAAATGATCCAAGCTCTATTCAACCCGAGCTTTCCCGTGTTCCGGATTCCTTTCTCATTTTTTGGTCTAAAATAACATACAAGTACATGAAATTAACAAATAAGGCCTGCACATTACTCGGATTAGAGCGAATCCTGAAACCCCAGGACACCCATGATCATCCCACCCTTTTTCTAGGCTTTCCACCATTAATTTCTCTAGTTCTATCATTTTTATGGATAAAAATAGAGAATTTAACAACATATGATCATAATATCTTATTTTTAACAACACCCAAGAGCATTCATGTCTAGAATTCCCCTTCTTCTCCATATTCTACCAATCCTAGGTTATTCCAACCTTCCCCCAAGTTCCCTCCTAGAAATTCTACCACATAGAAAAAGTATTACGAAGACTGGGGAGTAGAAACCTTACCTTATGGAAGAAAACAATGGAAAAATGGAGAAAAAACGCCTGGAATCGCCTTGCTTTTTTCCCAAAACGAAATTGTGAAAATTGAATGTTTTGGGGAATGTTTCAGCTTTAATTCCCATCGAGCCCGCTGTAGCGGAGTCGCCCGCTATGGCGTAGGCTGATCGGCGTTGACCTTCGCTGTAGCGGTAATTTTTCCGCTATGATGAAGTGTCAACCGCTATAGTGGTTGACACGGGACAAAAAGTCATAAAACCTCCAAAATCAGTCCATTTCACAACACACTTATTTTTTTGACATCCCGAAATAACCCCTTCACATCGACCTGGATTCTAGGTGTTCTACTTACCCAAATTCAATTCTGAAAAATCCCCCAGACTCATTTATGGGTTAGCTATAAAGAAAACTAGCTCAACACAAGACATCTGACCCCATCCTTACCCGGATGGCCCTAGACAATGCCTCGCTCCTAAACTGGTCGAGACTAGCCTAGCCCATAATTTTAAACTCCCAAGTCCGGAGTTTTCTAACTCTAAACCTTGGCATGATTGGACTACCCGTAACGACGGACCCGATCGTTACAATAGATACCAATTTACCTATCGTTCATCTCCGAACAATCAAACCCGAATTTACGGAAATAAAAAAAAAGAAAGTGTAGTACCTGAATTCTCAAACATTTGAGGGTACTTGTCCCGCATGTCCTTCTCGGTTTCTCAAGTGGCTTCCTCAACTGGACAATGCTTCCACTGAACGTTTACCATATAAATCACCTTTGTCCTCAATCTCCGAACATCCCGAGCAAGAATCAAGACTGGTTCCTCTTCACAACGCAGATCTTTATCGAAAAGCACATCATCTCACTTGATTATGTAGTCCCCATCCCCATGGTATTGCTTAAGCATGGATACATAGAATACCAGATGTACTCCCGAAAAACTGGATGGCAGTGCTAACTTGTAAGCCACTGGCCCCACAATCTCAAGAACTTCAAACGGACCGATGAACCGAGGGCTAAGCTTGCTGATAACGCCCAAACTACACCTCGAATTAACGAAGCGTAAGCGGTCGTAGTCAAGTAAAGAACCCAACACGGTTGGGGTCGAATCCCACAGAGAATATGGTGAAGATTAAGCCTTTAGTGAATTAGTTGACTGATGGTCAATAGTTTCCGGTAAATAAAGGGGGGGTTTTGTAATCAACGTGAACAAAAGCAACAATATTGTAGAGAAGTAATCAGTAGGAGAGAATGCAAACTAGGGACGTGTTCACTATGGCATTGTAATAATATCGATTCTAGGCTTAACCGGGTTCTTTCAATATGCGTGTCACGATGTGATTGCGTCAATTGTATCGTCTAAACGTCTCTCGACCAAATAAACAAATTTCCTTTTCTATTCTCTCGACCTCGAAAAGATGTGCTTTTTAGCTTTCAATCCTAAACATCAAGTAGATTAATCCAGTTACGGCATTAATCATTAAGACGAGAGTTGGTAGTCTCAAATCCTTGTCGTTAATCAAGTTTCCCGATTTTAATCTCTTTACTCAAGCAAATTAAACCTAGGCATGTTCTAATGTTTACAACCACTAAAAAACGTGACATAAAGTATGATTAACAACGTGACTACATGTAAATTGAACCCGTCGCTACCCGGAATCTATATCGCTACTTTAGCCATGGCTCCCACAACCCTAGTTGCGGGAGTTTTAGTTACTCATGCTCGAAGAATAAAAGAAGAAATTCATAATAAAGGAAAGAAGATTCTTACAATATGATGAAAATAATCTTCAATAATCCAAGAACAAGAAAATACCAAGAACTCAAGAACGAATCAAGAACACGAATTCAAGAATACGAAAACGTGTTGTTGCTCTCAAAACCGACTAAAAACTTGTTTTAAACTAATGGGTGAACCCCCCCAAAATAAAACCTAACATAGGGTATTTATAGGAGTCAAAGAAACCAAATCCAAAACGGGTTAGGAGTCCTTCACGCGGACAGCCGCTGGCGCGCTACTGCCTTGGTGCGACGGCCAGGGTGACGGACCGTCACAGGGTTGATGGACCGTCGCCTGGACCGTCAACTTTAGGCAGTTGCACTGCCTCCACGCGACGGTCTCTGTGATGGACCGTCACATGTGTGACGGACCGTCACTCAGGCCGTCACTCTTAGGCAGAATTCTCTTTTTCTCGTATTTCCTTCCGTTTCCGTGTTTGTTCCTATTTCCTGAAAATACAACATAAAAACATCAAAAACGACAATGGTTTCTTGAAAACGTACGATTGTTCTTAGCTAAAAGGAGTCGAAAGTGACGTAAAATGGCGTCACATCAACACCCTCAACTTAAAACGTTCGCTTGTCCTCAAGCAACATAACATAAAACAATACGACGACTTAACTAAGAACACAAACTCGTGTCTCTAGCAACTCATGGTCATTCATTAGTTCATTAAATCAAGCTCCCTCGTAGCACACAAATGCATGAAACACTAACTTGCAAGGATCCAAACATGTCATTCCGATATGATAGAACATTCTACATACACACGCGCAGCTATCCTAACAATCAATAGACAATACAGACATCTTGGTGCCCTCACCACAAGGAAATCCCACACACAAGATTTGGGACTAGGTAAGCGCTCACACTCACAAACGATTTCAAACAATGCACATGCGATACCATAGGCTTGCCCTTACTATTCTATTTCAGTTCTTCAGAAAGCCGCTCAGGATCACTACAGGACTTGTTTAGGCTTGTAATGAGGCTTCAGGTGCAGGTAGAATACATTTAGGGGTTAGTGACTAAGCCCTCCTTGGAACCACCGACGTCTTATTACCACATAACTTTACTTTGTCCATCCTTATTCACCTTTTTATTTCCTTCTTTCTAGCTACGGGTGCGACCTCTTTATTTTGACAATTCTTTTTAATACTTTTTCGATTTTTCCTTTCTTTTTTTTCTTTTCTTAGGCACACACTCGAATTTTCATTCTATTCACAACCAATCTTCACTATCCTCTTTTTCTTATCATTCACCTCTATAGTAGCCACCCTCAGCTTAGGCTGATTACCTGGGTTGAGGTGCACAATGTCCAAGGAAGGACCAGGGCCAAAACAGGGTTTACCTCTATAGTAGCCACCCTCAACTTAGGCTGATTGCCTGAGTTGAGGTGCACGATGTCCCAGGAAGGACCAGGGCCAAAATAGGGATTCAAAGTTAAACATGAATGGTGACAGGTTATTGAAAGAACAAGGTCAATTATGGCTCAAACAGGGATCAAAGGGGTTATTTATATTTGGACGGTCTTTTAGGTTAAGTGGACTGCATACAAAAAGGGCCTGTGATCCTTTCCTAAGCAACCAAACTTCGAACTTAACAAAATAGACCGGGCAAGTTCTAGATGCATGCACAGAGTAAGAACTTATGACAATAATCTCACACACTCTTGGCACCAAGAACCTATATCGCTACCAACTATCAAACAACCGCTCGGCTTAAGCATACTCATTCTAATCATAATCACACAATGACATTCAAGGATCCAGACAGTCAATCGTTTCAACATAAGTACAAAACCAGAAAATTTTTAAAGGGGCCTCGTTTTAGTCAAGAAAAACGCCATGCTCATCACTATAGACACTAAAAAAAATTTAAAATAACAACCTAAACATGCCGGTTCTACTAGATAGCACACCGGAGGGAAAAGAAACACGGCAACAAAAACCCTCGGTGGTGACTCACAGGTTTCCCCACGAATTAATTAGACTATAATACAACAACAATTTATGGGTTGCCTCCCATACCGCGCCTGATTTAACGTCGCGGCACGACGCGGGTGTCTTGATTACTCAGACTTCATCAAGACACCCCAGACTTAATAAACAACCGTATGCACAACTATATACCCTATAATAAACAAAAACAACAAATAAAAGTAAAAGCAGGAAAGTATGACTAAGAGTCAAATAAACACACCAAACTTAATAAACAACCGTATTCCCCGGCAGCGGTGCCACTTTTTGATAACGCCCAAACTACACCTCAAATTAACGAGGCGTAAGCGGTCGTAGTCAAATATAGAACCCAACTAGGTTGGGGTCGATCCCACAGGGAATAAGGTGAGAATTAAGTCTTTAGTGAATTAGTTGACTGATGGTCAATAGTTTCCGGTAAATAAAGGGGGGGTTTTGTAATCAACGTGAACAAAAGCAACAATATTGTAGAGAAGTAATCAATAGGAGAGAATGCGAACTAGGGACGTGTTCACCATGGCGTTGTAATAATGTCGATTCTAGGCTTAACCGGGTTCTTTCTATATGCGTGTCACGATGTGATTGCGTCAATTGTATCGTCTAAACGTCACTCGACCAAATAAACAAATTTCCTTTTCTATTCTCTCGACCTCGAAAAGATGTGCTTTTTAGCTTTCAATCCTAAACATCAAGTAGATTAATCCAGTTACGGCATTAATCATTAAGACGAGAGTTGGTAGTCTCGAATCCTTGTCGTTAATCAAGTTTCTCGGTTTTAATCTCTTTACTCAAGCAAATTAAACCTAGGCATGTTCTAATATTTGCAACCACTAGAAAACGTGACATAAAGTATGATTAACAACGTGACTACATGTAAATTGAACCCGTCGCTACCCGGAATCTATATCACTACTTTAGCCATGGCTCCCACAACCCTAGTTGCGGGAGTTTTAGTTACTCATGCTCGAAGAATAAAAGAAGAAATTCATAATAAAGGAAAGAAGATTCTTACAATATGATGAAAATAATCTTCAATAATCCAAGAACAAGAAAATATCAAGAACTCAAGAACGAATCAAGAACACGAATTCAAGAATACGAAAATGTGTTGTTGCTCTCAAAACCGACTAAAAACTTGTTTTAAACTAATGGGTGAACCCCCCCAAAATAAAACCTAACATAGGGTATTTATAGGAGTCAAAGAAACCAAATCCAAAACGGGTTAGGAGTCCTTCACGCGGACAGCCGCTGGCGCGCTACTGCCTTGGTGCGACGGCCAGGGTGACGGACCGTCAGAGGGTTGACGGACCGTCGCCTGGACCGTCAACTTTAGGCAGTTGCACTACCTCCACGCGACGGTCTCTGTGACGGACCGTCACATGTGTGACGGACCGTCACATGTGTGACGGACCGTCACTCAGGCCGTCACTCTTAGGCAGAATTCTCTTTTTCTCGTATTTCCTTCCGTTTCCGTGTTTGTTCCTATTTCCTGAAAATACAACATAAAAACATCAAAAACGACAATGGTTGCTTGAAAAGGTACGATTGTTCTTAGCTAAAAGGAGTCGAAAGTGACGTAAAATGGCGTCACATCACTTGCCCTTCTTATCAAACCGCATAACTCCCTTCATTGGTGATGTTATATCCTGATAGGACACAACATCGAGACTCTCAAAAAATAATAATTAAATAATAAGTTTAAAAGAATAATTTAAGATAGAGAAAGAGAGTCGCCACCTAATTTTAGGAAAAAACTAGGAAACCTTTTAATAATTGAACAAATTTTAGTCTGCAAAACCAATTAGATTCTAGGTAAAGGTTCAAGTTATTCCGAAGGGAAGGGGTTAGGCATCCTTCAGAATCCACAACGGTGGTTCCCGGCTGAATTCATTTTTTCAATTGAGGAGGAGATAAAATAAATATTTTAATTCTTCAGAGTTAGAGAAAATGACTCTCCAAAACTCGAAGAATATAAGGAAAAGCTTTTACAAAACGGGTTAATATTTGCCTATCGTTAGCTAAAAAAAAATACAATAAAGAATTATACAACATCTTCGAATTTTAATTCGAATATCTTCTTCGAAAAGTATTTTCGTGTACCTGTAAACACACTTAGTAAAAGTGTTAGTAATGAACAAAAATTAATAAAAAAGAATTAAAAAATAATAACTAAAAATAAACCCATCTTATATACATTGGAGACCTTGAAAATAGATGATAATTTCTTCATCGGCCGAGTAAATTGATATTTGATATGAAATAATCGAACTCAAAATAACATCCATCTTTTATTATTGAGAAATCTCAAAAATCTGACAAAAAGATTTTATTATTCGCCAAGTGCATTGATACTTGTTATTTATTAAATAAAATAGTCAATTTAACAAAATGAGCAAAATGGCCCAAATAATCGTGAGTGAAGTATCAGTAGTGTTGCTTCAACAACAAGACAAAACCAAGATAGTATCTTTTGAATGTGATAACCAATCAAAAACAAATAAAAATAATGAAATAAAAGTAGGCGAATGAATAACACAGAACTACAACAACAATGATTTAGAACAAAAATAAAATGAACGTCTGCAAATTAAAGGTGTAGTATTAGAGTAACAACAATGGAGATCGGAGCAAAACGATGCTCTTAATACACCATCGAAAAACATCAAAATAGAACTCAAAGTATAAACAACAAATTAACAAAAAACAATGACACTTTGAATACCTAACAGATTCACAAATATATATACAAAGATGCAGAAAGGAAAGAGGGTTACTGGAAGAATGTATTTCGGTCAGATCTGAAGTTGATCAGTGATGGAAAACGGCAATAAGGAGTTGGTTTTGTTGTTGTTGACGAAGCTCATAGTTGCAGGCCCGTCGGAGCTGGGAGGAGAAAGAGTGGGGTTTTTTTGGACGTGGGTTACGGGCTTGGTGGCTGGTTCGCGGACAGTGAGGTGGAAGAGGCAGTGAGGTGGAGCGGTGGTGGAGTTGCGATGCTCCGGCGAGGGTGGTGGTTGCCGGAAAAGGAAAAAAAAAAGAAATTGATATTTTCTTTTGAAATCTTTTGCAAATTTTGAAAAATTTCCACCACCAAAGAATGTGTTGAATATATGAGACATTTTATAGAAAATTTTAAAACCTTAAACCATCTAGGTGGCAAAACAAAACCATGGGCTATCAAAACCATGTGTTCAAAATCATGGTTTACCTAAAACCATGTGCTTAAAACTATGATTTACCTAAAACCATGTGCTATTTATTTATCTGTGTAAAAAATATCTCCTCCGACTTATGTATTAACAAATTGTGCTAAAAAATAAGAAAAAATATATCAAATAACATGTGAAAATGTAATTTAAATAAAGACGACTGATGATTTGGCCAAAAACGAAACAATATTCGTTTATATACAAATAATTGTGATAAGAAATAATAATAAATAAAATTAACTAAAATAAAAAAAAATAGATAAAGATCTCAATATTATCAAATATGAGATTAATTATCAACAAATTGTGTTAACATTGAAAAAAATATGAGAAAATTATATTCTGTGCAATTTAATGAACAAAAAATTTTAAAATATTAACTTAAAAAATGTCAGGCCAAAATTGGGTGTCAACAACTGCCTTTTCGTTCAGAGAAGATGAAAGAATCTTTGAACGAAAACGTTGACGTGTAGTCAATTTTGGCTCGACAAAGAAAAAGAATGACATATGCACAGAACGATGCCAGATTTTGATAGAGCTTTGAAAATTCTCTATGTCTGCTGGCAAAGTTGAATGATTTTGGGATACAAAATTATGTACCTGTCTCGTTGAAAGGCAGACGACCCAACTTGTATCAATATGTTGCTTTGAATGAGGTTATAATCCAACATGTCTCATTGAAAGGCGGACGACCCAATTTGACTGTGATATGCCACTTTGAATGAGGTGGGTTCCCAACTTGTCTCATTAAAAGGCGGACGACCCAATTTAAATGTGATATGCCATTTTGAATGAGGTAGCTTCCCAACTTGTCTTATTGAAAGGTGGATGACCCAACTTGAATATGATATGTCACTTTAAACGAGGTAACAATCCAATATGCCTCATTGAAAGACGGACAACCCAATATGCCTCATTGAAAGGCGGACAACCCAATTTGAATTTGATATGTCACTTTATACAAGGTGACAACCCAACATGTCTCATTGAAAAGCGGACGACCCAATTTGAATTTGATATGTCACTTTGAACGAGGTGACAACCTAATTTGAATTTGATATGTCACTTTGAACGAGGTGACAACTCAACATGTCTCTTTGAAAGGCGGATGACCTAACTTAAATTTGATTTGTCACTTTAAACGAGGTGACCACCCAACATGTCTTTTTGAAAGGTGGACGACCTAACTTGAATTTCTAGAGTCACCTTGACACCATTTTGGATTGAATGGAGTCACCTTGACACCAAATCTGAATAAGTGGAGTCACTTTGACACCAAAGATTGAATGGAGTCACTTTGATGCCGGTCTGAATAAATGGAGTCACTTTGACATCAAAGATTGAATGGAGTCACCTTGACGTCAGTCTGGATAAATGGAGCCACTTTGATGCCAGTTTGAATAAATGGAGTCACTTTGACATCAAAGATTGAGTGGAGTCACTTTGATGTCGGTCTGGATAAATAGAGTCGCTTTGATGCCAATTTGAATAAATAAAGTCACTTTGACACCAAAAATTGAATGGAGTTACCTTGACGCCGGTTTAGATAAATGGAGTCACTTTGACGCCAGTCTAAATAAATGGAGTCACTTTGACACCAAAAATTGAATGGAGTCACCTTGACGTCAATCTGAATAAGTGGGGTCACTTTGATGCTAGTCTGAATCAATGGAGTCACTTTAACACCAAATATTGAGTGGAGTCACTTTGACATCAATCTGGATAAGTGGGATCACTTTGACACCAAAGATTGAGTGGAGTCACCTTGACGCCGGTCTGGTTAAAATGGAGTCACTTTGACACCAAAGGTTGAATGAAGTCACCTTGACACCAGTCTGGATAAATGGAGTCACCTTGACGCTAGTCTGATCAATGGAGTCACTTTGACACCAAAGATTGGATGGAGTCAGCTTGACGCCAGTCTTAATGATCTAGATAAATTATCATCACCTTGATGCTAATCTGGAAAGTGGAGTCACTTTGACTCTGATTTAAATAAGTGGTCACCACCTTGATACCAATCTGAAAAATGAAATCACTTTGACGCCGATTTGAATAAATGATCGCCACATTGACGATCTAGATAAATGGTCATCACTTTGATGACGGTCTTGAAAGGGAGGTCACCTTGATGTCGATTTAAATGTCACATGTCACTTTGAAAGAGGTGACTTCCCAACATCTCATAATCATCTGCACAAAACTTATTAGTAACAAATGTAATATTTTACAACAAAAGAGGTGACGATTCAACATAACATGTCACAAATACAGAAGTGACGATCCAATAAAACATGTCACAAATATAAGAGTGACGATCCAATAAAATATAACATGATATTTCGAACGGAACGACAACCCAATTTTAAAAAATGTGTCATTTTGAATGGGATGACAATCCAATTTTAAAAAATATGTCATTTTGAATGGGATGACAACCCAATTTTAAAAAATGTATCATTTTGAATGGGATGATAATCCAATTTTAAAAAATGTATCATTTTGAATGGGATGATAATCCAATTTTAAAAAATGTATCATTTTGAATGGGATGATAATCCAATTTTAAAAAATGTATCATTTTAAATGGAATGACAATTCAATTTTAAAAAATGTATCATTTTGAATGGGATGATAATTCAATTTTAAAAAATGTGTCAATTTGACAAGATAACAACTCAACATGTCAGTTTTACAAGTTGACAATAACTTTAACAAGAAAATGCACATGGCAGGTATTTAGAAAGGTGGGTGCTTGCCCCAATTTTATTTTGAACAAAGAAGCATGTGAAGAAAGAAAAAAATATCGACTACAGTTAGTACCAACAATCAGTATTGCATGAAAATTTTGCTCATTTGATTCTCATCTAACAGAGGTTGAAACTTCGAGGTAATTCCTATAGTTTCAAGTGGTACCTCAAACATACCTAAGTATCAACAAGATTTGTTCGTTTTGCTTCAAACAAAAATTTTGAACTATACCTATCCTCATGTTCCAAGTGCCCTTACCACAAAGAAAGTCGTCATTTGCACATATCTGAAGTATTTGATTTGAGGATATTTTCAAAGAACACTCACACTCAGAAAAATGTTCAATGCATGCAATTATAATGCCATATGCTTGGCCTTCATGTAAATCTCCACTAATGTGAGAATATTTGAAATGAAATCATGTAGGGCTTGTAATCATCTTGTAATATTGGCGTAGGGACGTGTAGGATATTTATTTGGGATAAAAGTGGCTTAATCTCTCCTTTGAGCGTTGCACTGAATTTGTTCCTTTGTTGCGCTTTTAGCGCTTGAACTTCTGTGTTGTCCCTTTCTTTTATTTTAACTTCTTTTGAATCTTTGCTTATCGAAGTCTTCTCTCCCTTTTTTTGATGACTTCTTCTTTTTCTTCAACTTCTCCATTATTGTTGGAGTGTTTTTCTTTGTTGTTTTTCCTTGTCTTGCCCTTGTGGAGGTTTTTGACTCCTTTCTTTTCTTTTGAAGTCATTTTGTATCCTTGACTTTCAGGGATGCAACATTTTTTGCTTTTGATAGCTTCAAGCTTGAATCTTCTTATGTAATTTGCACATCTTCAGTGCGCTCAAGGAGGTCAGGCCAAGAGAGGATAGCGCATGTAAGCACTCAGAAGGGTATTGCCTAAGATGTGGTTGTCCAAAGAAGAGGCTTCAAGCTCAAAGGGGGACATGCTAAGGATTAATGTCATTTGGGAGGCTTGAAAGACACAAACGGGTCAAGGAAGGCCTACGGTTATTTCTCAAATCAAATATTAGTCAGAATTTTGCCTTAACAAACATTTAGGCCAAGTTCTAGATCAACAGCGCAATGCAATTGAATTTAATCTAAAATCTCATCACACAATGCACATGAAACAATGAGGCTGATTTTATTCTTATCTTTGGTGTATGCAAGAGAATATTCTCAAGCGTCACAGAGATACTACTAAGAGATACCAAAAGAATCTATGATTCACCTGAAGTCAACATTCTCAATCAATTATTTTGCGCACTTCTTATCGTGTTGGCACTAACCAAGTCAAAGATGTGATTCTCAAAAAGAATATTCTTTTTTTGATTCTTTTTAAAAAAAAGGAATACCGAACTCAAGAGAGCTGCCTACGTATCTCATCTCGAGAAATAAGAATCAGGTGTGAGTAGTTCATGCAGATATGACATAAAATGAATCATGTTTGAAAAAATGTCAGATATATGCACAAAAAATGATGTAAAGAAGAATGAATGAAAACATGATAGTCATGAAAAAAATAATAAAATAGAGGAGTGTCACAACTCAATCAAAAGCTCTCCTGATTTGTGTGTTTGATGCTTCATGGAGTTCAACATAAGATGTTGCTCTCTTTGCTATTCTGGTGGAATTTTTGAGGATCCTCCTCAAAATTTCTGCCCCATTTTTGACTTCAACAATTCTGTGTATTCAATCTTGTAACAAACACCATCTTCTGTAGAATTTTTGAGACCTTCTCAAAAATTTTATCCCAGTTTCCATTACAAATAATTGGAAAGTTTACGGGGAATGTGACCGAGCCAGTGTGGAGCCTACGTATCCCGTTGAGCCAAGAATTAGGTCAAACATAGTTCCAACTTTTGGAATAAATAATCATATTTACAGTAAAATATGCACACAAAATCAAACAAGTATGGACAAAATAAATTAGGTAGGATTTAGCACATAAATAATGCATAATGCGCCCTAGTATACATGTGACCTTTTAAGTCAAAGGTAAGCCTAACGATTGAATGATGTGTATGTCGTTTGTGAAACGCTCCATTGTCCCAAAAAATATATTTATATAAATCTGAGGAACAATGGTTCGTACAACTCGACATACGCATCTTTCAAGTTAAAATAAATAATTGAATGATTGTCCTTTTAGGCCGTTGGCCTATTTGGACACAAAGTAGTCTCACTAATGGACCCAACATCGCTTGAGTATCGGGTCAACTTAGATCAATGCCTAATTAAGGATTTTGGTTTAGCTCTACGCGAGGTGTCTAAGAGTGGATTTTCTTCAAAATAGACTGGGTCCCAAGAGGACAACTTGAGTTGGAAATACGATAGCCATTGGACGCATGACGTACCCGTAAACTATCATATTTCCGAGAAAGTGTTATTTGTGAAAAGAGGCCACGTGATCGTGAACCACCATTAAAGATAAATAAAATCACATGCCATGTGGCGGAAAGATGCTATGTATGCAATGACAATATACATATGATGCAATAAATAATGAATAAATAATCTAATAAATGTAAAAAATATACAATTTACAAATAACCAACAAAATATACAAGCTGCAAATAACGAATAACAAAAATAATCAAAAATCAAAGAATTGTAAAATAAGTAAAATCTCCTCAATTGAAAAAATGAACCCATAATGGTTAGAACCTTGATTATCCCAAACAGAGTCGCCATTATGTTATATCCTAATAGGACTTAACATCGGGACTCTCAAAAAATAATAATTAAATAATAAGTTTAAAAGAATAATTAAGAGAGAGAAAGAGAGAAAGAAAGTCGCCACCTAATTTTAGGAAAAAACTAGGAAACCTTTTAATAATTGAATAAATTTTAGTCTACGAAACCAGTTAGATTCTAGGTAAGGGTTCAAGTTATTCCAAAGGGAAGGGGTTACGCATCCTTCAGAATCCACAATGGTGGTTCCTGGCTGAATTCATTTTTTCAATTGAGGAGGAGATAAAATAAATATTTCGATACTTCAGAGTTAGAGAAAATGACTCCAAAACTCAAAGAAAATATAAGGAAAAGCTTTTACAAAACGGCCTAATATTTGCCTATCGTTAGCTAAAAGATAAATAAATACAATAAAGAATTATACAACATCTTTGAATTTTAATTCGAATATCTTTTTCGAAAAATATTTTTATGTACCTGTAAATACACTTAGTAAAAGTATTAGTAATGAACGAAAATTAATATAAAAGAATTAAAAAATAAACCCGTCTTATATAAATTGGAAGCCTTGAAAATCGATGATAATTTCTTCATCGGCCAGATAAATTGATATTTGATATGAAATAATCGAACTCAATTAACATCCATCTTTTATTTTAGGAAGACCTCGAAAATCTGACGAAAAGATTTTATCATTGGGCAAGTGCATTGTTACTTGTTATTAATTAAATAAAATAGTCAATTTAACAAAATGAGCAAAATGGCCCAAATAATCGTGAGTGAAGTATCAGTAGTGTTGCTTCAACAACAAGACAAAACCAAGATAGTATCTTTTGAATGTGATAACCAATCAAAAACAAATAAAAATAATGAAATAAAAGTAGGCGAATGAATGACACAGAACTACAACAACAATGATTTAGAACAAAAATAAAATGAACGTCTGCAAATTAAAGGTGTAGTATTAGACTAACAAAAATGGAGATCGGAGCAAAACGATGCTCTTAATACACCATCGAAAAACATCAAAATAGAACTCAAAGTATAAACAATAAATTAACAAAAAACAATGACACCAAACAGATTCACAAATATATATACAAAGATGCAGAAAGGAAAGAGGGTTAGTGGAAGAATGTTTTTCGGTCAGATCTGAAGTTGATCAGTGACAGAAAACGGCAATAGGGAGTTGGTTTTGTTTTTGTTCACGGAGCTCATAGTTGCAGGCCCGTCGGAGCTGGGAGGAGAAGGAGTGGGATTTTTTTGGTCGTGGGTTACGGGCTTCGTGGTGGGTTCGTTGATCGGAGTTTGGAGCTTGGAGCTCGAGGGATTCTGGTTGGTTGTTGTTGTTGACGGGTGGTGTTGGTGGAGCGATAGAGGAGAGGAATAAATGGAGTTTGTGAGCTGGTGGTGAGGCTGTGGCTTCGGAGAAGAGGGAGGTGTTGTGGTTGGCCGCTGGTGTTGCCGTTTTAAGTTGTTGTGAGAGCCGTGTGGTGGCTGTTTGTGCTTCGCCGGAGAATAAAGGTGGGGAACTGATGGTTGGTTGGCCGGAGCTTTGTGGTGGTGGCTGGTTCACGGACAGTGAGGTGGAGTGGTGGTGGAGTTGCGATGATCCAGCGAGGGTGGTGGTGGCCGAAAAAGGAAAGAAGAAAGGGAATTGATATTTTCTTTTGGAATCTTTTGCCAATTTTGGGAAATTTTTACCACCAAAGAATGTGTTGAGTATATATGAGATACTTTATAGAAAATTTTAAAATCCTAAATCATCTAGGTGGCAAAATAAAACCATGGGCTATCAAAATCGTGTGCTCAAAACCATGTGCTTAAAACTATTATTTACCTAAAACTATGTGCTATTTATTTATCTGTGTAAAAAATATCTACTCTGACTTATGTATTAACAGACTGTGCTAAAAAATAATAATAAATATATCAAATAACATATGAAAATGTAATTTAAATAAAGACGATTGATGATTTGGCCAAAACGAAACAATATTCATTTACATACAAATAATTGTGATAAAAAATAATGATAAATAAAATTAACTAAAATAATAATAAATAGATAAAAATCTCAATATTATCAAATATGAGAATAATTATCAACAAATTGTGTTAACATTGAAAAAATATGAGAAAATTGTATTCTGTGCAATTTAACGAACAAAAAATTTAAAAATATTAACTTGAAAAATGTCGGGCCAAAATTGTGTGTCAACAGGTGACACCTTCAACAATACCTATTCACCAACCTGAAATTCTATGTCCCGGACCTTGCGATATGCATATTCGTTCTGCCTGCTTTGGGAAGCCAGTAACTTGGCTTGAATGCCCCTTACCTTTTCCTGCACTTCCCTTACCAGTTCCACTCCTAAAGGCTTTACATCGCATTCCTCAAACCACCAAACCAGTGATATGCAACTCCTTCCATATAATGCTTCGAATGGTGCCATGTCAATACTGGAGTGATAACTATTGTTGTATGAGAATTCACACAATGGTAGAAACTAGTCCCAATGACCCTCGAAGTCCATCACACATGCTCTCAGCATGTCCTCCAATACCTAGATCTTCCTCTCCGACTGACCATCAGTCTTAGGATGGAAGGCTGTGCTAAAAGTGAGTTGTGTACCCAACTCTTCATGTAGCTTTCCCCAGAACTTGGAAGTAAACTGCGTACCCCTGTCTGAAATTATGGACAACGGCATCCCATGCAATCTCACAATCTCCTTCACGTAGATCTTAGCCAATTGCTGCGAATTGTAATCTACCTCCAAAATAAAATGAGAAGACTTGGTCAGCCTGTCAACAATGACCAAATTGAGTCATACTTCCCCAGTGTCTTGGAAAGACCCACCACGAAATCCGTGGCTATCCTTTCCCACTTCCACTCTGAAATTGACATTCTCTGAAGTAGTCCTGCAGGTCTCTGATGTTCATACTTTACCTACTAGCAGTTCTAACACTTGGACACAAAATCAACTATGTCCCCTTTCATCCCGGGCCACCAATAACGCTGCCTTAAGTTCCTGTACCTTTTAGTCACACCAGGATGAATTGAGTACTGCGAACCATGAGCTTCTGTCAATTTTTTTTAAATTATATCATCAACCCGAGGAACACAAATCCTCCCCCTGAAATTTAACACTCCGCCAGAGTCTAGTGTGACGTCTCTGGATTCCCCGGATATTACCTTACCTCGAAACTTACTCAGTTTAGGATCCTGAAACTGTTTGGCCTTTATTTCCTCTATGAAAGTGGCTTTGACCTCAATTCTGACCAACAACCCACCCTGATCTGAAACACCCAAGTGTATGAACTTGGCCTCCAAAGCCCGAATTTTCTTAGCTAGTGGTCGTTTGGACACCCCAAACAAGCCAAACTACCCATGCTAACTGCTTTCCGTCTTAATGCGTCTGCCACCACATTAGCCGTACCCGGATGGTATTGAATAGTCACATCATAGTCCTTCAATAACTCCATCCACCTCCTCTACCTCAGATTCAAATCCTTCTGAGTGAACACATGCTGCAGACTGTGATGATCAGTGAACAATTCACACCTGACACCATAAAGATAGTGTCTCCAAATCTTTAGTGCAAAAACCACCGCTGCCAACTCTAAGTCGTGAGTCGGGTAATTCCTCTCATGCACATTCAACTGCCTTGATGCATAGGCTATCACATTCTTATCCTGAATCAACACAGCATCCAAACCAGAATGTGAAGCATCACAATAAACAATAAAGTATTTACCTTCAATCGGCAAGGACAATACATGAGTCATGGTCAAAAGTGTCTTGAGCTTTTGAAAGCTCTCCTCGCACTTGTCGGATCACACGAACAGTACATCTTTCTTTGTCAGCCTGGTCAGGTGAGTAGCAATAGAAGTAAAATTCTCAACAAACCTACGGTAGTACCTGCGGGCCCAACAAAATTCCTCACCTTAATCACAGAGCTAAGCTGGGCCCAACTCTTGACTGCTTCAATTTTCTGGGGGTCCACCATCACCCCCTGTTCTGACACTACATGCCCCAAAAATGCAACCGAAGTCAACCAAAAACTCACACTTAGTGAACTTCACATAAAGCTTCTGGCGTCTCAAGATATCCAACATAATACGGAGATGACTAGCATGCTCCTCCCTACTCTTAGAGTAGATCAAAATATCATCGATAAACACAATCACGAAGGAATCCAAATATGACTTGAATACTCCATTCATCAAACTCATGAATGCTGTCGGCGCATTGGTCAAACCAAATGACATTAATAGAAACTCGTAATGCCCATACCGAGTCTGAAAAGTAGTTTTTCGAATGTCCGTAGGCCTAATCTTTAACTGATGGTACCCCGATCTCAAGTCGATTTTTGAAAATACCGATGCACCCTGAAGCTGGTCAAACAAATCATCTATACGGGGTAGGGGTAGTTATTCCGGATAGTTACCTTATTCAACTGCCTATAGTCTATGCACATCCTCATACTACCATCCTTTTTCTTTACGAATAAAATTGGAGCACCCCAAGGCGAAGCACTGGGACGTATAAATCCCTTATCTAGGAGTTTCTGCAGCTGAGTCTTAAGTTCCCTTAACTCTGCCGGAGCCATACGATACGGAGGAATGGAAATAGGACGA
The DNA here is from genome assembly GCA_003996215.1 of Jaltomata sinuosa. Classification (NCBI taxonomy): domain Eukaryota; kingdom Viridiplantae; phylum Streptophyta; class Magnoliopsida; order Solanales; family Solanaceae; genus Jaltomata; species Jaltomata sinuosa. The sequence goes on along the minus strand of QJPP01000225.1, from coordinate 787,918 downwards.
GTGCCTGGCTCCAAATCAATATAAAAATCTATGTCCCTGTCTGGAGGCAAACCAGGCAGGTCCGCTGGAAATACCTCTAAAAATTTAAAAACCACCAAAACTGACTCAATAGACGGGAACTCCACGCTATCATCCCGGAGATGAGCCAAGAAGGCTAGACACTCCCTCCCCACTAGCTTCCTAGCCCGAGCAACCGATATTATCTTAGCTTGCTTAGGTCTGTACACACCTTCCCACTCCAGTCTATCCTTACCCAAAATTTATAGAGCCACAGTCTTGGTGTTACAGTTCAACACAGCATGATAAGGAGGTAGCCAAGTCATACCCAAGATAATATCAAAATCAGCCATATCCAAAATTACCAAGTCTACCCAAGTATGCAACCCCACAAATACCACAGAACAGTCACAATAAACATGAGTCACAATCACAGACTCTCCAACCGGGATAGAAACATGGATAGGGGAATCAAGGATATCACAAATTAGGTCCAGACCCAACGCAAAACTCACAGATACATAAGAATATGTAGAACCTGGGTCAAATAATACCGAAGCCATTTTATCGCAGATAAGAATGGTACCTGTGATCACCGTATCTGAGTCATCTACATCGGTCCTCCCTGGAAAAGCATAGCAATAAGCCCAATCATCAATCCAGGCAGCTTCCTGGGCCGGCTGCGCTGCACCCCTGCCTGAACCGTCATTTCCCCTGTCTCCCCGACCTCCCTAAAAATTACCTCGGCCACCCTGTGGATGACCCCTAGCATTACCGCCTCTGCCTGCCGGGAACACTTCTCTAAACGACTGCTGACCCTGATTACCTGTCTACCTATGTGGACACTCCCTCTTAAAGTGGCCCAGATCACCACAATGGAAGCAACCACAGTCAAGTGTAGGTCTGCTAGCTGATGTATAAGATTCTCTCTGGCCTCTAGGAGCTGAAGACTGAGCCCCCTAACTACCACCTGTAGTAGCTGGCAAGGCTGACTGAATAGGACGGGTCGAGTAAGCCTACTGATTCTAGCCCCTGGAGTATGAACCACCATAGTTTCCCTCATTCCGGGGCTTCTTGGCTAAACCCTTAGCCTGCCCCGCTTGCCTAACTCCCTCTAACTTCTTCACATAATCCACCACATCATTAAAGCCTTTTCCTGAAGAAGTCATATGCACTGACAGTACCTGCAATTCAGTATTCAGACCTTTGACAAACAACAAGACCCGTTCCTTCTCGGACCCCAACATCTGTGTAGCAAAGCGAGACAAGGCATGAAACTTGGCCTCATAAGCCTAGACCGACATGCCACCATATTCCAAATTAAAGAACTCATCTTTCTTCTGGTCCCTCAAAGTACGGGGTACGTACTTCTCCAAGAACAAGGCATAGAACTGCTCCCAAGTCAGTGGAGGTAGAACAGAAGACCGACACTCAACATGAGACCTCCATCACTGCTTGGCATCACCCTATAGCTTAAAAGTGATAAATTCAACCCCATGCCGACGTACAATACCCAACTTGTGCAACCTATCATAGAAATCCAATATGAACTCATAAGCATCCTCCTTATCCGTACCCTGAAACGTAGGGGGTTTCATCTTGAGAAAATTGGTCAGCATCTCATGCTCATTCCCTATCATCACTGGGCCTAGCATTAGCCTGAAGAAATCATTCATCGTGCCCGAAGCTGTGTCCATCCTAGGCGCTGTAGTAATCGCTGGCTGAGTATCCAAGGCCTAATTTGCATAAGCTGCGGTTATGGATCCAGCACCAACCAACCCACGCAAAATGTTCCAAGCCTGCTAAAAGGCTTCCGGTGTCATAGCAGGAAGGCCTGCACCCCCAATCGGTGTCGCCTTCATCCTCTACAACCACTTCATCTACGTCCTCAACAACATGCTCCTGAGGTGGGGGAGGGGTTACCTCGCGTGCATCAGCAGCAGCTCGAGCCCCAGCCCTGGCGGGTGTTGCTCTACCTTATCTTCTGCCCCTTCCCCTGCCTCTACCACGGATATCCGGGCCCGCTGCTGGGACCGCTGCTCTAGCTCCGTTATTCTTTGTGTTAACCATATGTGGATAGAAGAGTGAATGAGGTTAAATACCAATTCGTAACACCAGATACCAATTGGAATCAAGTTATAGCACGAAGGAAAGAAGAAAGAGAGAGTTTTTCCTAAAGCCCCATAGCCTCCAGAAGAAAAATACGGACGTCTCCGCACCGTTCTGCAGGACTTTACTAGATCTATTTGGTACGACGAGATCAATGAACCTAGGGCTCTGATACCATCTTTGTCACAACCTAGACTGCCATGAGTGGCACTCACCCAACCCCTGGGTGAGAGAACCATCACTGCCCCGAACTTAACCGTCCTAACAGCTCAAAACCAAGTGCAGAAAGTAAACTAGACTTCAATAATTTAGGAAAAATACCTCATTAACATTAACCTGCGGAAATTATCCCCTAGAACCTGAAAGTCGCAGTACCAAACAATGTACCAATGTCTAGAGTATGGGGATGCAACCCCAAAACATAAAGGAAATAGTTTAAGCCCGAAACAAATGGGCTACAACTCTAAAGATAGATCCAAGGCAGCTTTATCGAACAGGTCACCCTTGAAGTATGGAACGCTGGTACTACAGATGAGGTCGCGTCTCAGCCGCTGGAAGATTTCCTATACTCAAAAGAAAGACAAGCAAGTGCAGTATCAGTACACCACCACTGTGTACTAGTAGGATAATCAGCCAGTTTCCAAATAAACTGTGTATAAGTAGTACAACAATATCAAGTAAAATGTATGGTCCACATGCAACAATATTAACAGGCTCCCCTTAGACTACTAGCCTCTGCCTAACTTGTTCCCGCATGAAATCCACCCTTAATAACCATAAGAAACAATCACATACACATAACCATACTTTCTGCCTAGCCCGGACCCACCCTGGGATCCCCTCTAGACAATACCTAAGTGTTAACAGACAACCCCGCCTAACTCAAGACCAATTCAACAGAATTCTCGGTCGCTGAAGGACCACCAGTGAATATCATAATTCAACAAACAGCCTGGTTCACTCACGAAACCAATACCAATCAATGCAATGAAATCAATAACAATGTAATGATACTGAAAAGTAAACCCATACTAGGCGTGGTACCCGAGCAAACTGTTAGTAATTCGTACCAGGCGTGGTACCCATGCCAACTGTTTGTTATACCCGTACCAGGTGTGGTACTCATGCCAACTGTTAGTATACCTGTACCACGCGTGGTACCCGAGCCAACCGAATGTCAATAAACCACAGTCAATATATGAACACACAACTTGTAAACCAACAAGTACCACCGTTCAACTCATAGACTGTAAAACAGGACCCTTAGACATTCTACACAATCCCTCTAAGCAATTCAATTCATACAACCACTTAGATAAGAGTACAAGCACATACAATAGTCACAGAAATCGTAAGCCATCGCCTACCTCAAAATGATCCAAGCTCTATTCAACCTGAGCTTTCCCGTATTCCGAATTTCTTTCTCGTTCTTGGTCTAAAATAACATACAAGTACATGAAATTATCAAACAAGGCCTGCACATTACCCGGATTACAACGAATCTCGAAACCCCAAGCAACCCATTATCATCCCACCCTTTTCCTAGGCTTTCCACCATTAATTACCCTAGTTCTATCATTTTTACGGATAAAAATAGGGAATTTAACAACCTATGATCATAATATCTTACTTTTAACAACACCCAAGAACATTCAAGTCTAGAATCCCCCTTCTTCCCCAGATTCTACCATTCCTAGGTTATTCCAACCTTCTCTCAAGTTCCCTACTAGCAATTCTACCACATAAGAAAAGTATTACGAAGACTGGGGAGTAGAAACCTTACCTTAGGGAAGAAAACAATGAAAAAATGGAGGAAAAATGCCAGGAATCGCCTTGCCCTTCTCCCAAAATGAAATTGTGAAAACTGAATATTTTGGGGAATGTTTCAGCTTTAAATCCCATTGATCCCGCTATAGCGGTCCGCTCTGCTATAGCGGTTCCACTGTAGCAGAGTCGCCCACTATGGTAGAGGCTGACCGACATTGACCTCCGCTGTAGCGGTAATTTTTCTGCTATGGCGGAGGCTGCTACAGTGAAGTATCAACCGCTATAGCAGTTTAAATGGGACAGAAAGTCATACAACCTCCAAAATCAGTCTTTTTTACAACACACTTATTTTTTTGACATCCCAAAACAACCCCTTCACGTCGACCTCGATTCCGGGAGTTCTACTTAACCAAATTCGATTCCAAAAAGTCTCCCGGACTCCTTTATGTGTTAGATATGAGGAAAACTAGAGCAACACAATACATCAAACTCCATACTTACCCGGATATCCCTAGACCATGCCTCACTCCTAAACCAGCCGAGACTAGCCTAGCCCAGAATTTCAAACCCCCAAATATGGAGTTTTCTAACTCTAGAACTTGGCACGATTGGACTACCCATAACGACAGACCCGGTCGTTAAAAAAGCCCCTAACATTCCAGGTTACTGGGAAGAAGGATGCTTTCAAGTCAATTCTAGACTGTTATGAGAGGCTGCATAAGCTAGGCATTGTGCAGCAGCATAGGGTAGAGTTCATCACTTTTCTACTAAAGGGTGATGCCAAGAAGTGGTGGAGGTCTCATATAGAGTGTCGGCCATCAGCTTTGCCTCCACTGACCTGGGCGAAGGTTCATGATCTTTTCTTAGAGAAGTATGTGCCCCGAACTTTGAGGGATCATAGAAAGGATGAGTTTTTCCCCCTAGAGTAGGCTAACATGTCAGTTTCAGCCTATGAGGCCAAATTTCTTGCCTTGTCATATTTTGCTACTCAACTTCTAGGTACGGAAGAGGAGAGGATTTGTCTATCTGTGAAGGGCCTGAATACTGAGTTACATGTATTGTCTGTGCATATGACCTTAGTAGGCAGGAGTTTTAATGAGGTGACTGATTATGTAAAGAAATTAGAGGGGGTTAAACAGGTCGGGAAGGTTAAGGTGTTAGCCAAGAAGTCCCAAAATAATGGTAATTTCAGCGGTTCATACTCCAGGGGTCACAACCAACTAGTGTATTCTACTCGCCCCATTCAGTTAGCTTTGCTAGCTTCTACAGGTGGTTATCCAGGAGCCAATTAGTAGTTTTTAGCTCCTAGAGGCTAGGGGGCTTCTTACACTTCTACTAGCAGGCCTACTCTTGATCGCGAATGCTTTCATTATGGTGATCTAGGTCAATTCAAGAGGGAGTTCCCCTAGAAGAAGGAAGGTAATCAGACTCAACAACAGTCTAAGGCTGTGGTTTGGGCAGGTGGAGGTATCTATGCCAGAGGTTATCAATAGGGTGACCAAGATAACTTTCAGGAAGACTGGAGAAATAGAGAAAATTATGGCACAGGCAGGGAAGTGGCACAACCAGCCAAGGAAGTTGCTCGGATTGATGACCGGGATCATTGTTATGCATTCCCAAGAAAGTTTAAGGCTGAGGCATCAGATGGTGTGATCACACATACAATTCTAGTCTGTGACGGGATGGCCTCTTTGCTATTTCACCCAGGTTCTACTTATTCATATGTTTCTGTGACATTTTCTTTGGGTCTGGATTTGTTTTGTGATGTCCTTGATTCCCCTATTCATGTTTCTACCCCGGTTGGAGAGTTTGTTATAGTAACCTATCTTTATCATACTTGTCATGTGGTGTTTGTGGGGTTGCAGGCTTGGGTAGCTTTGGTTATTGTTGACATGTTAGATTTTGATATTATTTTTGGTATGACCTGCCTGTCTCCATATCATGCAGTGTTGAATTGTAATACTAAGACCGTGACTCTAAAGATTACGGGTAAGGATAGGCTAGAGTAGGAAGGTGTGTATTGGCCTAAGCCAGCTAAGATTATATCATTTGTTCGGGATAGGAAGTTAGTGGGAAGAGGTTATTTGGCTTTCTTGGCTCATCTCCAGGATGATAGTGTGGAGTTCCCTTTTATTGAGTCAGTTCCGGTAGTTTCGAAGTTTTAAGAGGTGCTTCTAGCGGATTTTCCTAGCATGCCTCCGGATAGAGACATTGACTTTTGTATAGACTTGCAGCTGGGAACTCACCCAATTTCTATTCCTTCTTATCGCATGGATCTGATAGAGTTGAGTGAACCTAAGACCCAGCTTAAGGAACTCTTAGATAAAGGCTTTATTCATTCCAGTTCTTCACCTTGGGGTGCTCCAGTTTTATTTATGAAAAATAAAGATAGTAGTATAAGGATGTGTATAGACTACATGCAACTGAATAAGGTCACCATTCAAAACAAGTATCCTTTACCTCACATAGATGACCTCTTTGACCAGTTACATTATAACACCCCAGAATTCGAATCAGCTTTTAAACTTAGAATCTCTAAATTTTTTGATCATTCTAGGAATTAAGAATCCAAACCACAAGTCATGGTCTGAACCATGACCCATGGAATGAACCCCTGGTTAGTATTCTGCAGGTTCAACCTCTGATTTGAGTACCACAAGTGGGTCCAATGGATCGTAGTTTGTTTTATGGACCATACTGTTCACTTGTAGAATCAGATCTGAGGGTTGCCTCTTCCCCAGGAACCACGAGTGGGTTCTATAGACCGTAGTTCATTCTACGGACCGTACTGTTCACTTGTGGAACTTGATCTACAGCTGAACACTTTAGCCAAGAACCACAAGAGAAAACCATGAGTCGTGGTTTTATGGCTCGTGGATTGCACTCGTGGAACCTGAAGCCACAGTTTAAATAGCTTTTTCTAATTTAAGTCCCTGGGTTATTTTGGTAATTACCCACCATTTTAACTCCTAACTGAGGTCATTTTGGACTCTTTTAGTAGGGTTTCACCCCTAATTAGCCTAAGTCCCCTCCAAACTCTCATTCAACTTCCCAAAAGTGGAAATGGTCTCTCAAGCTTCAAGCTCCAATTTCAAGTCTACATTTCTCTTCATCCCAAATTAAGAAAGCTTCCATTTAGGTCTGTGGGTATTCAATAAGGGATTCCATCCACCCTTATGCCCAAAACCTTTAAGTTTTACTTTGATTTATGAATTTATGAAATTAGGGTTCTTACCCAAATTTGGAAAATGTTATGGGTTCAGTTTTAAATCATCAATTCATAGTTCCTCATTACTTATCTATGATTTATTTGAGATTCCTTAAGTATTTTCAATAGCCCATGAATTATAGATGAATTCTAGCATGTTTTCACTCAATTGCTTGCTTTCAAGTAAAATTGGCATGTTTAGATAACATGGCTACAAAAACAGTTTTAGGTTTTAAAATGCATTGACTCTTTGTTTACAGATTTCAGAACTTCTACTATTACTTATGGTTTTCAAGTATATTTTGCCTATCATATTGCATTGGGTCCTTTGCATTTCAGCTTTTATCATCACAATATAATTTCTGTTTTAAAGCACGTATAGCATGTTTACTTCAGATTCTGCATAGCTCGCATACTCAGTACATCCTATAGTACTGACGCATATTTCTTGTGCTGCATCCAATTTATAATGCAGATTCAAGCTCCTATCCTCAGACTCATGGCTAGACATCGCCAATTATCCAGCTTGTGTTGGTGAGTCCTTATCATTTGAGGGCTAGTACTAGACTTGTTACTTTCATATCTTTCTTTCAGATTTCTGAGTTAGCTAGGGTCTTGTCCCAGCAACTCCTTATTTCATATGTAGAGACTTTTCAGACATAGACAAATATTTGAGTTCTCATTTCAGATTGTGTTTCTTCTAGACATTTATCTATTATGGAGTTGGTTGCCTATCATTCTATTTATGCTTCCACTATGATTCTTTGTTGTCTAAGTTATGCTAAGACCAAGGGTTAGCTTGAGGTATTTGTGGTCTCGAGTCCCATGTTATGCCTAGAGGGTAGCCTCGGGGTGTGACAAACTTGGTATCAGAGCATCAGGTTCAAGAGTCCTAGGGTATCTGAAAACCGCATCGAGGAGAATCTCTTCCATGTGTGTGAAGCGCATCACACTTATGAGAGGGAAGCTACAAGATGTCTTAGAAAAGTAGTTCACTTCTTTCATGATCAATATCGTTCTATAGAGTTTAACTCTAAATACTCCTATAACCCAATCTTTATGCGTTTTAGATTATGCCTCCTCGTCGTGCTATTCCTCGCTGGGCCAGTGCCTAAAATGCTAACCCTCTAATCCCAAACCCCGAGGTTATAAATACAGAGTTCAGGAATGCCATTCATATGCTAGCTAAGACTATGGCCACTCAGGCCAATCAACAGGCTCCTATCCCCATCAACCCTCAAGGTGGAGTTGCGGCCCAAGTTTGAGACTTTATTCGTATGAACCCACTTGAGTTCTGGAGTTCAAAAGTTGGTGAGGATCCGCAAAATTTCATGGATGAGGTGAAGAAGATTTTTGAGGTGATGCAGGTTGTTGGTATTGATGGTGTTAAGCTAGCTTCCTATCAGCTCAAGGATGTGGCTCATATTTGGTATACTTAGTGGAAGGATTTTAGGGCTAGGGATGTGGTCCCTATGACTTAGGGAGTCTTTGAGAGGGATTTTCTTGATCGGTTCTTTCCTAGAGAGTTGAGAGAGGCTAAGGCCAAGGAGTTCATGAATTTAGGGCAAGGATCTATGCCAGTTCAGGCGTATGGGTTGAAATTTACCCAGCTTTCTAGGTATGCTCCTTCTATGGTGGCTTATATGAGGGATCAGATGAGCAAGTTCATTTATGGAGTATCAGACTTGGTAAAGAAGGAGTGCAAATCTGCTATGCTTTTGGGTGACATGGATATTTCTAGACTTATGACTCATGTTTACCAGATTAAGGGAGGTAAGTTGAGGGAAATGGCAAGAGAGAATAAGAGGGTCAGATTAGAGAGTTCAGGTTTTAGCCATCAGAGGTCCCAGAATGGACAACATTCTTCATTTAAAAAAAGGTCATCAGGACCCGTGTATTCTTCAGCTAGTGCTCCTACTCAGGCCCTCAGGGCTCGTCATGATCAAATAGGTAGAGGATCAGGTTCTTATTTATAGGGAAGTGTTGTAAAGGGGACTTTCTATCCTACGTGCAAAATATGTGGTAGAAGTCACCCCGGTGAGTTTTTAGGGGATGTTTTGGATGTGGTCAGGTTGGATACTAGATTAAGGATTGCCCTTCAGCTATGAAGGGACAGGGAGATGGCAGGACTCAGTCTACTTTAGCAGACCCAGGTGGTCAACCGTCCTAGTAGAGTGTTGCTTCTGGTTCAGGTGGTGGTCAGTGCCAGAAATGCCATGTCATCCTGCTAGGACCAGGAGAGTTACCCAGACATTATTAATGGGATATTGAAAGTCTTCTCTCTCGATGTATATGCTTTATTGGACCCTGGTGCCTCCTTATATTTTGTGACCCCTTATGTTGCTTGCAAGTTTGAAATTAGACCTGATCAGCTCTTCAAACCCTTTTATGTTTCTACTCGTGTTGGTGAGTCAGTCCTAGCCAAAAGAATTTACCAAAATTTCCCTATCTTAGTCCTTCAAAGAGTCACTTCAGAGGACCTAGTAGAGTTGGAGATGACAGATTTTGATGTTATTATTGGAATGGATTGGTTGTATGCATGTTATGCCATGGTTGATTGTCGTACCCGAGTTGTCAATTTCAAGTTTCCAACTAAATCTGTCTTAGAGTGGCAAGGAAGTCCTCCAACCTTAAAGGGTCATTTTATATCTTATCTCATAGCTAGGAAGATGATTTCTAAGGGTTATGTTTATCATATAATTTGGGTTATGGACATGGAGTCTTAAACCCCATCTCTCTAGTCGATTCCTGTGGTAAATGAGTTTTCAGAAGTGTTCTCCGAAGATTTGCTCGGGATCCCTCTCGAGCAGGAGATCAATTTTGGGATAGATCTTCTTCTTGATACGCATCCTATCTCTATTCCCCCTATAGATTGGCTCTAGTAGAGCTTAAGGAATTGAAAAATCAATTGAAAGACCTCCTTGATAAGGGTTTTATTCAACCCAGCATCTCTTCATGGGGTGCTCCAGTTTTATTTGTGCGGAAAAATGATGGTTCTCTCAGAATGTGCATTGATTAATGTCAGTTGAACAAGGTCACAATCAATAATAAGTATCCCATCCCTAGGACTGATGACTTGTTCGATCAGATTCATGGTGCTAGTTACTTCTCCAAGATTGACCTCAAATCCGGTTATCATCAGCTTCGACATTCCGAAGACAACTTTCAGAACTTGGTATGATCATTATGAATTAGTGGTTATGTCTTTTGGGCTAACAAATGCTCCTGTAGCTTTTATGGATTTGATGAACCGTGTGTTCAAACAGTGTTTGGATATATTTGTGATTGTTTTCATAAATGATATTCTTATCTATTCTCGGAGTGAGGAGGATCATGCGGGCCACTTTAGAGTTGTGTTGCAAACTCTCAAGGATCGACAATTATTTTCTTAGTTCGGTAAGTGTGAGTTTTGGATGCAGTCTGTTGCTTTTCTAGGTCATATTGTGACTAGAGATGGTATTCGAGTGGATTCGCAAAAGATAGAGGAAGTGAAGAATTGGCCTAGACCCACTTTCTCTTAAGATATTAGGAGCTTTTTGGGTTTGACTCGTTACTACAGGAGATTTGTGGAAGGGTTTTCTTCCATAGCTACCCCTTTGACTCGGTTGACTCAGAAAAAAGATAAAATTTCAGTGATCAAATCTATGTGAGAAGAACTTTCAGGAATTAAAAATTAGGTTGACCACAGCCCCAGTGTTGACTCTACCCGAGGGCTCAGATGACTTTGTTGTATATTGTGATGCTTCTAGGATTGGTTTGGGTTATGATTTGATGCAGCATAGTAAGGTGATTGCTTATGCTTCTAGACAGCTTAAGATTCATGAGAAGAACTACCCTACTCATGATCTTGAGTTAGCGGTCGTGGTTTTTGCTTTGAAGATTTGGAGACACTACTTGTATGGTGTTCATGTTGATGTATTCACCGATCATAAGAGTCTTCAGTATATGTTCACTCAAAAGGAATTGAATCTTCGTCAAAGAAGGTGGCTTGAGCTTCTTAAGGACTATGATATGAGTGTGCTTTACCATTTGGGTAAGGCTAATGCCGTGACAGATGCACTTAGTAGGTTGTCTATGGGTAGTGTGTTTTCGATTGAGGACAAAAGGAAAGAATTAGCCAAGGATGTTCATCGACTTGCTCGATTAGGAGTTTTCCTTATGGATTCGACAAATGGTGGTGTTATTATTCAGAATGGGTATGAATCATCTCTGGTAGCGAAAGTGAAAGAGAAGCAAGACAGTGATCCTATTTTGCACCAGTTGAAGGGTATAGTCCATCAGCAGAGGGTAGAGGTTTTCTACCAAGGGGGAGATGGTGTGCTTCGATATTAGGGCCTATTGTGCATTCCTGACATAGATGGGTTGAGACAGTGGGTCTTAGAAGAGGCTCATAGCTCCAGGTATTCTATTCACCCTGGTGCCACCAAGATCTAAAGTGTCCTACGGGAAGTCTATTGGTGGAAAGATATGAAGAGAGACATAGCAGATTTTGTGGCTAAGTGTCCTAACCATCAACGACCATGTGGTATGACTCATGATATTGATCTTCCTACTTGGAAGTGGGAAGCAATCAATATGGACTTCATTACAGGTTTGCCTCGTACTCATAGGCAACATGATTCTATTTGGGTGATTGTTGATAGGATGACTAAATTAGCCCACATCTTGGCTGTTAAGACCACAGATTCAGTAGAGGATTATGCCAGACTCTACATTTGTGAGATATTCTGATTGAATGGTGTTCCATTGTCTATCATTTCGGATAGGGGTACTCAGTTTACATCCTAGTTTTGGAGGTCATTTCAGAAAGGTCTTGGTACTCAAGTTAATCTTAGCACAACTTTTCATCCATAGACGGATGGCCAGGTAGATCATACTATTCAGACTTTAGAGGATATATTAAGAGCTTGTGTGATTGATTTCAAAGGTAATTGGGATGATCGCTTACCTCTTATCGAGTTTGCCTACAACAACAGCTTTCATTCTAGCATCCAGATGGATCCTTATGAGGCACTTTATGGGCGAAGGTGTAGATATCCTATTGGTTGGTTTGAGGTAGGTGAGGCAACTTTAATTGGTCCAAATTTTATTCATGAGACTATGGATAAGGTTCAGATCATTAGGGAAAGATTGAAGACCGCTTAGAGTCAACATAAATCATATTTAAATGTGAGGAGAAGAGAGTTGGAATTTGAGGTTGATGATTGGGTGTTTTTGAAGGTGTCACCCATGAAGGGTGTGATGAGGTTTGGTAAGAAAGGAAAACTCAGTCCCCTTAATGTAGGCCCTTACAGGATTCTGAGGAGAGTTGGTAGTGTGGATTATAAGTTGGAGTTGCCAATGGATTTAGAAGCAGTTCATCCGGTTTTCCATGTTTCATTATTGAAGAAGGGTGTTGGTAATCCGACCTTGATTGTTCCTTTGAAAGATGTGAGTGTGAAGGACAGCCATACTTATGAAGAAGTTCCCATGGAGATTCTTGATTGTCAGATTCGGAGGTTGAGGAACAAAGAAGTCACTTCGGTAAAGGTCCTTTGGAGGAATCAGCTAGTTGAGGAAGCTACTTGGGAAGCAGAAGCAGCCATGAAAGCCAAGTACCCTCATCTCTTTCCTTCCAATTCAGTTTCAGCTTGAGGTAATAGTTTCCTCCTTAGTTTGTCCCTCCAATCCTAATCCAACATCTTTTCTCATGATCCTAGCATGAATTCATGTTTTTCGAAGTTAGTTCAGTCATGTTTAAAGTTAAAAAGCTTAGTTTTCATGTTTATCCTTGAGGTTTCATGTTTTGTTGCTTGGTTGGGTTGTTTTCTCTCCAGTTTTTCTTACATAGTCTTCATTCGAGGACGAATGATCCCAAGGGGGAGATATTGTAACATCCCAGAGTTTGAATCATCTTTTAAACTTAGAATCTCTGAAAAGTTTGATCATTCCAGGAATTATGAGTCCAAATCACGGGCTATGGAATAAAAATGTGGTTAGTATTTTGCAGGTCAACCTCTGATCTAAGAACCATGAGTGGGTTCTACAGACCATAGTTTGTTCTACGGACCATACTGTTCACTCATGAAATCAGACCTGAGGGCTTCCTGTTCCCCATTAACCACGAGTGGGTTCTATGGATCGTAGTTCATTCTATGAACCGTACTGTTCACTCATGGAACTTGATCTGCAGGTGAACACTTTGGCCAGGAACCATGAGTCATGGTTTAGTATACATCTTGTGGATTGCACTCGTGGAACTTGAAGCCGCAGTTTTAACAACTTTTTCTAATTTAAGTCCCTGGGTTATTTTGGTAATTAACCACTCTTTTTACTCCTAAGTGAGGTTGTTTTGGACTTTTTAGTAGGGTTTCACCCCTAATTAGCCTAAGTCCCCTCCAAACTCTCATTCATCTTCCCAAAAGTGGAAAGGGTCTCTCAAGCTTCAAGCTCCAAGTTCAAGTCTCCATTTCTCTTCACCCCAAATTAAGAAAGCTTCCATTAAGGTCTATGGGTATTCAATAAGGGATTCCTTCCACTCTTATGCCCAAATACTTTAAGTTTTACTTTGATTTATGAATTTATGAAATTAGGATTCTTACCCAAGTTTGGAAAATCTTATGGGTTCAGTTTTAAAGCATCAATTCATGGTTCCTCATTACTTATCTATGATTTATTTGAGATTCGTTAAGTGTTTTCAAAAGCCCTTGCATTATAGATGAATTCTAGCATGTTTTCACTCAATTGCATGCTTTTAAGTAAAATTGGCATGTTTAGATAACATGGCCTCAAGTATTATGAAATTGTCAGCCTAATTCTTCAAGTTATAAATTTAGAAAGAAAAGTATGTTTTGAATTATATCTATGCTAAGCTTTAAGACTTATGATTTCAGATAGGCATGGCATTAGATATGTCCTTATACTTTTCTAACAGTTTTGACATCAGATATGTCACAAGTATATTATGAGCTATATGGAAGTTTTGGGAGTAGTATTTAGCATCGAGTTGACAAGGTAAGCATATCCTTAGTCTCAGAACTACATTCCCCTTTAGGTGGATTAAACCCTTGATAACGATCAAATACACTCTCCAATGGAGGTGATTGTGATTGTCAGAGCAAAATACATTTATATTCCCGACGAGAGTCGGGGTCGATCCTACAGAGAACAATTTAATCACGATTGAGCTAATAAAGAATCCAAGGAACTTATTGAAGTTCAATGAACAAACAAGAAAATATATCAATTGGGGGGTTTTAACTAAAACAAACGATAAAAAGACAATTAATTACAAGATAGATTTGATCAATGGCTTTCACCTTGCTTTCAGCAAGCAAGGACAACAAGGGAGAACTGGGAATGGAAATTCAATTTATAAGACTTGTACCAAATTACACATGGGTAGTCTTGTCTAAAGATGTACTTAACCGTCTTTTAACCAATCAAGCAACAATCCTCATGGGTTCTCTCAAATCACCACAAGTGAATAATAACCAACCAATATAACTTGGGTGAGTTGGCTATCTCTAGCTCCAACTCTTGGATGGGGGTTTCCGGTGAATTGAGCTATTTCTAGCCTCAATCTAGAGTGGAATCCCAAATATCTACTATTGAATCTTCCCGAATTAAGAAACTCCTCTCTCAAGCAAGAACCTAATTAGAATACTAAGTCAATGTTTGCAACCATTAACTACAAATTCAAGCATGGAGGATTCAATAGGCCCACATAATTAAGCAAGAGCAAATACAAAATATGAATTCAATACCCAAACAAGTATTATCTCTAATACAAGACCCAAATCTCAATTTAACAATCACACCAACAAATTAGCAATTAAGAACAAGTGTTGAAGAATGAAAACTAAAGATTTTTACAATAAAGAGCATCCCAATCTTCACTCTTATGGTGTGGGTTGATGAACTTGCTCTCCAAGCTTGTCAAGGGTTATGAAATTTTCTACAGATAGGTTCCCAAACGGCTGAGAAGTCTTTTATGTGGATTGGGGTTTCCAAAAGTGTGAAAGGACTGATTTAGCTGAGCCCGTTTTCCGCATTTGTGGACCAGGGGCCGCAATTGCAGCATGTTGACTATCTACTGACTTCTGCAATTGCGGTCCTTTGGTTGAATTTGCAGTTGTTGACTGGTTAGTTGACTTTTGTATTTTTGGTCTTTTGGCTGTATTTGGGGTTGTTGACCATCAGTTGAATTTCCACATTTTCGATCCTTTGGCCGCATTTATGGCATCTTAGGCTTGTTCCTCTCTTCATCTTATTTTTTAGATTCTTTTTCCAAATTGCTCCATAATCTCTTCATGATAGAAATCACCTGAAATAGATCAAAATAAGCTATAAGTGATCTCATATCACCATTTGAGGATGCTAAAGCCTAAGAAAAGAGATGTAAATAAGTGGTAATTTCATTACTTATCAACACCCCAACTTAATCTCTTGCTTGTCCTCAAGCAAATCATAACTCAACTCTCAGAGACTCCAACTACCAAGCACAAAGACCATCCAATCATACAGACACACACACACTTATCAACTCAAGCACAAAAGATATGATTTTGATTGGTACTAATAATTAGTCAATCACAAGAGAATGCTCAACACAACAATCCCCTCAATTTCACAAACCTTTTCAAGAGTTGCAAAAGACTTACAAATATGACCAAGTAACAACAACCAATCCTCAAGAAATGACTTAAGCCACTAGCACAAATCATGCTCATTTGATTCCTTTTCGAAAAGTATCAACATCATTGCTATCCTAATTCACATGCCCTCACAACAAAGAAAGTCCCCAAAACACAATATTTATGATGATAAAACAAGGGACACATGCACAACACTCACACTAACAAAGGACCTCAAGCACGAACAAGCATCAAACCATAAGCTTGCTCTTATTTTCATTCGCCACTAACTCAAAAGAAATTGGCCAGAGATCTCGAAGGTCTTTTCTAAGCTTGTAATGTAGGCTCGGGGACAGATAGGATATGCATTTGGATTCAACTGACTACATCCTCCTCGAACTCCACACAAATTTTTCAATTTGAAACCAAAGATCATTTTTTTTAATTTTCATTCAATACAAGACACCATTTTACTCATTTCAATTGGGGCCCAATTTTATCAATTTGTTCACCTTGGAGGATTCATTTCTTTTCTTTCCTTTCCTCTTTTCCTTTCAGTATTTCATTCTTTTTCGATTCTTTCTTCTCTTTGACAATTCCTTTCAGATTCGATCCACAAACCAAAATTACTCACTTTCCACTCCTCCAAGGTACTTCTTCATCACCCCCAACTTAGGCTTTTAGCCTCGATTTCAAACTTATCGAGTTCAAGGAGGGACAGGTTCAATAGAGGGACTTATTTTCAAAATGGTTCAAGGCTTGTATCGAGGTTACCAAAGAAAAGGTATTAGGCTCAAGAGGGGTGACTAATGATATAATTTGAGTGCAATAGTGAATTTTAAGGCTAAGTAGGCTTCAAAAATCACAAAGAAGGCCTAAGATTATTTCTCCAACCAACACAATTAAGACTAGCATTGGAATGACTAACCAGGCAAGTTCTAGATGACACAAGCAAGTACGAGGAATATTCAACAACACTCACCACACATGACATGTGAACTATTCAAGACAGATCAATTTTTCTTTCCTAAACAAGGATAAATTGAGCCATATTTTGCATATATGTAATCACTAATTGGTCAAAAGTCTCAAAAGATTAAAGGCATCATCACAAACATCATTCTTTGTTTTTCAACTATGTCACAAAATTTTTAGAGTGGTATGCTCAATTTAGCTCAATTCACATGCAAGACTAGATCTATCAGTACCAATCAAATCCTTATCCAAATTGTCTCAAAAGATGACAAGTTTCCCTTAAGAAAGATGTCACTCAATCTATCATAGCGTGAAATCATCTATCTAAATCGATATGGCTACTCAGACTTTACTAATGTACACACCCCAACATATAAGCAAATTCATCTTGCCTAACGGGTACTCAGACTTCCCCTGGCTTCAAACACCAAACAAAGCTACTATATAAAAGAAAATAAAGAAGCTAGTAAGGAAATAAAACAAACGACTATTCTAACAAGGTTCCAACAACACAAGACCCGACACGGGTGAAAACAAAATATCCAAAATAGAATATGAGTCTAAACAACCATAAATAACATCCAAATGCACACCCCCAACTAAACATGTTGCAATGTCCCCAATGCAACTAAATGAAATAAGGTAAAATAGTAGGAGTGCTCCCTGAAACTGCCTCAGGCACTGTCATCACTCTCAGTGTCCTAATAGTCATCTCCATGATCATGTGCATCCTCCTCAGACCACTCTGCAGGGGCGTCATCCTCATCACTCTTCTTAGAAGATAGAAATGGATTTTTGGGTTTCATAATCTTCCACAATCCTTTCACACCCTTCCACATACGAGTAAAAAACGTATCTCTCTTCCTTTCCCGTTTAAGCCTTTTGGTGTGTGAAACATGAAGCTCTCCTTGGGACTTGGCCAAATCGGTGTATGCTTTCTCCAGCTGAGCAAGGTGGGCACCCTGCATCCTTTGATCCTCAAGATATTTGTCAAAAGCTTTTTGGGTCATAAAAGAACAGGCCCCTCTGATGATTCACCTAGCCCTTAAGGAATGCCACTCACCATCTCTTGGATGTGCTTCAACTCCTTTGTCATAACCTCAAATGTCCCCATTGCTCTTGAACTACTAGAAATGGTTTGAGACAATATTTTTGCATTGATCTTTCTCTTCTTGCTCTTGCAAACTACCCCTTCTCCACGCTTCTTCAATGGAAATACGTGTCTTGTTGGCTCCACCCAATTGTCAGTTGGGTACTCATCTACCTTAGCACTTCTACACAGTTCGGTGATGAGAGATAGGAACATGAGAGTTGGGCTGTCTTGCATCAAAAACTCCTTGAGTTCACAGATAATCATATGGCCAATATTCAGAGGAATGTCATCAAGGATGCAAGAAATCATTTGAGCCCTCAGTAATGGTATATCATACACATTCCCGAATAGAGAGACTCAGCTGCAGATGATCGATAGGTAGTTCTTAGCTTCAGCTGTGAATTCCTTGGAGGTGATACCCCTTTTTATGATAGTCCAGAGTACATTATTGTCTGGACATAACTTGGAAATCAACCATGTGCCTGGTGCGTAATCCTTTACTTTGAATAGGGTAGGGTTATGATATTGCAAATAGTAGAACCCATTAATCACTGATGCTCTAAAGTCAACCATTTTTTCTCTTATTTGAATAACCAGGGTCGACATTCTCACATCTTTGAGATTTGCATAGAACTCTCGGACCCATTGCTCATTAGACTTGCAAGGCTTAGGTGCAAAGCACATCCAACCTGTGGTCTCCAATCTATGATAGAATTCAGGAGGGGTCATGGAGACCTTATCAAGACAAATGCCCATTTTGAGAAGCAGTTTCTTCTTCACCAAGTCATATTAGTCTCTTGTGACATTCAGGAGACATAAATCGAATTCCTCATCAATGGGTAGTTTATCTTCTAAGAAAGCATCATTGAGGTTGGCAGCCATGTTGGCTTTTTGACCTAGAAGGGTTACACAAGCATGAATGATTGATGCTAGTAATGAAATACAATGCCTTGTGGTTTATTAAAGCCAAAGAAATAAATTGGACACCAATTGGAATGCTCTAGAGGTGAGTATTGTTTTTGGTGCCTGAAAAATTTCAAGCCTCAGATACTGCAATTGCGGTCGGAGTCTGCAAATGCGAAAGATCACAAATGTGGAAAACCATCACAATTGCATCACTTTGGCAGCTCGGCTTTTGTAATTTTGGTCAAAGTCCGAAAATGTAATGGTTCGCAAATGCAGGACTTTGCTGCAAAAGTGGGCCCGTCATCTCCAAAGTTCCCCCATGACGAAACCGCTTCAAACACCCCCAAAATAAATCACCAACTCATTTTTTACATGCAAAATCATAAAATAGTCCACACAAACATATCTAATCATGAAAATTTTGCGAATCTAGCCAAGAATTTCATTCGGGCAATTCATCAAAGACCTTGTAAACACCAATGGGTACTACCATATGGAGCATGATATGGGTGCTTAGCCATCCCCACATTTACAATCAAAACAATACTTACTCTCAAAGCTAACCTCACCCAACAAATAACCATTAAATCACAGATTTGAGTTCATCAAGTTATGCAACATGAGTTCTACAAGTTGAGATAAACTAGGAAGAAAGAGGAAAGATCTTGTCATACCTGGATTCTTTTAGAGATGAATAGATCTTGGTGTTGCTCTTGTTAGGATGAGAAGAAAGAAGAGAAACGAACCTTTCCTTTGTAGAAAATGAACCAACCTTTGTTCCTTTTGAAGTTTTTTTTAATCTTCCAACTGCCCGAATGTCCACAAATGCGGTCCCACAGCAGCAAATGTAGTTACTGCTAATTCGGTCAACCACTGTAATTTTCAGAAATTTTGCTTTTGTGGTGAGTTTTCCGCAATTGCAGAATATACAGTTGGGCTCACTATTTTATCGTGCAAAGGCATGTGTGATGGGCACTTTGGGAGGTGCAAAATGCATAATTTTTGCACAAGCCATTATTTTGTCCAAGTTACTGATTCCTTGGGCGAAGGGCAGTCTTCTAGGTGCGAAATACACCTTTTTCAGGTTTATTTTTGGTGGTTCTCAACACTTAGTTCCTCTTCTTATTCCCTTGAGCACCTAAAAATAATTCAAAAAGAAACAAAAAGTGAAGTAAAACATAAAGAAACATTTTTAAACCGATGGGTTGCCTTCCATCAAGCGCATAATTTCACATCGTGGTGCGTCGCAGGATATGTCACCATTTGGATCTCTATTTGGAGGATTTGAACCTTCGACCCAAACTTGAATTGAACTTTCAGTGAAAATCTCAGGGTAAAGGTATGAACATGAGAAGGCCATTTTCATGATTTTGCATTTTGCACTTTTTAGCCTTCAAGTGAGGAAGGTCGCTTTGCCTTCTTTCCATGACAACTTTAAAACCGGAGAAACCTTGATCCATCCTCTTTCCAAGGTCTTCCTAAAGCTTGATTACTTTGACTTTCGTCCATTCAACCAAACTCAAGGTCAAAAAGTAGTTGGAGTAGGATTTGGGTGTCTCCACCTTCAAGCTTGCCTCATTCATAACAACCTCACTTTTGAATGAACTAGAGTCCTTCAAGATGAATTGTTGGACTTTGCCTTGCAACTCTAATATCATTTGCTTGATCTCGACATCATGATTTTTGTATAAGGTAGTTGGTTGCCACAACACCGTTGATTCACGAGCATCCCTTGTGTCCTCTTCTTCAATAGGGAACAACTCAAAAGTACTACCCATGATTGTGCATGTTTCAACACGAGCATTTACATTGGTGTTTAAATTTTGGATAACAATTTCAAGTGACCCTTATTTTTGCCTTCTCTTGGCATGCCTTTTCAACAACATCCCAAACATTGGTAGCATTCTTTCACATTGTTCCCTATAGGCCTCTAGTTGGTGAGCGCGGTTTAACACGGATTCTAGGCTCACCACCTCGCCTAAAACAAATTTCCCTTCTTGTTGGGGTTCAAGTACTACCGGTATGTATTCACTTTTGGGCGATTCCATATTTTTCAAATCATTATCATCGTCCCCAAAGTGAATTTAATTGAGCTCAATGTTCAAGACATGTTCATTTGCTCATCTTTGGAGGATTTTCTTCATCAATTTGACCAAGAGGAGTAGATAAATCCACCATGGATTGCACTGCATGATTTCTCTCCTCTTTTTCTTTAGCTCTCGCATCCACAAAGCCTTGCTTGATGGATCGTACACCTTCATCTTGGGTTTCTAGAGAGGCCAAGAGGGTTTGGAGCTTGGCACATATGCTTCTTTGCTTGATAAGTCATGGTTCCTATTAAGATCACACGCACCACTAACAACATTATTAGAACAAGAGGGGGGAGGAGGACAGTCATCATTAGGGAATTTGCTCCAATGTCCATCATGACCACCACACAAATAGCAATTGTGCCCATAATAGGAGCGAGAAGGTGAATACCTTCCTCTCCTAGGGCCAATTTTACACCTTTGCCAAAGGTGGGGTCCTCCACAATAAACACAATAATGGAGAATATGCACTAGGATGTAACCACCAACATTTTTATCATTCTGAGATTCCATGGTATCTATCAACAAAATAAAAAACAACTATTCATAAATTTGAACTAGAGTAAGTAAACTCAAATTCTAGACTAACTCAATATGCAAAATTATTCCCCAGAAATAGCGCTATTTTTTAGGAGTTTTATGAGGCTTGCAGGCTATTATCACATATTTGTCAAGGACTTTGCATCCACTCCTACTCACTTGACAAGGTTGACTTTGAAGGAGGTACCATTTGTGTAGTCCGACAAGTGTGAGGAGAGATTCCAAAAGCTCAAGACGCTTCTTACCACAACTCCAATCCTATCACTGCCTGTTGAAGGTAAGGATTTCATTGTGTATTGTTATGCTTCACATTCGGGTTTAGGTGTTGTGTTGATACAAGACAGGAATGTGTTAGCTTATGCTTCAGGGTAGTTAAAGCCCTTTGAGAAGAATTACCCAACCCATGACTTGGAGTTGGCAGTGGTGGTCTTTGCACTACAGATTTGGAGACACTACCTTTATGGTGTCAAGTGTGAGGTGTTCACAGACCATCACAACTTGCAATATGTATTTTCTCAAAAGGACTTGAACCTGAGGAAGAGGAGGTGGATGGAATTGTTGAATGACTATAATGTAACCATCCAGTATCATCCGGGCAAGGCTAATATAGTGGCAGATACGTTGGGCTAGAAGGAAGTTAGCATAGGAAGTTTGTCTTGTTTAGGGGTGTCTAAATGACTCTTGGCTAGGGAGATTCAGGCTCTAGAATCTAAATTCATGCAGCTGGGCATCTTACAAAATAGGGTGGGGTGTTATCCAGTATTGAGGTTAAACCCATGTTCGTAGAGGAAATTAAAGCCAAATAATTTCAGGATTCACAATTGAACAAGCTTCAGAGCAAAGTGATATTCGAGGAGTTTGGGGATGCCACATTGAATGTTGGCAGGGTGATGAGCTTTAAGGAGAGGATTTATGTTCCTCGGGTTGTTAACTTGATCTAGAATATGTTGGCAAAAGCTTATGGTTCATGATATTCAATTCATTCGTGCATAACAAAAATGTACTGGGACTTGAGGCAACTTTACTGGTGTCCTGGGATGAAATGGGACATACTGACTATGTGCCTAAGTATCATAATGGTCAATAGGTTAAGTATGACCACCAAAAGCCTACAGGACCACTTCAGAGGATGCCCATTTCTAAGTGAAAGTGGGAAAGGATAGTCATGGATTTTGTGGTGGGTCTTCCTAAGACCTTAGGGAAGTATGATTCTATCTGGGTCATCATGAACAGGCTGACAAAGTCAACTCATTTCATTTCGGTTAGGGAGGACTATAACTCGTAATATTTGGCTAAGATCTATGTTAAGGATATTGTGAGACTGCATGGGGTACCACTCTCCATTATTTTAGACAAGGGTACGCAGTTTACTTTCAAGTTCTGGGTAAGTTGCACGAAGAATTGGGCACCAAACTCACTTGCAGGATAACATTCAGTCTCAGACAGACGGTCAATCGGAGAGGACGATACAGGTATTGGAAGACATACTGAGAGCATGTGTGATTAATTTTTGGGGTCATTGGGACCAATTTCTACTATTGTGTGAGTTCTCATACAACAACAGTTATCATGCCAGTATTGACATGACACCTTTTGAGGCCCTTTATTGGAGAGGGTGTAAATCACCCATAGGGTGATTTGAGGCAGGTGATGTGAAACACTTCTGGTGAGGAAAGCTCAAGAAAAAGTAAGGGGAATTTAAACCAAGTTTCTAGCAGCCCAAAGTAGGCAGAAAGAGTACGTAGATCGCAAGGTAAGAGACATGCATTTTCAGGTATGTGAGCAGGTGTTGCTGAAAGTGTCACCAATGAAGGAGGTAATACGATTTGGTAAGAAGGGCAAGCTCAGCCCATGGTATATCAGTCTATTTTAGGTCTTCAAGATTGTAAGGCTAGTGGCTTATAGGTTAACACAACTGCCCAGTTTATCCGGTGTCCATCCGGTCTTCTATGTATATATGCTGAAGCGATACCATGGGGATGTGGACTATATTGTCAAATGGGATTCCATTTAGCTAGACAAGGATCTTCAATACAAAGAAGAACCTGTTGTGATTCTAGATTGAGATGTCCGAAAGTTGAGGATAAAGGAATTTAGGTCGGTAAAATTTTAAGGGAAGCATCATCCGATTGAGGAAGCCACTTGGGAAATCGAAAAGGACATACATTACAAGTACCCTCACTTGTTTGAAGATTCAGGTACTACACTTTCCATTTTTTAATCATCTTTTTGGGTTTGATCATTCGGAGATGAATGATGGGTAAATTGGTATCTGTTGTAACAACCGGATCCGTTGTTATGGGTAAACTATTTGTGCAAAGTTTTGGGTTAGAAAATATCTGGGTTTGGGAGTTTGGAAAATTTGGGCTGGGCTAGTCTCGGGTGATTTCTAAGTGAGATATGTCCTAGGGAAATCTGGGTGAGGACTAGCTAGTGTATCTTATGCCAAGCTAGTTTTTCTATTAGCTAAGAAGTTAAGGATTCCAGAAGACTTTTCAAAAATGAATTTGGGTAAGTCGAACTCTCGGTATCAAGGTTGACGTAAAGGGGTTATTTTGAAATGTCAAGATTTAAAGTGTGTTGTAAA
The DNA here is from genome assembly GCA_003996215.1 of Jaltomata sinuosa. NCBI lineage: Eukaryota > Viridiplantae > Streptophyta > Magnoliopsida > Solanales > Solanaceae > Jaltomata > Jaltomata sinuosa. Next base: position 764,031 of record QJPP01000225.1, on the reverse strand, counting down.
ATAGGCACTTTTGGGGGATTTTTTAAGTTTCTATCCCATGTCAATTGCCATAGCAATTGACACTGTGCTACAACGACTACCACTATAACATAGAAAGTTTTGCTATAGCAACGGTCAACGTTAGTCAGCACTGCCATAGTGGTTAGTTCTGCTATGATTGCACTGCTATAGTGGTATTCGGACCGCTATAGTAGAATAAGTCAGTTTAAATATAGAAACTTCTCCAAAAACATTTAGAAATTCTCAAGAACATTTTGGGGAAAGACAGGCAATTTTGGCGATTCCAAGTCAGGTTTCCATAAAATTTTGTCCCAAAGTTAAGAGTTTTGCTCCCCTAACTTAGTAATATGATTACTATGCAGTAGAAGCATTAACTTCAGGCTTGGGGGAATGTTTGACTCAATCTAAAAATGTAGAATATGGGGAAAAAGGGGATTCTAGGGAGTAGAATTCTTGGATTGTGTTTATGATTATTCATTCATGCTTAAAGTACCATAATTCATTTGTTGTATCCATAAAAATGATAGTTTTAGGTGAAGTGATGGTGAGAAAGCCTTGGGATGGTGGAATGATCATGGGTTGGTCAGGAGATTAGGATTTGAGTATAATCCGGGTATTATTAGGGCATTTTGATTGATTGTGATTGTTTGTGATAGTCTTTAGATCAAGAACAAACGAAGGCTTCAGAAAATGGGAAGGCTCTGGCCTAATAGAGTTTCAAGCTTTTCAAGGTAGGTGATGGTATTGTTTTTCAAATGCAATATATATGCATGTAACCTTAACTTAGTAATGTATGTGTCTTGCATGTTTGGGGAATAAGTTTATGAATGTCGAAGTGTCTGAGTGTCAATTATGTGAAATGAACTTGGTTTGTTACTTGTTGGTGTTCGAAGTGTGTTGTTGTTCATTTAATTATTAACTGTTGTACTTTTATATAACATTCAGTTGGCTCAGGTACCATGCCTGGTACAGGTTATATTCATTAGTTGGATTGGGTATCACCCCTGGTAGGGAATACTAATGGTTGGCTCAAGTACCACGCCTGGTACATGTTTTATATTGGTTTGCTTGGGTACCACGCCTGGTATGAGGTTATTTATGCATTATTGATTATGTTTTATCGATGGTTCCATGAGCGGACCAAGTTGATTGTGAAACTATAATTTTATATATTGGTCATGAGAGGCCAGGTTGTTACACTTAATGGTGGGTTGGTCCTTGGGAGGGCTGGGCATTGCATGTTAACACTTAGTTATTAGTTTAGGGATCCGTAGTGGGTCCAGGTTATATAAAGATGGTAAAGTATTATTGTATTGCCATTGTTTAAATGGTGGTTGAATCTGTTTCTACGGTTGATAAGTTAGAAGGTAGACTGAGAGTTTGGAATTATATTATTCGCTGTTGTTACATGTTTGTATTGCTTTACTCGGTTATAGTTTATTATTTGCATATTGTTTGTTGGAGCTAGACGATGATCCTACTAGTACACTGTGGTTGTGTACTGATTCTGCACTTGCTTTCCTTTTCTGAGTACAGGACACATTTCAGTAGCTCCAACGCGATCTCAGATTAGTCCCAGCGATTCCAGATTTCAAGGGTGAGCTGCTTCCTGTGGGCTATCATGGTTTCTCTCAATTTAGCATTAGTCCATTAGCTTCGGGCTTGAACTCTTATTTTTTTGGGGTTGCATCCCCGTTCTAGACATTTGGTAGATGTTTTGGTACAATGACTTTCAGTTTCTAGAGGTATTTCCGCTGGATATTATTAGCTTTTGGTTTAGATTTGAATAATAGCTTATTTTAATGCAAACTGGTTTTGAGCTACTAAATTTACTAAGTGTTGGAGTGATAATGGGTTCGCTCATCTGGGGGTTTCATATGGGTGCCACTTGCGATGGTTTGGGTCGTGATATAGGCCCATTGTTCTTTATATTGGGCTGGCTAAATTTACTTTTTTCACCAGTAACGACTTTAATATCCTATATATTTATGAATTACCTTCTACAACTTCTGAAACTTATTATTTAGACTAGATTGAAATGACTGCTTTTAGGCATAAAAAAAGGAAGAATCATTTTCTATTAGAAAATTAATTTTTAATTTTGCGAGATAAAAGAAGAAATTAATTTTTTTATAGTTCTAAAATACATATTTTTATGAAATCGATAAAGTCTCTCATGTTGTGGTAAAAGAATACATATAATTAAAGAACTACAGAAGCAAAATACAATAAAAGAAAAAACAGAGTAAATTAGTTCATACCATTATTATCAGATGAATATTTACTCAGTTTTTAATTCTTCCGTAAACATATTATGTTTTTTCTTGCAAGTTTCTTTTGATCTTCCATGTCAAATTTAAAAGTAACTAAAATTTATCTGAAAAGTTGTAGTTTATCTATAAGAAAAGCAGTTGTCTATGGGTAATTAGGTATTATATGTTGATCTCCCTTTTTTAAAATTGGACATATAGTTATTTTAGTAATCAGTTGAATAATATATATTTCTCAAAAATTCTGCAAATGATAGCAATTTACTGCATTACAAATATAAATAGAGAAATCATATAACATGATGATAAATTATAGTATTTGATGCTATATATCACTCTCTTTTCCTTGGTTATAGGGTGCTATGGCAGAGGAAAGATCTCAACAGACTGCACCTCTGATAGAATTTCATTGGATTGTTATTAGATTTCTCATTTCAAATGCAAAGTTTGGGTGTCTATTTTGTAAGGTATGTAATTAGTTTGATGCAAAAGCTATTAAATTTGAAATTACATCCATAAACACTTACTGAAAAATTAAAATAATAATGTATGTTTTAAACAGTGATAAAAGAAATAGAAACTTGCATATCCGCACAGAACCTGTGCAAATTAACTTGCTTTCGCGTGAATTGGAATGCATTTTTAAAAAGCATCCTTTCACATAAATTAATAACCTTTAAAGTTTGAATATAGTAATGAATGTTTACTTTCATAATAGCTAGGACAAGTTCAAACAACTATCACAATTGTGGAGTAATGATTTTTCAATTGTAGGCAAAGAGGCCAGGAAGTTGTGGCCAGATTTGTAATTGAGCATAATAAATTGGTGAAAATCAAGAAGCATGCTATCTACAGTCTAAAGCAGGTAGACTAAAAAGTTTTTATATTTAAATTTGAGACTAAATTCTTAGTTTGTTAACTTTTGATCCTACTAATGTACCTCAATGACATCAACTTGGCCTTATAGTCTTTGTAATATACAATTTAAGACGTCTCAAATGTACTTCAAAGCAGCAATTATACGTTGTGATGACTACACGTCAATGAGCATGGGCTGGTAGTGAGATAGACTTGATACTAAGAGAAGGAAATTCTAGTTTGATAGAACATTCAATAGCATGGGTTGGTCTCACCATGGTCCACAGGGTCTAACATGAAATTATGGCAGAATTTAAAATTTAGCATAATAAATTGATGGAAGTCAAGAAGCATGCTATGTACAGTCTAAAGCAGGTAACCTTTAAAATTTTAATATTATAATTTGACTCTTATTGCTTAGTTTGTTAACTTTTGATTTCCTGGAGGGGATTGGTTATTTATTAGTTAAAGATATGATAAGGTAATCTATATGTATTTTATGTATGGCGCAAGCGATTACAGATCAGGTTGCTTATGAGTTTGATTGGTTAAACTTTATTTTTTATTGTGAAAAAAAAGTAGTTGTCAACTCTTTCTTGCATGATTTTACTGTAATCTACTTTACTTCCTTGCATCTACTTTCCAACCTTCTTTTTTCATTATGTTCTGCGCTACTCTTACAAAATGAAGTTTTAACTGAATGCTTGAAATTCACGTTATGATATTTCAAATGAAAGACAATATCAAAAGATTTTACTGATGTTTTTCAATGGCAGCAGCTTGGCATTCATAGTATTTGTACCCAACAATTTAAGACGTCTCAAATATACTTTAAGAATGTAATTGCATAGCGTAAAGACTGCACTCTTTTTTTCTTGATAACAGGATTTTATGGCAGAGAAATAATCTTAATTGACTACATCTATGATAGAATTTTATTTAATTGCAAATAGTTTTTCAATTTCAAATGCAAAGACACGACTGTGAATTCTGTAAGGTATGTATTTGTTTGATGCAAAAGCTATTAAATTTTATAATGCATCAAATTTAACACATTTCACACGTGCCTTAAGGCTGTAATTGCACGGCGTAAGGACTGCACTCTTTCTTCCTTGGTAACAGGAAGCTATGACAAACGAAAGATCTCAGCAAGCTGCATCTATGATAGAATTTTATTTGGTGAACATGTGATAAGGTGATTTATATGTATTTCATGTGTGGCTCAAGTGATTACGGATCAAGTTGCTTTTGAGTTTAAATTTCTTGAACTTTATCTTCTACTGTGAAAATATTAACTGTCAACTCTTTGTTTCATGAGTTTACTGCAGTAAAGCTACTTTACTTTCTTGCATCTACTTCCGAACCTTCAATTTTCTTTATGTTCTGATTCCAAGTGTGTTGATCATAATAATGTACCTCTATGACACTTGATTTTCTCTTGACTTGTACATATGTTCTAGCTAAGGAATAAAGATCGAATGGGTTAAGAAATCTCCTCTTTTATATATTGAGTGGCCATTCTATACGAAATTTATCTAAAAAATTGTTTGCAATCTTTTCATAATGGATTCACTGTTTATTTACCTTCAATCCCTGATAACATAATATATTCAATCTCCTTATCAAATTGTAAGTCAGAATTAATCACATTCATTAGCAAAGAGTTAAGTATTAAGATGCATAGGCTAATATGGTATGGTTTATGACAGTGAAACCATGATATATATGTTTTCCTGGAAACTGTCTATAACCACTATATATTTCCCAAAAAAATTAAATTAGGTCTTTAGTTGTGAACCCTTTAACGCCACACCTTAGTCTAAGAGAAGGAGTTTTTACTTTTATAGAACATTCAATAGCATGGGCTGGTCTCGGCATGGTCCATAAGGCCCAACATGAAATTATGGCAGAATTTGAAATTAAGCATAATGAATTAATGAAAGTCAAGGAGCACGCTATATACGTTTAAAGCAGGTAAGATTTAAAGTTTTAATATTTTAATTTGACTCTTATTGCTTAGTCTGTTAAATTTTGATTTCCTAGAGGGGATTGGTTATTTATTAGTTGAAGATATGATAAGGTGATCTATATGTATTTCTTGTATGGCCCAACCGATTACGGATCATGTTGCTTATGAGTTTGAATTGATTGAACTTTATTTTCTACTATTAAAGGAAAGTAGTTATCAATTTTTTCTTGCATGATTTTACGGTAACCTACTTTACTTCCTTGCATCTACTTCCCAACCTTTATTTTTATTATATTCTGTGATACTCTTGCAAAATGAAGTTTTAACTGAAAGCTTGAAATTTACGTTATGATATTTTAAATGACAGGTAATATCCGAAGATCCTGCTGATGCTGTTCAATGACATCAGCTTGGCGTTCATAGTATATGTACCCAATAATTTAAGACATCTCAAATGTACCTTAAGGCAGTAATTACACGCCGTAAGGACTGCCACTCTCTTTTCTTGGTAACAGGACGCTATGGCAGATAAAAGATCTCAGCTGATTGCATCTATGATAGAATTCCATTGGATTACAAATAGTTTTTTATTCTAAATACAGAGACACATATATAAATTTTGTAAGGTATGTAGTTATTTGATGCGAAAGTTATTAAATTTGACAATGCATCAAATTTAAGACATTTCAAAAGTGCCTTAAGGATGTATTGCACGTCTTAAGGACTGCACTCACTTTTCTTTTGTAATAAGAAGCTATGATAGAGGAAAGATCTCAGCAGGCTGTATTTATGATAGAATTTTATTAGACTGCAAATAGTTTTTCAATTTCAAATGCAAAGACACGGGTGAAGAATTCTGTAAGGTATGTATTTGTTTGATGCAAAATCTATTAAATTTGATAATGCATGAATAACCAACTTATTGCAGATAGGCATTAAGTTTTTGTATTTTAATCAGAGACTTATTGTTGAGTTTGTTAACTTCTGATTTTCGGGAGTGGACATGTTATTTATTTGTTGAACATGTGATAAGGTGATTTACATGTATTTCATGTATGGTGCAAGTAGTTACATATCAAGATGATTTTGAGTTTGAATTGCTTGATTTTATGTATTCCTTGCTATGGTATTGTCCATTCTCAAAGGTTGAATCATGTTACATACATTAACATCATAAACTTAAATATTCAACTTATAAAAATAATATATGGAAGATATATAAATTTTGACATTGAGTGAATACACATACATTTTAGTGTCTTGTATTGAAGGACGAATGTATTCCTTAAGCAAAGCTTTGTCATCACAAAATTTGACAACTTTATAGACTTCAACTTGTCTCTTAATATTTGATTCCTTAACCATAACGTTAAACATGTGTTTTTTGTCTATAATATCTTCCAACTAACTTGAATAAAAAGAATCATCATCCTTAATTATTTCATCATTTAACTCCTTTGTTGTGATGACCCTTCAGGTCATCTTCGCGTTTGCGCATTTATTTCACTTTTAGAGCTTTTCTGTAGTGGCCCCAAGTCATTTATGGCTTGCTGAGAATGGTAGCTCAGTGCTCTAGTCATTCGTTTGGTTGTTTTGCCCTTTTTCCTATTTTAGAGCTTTAACTTAGAATATCGTTGACTTTAGTCAACATTCTTAGCTAACGTTCTCGGAATTAAATTTTGACAGTTTTGTTAGCTCTGTAATGTTGAGTTTGGTCTAGTTGGACCTTCAGTTGAGGCTTGAGAACTTCTGGTGTGGGTTTTGTGTGATCTTCTCTATTTTCAGGACATTTGGAGTTGAAAGTGTAACTTTGGGTGATTTTTGATGATCAGAGTATAGGATTCGAAATCCGATGATTCCATCAGCTCCGGAATAATGAGATTGGGTTGGTGAGGTTGTTGGTTTGGGTTCCGAGTGGACCAGACTCATTTCGAGCCTTTGGGTTCCTATTCATTAGTGTTGACTTGGGACAATATTTCTCCAAAATGACCTCGTATGGAAGTTTCGTTGATTCTATTGAGTCCGGAACGTCGTTTCCACTCTGTTAGCTTTATTCGTTTTTGAATATCGGTTTTCGATTATGCCCAAAATGCCCCATGGAGTTTTCAAAAAGTTGCAGAAATTTTTTACACGCCAGGCCTTTAGCGTAATCACGCCAGGGCCAGCGCGATCGCGCCTGCAGTCGGCCAACACGATAGCTCCCATCAGGCGCGATGGCGCCTTGGCACCTTTCTTCCTTGAGCGCGATGGCGCTGGTTTAGCGTGATAGTGCTGACCAGCGACCATCAGCTATATATTTCTTGATTGTTCGATTTTCCAGCCATTTTTCCACACTTTTGTCACTCTAAAACTTATGTAACTCTCTACCAAATTGCTCCAAAACTTGTCTAGCCTTGGGAAAGTTGTTGTTCATCATAATTCTGTGATTCTACGTCTCTTGGTAAGTCCTCTTTCCCAACTTGATTTCTTTGATTTTCCTCTAAAATCCACCATTGTTATTCATATCCAAACTAGAAAAAGTATTGTAGTGGCTGCCTCCTAGCTTGTGCATGTTCGTTGGTGTGAAGAATTCTTCGTCTTGGCTTAAATTCCATCTTTGTGGTAAGTTATTCTTGCCTAATTTTCAATTTTGTTCTTGAAATTCCATCTTTAAACCCTAACTTGAGAAGGCTGTTTTGGCGCCCTTCTCTTGGCCAATTGTGCTCAATTTTGGAGCATGCCTTCTTGTCATCGTTGGGGTTATCATGCTTCTTTTCATTTTTGGTTTAAGGTTGTGGGCCCCATGGGCCCGCTTTTGACCCAGATTTTGACCTGGCTATAATTGTAGTGATATGGGTATCGTTAGACTCATTTTAACTTATTAGTTATGTTTCTGATAGTTTGATCATCATTTGGGGTTTCTCGGAGCGATTCTAGCTTGGATTTTGTTGTTCCAGCAGCTTGTCGTCTGACGACAGATAGGTTACGGTCTAAACTCCCTAAACTTAGCATATATCGGATAAAATTTTACAAGTTGGCATCCTTGGGTTGGGTTATTAGGTTGGTACCACAGACCTTGACCACTTTATTCATGTCTGCCTACTTTCATTCCTCAGATGTTCATAGTACTTGCTTAATATGTTATCCACCCTTGTGGTCCAGTGAGGCCTTGTTGACTCTGGAACATAGAAGGTGGGTTATTGGGAATATCTGCGAGTCCCATACATAGAAATATCCTTCTAGGCTGGTTATGCTTGCTGAGTAGCTTAGGAGCCTGTGCAGGGCCGTTAGGTTGATTGTGAGCTGTAGGGTGTCTATTTGTGTTTGATCATACCATTTCCATGCATATAAAGAGGATTTATCCATGTTTTACTATGGTTTTGGCTTCGGGCCTACTGGAATTATTTTTTCTAAACTTTGCATGGCCCAGGGGGCCCATTTTCGATGGAAATGATTTGAAATGGTTTGACTTATCCTGCAGACTTTCTTGGGGTAAGGGAGTTTTAAAAGATATTTTATCACTAGCTCCACTTATACTGGACTCGATGGGGTCGAGCGCTAGACTTATTTACTACAACTTCTAGGGAGATGCTGGACTAGGTGGGGCTGTGTGCTAGAACTATTGGACTTACTATTTTAGACTTGGATACCCTCTAGGCAACTTTACTTGGGGATGGTTTTGAGATTGTGGGGCATCTAGTATGTTGGTCGGGGGCCTCTATGGACCTTGCCGTTCTGGACCAGAGGCTGTGAGCTGCAGGTGTCCGGAGGGGGGGATACAACGTAGTAGGGGTATACAGGTGTGACATTCCATGGATCCTATCTTCTGGGCCTTATAGGTCATCGGAAGCGGGTAACATACGGTACTACTATCACTTTTGACTTAGCATGGCATCATATTATTCATCTGCATGAGGTACCTCCCTTGTTTGTTGTTTGTTGATTGTACGCTCTGGTAGTATGGGATGTCAGAGGGTTTGTTTTCACTTGATTGTGTTCCTCAGTTGTATGAGCGGCCGAGGGACTGTAGGTAGACTCTTTTTACTTTACCATGATACTATCCCTTATCACGGTTACGATTTGAGATTATATACTGCAATGTTATTAGTTCTAGTTGGGATTGATATTATTAGTTGGTTAGTGATTCCTATTTTTCCGAGCATGTCTTCCTTTACTCTTCTCTCCATCCCTTATACTTGAGGTTATTGGTATACCATCCACTTTTAAAACTTGTATATATATATACTATTTTTGCGAGGATCCTTGGTGTGTCGTCTATTATTATGACATGTGTTTGTTGTGTATATATTCTACTTGCTAGCCTTGTATGTTGTTTTCTGTTGTCTTCTCTCTGGGCTAGTTCCTGTGTACATTTTTGTTGATTTCCATGACTACTTGCTTCTATTCTGTCTGTTACTACACTTTTATCTTATATATGCCTAGTCGGCCTATGATACCTATTAGGTACCTTATGCTTTGCATATGGTGCTCATACTACACTCTGCATCTTCTGGTGCAGATCCTAGTGTGGACCATCACTGTTAGCTCATTGGAGACTCGTGCAAGGTGCTATTTTTGGATAGTCTAGACTGAGGGTGAGCTCTTGGCGATCGGATCTTAGCTTTTAGTTTATATTTTGATCATGTACTCTATTACTCCTTGGAGACAACTTTGTATATATTATTTTGGACCCTTTCTACTCCTTATGTAGATCAAGCTCTTATACGCTATGATACAAGATTATAGATTTGGTTTAGCTTTCGCATTGTATATATTACTCTTGTTATATATTTTCTTCATCTTGTTCCCTTGCTTCCCCTAATTAAATTGTTCTTCCGCTTATACTATTAGAAGGTAGCCCATTACTAACCATTTTGGTCTACGAGGGTTGGTTCGCCTACTGGGGGTTGTAGGTGTCATAATGGCTGAGAAATCGAGTCATGACAGCTTTGTATCAGAGCCCTAGGTTCATTGGTGTCAGTGGTATATGAGAGAATGTCTAGTAGAGTCCTGCGAATTGGGGCCAGAGACGTCCATACTCAATCTTCGAGAGGCTATAGTGACATCTTAGGAAAATTAGGCTTTTCTTGTTTCTATCTCGTGCGTAGTATCCTTGAAAGTTTTTGGAAATCTCACTTACTCTAGTTCACTCTTCCGCAGATGGTTCATACGAGAACTTAATCTTTTGGTGGAGGAGAGCCTCCTGCCCCTGTACCTCCGGCTCTAGCTAGGGGCTGGGGTGGTCATAGGGGTAGAGGTAGGGGTCGTGGACGCCCCAGAGCAGCGACACCTGCTAGAGCCGCTAGAGTTGAGGTAGAGCCCGAGTATGACTATGAGCCAGAGTCCACTCCAGAGCAGCAGCATATAGACCCGGGGGCAGCCCAGGTACCACCAGCTCTAGTACCAGTTCCAGCACCAGTTTCTATGCCAGCTTCAGCCCCTGCTCAGTCTTTGGATATTAGGGGTTTACTTATTCAGCTATTGGGTATGATTGGAGAGAGACCTTCTGAGGTAGCACAAACACCCGCTCAGGGGGAAGCCCTGGGTGTTCAGAGTTCAGGAGCGCAACTTTCTACTGTGGCTCCTCGTGCCGAGGTTGTTCCGATCCCTTCAGTTGCACAGCCTCTTGCTCCTCGCCCAACTATGACAGATGGGGAGAAGAAGGCTTTGGGTAGTTACGATTGGCACTACCGAGGTTTGCTGGTACATCAGGTCAGGACCCACATGAATTTATTATTGCTTTTGAGGAGATGTTACACCATCTGGGGTTGCTAGAGACTCACGGATTTGGATATACTACGTATCAGCTGGAGGGTCCAGCGAAGTTATGAGGGAGGGCACTGGTTGCTTGTAGATCTTCTACATTGCCTCCTTTGTCCTGGTCTGAGTTCTATGAGGTCTTTATGGCCAAGTTCCTACCTCAGAGTGATCGTGAGAGTCGTAGGGAGCAGTTTACTTGGCTTATGTAGGATTTTACGAGTGTCTCAAAGTAGGAGACCCGTTTCTATCAGCTAGCACCATTTGGAGCTATGATCATTCCTACCGAGGCAGATAGGATTAGCAGATTTATATGGGGTTTGAGGCCAGAGATAAGGCATCCAGCTGAGATATTGTTTACTGGTGGTCAGTCATTTCAGGCTATTACAGACTATGCCCGCACTACGGATGACTTACAACAACATGATCAGGGGGCCAGAGATATGAGGCCTCAACATCAGGGTGGCTACAGTGATTCCTGACATGGTGGTAGGGCTTCATGCTAGTGAGGCCAGGGTTATCAGCCATAACATCACCAGGGTCAGTCTAACCGATTATTCAGGCTTCACTCCATAATTCCGGTAGTACCCAATTAGAGAAGGGTCACCGCACTCAGCGTAGTCATAGTGGTCAGTCTGTGAGAGGTACTACTTCTGGGGCATCAGGATGAGGTGGCCACACAGGCTCAGCGAGTTCGTCTCGACAGGGTGGGCTGTCAGGGTCGTGCTATGAGTGTAGGGTCAGTGGTCATTTTGCTATAGATTGCCCCCAGCAGGGTATATCCTGTTATGAGTGCGGGGTTAGTAGCCATTTTGTTAGAGATTTCCCCTAGTGGGGTACAATTCAGCCTATTCACTTAGTTCAACCACCGGCTCGAATAGGTGGTAGTCAGGGTAGAGGTGGTACTCTGCGTGGCAGAGCAGGTGGTAGGGATGACGGTCAGGCAGGTGGAGGTCGTCGTCAGTTCTATGCGGTTGCTAGGAGACCAGATGCAAAGGCCTCGGATGTTGTGATTACAGGTATGATTTTTGTATGCCATCAGTATGCTATGACTTTATTTTATCCTGGATCCACTTGTTCATATGTATCTGCCTACCTTTTTCCTTGTTTGGGTTGGCTAGTGAGCCATTATTTGTGCCTGTTTCTGTTTTGACCCCAGTAGGATATTCTTTAGTAGTGGATTGGATTGTGAGATCCTGTGTGATATTTGTTGGTGATTTGGAGACTTGGGGTGATTTGATGATCCTTGATATGTTAGATTTTGATGTGATATTGGGCATGGACTAGTTATCCCCTCACCGTGCATTTTTGGATTGTTATGCCAAGACCATTACCATAGTCTTGCCCAGTGTATCCTTGGTTATGTGGCAGGGTTCTGTCGGCCGCGCATCGTCAGGGATCATCTCTTGTCTTCGAGCTAGGAATTTGATTTTCCATGGGTGTTTAGCTTATCTAGCATATGTCCGTGATGTTAGTACTGACCTTACGTCTCCTGAGTCTGTTCCTGTGGTTAGAGACTTCCTAGATGTGTTTCCTACCGACCTGCCAGGCCTTCCACCTGAGAGAGATATTGATTTTGCCATTGAGTTAGAGCTGGGCACCAGGCCTATTTCTATTTTTCCCTACCATATGGCTCCTGCTGAGTTGAGAGAGCTTAAGGAGCAGCTCCAAGATTTATTAGCTAAGGGGTTTATTAGACCGAGTGTGTCTCCTTGGGGTGCTCCTGTTCTCTTTGTGAAGAAGAAGGATGGGTCGATGCGTCTGTGTATTGACTATCGGTAGTTGAATAAGGTGATAGTGAAGAATAGGTATCCGATGCCCAGGATTGATGACTTATTTGATCTGCTTCAGGGTTGATTTCAAAGATTCATTTATGGTCCAGCTACCATCAGTTGAGGATTAGGGCGGAGGACATCCCTAAGACAACATTCAGGACACAATATGGCCACTATGAGTTCCTGGTGATGTCTTTTAGGTTGACTAATTCCCCCACAACATTTATGGATTTGATGCGTAGGGTGCTTATCCCGTATTTGGATATGTTCGTGATAGTATTCATTGATGACATTCTAATATAATCGAGGAGTAGGGACGAGCATGAGCAAAATTTGAGGACTGTACTTCAGACTTTGAGAGATCATCGGTTTTATGCCAAGTTCTTAAAGTGTGAGTTTCGGCTCGAGTCAGTTGCATTCCTAGGGCATATGGTGTCTAAGGATGGGATAAGGGTTGATCCGGGTAAGGTTTCTGCGGTTTGTGATTGGCCTAGACCTACAACTCCTACCGAGGTTCGCAACTTTGTTGGTTTAGCCAGGTACTATAGATGGTTTGTTGAGGGATTTTCTTGCATAGCAGCACCCTTGACTATGCTGACTAGGAAGGATGTCCTATTCCAGTGGTCGGATTAGTGCGAGGATAGCTTTCAGAGGCTTAAGGCCTTATTGACTTCAGCTCCAGTTCTAACTTTGCTGGTTGAGGGTCAGAGTGTCTCCGTGTATTATGATGCTTCAGGGGTCGGTCTTGGTTGTATGTTGATGCAGCAGGGTCGAGTCATAGCATATGCGTCGATACAGCTGAAGGTTCATGAGCATAACTACCCCACTCATGACTTGGAGTTGGCGGTGGTAGTCTTCGTGCTTAAGATATGGAGGCACTATTTATATAGAGTTCATTTTGAGATATTCACCAATCACCGTAGTCTTCAGTACATTACGAGTCAGCGAGAGCTGAACTCGAGGAAGAAAAGATGGATTGAGCTACGATAGGAATATGATTTCACTATTCTATACTATCCAGGTAAGGCAAACGTGGTAGCAGATGCCTTGATTCAGAAGGCGGTGAGTATGGGCAGCCTAGCTTTAGTTGCAGTTTCTGAGAGACTATTGGCCTTGGACATCCAGTCCTTGGCTAAACGATTGGTTAGGCTTGACTTATCAGATCCTAGCAGAGTGCTTACCAGTGTTGAGGTTCGTTCTACTCTAGTTGGTCAGATTCAAAGCCAATAGTTTAAGGATCAGAGTTTGTGTGACCTTCGTGATCAGGTAGTTCGGGGTGAGGCCAGCTGGGATACTTTGTATTCTGATGGTATTCTGAGGTTTGATGGCTGACTTTGTATTCTGAGGGTTGGTGATTTGATTCAGTTGATACTCTGTGAGGCACATTATTTTAGATATTCCATTCATCCTGGAACGGTGAATATGTATAGAGATTTCAGGCAGCTTTATTGGTGGTATGGTATGAAGTGGGATATAGTAGAGTTTGTATCTCGATGCTTGAACTGTCAGTAGGTGAAGTTCGAGCACATGAGATCGGGTAGCTTGATGCAGCGACTTCCCATTCCTGAGTGGAAGTGGGAAGGTATTACTATGGACTTCGTTGTTGGTTTGCCTCGTACTTCTCAAGGTTTTGATTCCATTTGGGTGATTGTGGATCGGCTGACTAAGTTGACCCACTTTTTGCCAGTTCAGACTACCTACGGTGCTGAGAGGTTAGCTCAGATTTACATTCATGAGGTTGTTCGATTGCACGGGGTCCCAACTTCTATCATTTCAGACCGCGACACGCAGTTCACATCTCAGTTCTGGAGAGTTATACAGAGGGATTTGGGTATGGAGGTTCAGCTTAGTACCGCTTTCCTCCCTCAGACAGATGGCCAGTCTGAGAGGACCATTCAGGTCCTGGAGGACATGCTTCAGGCTTGTGTTCTTGACTTTGGAGGTTCAGGGGATCAGTTTGTGCCTCTGGACGAGTTTGCATATAATAATAGTTTTCATTCGAGCATCGGCATAGCACCTTTCTAGGCCTTATATGGTAGGCGTAGCAAATCATCGATTGGTTGGTTTGATGGGTTAGAGTCCCGGCCGTAGAGTATGAATTTGCTTAGAGATTCCTTAGACCTAGTCCGTTTGATTTAGGATAGACTTAGAGCAGCCTAAAGTAGGTAGAAGAGCTACGCTGATTATAGACTTCGTGCCTTGGAGTTCAGTGTTGGTGACTTGGTTTTCCTTCGAGTATCGCCCGTGAAGGGCATAATGAGATTTGGTCGGCGAGGCAAGCTTAGCCACAAGTTTATTGGGCCATTTGAGATTCTATAAAGGGTTGGTAGTGTTGCCTATATGTTGTCTTTGCCTCTGATGTTTTCTGCTGTTCACCTAGTTTTTCATATCTTGATGTTGCACCGGTATGTGCTAGATGAGTCTCATGTGTTGCATTAGGATTCAGTTTAGTTAGACAAGAGTTTGTCATTTGTTGAGGAGCCGATAGCTATTCTGGTCAGAGATATCAGAAGGTTAAGATCTAGAGAGATTCTGGTTGTGAAGGTTTAGTGGAGACATCATCTAGTCGAGGAGGCTACTTGGGAGACCGAGAGTGAGTTGTGTGCTCAGTATCCGCAGTTGTTTGAGCCTTTAGGTACTCCCTTCTTTTTGACTTTTGAGGACGAAAGTCTTTTTAGTAGTGGATGTTGTGATGACCCTTCCGGTCATCTTTGCGTTTGTGCATTCATTTCACTATTAGAGCTTTCCTGTAATGGCCCCAAGTCATTTATGGCTTGCTGGGACTGGTAGCTCGGTGCCCTGGTCGTTCATTTGGTTATTTTTCCCTTTTTCCTATTTTAGAGCTTTAACTTAGAATATCGTTGACTTTAATCAACATTCTTAGCTAACGTGCTCAGAATTGAATTCTGACAGTTCTGTTAGCTCCGTAACATTGAGTTTGGTCTAGTTGGACCTTCAGTTGAGGCCTGAGAACTTCCGGTGTGGGTTTTGTGTGGTTTTCTCTGTTTTCATGACATTTGGAGTTGAAAGTGTAACTTTGGGTGACTTTCGATGATCAGAGTGTCGGATTCGAAATTCGATGATTTCATCAGCTCCGAAATGATGAGTTTGGGTTGGGAAGGTGGTTGGTTCAGGTTTCGGGTGGACCGTACTCATTCTGAGCCTTTAGGTTCCTATTTGTTAGTGTTGACTTGGGTCAACATTTCTCTGAAACGACTTCGTATGGAAGTTTCATCAATTTCCTTCAGTCCAGAACGTCATTTCCACTATGTTAGCATTATTGGTTTTTGAATATCGGTTTTCGATTGTGCCCAGAATGCTCCGTGGAGTTCTCAAAAAGTTGCAGAAAATTTGTTCAGGTCAGGCCTTTAGTGCAATTGCATTAGGGCCAGAGCGATCGCGCCTGCAGCCAGCCAGCAAGATAGCGCCCTTCATACGCGATGGCGCCTGGCTTCCTCTAGTGCGATGGCACTGGTTTAATGCGATAGCACTGACCAGTGACCATCAGCTATATATTTCTTGATTGTTTGATTTTTCCAGCCATTTCTCCATACCTTTCTCACTCTAAAACTTAAGTAACTCTCTACCAAATTGCTCCAAAACTTGTCTAGCCTTGGGAAAGTTGTTGTTCATCATAATTCTGTGATTCCCCATCTCTTGGTAAGTCATCTTCCCCAACTTGCTTTCTTTGGTTTTCCTCTAAAATCCACCATTGTTGTTCATATCAAAGCTTGGAAAAGTGTTGTAGTGGCTGCCTCCCAGCTTGTGCATGTTCGTGGGTGTGAAGAATTATTCTTCTTGGCCTAAATTCCATCTTTGTGGTAAGTAATTCTTGCCTAATTTCTGATTTTATTCTTGAAATTCCATCTTTAAAGCCCAACTTGAGCAGTCTGTGTTGGCACCCTTCTCTAGGCCAGTTGTGCTCAATTTTGGAGTATGCCTTCTTGGCATCGTTGGGGTCATCGTGTTTTTTTTTCATTTTTGGTTTCAGGTTGTGGGCCCGTGGGCCTGCTTTTGACCTGGATTTTGACCCTGCTATAATTGTAGCGATATGGGTATCGTTAGACTCATTTTAACTTATTAGTTATGTTTTTGATAGTTTGATCATCATTCGGGGTTTTCAAAGCGATTCGAGCTTGCATTTTGTTGTCCAAGCAGCTTGTCGTCGGAAGACAGGTAGGTTACGGTCTAAACTCCCTAGACTTAGCATATATCGGATAAAATTGTACTAGTTGGCACCTTGGGTTGGGTTATTAGGTTGGTACCACAGACCTTGACCGCTTTATTCATGTCCGCCTACTTTCCTTCCTCCGATGTTCGTAGTACTTGCTTGATACGTTATCCACCCTTGTGGTCCTGTGAGGCCTAGTTGACTCTGGAACATAGAAGGTGTGTTATTGGGAATGTCCGCGAGTCCCGGACATAGAAATATCCTTCTAGGCTGGTTATGCTTGTTGTGTAGCTCTAGAGCCTGTGCAGGGCCGTTAGGTTGATTGTGAGCTGCGAGGCAGCTATTTGTGTTTGATCATAACATTTCCATGCATATAAAGAGGATTTATCCTCTTTTTACTATGGTTTTGGCTTCGAGCCTACTGGAATTGTTTTTTCTAAACTTTGCATGGCCCTGGGGGCCCGTTTTTGACGAAAATGATTTGGAAATGGTTTTACTTATCCTATGGACATTCTTGGGGTAAGGGAGTTTTAAAGGATATTTTATCACTGGCACCACTTATACTGGACTCTATGGGGTCGAGCACTAGACTTATTTACTACAGCTTCCGGGGAGATGCTGGACTAGGCAGGGCCGTGTGCTAGAACTATTGGACTTACTATTTTAGACCTGAATACCCTCTAGGTAGCTTTACTTGGGGATGGTTTTGATATTGCGGGGCATCTAGTATGTTGGTCGGGGGCCTTCATGGACCTTGCCATTCCAGACCAGAGGTTGTGAACTGCGGATGTCGGAGGGTGGATATATAACGTAGTAGGGGTATACGGGTGTGACCTTCCATAGATCCTGTCTTCTGGGCCTTATATGTCACCGAAAGTGGGTAACATACGGTACTACTATCACTCTTCACTTAGCATGGCATGATATCATTCATATGCGCGAGGTACCACCCTTGTTTGCTGTTTGTTGATTGTACGCTCTGGTAGTATGTGATGCCGGAGGCATTTGCTTTCACTTGATTACGTTCTTCGGTTTTATGGGCGTCCAGGGGAATGTATCCCCTATCACGGTTATGATTTGAGATTATATACTGCAACGTTGTTAGTTTTGGTTGGGATTGATATGATTAGTTGGTTAGTGATTCCTGTTTTTCTGAGCATATCTACCTTTACTCTTCTCTCCATCCCTTATACTTGAGGTTACCAGTATACCTTCCACTTTTAAAACTTGTATATATATACTATTTTTGCGAGGATCTCAGGTGCGTCATCTCTTATTATGTCCTGTGCCTGTTGTGTATATATTCTACTTGTTAGCCTTGTATGTTGTTTTCTGTTGTCTTCCCTCTGGGCTAGTTCCTATGTACTTTTTCATTGATTTCTGTGACTACTTGTTTCTATTCTGTCTGTTACTATACTTTTATCTTATATGTGCCCAGTCGGCCTATGATACCTACTGGCTACCTAATGCTTCACATATGGTGCTCATACTACATCTGCATCTTCTGGTGCAGATCTTAGTGTAGGCCATCATTGTTAGCTCATTGGAGACTCGTGCGAGGTGCTATTTTTGGACCGTCCAGACTGAGGGTGAGCTCTGGGCGATCGGAGCTTAGCTTTTAGTTTATCTTTTGATCATGTACTCTATTACTACTTGGAGACAACTTTGTATATATTGTTTTGGACCCTTTCTACTCCTTATGTAGATCCGACTCTTATACGCTATGATACCAGATTTTGGGTTTGGTTTAGCTTCCGCATTGTATATATTATTCCTGTTATCTATTTTCTTCATCTTGTTGCTTTCGCTTATTAAATTATTCTTCTGGTTATACTGTTAGAAGGTAGCCCATTACTAACCGTTCTGGGATACGGAGGTTGGTTCACCTACTGGGGTTGTAGGTGCCATCATGGCCGAGAAATTGGATTGTGACATTTGCAGACTTTCCTAGAAGTTGCATAGCCTCACGATTCCAAATAAATAATGATATAAAACTGATTTTATCCATAACACAAACTCGAAGCTTGTATCTGCAATCCCATTATTTGTTATGTTTAAGTATTTCATGTTTATAGGCGGTAAATATTTTTTTTTAGTAATAATCTTTGAACAACTGAGTTTGCTTTTGCATTGCATTTTGGACAAAAATATTTATTTTTATCTAGATCAATTTTTGTAATACACTTGTTGCAAGTCAAGTATGACCATCCTCGATTAAGCTTCAAACAAGTAATTTTTGCAGCAATCCAATAGATAGATTCTTGTTTAAAGGGAACAATGTTGTTAATAATTGAAAATTAAAAGTTTAAATTAGTTATGAAATGAATACTATATATAACTCACTTTTGTGCATTGGGATAAATTCATGATATATTTATTCATGATAGAATAACTCTGCTGAGAACTTGTTTGAGTAATCTGAGAATAGTTAGAATCACATGTTGCACTTAATCTGCATAATAAAAAATATTAAGTTGCAAATCTCAATAATTATTTTTAGTAATGAAAAATTAAATATATGTGGTGACAAACTTGAATTTAAATGCTATAGATTGCGACAGAGTAGGATTTACCCATAGTTTTATTTGATACAAACAACTACAGACAGAGTAGTTACCTATGGAAATTTATTTTTACATATTTGAAAAATATAATTTTTAAAAGTTAAACAATCTTATTTATATAATTTCAAAGATGAAAATAGTTATGCCTCTGAATTTTTGTGCTTTCATAAGTTGCAAAATCACAATCAAAGGTTCATCTATAGATCCACTCAAGAGAGATTGAATTTGTTCCTCAAATTCACTCCATAAAGTAATTGAAAGCCTATTTCTCCTATATATCTCATGTTGTTACATAAATAACGAATAATATATAAAATTTCTAAAATTGTAAATGATTATATTGGGAAATAGTTGAAAGCATTTTTCTCCTGTATATTTCATGTTGTTACTACAATAGAGATTAGTATATAATAACTCTGAAATTGTAGATGATTAAATTGAGAAATAGGCTACATATATTGAAGTTTATCTTTTATTTAGGGAAAATAAAAGAGAAAATTTACTGATCAACTTCAAGTTCAACATTTATAAAGACACTATTCTTGAGTCCTTGCTTGTAGGCTTGAATTTGTTATGACCCTTCTGGTTATTTTTGCGTTTACACCTGTATTGTACTGCTAGAGCTTTCCTGTAGTGACTCCAAGTCATTTATGACTTGCTGGGACCAGTGGTTCGGTGCCCTGGTCATTCGTTTAGTCGTTTTGGCCGTTTGCCTGTTTTAGAGCCTTAACTTATAATATCATTTACTTTAGTCAACATTCTTGGTAAATGTGCTAGGAATCGAATTCTGATAGTTTCATTAACTCCAGAGCATGGATTTTGGTCCAGGTCGGCCCTGTTAAGATTCTGGGAGCTTTTGGTTTAGTTTTGTCTGGATTTTTGTGTTTTAGCCAAGTTGAACTTGAAAGTTTGACTTTGGTCAATATTCGGAGAAGACGGCCTCGGATGAAAATTCAGTCCATGCTATTAGATATGTAATGTCGACTTTGCGCTAGGAGAACCTTTGGTTCGGGTTCCGGGGCTTCTGGACTTGTTTTGGGGTACTGAGTTCCGAGTTAGTTTTGGACATGGGACCCACTTTTCCTTAAAATGATCTTCGTTGATAAATTCATTGATTCTATTGAGTCAGGATTGTCATTTCCACTCAAATAGCTATATTGGTTTGTGAGTATCGGGTTTTGATTATTCCCCATATGCCCCGTAGATGTTTAGAAATTTGCAGATTTTTTTGTTGCGGGCCAGCTTTAAATAGCTGTTGGCAGTCTTATTTTCAGCTTTTGCTCTCATCTTCCCAACTCATTTTCTCCACCATTTTTACACCAAATTACTTCAAATTTTCACATGCTCTTACCCATAACTTGGAGGAATAATTTTTGCTGATCCAGGTGTATTTCTTGATCTCGTGAATAGGTAAAATCTCTTTTTAACTTTCGTTAATTTCCACAAATTTCATCCTTTAAATTCTTGTTTTTCATGATTTTCAGCTTATTTCTTTCACTTCTTGCAACTCCAACTTTATTTTTCTCAACTCTAATTACTCAAGAACAGTGTGGGCTCGTGATATTTCTCCAAATTATCGTTAATCTCGCTCCATTATCATTGGGAAGCCTCTTCTTCTTCAAACCTTGTTCTTCTCTTCAAGCTCAAAAACCTCTATGGTTGAGGCTCGTAGAATCTTGATTTTTCATGGATTAAAGCTGCGTTGGAGAGCTTGATTGTTCGTGGTAACTGTCATTCCGGTCCTTGGTCAATTCTTCCTTCCAAATTGGTACGTTTCTGTCCTTGAAAATCGCAATTCTCCACTTTTGTTCTCATGAATTAATAGTACTCCAGGGCTGTTTTGAGCCTCGAAACAAACTCCATTTGCGCTCAAATTTTGAGCAGGATTCCTAAATTCACTGCGGATATAATTGTGAATTTTATTTTCTATTTCACTGCATGAGCCCTGAGGGTCATTTTTTGACCCGATTTTTAGCTCGATATCCCGTATAGCAATATGGGTGTCATTTTTCTCCTCTTGACACCTAAATTATGTTCTTGATAGCGTGGCAGCTTTCCGAGGCTGTTCGGAAGGGGAAGGCACACGAGTGATGGTTCATATTTGCAGTTTGGCCCCGAGGTAGGTTACAGTTTAAACTCCTTAGACTTCACATATATAGAATAAAATTGTACTAATGGGCATCCTTGGGTTGGGTTTACTAGTTGGTACCACAGACCTTGACCACTTTATTCGTGTATGATTCTTTTCTTTCTTCGATGGTTGTATATTTGCTATAGATGATATTATCACCCTTGTGGTCTTGTGTAGCCTTTTTTGACTCTGGAACATAGATGGTGGGTTATTTGGGAATGCCCGTGAGTCTTGGGCATCGTTATTATTATTATAGAGCTGGCTATCTGTGCTATAGAATGATTGGAGCATGTGCAGGGCCGATAGGTTGATTGTGGGCTGGGGTCTGCTGTTGTGATTGTGTATACCATTCATCATGCATATAGAGGGAATTTTTCATGATTTTACTATGATTTTGGCTTCGGGCCTACTATTGCTAAATTTCTAAACTTTGCATGGCTCGTGGGGCCTATTTTCGATAAAAATGATTGAAAAAGGGTTTGGTACCGTCTTAATGGATCTTCTTGGGGTAAGGGGTAATTAAAGGATGTTTTATCACTATTTCCACTTATACTAGACTCGGTGGGGTCGAGTGCTAGACTTATTTTACTACAACTTCTTGGGTGATGCTAGACTCGGCGGGGCCATATGCTAGGACTATTTGACCTACTGATTTAGACCTGGATACTCTCCAAGTAGCTTTACTTGGGGATTTTTTGAGATTGCGGGGCATCTAGTATGTTGGTCAGGGGCCTCCATGGACCTTGCCATTACGGACCAGGGGCTACGTGCTGCGAGTGCCGAAAGGGAGGTATACAACATAGGAGAGGTATGTGACTCTCTTATTTGATACTATATCATGCGTAATCCTTGGGAGTTTCTTGAAATCGCACTTGTTCTCGTTCATTCTTCCACAGATGGCTCGTACGAGATCATTGGCATTGGGTGGAGATGAGCCTCCAACTCCAGCTAGGGGTCGGGGAGGTCGTAGAGGTAGGGGTCGAGTACGTCCCCAAGTTGCAGCAGCTTCTAGAGTTGAGATAGAGACCGAGCATGATCATGAGCCAGAGTTTGCTCTCGAGCAGCATGTGGACCAGGGGGCAGCCCAAGTACCACCAGCTCTAGTGCCAGCTTCAGCCTAAGCTCAGACTTCAGCTATTTGGGGCTTACTGTTATAGTTGTCGAGTATGATTCGAGAGCGGCCTTCTAAGGTAGTACAGATATCCGCTCAGAGGGCAGCCCTGGGTGCACCAAGTTCAAGAGCACAACCTTTTACTGTGTCTCTCTATGCTGAGGTTATTCCGGTCCCATCAGTTGCACAACCTCTTGCTCCTCACCCAGCTATGACAGAGACGGAGCAGAAGGTGTTGGGTAGATTTTTGAGATTGTCACCTTTGAGGTTTGCTGGTACTTCTGAGCAGGACCCCCATGACTTTATTACTACTTATGAGGATATGCTGCACCATCTAGGGTTGTGGGAGACTCATGGGGTTGGCTATACTACATATATGCTGGAGGGGCTAGCGAAGTTATGATGGATGGCCCAGGTTGCTTGTAGACCATCATTATCACCTCCTTTGACTTGGTATGAGTTTTATGAGGCCTTTATGGCCAAGTTCTTACCTCAAAGCGATAGAGAGAGGTGGAGAGAGGAGTTCACCAGACTTACTAAGGATATTATGACCGTCTTAGAGTACGAGACCCATTTCTATCAGCTTGCTCCATTTGGGGCCATGATTATGCCTACTGAGTCTGACAGAGTCCATAGATTTGTTTAGGGCCTACAAAGAGAGTTTAGAGAGCCTGTAAAGATATTGGTTGCTTGTGGTCAGTCATTCCAGGCTATTGTGGACTATGCACGTACTATAGAGGATTTGCGTCATCATGAAACTGGGTCCAATGATAAGAAGCCTCGATATCAGGGTAGATACAGTGGTTCTCATTATGGTGGTAGGGGTTCAGGCTAGTGAGGCCAAGGTCATCAGCTGCAGAGGCACCAGGGTCAGTCTAGTCGACCGAATCAGGCTTCACTTCAGCCTTCTAGTTCTTAGTTTGAGCAGGGTTAGAGCAGTCAGCGTGGTCACAGTGGTCAGTATTCGAGAGGTACTACTTCTGGGGCATCAGGACGAGGTTGACACATAGGTTTAGCGAATTCATCTCAGTAGGGTGGGCCGCCAGGGCCTTGCTATGAGTGTAGAGTCAGCGGTCATTTTGCTACAGATTGCCCCTAGCGGGGCACAGTTCAGCCAGCTGCTCCGCTGGCTTAGCCTATTCGCTCAGTTCAGCCACCAGCTTGAGGAGGTGATGGTCAGGGTAGAGGTAGTGGCCCACGAGGTAGGAAAGGTGGTAGGGATGGCAGTCAGTGAGGTAGTGGTCACCATTAGTTCTATGCAATCCCTGGGAGACCAGAGGTAGAGGCCTCGGATGCTGTGATCACAGGTACGATTTATGTATGCCATCAACCAGATTATGCTTTATTTGATCCTGGATCTACATGTTCATACGTATCTTCCTACTTTATGCCTTGTTTATGGTTGGCTAGTGAGCCGTTATCTGTTCCTATTTTTGTTTTGACCCCAGTAGGAGATTCTTTAGTATTGGATCGGATTATGAGATCTTGCATGATATTTGTTGGTGATTTGGAGACTTGGGGTGATTTGATGATACTTGATATGTTAGATTTTGATGTGAT
This sequence comes from Jaltomata sinuosa, assembly GCA_003996215.1. NCBI lineage: Eukaryota > Viridiplantae > Streptophyta > Magnoliopsida > Solanales > Solanaceae > Jaltomata > Jaltomata sinuosa. Next base: position 739,886 of record QJPP01000225.1, on the reverse strand, counting down.
ACTGGGCATGAACTGGTCATCCCCTCGCCCTGCTGTTTTGTATTGTTATGTCAAGATCATTACCATTGTCGTACCGGGTGTATCCCCGGTTGTTTGGCAGGGATCTGTTAGCCGCGCGCCTCCTGGGATCATCTCTTATCTTTGAGCTAGGAAGTTGATTTCGCAAGGGTGTTTGGCTTACTTAGCATATGTCTGAGATTCTAGTGCCAACCCTTCTTCCCCTGAGTCCATTCCTGTGGTTAGAGACTTCATAGATGTGTTCCCTACCGACCTGCCAGTCCTTCCACCTGAGAGAGATATTGATTTAGCTATTGAGTTATGGGCACCAGGCCTATTTATATTTCTCTCTACTGTATGGCTCCTGCTGAGTTGAGAGAGCTTAAGGAACAACTTTAGGATTTGTTAGCTAAGGGGTTCATTAGACCGAGTGTGTCACCTTGGGGTGATCCTGTTCTATTTATTATGAAGAAGGATGGGTCGATGCAGATGTGTATTGATTATTGGCAGCTGAATAGGATTACTGTAAGGAATGGGTATCCAATACCGTGTATTGATGATTTGTTTGATCAGCTCCAGGGTTCAGCCATGTTTTTAAAGATAGTTTTGAGGTCAGGCTACCATCAGTTGAGGATTAGGGTGGAGGACATCCCTAAGACAACATTCAGGACACATTACGGCCATTATGAGTTCTTGGTGATGTCTTTTGGGTTGACTAATGCCCCCATAGCTTTCATGGATCTGATGCATAGGATTCTTAGCCCGTATTTGGACTCTTTTGTGATAGTATTCATTGACGACATTCTGATATACTCACGGAGTAGAGATGAGCATGAACAACACTTGAGGATTATACTCCAGTCTTTGATAGATCATCAGCTTTATGCCATGTTCTCAAAGTGCGAGTTTTGTCTTGACTGAGTTGAATTCCTAGGACACGTGGTGTCTAAAGATGGGATTAGAGTAGATCCGAGTAAGATTTTAGCAGTCCGTGATTGGCCTAGACCTACTACTCCTACTGAGGTTTGCAGCTTTGTTAGGTTAGCCAGGAACTACAGACGGTTTGCAGAGGGGTTTTCTTTCATAGCAACACCTTTGACTAGGTTTACTAGGAAGGATGTCCTATTTGAGTGGTCAGATCAGTGTGAGGATAGCTTCCAGAGGCTTAAGTCCTTGTTAACTTCAGCTCCTGTATTAACTTTGCCAATTGAGAGTCAGAGTTTCTCTGTGTATTATGATACTTCTGGGTTGGTCTTGGTTGTGTGTTGATGTAGCAGGGTCGTGTGATTTCATATGCATCAAGGCGGCTAAAGGTTTACGAGCGCAACTACCCAATCCATGACTTAGAGTAGGCAGCGGTAGTTTTCACGCTCAAGATCTGGAGGCACTACTTATATGGAGTTCATTATGAGATATTCACCGATCACCATAGTCTTCAGTATATTACGAGTCAACGAGAGCTGAACTTGAGGCAGAGGAGATGGATTGAGTTGCTGAAGGACTATGATTTCACTTTTGTGTGCCATCTGAGTAAGGAAAACATGTAAGCGGATGCCTTGAGTCGGAATGCAGTGAGTATGGGCAGCCTAGCTTCCCTTTCAGTTTCTAAGAGACTGTTGGCCTTGGATATTTAATCCTTGGCTAACCGCTTGGTTAGTCTTGATTTGTCGGTTCCTAATCGAGTTCTTGCTAGTGTTGAAGTTTTGTCTACTCTTGTTGATCAGATACAGAGCCGTCAGTTTGAGGATTAATGATTGTTTGACCTTCGAGATCAGGTTGTTTGGGGTAAGGCCAGCCAGGCTACTCTAGATTCAGATGGGGTTCTGAGGTTTGGTGGTCGACTTTGTGTTCCGAGGGTTTGTGATTTGATTCAGTTGATACTCCATGAGGCACATTGTTGTAGATACTCTATTCATCCTAGTGCAGTGAAGATGTATAGAGACTTGAGATAGCTTTACTGGTGGAGTGGTATGAGGTGAGATATAGCAGAGTTCGTGTCTCAGTTCTTGAACTATCAACAGGTGAAGTTCGAGCACATGAGACTTGGTGGGTTGATGCAGTGACTTCACATTCCTGAGTGGAAGTGGGAAGGGATTACTATGAATTTCGTGGTTGGTTTACCTCCTACCTCCAGGGGTTTTGATTCCATTTGGGTGTTTATGGATCGACTGACTATGTTAGGCAATTTCTTGCCGGTTCAGACTTCTTACAGTGCCGAGAGATTAGCTCAGATCTATAGTCATGAGGTTGTTCGGTTGCACGGGGTCCCAACTTCTATTATTTCAGACCGCGATACTGAGTTCACATCTTAGTTTTGGAGAGCTATTCAGAGAGATTTAGGTACAGAGGTTCAGCTTAGTACTGCTTTCCACCCTTAGATTGATGACCAGTCTGAGAGGACCATCCAGGTCCTGGAGGACATGCTTCGAGCATGTGTTCTTAATTTTGGAGGTTCTTGGGATCAGTTTGTTCCTTTGGCCGAGTTTGGATATAATAATAGCTTTCTTTCTAACATTGGCATGGCACCCTTCGAGGCATTGTATGATAGGCATTGCAGATCATTGGTTGGTTGGTTTGACGGATTGGAGTCTAGGCCACAGAGTACTAATTTACTTTGGGACTCCTTAGACAGAGTTAGGGTGATTCAGGATAGACTTTGAGCTGCTCAGAGTAGGCAGAAGAGCTACACTGATCGTAGACTTCGTGCCTTGGAGTTCAGCATTGGTGATTTGGTATTCCTCCATGTGTCGCCCATGAAGGGCGTGATGAGATTTGGTCAGCAGGGCAAGTTTAGCCCCAGGTATATTGGGCCATTTGAGATCCTCCAGAGAGTTGGTAGTGTTGCCTATCAGTTAGCCTTGCCTTCGATGTTTTCATCTATGCATTCGATGTTTCATGTTTTGATGTTGAGATTGTATGTTCGAGATGAGTCTCATGTATTGCCTGGGGAGTCGGTTCAGTTGGATGAGAGATTTTCCTTTTTCGAGGAGCCAGTTGCTATATTGGCCAGAGATGTGAGGAGGTTGAGGTCTAGGGAGATTCCTATTGTAAAAGTTTAGTGGAGGCACCGTCTAGTCGAGGAGGCTACCTAGGAGACTGAGAGAGATATGCGGACCCAGTATCCGCAGCTGTTTAAGCCTTCAGGTACCTCTTTTTTCTTGAATTTCGAGGATGAGTGTCCTTTTTAGTAGTGGATGATGTAATGACTTCGTGCTGGGACCGGTGGTTCGGTTCCTTGGTCGTTCATTTGGTCATTTTGGTCGTTTTCCTATTTTAGATCCTTAACTTAGAATATCAGTGACTTTAGTCAACATTCTTGGTAAACATGCTAGGAATCAAATTCCGACTGTTCTGTTAGCTCTAGAGCATGGATTTTGGTCTAGATTTCCCCTGAGTCGGGTTCTGGGAACTTTTGGTTTAGTTTTGTTTGGGTATTTGTGTTTTAGCCAAGTTGAACTTGAAAGTTTGAATATGGTCAACATTTAGAGAAGACGGTCTCGGATGAAAATTTTGTCTGCGCTATTTACTCCGGAATATCGACTTTGGGCTAGAGGAACCTTTGGTTCGGGTCGCGGGGCTTCTGGACTTTGTTTGGGGGTATTGAGTTCAGAGTTAGTTTTGGGCATGGGGCCCACTTTTCCTTCAAATGATCTTCGTTGGTAAATTCGTTGATTCTACTGAGTCCAAAATGTCATTTCCACTCATATAGCTCTATCGGTTTGTGAGTATCGGGATCCGATTATACTCGAAATGCCTCGTAGAAGTTTAGAAAATTGCAGATTTTTCTGTTGCGGGACAGCTTTAAATAGCTGTTGGCAGCCTTATTTTCAGCCTTTGCTCTCATCTTCCCAACTCGTTTTCTTCACCATTTTTACACCAAATTCCTTCAAATCTTCACCTTCTCTTACCCATAACTTGGAGGAACAATTGTTGCTGATCCAGATGTGTTTCTTGGCCTCGTGAATAGTTAAAATCTCTTGTTAGCTTTTGTTAATTTCCATAAATTTCATTCTTTAAATTCTTGTTTTTCATGATTTTCAGATTCTTTCTTTCACTTCTTTCAACTTCAACTTCATTTTTCTCAACTCTAATTACTCAAGAACAGTGTGGCTTCATGGGAATTCTCCAAATTATCGTTAATCTCGCTCCTTCATCGTTGGTAAGCCTCTTCTTTTTCAAGCCTTGTTCTTCTCTTCAAGCTCAAAAACCTCCATGGTTGAGGCTCGTAAAAGCTTGATGTTTCATGGGTTAAAGATGCATTGGAGAGCTTGATTGTTCGTGGTAATTTTCGTGCAAGTCCTTGGTCGATTCTTGCTTCCAAATTGGTACGTTTTCGCCCTTGAAAATCGTAATTCTCCACTTTTGTTCTCATGAATTAATACTACTTCGGGGCTGTTTTGATCTCCAAAACGAACTCCATTTGCGCTCAAATTTTGAACATAGATTCCTAAATTCACCGCAGACATAATTGTGAATTTTATTTTTTGTTTTGCTGTGCGAGCCCCGAGGTCATTTTTTGACTCAATTTTTTGCCCAATTTTTTGTATAGCAATATGGGTGTCATTCTTCTCGTCTTGACACCTAGATTATGTTCTTGATAGCGTGGAAGCTTTCCGAGGTTGTTCAGAAGGGGAAGGCACACGAGTGACGATTCGTGTTTGCAGTTCGGCCCCGAGGTAGGTTATGATTTAAACTCCTTAGACTTCGCATATATAGAATAAAATTATACTAATGGGCATCCTTGGGTTGGGTTTACTAGTTGGTACCACAGACCTTGACCGCTTTATTCATGTCCGATTCTTTTCTTCCTCTGATGGTTGTAGTATTTGTTATAGATGATATTATCACCCTTGTGGTCCTGTATGGCCTTGTTTGATTCTGGAACATAGATGGTGGATTATATGGGAATCCCTGTGAGTCTCGGATATCATTATTATTATTGTAGAGCTGGCTATTTATGCTATAGAACGATTGGAGCCTGTGCAGGGCCGATAGGTTGTGATTGTTTATACCATTCATCATGCATATAGATGGATTTTGTTTCATGATTTTACTATGATTTTAGTTTCGGGCCTACTATTGCTGAATTTCTAAACCTTGCATGGCCTGTGAGGCCCATTTTTGATAAAATGATTGAAAAAGAGTTTTGTACCGTCTTAATAGATCTTCTTTGGGTACGAGGTAATTAAAGAATGTTTTATCACTATTTCCACTTATACTAGACTCGGCAGGGCCGAGCGCTAGACTTATTTTACTATAACTTCTGGGGTGATGCTAGACTCGATGGGGCTGTATGCTAGGACTATTTGACTTAGTGATTTAAACCTGGATACTCTCCGGGAAGCTTTACTTAGGGATTTTTGAGATTGTGGGGCATCTAGTATGTTGGTCAGGGGCCTCCATGGACCTTGCCATTCCAGACCAGGGGCTACGTGCTTCGAGTGTCGAAAGGGGGGCATATAACATAGGAGAGGTATACGGGTGTGACCTTCTATGGATCCTGTCTTTTGGGCCTTATAGGATGCCAGAAGCGGGTAACATATGGTACTACTATATCTCTTGGGTTGGCATGGCATGTCATACCATTCATTTGTGTGAGGTTCCACCCTTGTTTGCGATTTGTTGATTGTACGCTCCAGTAGTATAGGATGTTGGAGGGTTTTTCTTCCTTTGTTTGTGTTCCTTGGGTGTATGGGCTCCCGTGAGATTGTAGGTAGACTTATTGTTACTATTTTTCTCTATTGGTTCCTATTGTGGTTCTTATGACTTGGGATATTGTTAAGGTTAAACTTGGACTTCTAGTTGTTGAATTCTTGACTTGAGATTGCACTCTTAGTTGGGTTATCATTCATTGTATTCAAAAATATTTCTTATTTTATTCCTCTCCTTCTCTATTCGTTGAGGTTACCGGTATACCGCCTGTTTTCTAAACTCTTCCTTGTATACTTGTTGTTATGAGGATCTCTGGTACGTGTTTCTTTCTTTCGCTCTCCTGTGATGCGTATTCTTGTAGCTAGCCATATGTATTGTTCCTTCTTGTGTTCTTTTTGTGCTAGCTTCCATATGCTTCTTCGTTGCCTTCTGTGACTAGTTGTTTTCTATTCTGCTTATTACTGCTCTTTTATCTTATATGTGCCCGTCGGCCTATAATACCTATTGGGTACCAGTTGCTTTGCAATTGGTGCTTATACTATAATATGTATCTTCTGGTGCAGATCCTAGTGTGGGCCATCACTGCTAGATCGTGGGATTCGTGCTTGATGACCTTTTGGACTATCCAGGCTGAGAGTGAGCTCTTAGCGACCGGAGCTTAGCTTTAGTTTATCTTATGTATCATGTAATTTGTTACTACTCAGAGACAGTTATGTATATATTATTTTGGATGCTTCGTACTCTTTATATGTAGTTCTGGCTCTATACTATGATACCAGGTTTTGGGGTTTTGGTTTAGCTTTCGCATATGTATATATATTCCTGTATCTACTTTATTCAGCTTATTTCCCTTGCTTCTACTTATTTATATCGTTCCTCTGCTAAAGTGTTAGATGGTAGCCCATTACTAATCATTCCAAGCTATGGGGATTGGTTCGCCTACTGGGGTGGTTGTAGGTTCCATCATGACCAAGAAATTGAGTCGTGATAAGTTGGTATCAGAGCCTAGGTTCACCGGTATCATCAGTAAAGGAGTCAATGTCTAGTAGAGTTCTGCAGATTAGGATAGAGACGTCCGTACTCAATCTTTGGTAGGATATAGTGACATCTTAGGAAATATGATTATCTTATTTTCTTTTGTATCATGTGTAATCCTTGGGAGTTTCTTGAAATCTCACTTGTTCTCGTTCATTCTACCACAGATGGCTCATACGAGATCATCGGCGTCAGGCAGAGATGATCCTCCAACTCCAGCTAGGGGCCGGGGAGGTCGTAGAGGTAGGGGTCGAGGACGTCCCTGAGATACAGCACCTGCTAGAGTTGAGATAGGGCTCGAGCATGACCATGAGCTAGATTTTCTCTCAAGCAGCATGTGGACTAGGGGGTAGCCCATATACCACTAGATCTAGTGCCAGCTTCAACCCTATCTCAGTCTTCAGATATTCGAGGCTTACTATTATAGTTGTCAGGTATGATTGGAGAGCAGCCTTTTGAGGCAGCATAAACATCCGCTTAGAGGGCAGCCCTAGGTGCACCGAGTTTAGGAGTGTAGCCTGTTACTGTGGCTCCCCGTGCCAAGGTTATTACGATCCCATCAGTTTCACATCCTCTTGCTCCTCGCCTAGCTATGACAGAGATGGAGCAGAAGGTGTCGGGTAGATTCTTGAGATTGGCCCCTCCGAGGTTTGCTGGTACTTCTGGGCAGGACCCCCATGACTTTATTACTACTTATGAGGAGATGATGTACCATTTGGGGTTGTTGGAGACTCATGGGGTTGGCTATACTATATATCAGTTGGAGGGCCCAACGAAGTTATGGTGGAGGGCCCAGGTTGCTTGCAGACTATCATTGTCACCTTCTTTTACTTGGTCTGAGTTTTATGAGGCCTTTATGGCCAAGTTCTTACCTCAGAGCAATAGAGAGAGGCGGAGAGAGGAGTTCACCAGACTTACTCAGGATACTATGACCGTCTCAGAGTACGAGACTCATTTCCATCAGCTTGCTTCATTTAGGGATATGATTATGCCTACTGGGTATGACAGAGTCCATAGATTTTTTTAGGGGCTACAGAGAGAGTTTAGAGAGCCTGCAGAGATATTGGTTGCTAGTGGTCAGTCATTCCAGGCTATTGTGGACTATGCATGTACTGTAGAAGATTTGCATCATCATGACAACGGGTCCAGAGATAAGAGGCCTCGACATCAGGGTAGCTACAGTGGTTCTCATTATGATGGTAGAGGTTTAGGATAGTGAGGCCGAGGTCATCAGCCGCAAAGGTACTAGGGTCAGTCTAGTTGACCGGTTCAGGCTTCACTTCAGCCTTCTAGTTCTCAGTTTGAGCAGGGTCAGAGTAGTCAGTATGGTCATACTGGTCAGTCTTCGAGAGGTACTACTTCTGGGGCATCAGGCCGAGGTGGCCACACAAGTTCAACGGGTTCATCTTGGTAGGGTAGGACACCAGGGCCTTGCTATGAGTGTAGAGTCAGTGGTCATTTTGCTAGAGATTGCCCCCAGTGGGGTACAGTTCAGCCAGCCGCTTTGCTGGCTCAGCCTATTCGCTCAGTTTATCCAGGGGCTCGAAGAAGTGGTGGTCATGGTAGAGGTGGTGACCCATGAGGCATGACAGGTGGTAGGGATGGCGGTCGGTCAGGTGGTGGTCACTGTTAGTTCTATGCGCTCCCTGGGAGACCAGAGGCAGATGCCTCGGATGCTGTGATCACAGGTACAATTTATGTATGCCATCGACCAGCTTGTGCTTTATTTGATCCTGGATCTATATGTTCATACGTATCTGCCTACTTTATTCTTTGTTTGGGGTTGGCTAGTGAGCCGTTATCTATTCTTGTTTCTGTTTTGACCCCAGAAGGAGATTCTTTAGTAGTGGATCGGATTGTGAGATCTTGCATAATATTTGTTGGTGATTTGTAGACTTGGGGTGATATGATGATACTTGATATGTTAGTTTTTGATGTGATACTAGGCATGGGCTGGTCATCCCCTTACCCTGTGATTTTGTATTGTTATGCCAAGATCATTACAGTCGGTGTATCCCCGGTTGTGTGGCAGGGTTCTGTTAGCTGTGCGCCATCTGGGATTATCTCTTATCTTTGAGCTAGGAAGTTGATTTCGCAAGAGTGTTTGGTTTACTTAGCATATGTCTGAGATTCTAGTGCCGACCCTTCTTCTCCTGAGTCCATTTCTATGGTTAAAGAATTCCTAGATGTGTTTTTTACTGACCTGCCAGGCCTTTCACCTGAGAGATATATTGATTTTTCTATTGAGTTAGATCCTAGCACGAGGCCCATTTCTATTTCTCCCTACTGTATGGCTCCTGCTGAGTTGAGAGACCTTAAGGAGCAGCTCTAGGATTTGTTAGCTAAGGGGTTTATTAGACCGAGTGTGTAACCTTGGGGTGCTCCTGTTCTATTTGTTTAGAAGAAGAATGGGTTGATACGGATGTGTATTGATTATCGGTAGCTGAATAGAGTTACTGTGAGGAATGGGTATCCGATATCGTTTATTGATGATTTATTTGATCAGCTCCAGGTTTCAGCCGTGTTTTCAAAGATAGATTTGAGGTCAGGCTAGTATCACTTAAGGATTAGGGTGGAGGACATCCCTAAGACAACATTCAGGACACGTTACGGCTATTATGAGTTCCTTGTGATGTATTTTGGGTTGACTAATGCCCCCACAACTTTCATGGATCTGATGCACAGGGTTCTTAGCCCGTATTTGGACTCCTTTGTGATAGTATTCATAGATGATATTCTGATATACTCGCGGAGGAGAGATGAGCATGAGAAACACTTGAGGATTATACTCTACACTTTGAGAGATCATCAACTTTATGCCATGTTCTCAAAGTGCGAGTTTTGTCTTGACTCAGTTGAATTCCTAGGACACGTGGTGTCTAAGGATGGGATTAGAGTAGATCCGAGTAAGATTTCAGCGGTCCGTGATTGTCCTAGACCTAATACTCCTACTGAGATTCACAACTTTGTTAGGTTAGCCGGGTACTACAGACGGTTTGTAGAGGGGTTTTCTTTCATAGCAACACCTTTGACTAGGTAGACTAGGAAGGATGTCCTATTTGAGTGGTCAGATCAGTGCGAGGATAGCTTCCAGAGGCTTAAGTCCTTGTTGACTTCAGCTCCTGTATTGACTTTGTCAGTTGAGAGTCAGAGTTTCTCCGTGTATTGTGATTTGTGTGTTGATGTAGCAAGATCATGTGATTGCATATGCATGGAGGCAGCTGAATGTTCATGAGCGCAACTACCCCATCCATGACTTGGAGGTGGCGGCGGTAGTTTTCGCACTCAAGATCTGGAGGCACTACTTATATGGAGTTCATTATGAGATATTCACCGATCACCATAGTCTTCAGTATATTACGAGTCAGCGAGAGCTGAACTCGAGGTAGAGGAGATGGATTGAGTTGTTGCGGACTACAATTTCACTATTCTATAACATTCGGGAAAGGCAAACATGGTAACGGATGACTTAAGTTGGAAGGTGGTGAGTATGGGCAACCTAGCTTCACTTTTAGTTTCTGAGCAACCGTTGGCCTTTGATATCCTCTCCTTGGCTAACCGCTTGGTTAGGCTTGATTTGTCGGATCCTAGCCAAGTTCTTACCAGTGTTGAGGTTTCGTCTACTCTTGTTAATAAGATATAGAGTCATCAGTTTAAGGATCAGTGGTTGTGTGACCTTCGAGATTAGGTTGTTTGGGGTGAGGCCAGCCGGGCTATTCTAGATTTCGATGGGGTTCTACAGTTTGGTGGTCGACTTTGTGTTCTGAGGGTTGGTGATTTGATTCAGTTGATACTCCGTGAGGCACATTGTTCTAGATACTCTATTTATCCTAGTGCAGTGAAGATGTATAGAGACTTGAGACAGCTTTACAGGTGGAGTGGTTTGAGGCAAGATGTAGCAGATTTCATGTCTCGGTGCTTGAAATGTCAGCAGGTGAAGTTCGAGCACATAAGACCTAGTGGGTTGATGCAGTGACTTCCCATTCCTGAGTGGAAGTGGGAAGGGATTACTATGAATTTCGTGGTTGGTTTGCCTCGTACCTCCAGGGGTTTTAATTCAATTTGGGTGGTTATTGATCGGCTAACTAAGTCAGGATATTTCTTACCGGTTCAGACTTCTTACAGTGCCGAGTGGTTAGCTCAGATCTATATTCGTGAGGTTGTTCAGTTGCACGGGATCCCAGCTTCTAACATTTCAAAATGCGACACTCAGTTCACATCTAAGTTTTGGAGAGATATTCAACAAGATTTGGGTACAGAGGTTCATCTTAGTACTATTTTCCATCCTCAGACAAATGGCTAGTCCGAGAGGAGCATCCAGGTCCTGAAAGACATGCTTCGAGCCTGTGTTCTTGATTTTGGTAATTCTTTCGATCAGTTTGTGCCTTTGGCCGAGTTTGCGTACAATAATAGCTTCCATTCTAGCATTGGCATGGCACCATTCGACGCATTTTATGGTAGGCATTGCAAATTGCCGGTTGGTTGGTTTGACGAATTAGAGTCCAAGCCACAAAGTACTAATTTACTTCTGGAATCCTTAGACAGAGTTAGGGTGATTAAGGATAGACTTCGAGCTTCTCAGAGTAGGCAGAAGAGCTACGCTAATCGTAGACTTCGTGCCTTGGAGTTCAGCGTGGGTGATTTTGTATTCCTCCATGTGTCGCCCATGAAGGGCGTGATGTGATTTGGTCAGCAGGGCAAGCTTAGCCCCAGGTATATTGGGCCGTTTTAGATCCTCCAAAGAGTTGGTAGTGTTGCCTATCAGTTAGCCTTGCCTCCGATGTTTTCAGCTATGCATCCGGTGTTTTGTGTTTTGATATTGAGACGGTATGTTCCAAATGAGTCTCATGTGTTGCATTGGGAGTTGGTTCAGTTGGATGAGAGCTTGTCCTTTGCCGAGGAGGCAATTGCTATATTGTCCAGAGATGTGAGGAGGTTGAGGTCTAGGTAGATTCCTATTGTAAAAGTTCAGTGGAGGCATTGTCCAGTTGAGAAGGCTACGTGAGAGACCGACAGAGTTATGCAGGCCCAGTATCAATAGTTGTTTGAGCCTTCAGGTACCTCTTTCTTCTTGACTTTCGAGGATTAAATTCCCTTTTAGTAGTGGATGATATAATGACCCTTTTGGTTATTTTCTCATTTACGCCTTCTTTGTACTGCTGGAGCTTCCTTTCGGTTATTTTCGCATTTACGCCTTCTTTGTACTGCTAGAGCTTCGTGTAGGAGCCCCAAGTCATTTATGACTTCCTTGGTCCGGTAGTTCGGTGCTTGGGTCGTTCGTTTGGTCGTTTTCGCTGTTTGCCTGTTTTAGAGCCTTAACTTAGAATATCATTGACTTTAGTCAATATTCTTGGTAAACATGCTCGGAATCGAATTCTAACAGTTCCGTTAGATCCAGAGCATGGATTTTGTTCTTGATGGACCCTGGGTCGGGTTCTGGGAGCTTTCGATTTAGTTTTTTCTGGGTTTTTGTGTTTTAGCCAAGTTGAACTAGAAAGTTTGACTTTGATCAACATTCAGAGAAGACGGCCTCGGATGGAAATTCTGTCTGCGCTATTAGCTCCAGAATATCGACAATGGACTAGGGAAATCCTTGGTTCGGGTTTCGGGGCTTCTGAACTTGTTTTGGGGTATTGAGTTTTGAGTTAGTTTTTGGCATGGGGCCAACTTTTCTTTAAAATGATCTCTGTTGGTAAATTTGTTTATTCCATTGAGTTCGTAATATTGTTTCCACTCTAATAGCTCTATTGGTTTGTGAGTATCGAGTTCCGATTGTGCCCGGAATGCCCCGTAGAAGGTTAGAAAATTGCAGATTTTTCTGTTGCGGGCCAGCTTTAAATAGCTGTTGACAGCCTTATTTTTAATTTTTTCTCTCATCTTCCAACTGGTTTTCTCCATCATTTTTACACCAAATTCCTTCAAATCTTCCCCTGCTCTTACCCATAATGTGGAGGAATAATTATTGCTGATCCAGATGTGTTTCTTGGCCTCATGAATAGGTAAAATCTCTTATTAACTTTCATTAATTTCCATAAATTTCATTCTTTAAATTCTTGTTTTTCACGATTTTCAGCTTATTTCTTTTGCTTTTTGCAACTCCAACTTTATTTTTCTCAACTCTAATTACTCAAGAACAGTGTGGGCTCGTGAGAATTCTCTAAATTATCATTAATCTCACTCCTTTATCATTGGCAAGCCTCTTCTTCAAGCTTTGTTCTTCTCTTCAAGCTCAAAAACCTCCATGGTTGAGGCTCTTACAAGCTTGATTTTTCTTGGGTTAAAGCTGCCTTGGAGAGCTTGATTGTTCGTGGTAGCTGTAGTTCCAGTCCGTGGTCGATTCTTGCTTCCAAATTGGTACATTTCCGCTCTTGAAAATCGCAATTCTCCATTTTTATTCTCATAAATTTGTAGTACTTTGGGGCTTTTTTGAGCCCCAAAATGAACTCTGTTTGAGCTCAAATTTTGAGCATGGATTCCTAAATTCACCGTGGACATAATTGTGAATTTTATTTTCTGTTTCACTACACGATCCCCGAGGGTCAGTTTTTGACCCGATTTTCCACATAACAATATGGGTGTCGTTCTTCTAGTCTTGACACCTAGATTATGTTTTTGGTAGCATGGAAGCTTCCCGAGGCTATTCGAAAGGGGAAGGCACATGAGTGATGGGTTCATGTTTGCAATTCAGCCCCGAGGTAGGTTACAGTTTAAACTCCTTAGACTTCACATATATAGAATAAAATTGTACTAATGGGCATCCTTGGGTTGGGTTTACTAGTTGGTACCACAAACCTTGACCTCTTCATTCATGTACGATTCCTTTCTTCCTCCGATGGTTGTAGTATTTGCTATAGATGATATTATCACCCTTGTGGTCCTGTGTGGCGTTGTTTGACTTTGAAACATAGATGGTGGGTTATATGGAAATGTCCGTGAGTCCCGAGCGACGTTATTATTATTGTAGAGATGGCTATTTATACGGGGTCGAGTGCTAGACTTGTTTTACTACAACTTCTGTGGTGATGCTAGACTAGGAGGGGCCATGCGCTAGGACTATTTGACTTACTAATTTAGACCTGGATACTCTCCGGGTAGCATTACTTGGGAATTTTCGAGATTGTGGGGCATCTAGTATGTTAGTCGAGGGCCTCTATGGACCTTGCCATTCCAGACCAGGGGCTATGTGTTGTGAGTGTCAGAGGGGGGGTATACGACGTAGGAGAGGTATACAGGTGTGACCTTCCATAGATCCTATTTTCTGGGCCTTATAGGACACCAGAACTGGGTAACATACGGTACTACTATCACTCTTGGCTTAGCATGTCATGTCATACTATTTATTTGTGTGATATTCCACCCTTGTTTGCTGCTTCTTGAATGTACGCTTCGGTAGTATGGGATGTCGGAGGGTTTATCTTCACTTGTTTGTGTTTCTTGGGTGTATGGGCACCCGTGGGACTGTAGGTAGACTTATTTTTACTATTTTGCTCTATTGGTTCCTATTGTGGTTCTTATGACTTTGGATATTGTTAAGGTTAAACTTGGGCTTCCAGTTGTTGAATTCTTGACTTGAGATTGCATGCTTAGTTGGGTTATCGTTTATTGTATTCAAACATGTTTACTGTTTTCTTCCTCTCCTTCTCTATTCATTGAGGTTACCGGTATACCTCCTATTTTCTAAACTCTTCTTTGTATATTTTTTGTTGCAAGGATCCTGGGTACGTCTTTATATCTTTTGCCTGTGATCTATATTCTTTTAGCTAGCCATATGTATTGTTCCTGCTGGTGTTCCTTCCGTGCTAGCTTTCGTGTACTTCTTTGTTGCCTTCTGTGACTAGTTATTTTCTATTCTACTTATTACTGCTCTTTTATCTTATATGTGCCCAGTCGGCCTATGATACCTACTGGGTACCGGTTTCTTTGCAATTGTTGCTCATACTACACTCTGTATCTTTTTAGTGCAGTTGTTTCTTTCACGTAATTTGGTACGAAAACAAAGTAGTTCATCCGATATAACCCAAGTTCCTAAAGCTTGGTCTTGAAGTACTTAATAACATACTTTCCAATTGAGGCATGTATACGATCGCCCTAAATTGACACATGAAATTAGTAATGGAAACAAAGAAGATTAATAAGTTAATGTGCAAAAAAGTGAAAGCAAAACATAGATGAAATTATTTCTAAGAAAAATACCTTTGAATCCTGTAAGATCAACTCTATTAAAAATTTATTCTCAGGTTTGACTTTATCTGGTACTTTCCACATTCGAATAATTCTAACTTTCAAATTTCATTGCATCAAATTGCTTGAAATTTGTGAGATGCTATAAAATGGTGAAGCCATATATATTATCATTGTAGTCAGTAGATTTTTATTTGGAGAAAGGTTAGATGGTGTATGTCACGATCCAATTTTTCAAGTCATTATGGCACCTACAATCCCCCAGTAGGTAAACCAATTACCGTAGCCCAAAATGATTAGTAATGGGCTACTACCTAACCAATACGCACAATAAGCAGAAATAAGTGAAAGCAGATATAATAGAGAACAACGCGAAAACAAATAACCAGAATATATATATACAAAGAAATTACATCAACCCCAAGACTTGATATCGATAGTACAAGAGCCTCTAATAGAATACAAGTGCTAGAAGTAACAAAAATAGTAAATACAACTATCTCTGAATAATAAAGAGTAACAGTGCCAAAGATAATGTGTGGTCAAGCCCCGGTCGTCAGGAGCTCACCCTAGTCTCGAATATTCAAAAGTTGCACGAGTCTCCACGCAATTAACGACGAAAGTTCACACTAATATCTGCACTAAAAAGATGCAGAAGTGTAGTATGAGCACCAATTGCTAAGAAACGAGTACCAGTAGGCATTATCGATTGGCTGATCGCATATAAGATATAAAAATAGTAAGAAGCAGTCACAAAAATAATAGAGAAATCACATGAAAACTAGCACGGATAGAAGTCAACAGGAATTACAAACAAGCTATGCTATCCACAGAAGATATATATAACACAGAACACAATATATATAAAGAAAAAGTTTAGAAAGATGGTGGTATACCGGTAACCTCAAGTAGAAAAGGGAATGAAGGAAAGCATGGAAACATAATCAAACTATAAACAATATAACTAATGAAATCATGCTTAAACTCCAATTCAAGATCAGAGAATCAGATAGCAACCTCACAATTACAATCCTAGGATGGAATAAACTAAGTCACAAGGAAATTGAAACCACTAATCAACACCATCAAAGAGGGTAGGATCCGTTAACCCATAAATACTTAGAAGGCCACATAAATGGTGCCTCAATAATAGAGGAACCACTAGTCCATCAATAATCAAAACTCCAATAAACGGAGCCTCATCAGGCTAGAGTCCACTAAACCACCAAGAACCGAAGGTCATAACAAGCTCTATAATATGACAGGAGTAATATAATCTAACTACAGTCCCAACGGCTGCCCATACAACAGAGGAACACAATCAAGTGAAAAAAAACCCTCCGGCATCCCATACTACCAGAGTGTACACTGAGCAACTAGCAAACAAGGGTGGAATCCAAATGAAAAATACATGATGATATGATGAGATGGAACAAATGTGATAGTAATCATGTATGTACCTCCTCCGGTATCGATAGACCCAGCACGTAGGATCCATGGAAGAACACGACCCATATAACTCAACTACATCATATACCCCTCCTCCGACATATGCAGCATGTAGCCCCTTGTCCGGATCAGCAAGGTCCATGGAGGTTCGTGACCACATACTAAACATGAAATCTTAAAATATAGATCAATAATCAGAATCTCGTAGTATGTGCCTGAAATTGAATCGGGTCAAAATCAATAGAATCTCAAAAACTCTGTCAAAGGGTTCCCAAAGCATATCCGGATCTAAATCAGTAATCAAGTCTCAATAACCCTTATAAAGGGTGCCCATAGCATATTTGGGTCTAAATACATAGTAAAAACATATCTAGCACTCCGGTGTAGCCGAGTCTAGTATCAGTGTGAAAATTGATGGTCAAATCATCGTAATATCCTCTTTACTCCAAGAGGTTTCATAAAAATCAGTTCCAAAACCCTTTCATAATTATTTTATCAAAAATGAGCCCTTGGGGCCATGCAAAGTTTAAAAATCCATTTATAGTAGGCCCGAAGACAAATCAGTAGTAAAACATGCAGAAAAATCCTTTGCATGAATGATATGCTCGCAATAAAAAATTAGCCTAATGGCTCACAAACATTCCTATCGGCCCTGCACAGGCACAAGCAGTTCTAAAACATAGATATCCAGCCTAAAGTAACATCTCGATGTCCGAGACTTGCGGACATTCCCAAATATCCTAGCGTCTATGGTTCAGAGGCATATATAAAGGCCACACTGGGTCGCAGGGGTAATATTACAATACTATAACGAGTACTATAAACAATGTAAGAAATAAACGGACAGAAGAGACGGACAAGGTCTGGGGGTACCAACCTAGAAAACCAACCCAAGGATACTAATTAATGCAGTTATAGACTATACACTCAGAGTCTAGATAGGGAAGACCATAACCTAACTGTTGTCCGACGATTAGTTGCTGGAACGACGTCATCAAAGCTCAAACTGCTCCGAGAATCCCCGAATCGTGAACAAACTATCAAAACAATATTCTATGCATCAAAACAAAACCAATAATACCCATAATGCTAGAAACATATTCGGGTCAAAATCCGAGTCACAAGAAACCTGCGGGGCCCACAACCCAAAATTGGAAACAGGAGGACGCACAATGATCACAATAAATCCCAAAAGAACATGCTCAAAATTTAAGGGGAATAACAAGGGGAAAGGCTCAACAACATCCCCCAACCAAGGAAATAACTTAAGGAATCAAAGAGGGGAAATTAACGGAAATAACAAGGGACTTACCAAATTGGGGGAAAGAAAACGATCATGGAATCAAGAATTATCACCCTAACAGCTGGAGTTGAAGATATACAGAGAAAAGGGGAGCTTGAGCTCTATAACAATGGAGAATTGCATTTTTGGGGAGATAAAAATGAAGAAAGAACTATTAAATTGCCCAGGGGTCCTTCTTCGTGATCGTGAAAGAACCCCACGCAATCGCGATGACCACGCTGGCTGGACCATCATGATTGCGAGGACTAGCCATGCGGTCACAAAGAACACGGAGAGAGGGCTATATCGCGGTCATAAGGAGGGAGCCCGCAATCATGTAGAGAAAATAGAGCAGGGTCCACAGGCCCTTCATCGCGATCGCGTGAAGGGACCTTCGTGGTCGTGATGGCCAATGAGTCAGACCATCCCGATCACGATGGCTTCCTTCATGGTCGCGATTAAGGCTTGAGGCTTGCACCTGCAACATCAACCAGTAGAAAACTAGGAGGGAAAAAGTCTCTAGATAGCCCACAGAACTCATCAAGGACCTCACGTATGCAAACAAGCCTAGATATTCAACTAGAAATGACATTCTCAATCCAACAGAATCGACGAAAATCCCATCAGAGGTTGATATAACAAAAATTGAGCCCCGCACCCAAAATCAACCTTTCGGCCAACTATTCCAAAATGGAATCTAAGGGTCGAAATCAAGTTTGAAAGCCTCGGGACCCGAACCAGTGATCCCTCTAGCCTAAACTTGATTTTGCAGAGCTAACAATGCTGACAGAATTTCCATTCGAGGTTGTATTCTCCGAATGTTGACCAAAGTCAACCATATAAGCCCAACTGGCCTGAAAACACAGAAAGAGAGAGAATTCCAAGTTGAAAAACTCACGAATCCCGACCAAAGGTCAAAATAGACCAAAGTCCATGCTCCAGAGCTAATGAAATTTTTGGAATTATATTCTGAGCATAATTACCAAGATTGTTGACCAAAGTCAATGATTTCCTAAGTTTAGGTTCTAAAATAGGGAAACGGCCCTAAAGACCAAACAAATAGCTCGGGCACCGAACTATTGGTCCCAGCAAGCCATAAATAACTTTGGACTACTATAGGCAAGCTCTAACAGTACAAAGAAGGCAAAATGCGAGAATGACCGAAAGGATCATTACATCATCCACTTCTAAAAAGGTCTTTCATCCCCGAAAATCAACAAAGAAGGAAAGAACAGAGACTCAAGAACTATGGATACAAATCCCACACCACTCTCTCGGAAAGCCCGGGTAGCCTCCTCGACCGGACAATACCCAATAGAACGAAACCAAAGAAAAGCAACAAAGCCTTAACTCCTTACTAGCCAAGCTAGATTCCAACCTTTAACTTCAAAACTCCCAAGGCCTAACAACCAAACTGAACCTTAAAAATCTAAATTGAAAAGCATCGACACAACACCGAAACTCGAATCCTTGATGCCACAACCAAGTTCATCCAGAAAGTCACCAACCAAACCTCTAATTCATGAACCCATAAATCTGCAAAACCCTTCTAACAACTTGAATCCCTTGTACCATAAACACTAAGCTTCACACAAGATGAACACTCGAGCCACCCTCAAAATATCAACTGACCCGCTGGATATCCATAGTTCCCCCTGCACTCAACCTCGAACGAGGTCACCTTTACACTCAAATTCTATCCAAATCAAACTCTAGTCTACTAGCCTTTGCCATCCAAGATAACAACCTGTAGCATATCTTCAAAAACTGGAGTAACTTGTCCCGACTGACCATCAACCAACGAATGGATGTTTTTGCTAGGATCAATCTCGATACCTGAACTCAACTGAACCAACCATCAAACCTTAACTGAAACTCGCACACCAGGGTTGGAAAAGGCATGTATGAATACCCTGTGTCAAAGGAGAATTTCCCAACTATTGAACCGAACCAACCTTGATGAACCGTTGTATGTTTGAATTGGCTGGAACTGAATGAACTAAAGCAACCTTCCCAAAAGACTCAAACCAAAACCAAATCTCTGCTCGGAGTGTGGTAAGCCTACCACAAATCCTGCAGTCCACAGTTGCCACTTAGCTGTTGGAAACTCCAAAATTTTCAACTCATCCTCAAGCTCAAACACCCGCTCTGCTACACTAGTACACAAACCACCAACTCTGAAAGCTTTTAACATACCACAACTCTTTGTCCTACACTGGTTGAGTCTAACCAACCTAGAACCCCATACAACTGACAATCCTCGAAGAATTGACCAAATCAAGACTCTAACTCTCGAAACACCAAAGGCAACCATCGATTTCAAAGTACCATTAGAATCCAAAGTAATCCCACTGGTCTCAACCTACATGACCTGATCACATATAGCATACACCCGCTGATCCTCGAACTGACATTGTTGAACCTGTCCAACCACAGTAGAGTATACCTCATACTGAAAAAAACACCACTGGGATTTGGCAAGCCCAACCTAATCAAATGGTTAGCCAAGGACTGGATGTCAAAGGCCAACAACCACTCCAAATTGAGATAGAAAAGCTAAGCTGACTGTAATCACTGCTTTCCAGTCCAAAGATGTTGCAACCCAAGAGAACCTTCCATGAACCATCTGATATAACCTGCTAGCCCACGATTCTGAAACCCAACTCTAATTGACAATCAATGCCTCTGTCAAACCTCTGAGTATACCCATACACTGCCGATGAACACTTATAGGAACTGGAGACAACTAAGCTCTAAATATACAATTTGGCCAATCCATAGATGCTACTGAGACTTAGTTCCTCTAAAGAGTATGACGAGGAAACCATAGTCGATGCAACAACCTCCCAAAGTTAGTACTGGAAGAGGCCACTACCTCAATCTCTCACTAGAAGGAAATTTGACCTCAAATCCATCAAAGGAAAAGCCACTGCAATCTGTAGTCGGTCGAATCACGTCACCACACACTAACCTAAGCAAACCCTTAGTCGTCACCTCCGTCGGTTACTACAACACATACACACACAAGGATTCATCTTAGTCAGCTACCCGAAATCCGCATATATAAGCAAGGAGTCGTCACCCTCATTTGCGAACCAAATGAAATCCTTTCAAGGATACACTAAACTCCATAAACTCTTTCTCAGAAGACTACTGGAGTTGTTCCCATAGCTCCCATAACTCCACTGGCAGCACTTGATAAGGCAGGAAAAGAATAGGCCAAATGCCCAACTCAACCAAAATACTATGATCAACACTCAATCGCAATGCTATAGTCAAAACTCAACCACAATGTCACAATCAAAAAGCTCAACTAGACTTGAAACAGAAGAAAACCACGGGACCAACCCATTCACATGACAACTTCCTAAACCAAACAATTAGAGAAGGTCAATTCAATTTTTTTGAGAAAAGCAAAACCAACCCATGCCCACTGGCATAACCGACACCATTCTCCTTAAGACAAAACCTTACTCACCGGCCCATAACCACCAGTATCACATCAAACCAATAGAAGGACTCCTAGCAAATGCTAGAGAATAGCCTAGGCAACAACCACCCAAGATTGCTAGAAATCAAACAACCTAAACCAATTCTAGAACCACAACGAAATCGAAATTAAAGCCAACAAGACCTACCCATGAGTAATAACTCCAGGTAGTCTCGTCTCAAGGAAAACACACCCCATCCACTACTAAAAAGAATAAATCTATCGAGAAATTATACTTATAAACACTACAAACTCAAGTAGTAAAACAACTAAACAAGGAAAATATGTAGGCATATAGGCAAATACATGAAAATGGTAGGTTTGCAAAGTAAACAACGACAGCCCTAGGTAATGGTAACAAAAGTCGTACCTGTAGCAATGATATCGAGAACCTCCACCTCAAGCCTACCAAGAGGGGCATCGAAATGACAGTGCCTATCACTGGACTGAGTAGTCGAAGCTGAAGGCTCAACCATCCCTCATCGAGGAAAATCTCTATAATAGTGACCATTCACTTCACAATCGTAACAACCCAAGGAAGCCCAACTCTGACGATGGTGCCTAACTCTGGATGGATACCTGAACCACCTGGCTGAAATCCACCTCTAACCATATAGGGACCACCACTACTACCCTACACACTACATCTCGCTGGTTGGGGACCACTCCTACTACCCTGCACACTGCCTCTAGCCGGTGGCACTGGAACTCTGGGAGATAAGACCTGTTGACCCTGCTGACTGGAAGGCATGATTATGGCTCAATCCCTAGCAAGGTGCCCATGCTCACCACACTGAAAACAAGCTTTACCAGATGAAGTCTGACGAGAAGATCCGCTGAACTTGACCGGCTACCACATCCTACATGCCCTAAATATAAACCTTGGGAACCCTGACATGTACTATGTCCACTCTACTCAATAGGCTTTGTACAACCACCCTTTGAAACCCGTAGGGCCACTGAAGTTGTCCTGCTAGATAAGAAGAAATGAAATCAGTCCCTAGCATATGATCCCCTACCTCGAGTCTGAGAACCTCAAAAACTATCCTGACAATGGCGTCTCTTAGCACTACCTCCACATTCCTCGCGACATAACCCCTCAATAGCCCAAACATGATCAACTACCTAAAGAAAGGTAGTCCCAACCGCGACCAAGTGCTCGGTCCCCAAACGGAGTGGTGAAATCAAACCTCCAACCAAATTATGAACCCTCTCAAACTCTGTAGGCACAGTCCTAGCAGTGCGCCTAACTATCATGTGAAACCTTGCCTCATACTCTAATATTGACATACAACCCTGCTGAAGAACTGGGATCTCAAGTCTAACTGAAGCATCGCTCGAAGAATCGGGTACTGCCCTACCTGTGGTGCTGAAATACCCACCGGAGGACTATGGAGTCCTAGCCATGGTGACCTGAAGAGCTGGGGTAGCCATAAACTCTACCAGAGGCTGGGCTGGCCCCAAACCCCCTACCTGATGCGGTAAACTCTCACTTTGACTTCCTGGCGCTGACGGAAGCACTAAAGAAATAGGCACAGAAGACTCGACATCACCCATTGTTGTACTCATCTTAGGCATCTGAGAAGGAATGAAACAATTGAAGTTTAGAAGTCAATGGAGCCAGGAACGCATGATAAGGAGCCAAGAATATGGAACTTTTCCTAACAATGCCATGTAGCCTCCCGCAGATAGGATACATACATCATCGTACTTATCCACGAGACTCTACTTAGACACTTGCTCTTGTACTAATGACACCGGAGAACTTAGCGCTCTGATACCAAGATGTCACGACCCGATTTCTAAGGTCATTATGGCACCTACAACCCCCTAGTAGGCGAACCAATTCCCGTAGCGCGGAACGGTTAGTAATGGGCTACTACCTAACTAATATGCACAATAAGCAAAAATAAGTTGAAGCATATATAATAGAGAATAACGCGGAAGCAAATAACCTGAATATATATATATATATATATATACAAGGAAACTACACCAATCCTAAGACTTGGTATCGATAATACAGGAGCTTCTAATAGAATACAAGTGCTAGAAGTAACAGAAATAGTAAATACAGCTGTCTCCGAATAACAAAGAATAACAGTGCCAAAGATGAGATGTGGTCAAGTCCCGGTCATCAGGCACTCACTCTAGTCTCGAATATCCAAAAGTTGCACGAGTCTTCACGTGATCAACGGCGAAAGATCACACTAATATCTGCACCAAAAAGATTCAAAAGTATAGTATGAGCACCAATTACTAAGCAACGGGTACCCAGTAGGCATCATCGGTCGACTGAGCGCATATAAGATATAAAAACAGTAAGAAGAAGATAGCAAAAAACAGTCACAGAAATAATAGAGAAAGCACGTGGAAAATAGCATGGATAGAAGTCAACATGAATTACAAACAAGCTATGCTAGACACAGAAGATATATATAACATAGAACAGGTGAAGGAGCGAAGAACACACCTGGAGTCCTTGCAACAACAATATATATATAAAGAGAGAGTTTAGAAAGATAGCGGTATACCGGTGACCTCAAGTAGAAAAGGGAATCAAGGAAAGCATGGAAACATAATCAAGCTAAAAACAACATAACTAACGGAATCATGCTTAAACACCAATTCAAGATCAGATAGCAACCTCACAATTATAACCCTAGGATGGAATAAACTAACCACAAGGAAACCAAAACCATTAATCAACACCATGAAAGAGGGTAGGATCCGCTAACCTATAAATACTCAGAAAGCCACATAAACAGTGCCTCAATAATAGAGGAACCACTAGTCCATCAATAATCAATCGGAGCCTTAACAAGCTAGAGTCCACTAAACCACCAAGAACCGAAGGCCATAACAAGCTCTATAATATGACAGGAGTAATATATTCTACCTACAGTCCCAACAGCTGCCCATACAACCGAGAAACATAATCATGTGAAAACAAATCCTCTAGCATCCCATACTACCGGAGCGTACACTGAGCAAACAACAAACAAGGGTGGAATCCAAATGAAAAATACATGATGATATGATGAGATAGAACCAGTGTGATAGTAATCATGTATATACCTCCTCCAGTACCATACCTAGCAGGTAGGATCCATTGAAGAACACAACCCATATACCTCAACTACACCATATACCCCTCCTCTGGCACACGCGACACGTAGCCCCTAGTCTAGATCGACAAGGTCCATAGAGGTCTGTGACCACATACTAAATGTGAAGTATCAAAGTATAGATCAATAATTTAAATCTCGTAGTATGTGACCAAAATCAAACCGGGTCTAAATCAGTAGTAGTAATCTCAAAAACCCCGTCAAAAGGTGCCCGAAGCGTATATGGTCTAAATCAGTAATCAAGTCTCAATATCCCTTATAAAGGGTGCTCAAATCTTATCCGGGTCTAAATATGTAGTAAAAACATGTCTAGCACTCTGGCACAGCCGACTCTAGTATCAGTGTGAAAACTGGTGGTAAAATTATTGTAATATCCTTTTTACTCCAAGAGGTTTTAAAATAATCAGTTCCAAAACCCTTTCATAATCATTTTACAAAAAATAGGCCCTCAGGATCATGTAAAGTTTAGAAAACCATTTATAGTAGGCCCAAAGCCAAATCAGTAGTAAAACATGTAGAAAAATCCTTTGCATGAATGATATGCTCGCAACAATAAATTAGCCCAACGGCTCACAAACATTCATATTGGCCCTGCACAGGCACGAGTCAGACCATCACATTCATGATGGCTTCTTTTGTGGTCATGATTAAGGCCTGAGGCCTCCACCTGCAATAACAACCAACAGAAAACTAGGAGGGGAAAAGTCTCTAGATGGACCCACAGGACTCATCCGGGACCCCGCGCGCGCAAATGAGCTAAGCTATTCAACTAAAAATAGCGTTCTGGATCCAACAGAATCGACAAAAATCCTATCAGAGGTTAATTTAACAAAAAGTGGACCCCGTGCCCAAAATCAACCTTTAGGCCAACTATTCCAAAATGGGATCTAAGGGCCGAAATCAAGCCCGGAAGCCTAGAACCCAAATCAGTGGTCCCTGTAGCCTAAACTTGATATTTTGGAGCTAACAGCGCTGACAAAATTTCCATCTGAGGTCGTCTTCTCCGAATGTTGACCAAAGTCAACCATACAAGCCCAAGTGGCCTAAAACACAGAATGAGAGAGAATTCCAAGCGGAAAAGCTCACGAATCTTGACCAAAGGTCCAACCAGATCAAAGTCCATGCTCCGTAGCTAACGAAACCATCAAAATTTGATTTCGAGCATGATTACCAAGATTGTTGACCAAAGTCAATGATTTCCTAAGTTAAGGTTCTAAAATAGTAAAACGGCCATAAAGACCAAACAAACAGCCTGGGCATCGAACTACCGGTCCCAACAAGTTATAAATGACTTGGGGCAGCTACAGGCAAACTCTAACAGTACAAAGAAGGCAAAATGCGAGAATGACCGGAAGGATCAGTACAGTGTGAAAAAGAAAGAAGTTGAAAGATAATGTATCAACCTAAAGAGAGGAAAGAAATATTTATAAAAGAGACGTTCAAAAAAGAACAATTTTTGATCTATATATAATAGGAGAGATAAATGACTCTTACAATGCAAGTGTAACCACCAGAAAATTCCTATTTAAAATAAATAAAATATAAACTAAAATGCAAAATATTAAATGTTTGAATTTAAATTCAAAAAAATATGAAAACGAACTAATCTACTAAATTAAAATTTAAAAATTAAATACTTTTTAATTTCTTACAATTTGTTTGTATATAATATTTAAATTTTGACATTTTTAAATTATAGTGGTGGTTATCTATGTATACAAATTTTAAAATAAAATCTAAAATTAATTAAAAAATATTTTTTTCCTAAACATCTCTCTCTCTCTCTCTCTCTCTCTCTCTCTCTCTCTCTCTCTCTCTCTCTCTCTCTCTCTCTCTCTCTCTCTCTCTCTCTCTCTCTCTCTCTCTCTCTCTGTGTGTATATATATATATATATATATAATAGGAGAGGCAAATGACTCCTACAATGACAAGTATAAGCACCAGAAAATTCATATTTAAGATAAATAAAATATAAACTAAAATGCAAAATCTTAAATATTTGAATTTAAATTAAAAAATATGAAAACTAACTAATCAACTAAATTTAAATTTAAAAATTAAATATTTTTAGTTTCTTAGAGTTTTTTTATATATAATATTTTAATTTTGACATTTTTAAAATTATAGTTGTTGTTATCTATGAATATAAATTTTAAAATAAAATCTAAAATCAATTAAAAAAAATATTTTTTTCCTAAACATCTATCTATATATAATAGTAGAGGCAAATGACTCCGACAATGACAAGTGTAAGCACCAAAAATTTCCTATTTAAAATAAATAAAATATAAACTAAAATGCAAAATGTTAAATATTTGAATTTAAATTCAAAAAAATATGAAAACTAACTAATCAACTAAATTAAAATTTAAAACTTAAATATTTTTTAATTTCTTAAATTTTTGTAATATATAATATTTAAATTTTGATATTTTTTAAATTATAATGATGGTTATCTATGTACAAATTTTAAAATAAAATCTAAAATTAATTAAAAAAATATTTTTTCCTAATCATATATCTATATATGATAGGAGAGGCAAATGACTCCTACAATGACAAGTGTAAACACCTGAAAATTTCTATTTAAAATAAATAAAATATAAACTAAAATACAAAATCTTAAATATTTGAATTTAAATTCAAACAAATATGTAAACTAACTGATCAACTAAATTAAAATTTAAAAATTTAATATTTGTTTAATTTCTTATAGTTTCTTTATATATATAATATTTGAATTTTGATATTTTTTAAATTTTAGTGGTGGTTATCTATGTATACCTATTTTAAAATAAAATCTAAAATAAATTAAAAAACAAGAGTGAAGTATCAAATATATACCTAAACTATTCTCTTTTTTTGAGCTTGATACCTAAACAATTGGAAGTGTGAGTTTCATACCTAAACTATCACTCATCAGTTTCAAAAATATACTTCAATGCTGACTGGACCAGGTGTTTATATACAAACACATTTAGATGTGTCAAGCCATTAAATTTTTTAATAATGTGGCATATTTTTATTTTTTTAGCTTCCACATCATTTTAAAAAATAATAATTGATTTTACCCTAAACAATCCCATTCTTCTTCATCATTTCTCAATATGGTGAATATTTAATTTTTAACCTAATACTAATAATTTATTTAATATTTCCTAAGGTAAAAAAATATTTCACACGGAGTGCCATGTGACAGGATTTTTAAATAAAAGAGAGAGTGTAGTACACTATCACATAGTAGTTGAGGTGTGTTTCTCAAACTAATGAGTGATAATTTAGGTATGAAACTCATACTTCCAATAGTTTAGGTATGAAACTTAAAAAATAGGATAGTTTAGCTCTGTTTTTGATACTTCACTCAAAAAACAATTATTTTTAAACATTAGGGAGAAAAATATGGGTAACTGTATCAATTTTCCTTCCTCGACTGCAGGTAAGAAGAACATGGGTAACTGTATTATGGTAGCAGTGATTTGCCTCTCCTATTATGTATAGATAGATTTTTATCTCTATTTTTTATTTTTGAAATAATTCGTGTATCGTGCGGGCACGTATACTAGTGCTAAAGTAATATAAAAGTAAACAACCAAGTCGTATAAATGCGGAATAATCGAGTTCAAATTCAATCTACCCCAGGGATTGGTGACACAAGTACAGGAGTGATACGCCCAAATTACACCTTCAAAAGAAGTATAAAGCGGTCGTTGTCAAATGTAGAACCTAACTGAGATTAGGGTCGATCCCACGAGGAATATGGAAGAAATACGTCAAAAATGAATATTTAATCATTCGTCTTTATTTAAAGGGGGGATTTTTATGTATCACAAGTAAAGACCAGAATTGTTGACAATTTAATATTTAATTGTGTTCAAGGAATTAAAGGTAACTAGGATTGTGTTCACCACGATTTCATAACTTAGAAGGTATACGCAATTAATGATCTATTTTGGTGCTTAACATGCAAGATCGGTAAGTTAGGTTCACCTAAATCCTTGGTCCGGCAGATAGATGAATTTCACCACACGCCTTGGTCCGGCCGCGGGTGTATGCTTTACTAACCCTTACCCTTGATCCCAGATTAGCTATTCCCGGACAAGGTCAAGCTATTAGATGAGGGTTGGTAGCCTCAAATCTCCGTCGTTAAACAACCTTTTTCCCATTCGTTACCTCCTTGGTCCGGCAAGTAAGAATAAGGCGAGTTCTAACATTTGCAACCGTTAAAAAGTAATCAAAATGAAGGGAAGAACAATACATGCATAAACACCGCCCTAGAATCATTAACTGTTTAACCTACATTTGTTAATTCATCATAGTTCCCACAATCCTAGTTATGGTATTTAGCTACTCATGCTTGCAAGAATCATAGAATAATACATAATAAAAGACTTACTTGTATTAATTATTTACCTCAAAGTAGAAAAATATATAATCCAAGAACACAAATAAATAATAAAGGAGAAGAATAGAATAAACCAAAATTCTCCGGCCTCCACGGCGGTTCTTAGCTCTTTCTAGCTTACAAAGTAAAAAAAATAAAAAGTATTTCCGATTCTCTCCCTAAAAATTATTCTTATGGACTATTTATAGATGTAGGAAAAAACCTCAAATAAAATAACTGAGTTCAAAACGAATTGGGAAACCAAAATCCAATTAAATTGGGGTCGTCGCGTGTAGCTGTTGCCGCCTTTAATTGTTCGTTGTATCTTCACTGGCTGCCATGTGGCATCCCTTTACAACACCCTTTAATTGAATTTAAATTTAATTCCTATGTATGAATAATAATAAAATATTACATTTAATAATTAAGCTTTCTGCTTGATTTCCTTATATGATTTCTCATTTTTAATTTGTTTCTTCTCCAAATTTCTTCATCTTTTCACCAATTTAATCCTACAAACACAAATACCCAATATAAGAATAATTCGTAAAAATTAATGCTCAAAAACAATAATAAAAACACTAAATATGAGGTAAATAATGACTAAATATATGTAATTTTGGCCTCACATCACCACCCCACACTTAAACTCTTGTTCTTCCTCGAGCAAGCACTAAAGCTCATAAAAAAGAACTAGGAATACCACCACTTTGATTGATACAAACAATTAGACCATGTAACAAACCACAACATCAAGTACACTTTCCGATCATTATGCAAGATATACAAATAAACAACAAACTTCTAACCTCCTAACCTCAAAGACAGACTTTAACTCATCAAATTAAGTTTGCTCACCTACTCTATCAAAGAAAGCTAATAAAATCACCTATCTATCATGAAACAAGTGCCCTCACAAGAAGAAATAGTCCATACACTCAATTTAAAGAATCGAATATAAATTAAGGACTTAGCATCAAAGAACAATTCTCGCACTCACAAAAGAATTCACATGTATGGACAAAGAACCATAGGCTTTCCCATTATGTACATCTCCACTAATTAAGCATGCTTGAATAGAATCAAATAGGACTTTTATGGGTTGTAATGTTGGCTAGGGGACGGGTAGGAAACTATATAATAGTGACTTATACTTCCCTAAGCACTTTGCACTTTTTGAATTTCATCACCCATTTTTTTTCTTTTTTTTTTCCAGTCCTCTCTTCAATTATTTTCACTAGTACTTCTCATTATATCAAGAACGCTTCAATCATTTTTTTTAAAGAAATTTCCTCTTCTTTTTTTTCATGTCACATTCTTTTCTAAGAGTGCCTTTTCATCACTTTGTAGCTATCATTAGTCACCTTTTTTACTCAATCATCCCTTTTCTTCAAATTTAACAATTTTATTATATTCTATGCTATAGTGCTTAAGAAAGCAGGGTGCAAAAAACTAGGGATTCAACAAAAGGATCCAGGCAAAATAATACGGCTACCAAACAAAAGGTTACAAGCTCAAAGGGGTAACTAGTGATATAATATCTGAAAAGGCTAAAATTCACAAGACAAATCAAAGAAAGCATATATCATCTTCTAAATAGAGCAATGCTTTTTATTTTGCTTCAATAACATGCAGGGCAAGTTCTAGACTAGGATGCAAAACATGGAATATATGCAAGAAATCCTCACCTCACAGGCACAAGTATCAATCAAGATGGATCAATTCTACTTCTAAGATAGACATGTTCATAGCAAACTACAAAATAAGAATAAGCTATATACAAAGTCACTACCTTAAGCCTAGGTGTCAAAAAGTCAATTATTTTATTTTATACTCAAGCATTCACAAGAAAGTATTTCTCAAACTCAGGCCTAACTATACTAGTATCAAACAAGTCAAAAAATGGTCTTTTCTTTTCTCTCCAAAAAAAAACAATTCCTAAAGATATAAAAAATCACTCTAAAAAAAGTACCCGGTTCAAAGGCCCCTCCCCTCCGAAAAGAACCGAGGCCATAAGAAAAACCAAGGGGTGGATGAAATATGCCACTAACAAAAATAAAAAAGAAAAGGGAAAATAAAATATTTAAAAATAAATCTTTTTGTATTTTTTTTTGTTCAAATAAAATAAAATCCTATGACATACTCACCCTTTACTTACAATTATCAGAAGATTCTCCACCTCACACTTAAAATCATGCTTTGTCCCCAAAGTAATTTATAGAAGAAGAAGAAGAAGAAGAAGTAGGGTGAGAGATACTCCCTGAGGCCCTCTAGGGCCTAGCTAACAACATGATTTATCAAGGGCTGCGCGATCCCACACTTAAGTTCAACTATGTTCTTTAACTTCCAATTTTGGGTACTCAGACTTCCCCTAATCTGCACAAAAATTAAAAAAAAAACAAAGAAAAAAAACTTAACACTATAAAAATAAAAATAAGAAGTTATACTACCAATTGGGTTGCCTCCCAATAAGCGCCTGAGTTAACGTCGCGGCACGACACCTTCAAGTGAACTATTTTTCCTTCCACTTAGAACTTTTGAATTGCACCCCTAATTTTTTTTCTAATTTTTTACTATGCTCAAGAGGCGGTGGTATAAATATAAAGGTCCCAAGTAATAAATATCGAATTTCGTACTTTTTGGACCTTAAGTGAGGAATGTAATTCTCTGATTTTGACACAATAAATTCAAGAATACAGACACATTGTTCTTCCTTCTTACACTCTTCCAAAAGTTCATATGGCTCTATTAATAACTCACCATCTAAACATAATGTAAAAAAATGATTGGAATGGGGTCCAATGCATCCTAACTCATGAATTGTATTATTGTTTACATCCTCGTATTCACACACACTAGAGTCTTTAAAAATAATTTTATCTACTTCTTCACATAACTCTAGTGTACTCTTCTCAACTGTGACAACATCAATAAGAGTATGGTCTAGTAGTTGTTCCTCTAATTTTAGCTCCTCAAGTTGGCTCATAAGCATCTTTTCTTCCTCACACAACTCATAACTAAATTGTTGGGAGTTAAACGCAGCAACCTTTGCACTCAACTCATAATTTAAGTTGTGAATTTTCCAACTGAAATTTTCAAACTCATCAAGGAACTCCATTCTTTCTTCTAAGCGCTCTAAAAAAATATAAGTAAAGTTCTTAAGGTCACCCTCATATAAAGCTAATTTCATGCAAAGATCCACACTATCATAAGCACAAGAATTACAAGAACCCATATCACTCCCTACTTTTTCAGATGTCATCTCAAGAAGAGTGGTAAATAAAAAAAATGTTGTAAAAAATAAATAAAATAAATAAATAATAAGAAAAATAAATAAAGACTACAAATAAAAATAAACACTAAAGATAATTTCTAAACCGTATTCCCCGGTAATGGTGCAAAAATTTGATACGCCCAAATTACACCTCCAAAAGAAGTATAAAACGGTCGTTGTCAAATATAGAACCTAACTGAGGTTAGGGTCGATACCACGAGGAATATGGAAGAAATACGTCAAAAGTGAATATTTAATCATTCGTCTTTATTTAAAGGGGGGATTTTTATGTATCAAAAGTAAAGGCGGGAATTATTAACAATTTAATATTTAATTGTGTTCAAAGAATTAAAGGTAACTAGAACTGTGTTCACCAAGAATTAGTGTGGTTAGAGCTTTGTTACAGCGGGGCTGTTTGTGACTGTTTGTTATGATTAGTGTGGTTACTGTTTACTATTTCCAAGCATTTCTACTTTACACTTCTCTCCCATTCCTTATACTTGAGGTTACCGGTATACCATCCATTTCTAGACTTATACATATATACCATTGTTGCGAGGATCCCAGGTGCGTCGTTACTACTTTCACCTGTGTTTTCCATTTATATATTCTATTTTCTAGCCTTTCTTGTTGCTTTCTGTTGTCTTCCCTCTGGTCTAGTTCCTGTATACTTTACCATTGATTATCGTGACTGCTTACTTCTATTCTGTCTGCTATTGCTCTTTTACTTTATATGTGCCCAGTCGGCCTATGATACATACTGGGTACCTTATGCTTCACATTTGGTGCTCACCCTACCCTCTGCATCTTCTAGTGCAGATCCTAGTGTGGGCCATCGCAGTTGAGTGCCGGAGACTCGTGCGGTGTGCTATTTTAGGATCATCCAGGCTGAGGGTGAGCTCTTGGCATTCAGAGCCTGACTTTAGTTTATCCTTGATGTATTTTGTACTCTTGTAGTTTTGGAGACATCATGTATATATTACTTTTGGACCTTGTACTCCTGATGTAGTTTGGCTCTTATACGCTATGATACCAGGTTTTGGGTTGGTTTAGCTTCCGCTTCGTATTTATATTACTAAGGTTACCCAGATTATTCATCTTGTTCCCTTGCTTCCGCTTATTTACTTGTTCTTCCTCTTAAACTGTTAGAAGGTAGCCCATTACTAATCGTTCCAGGCTACGAGGATTTGTTCACCTACTGGGGGGTTTTAGGTGCCATCATGACCGAGAAATCGGGTCCTGATAGCTTGGTATCAGAGCCCTAGGTTCACCGGTGTCATCAGTATAGGAGCCAATTTCTAGTAGAGTCCTGCGGATCGGGGCAGAGACGTCTATGCTCAATCTTTGGGAGGCTATAGTGACATCTTAGGGAAATGGACTTTTCTTGCTTCTCTTTCGTGCGTAGTATCCTTGAAGGTTCCTGGAAATCCCATTTGTTCTAGTTCACTCTTCCGCAGATGGTTCATACGAGATCGTCAGCTTTAGGCGGAGGAGAGCCTACTTCCCCTACACCTCCGACTTCAGCTAGGGGTCGGGGTGGTCGCAAGGGCAAGGCTAGAGGTCATCCCAAAGCGGTGGCGCCTGCTAGGTCCTCCAGAGTTTATATAGAGCCGAAGTATGACTACGAACCAGAGTTAGCTCCAGAGCAACAACATGTGGACCCGAGGATGGCCCAGGTACGACCAGCTCCAGTGTCAGTTCCAACATCGGTTTCTATGCCAGCTTCAGCCCCAGCTCAGTCTTCAGACATTCGGGGTTTACTTGCTAAGCTCTTAGGTATGATTGGGGAGCGTCCTTCTGAGGAAGCACATACATCCGCTCAGGGGGTAGCCCTGGGTGTTCAGAGTTCAGGAGAGCAACCTGATACTGTGGCTCCCCGTGCTGAGATTGTTCCAGTCCCATCATTTGCCCAGCCTCTTACTCCTCGCCCCGCCATAACAGATGGGGAGCAGAAGGCCTTGGGTAGGTTTCTGAGATTGGCACCGCCGATATTTGCTGGTACACAGGGTCAGGAACCCCATGATTTTATCACCACCTGTGAGGAGATGTTGCATCACTTGGGGTTATTAGAGACTCAAGGGGTTGTCTATACTTCATATCAGCTGGAGGGTACAACAAAGTTATAGTGGAGAGCACAGGTTGCTTGCAGGCCTTCTACATCACCTCCCTTGACTTGTTCCGGGTTCTATGAGGCCTTTATAGCCAAGTTCTTGCCACAGGGCGACAGGGAGCATCGGAGGGAGGATTTCACTAGACTTTCATAGGATTCGATGACCGTCTAAGAGTATGAGACCCGTTTCTATCAACTTGCTCCATTTGGGGCAATTATTATGCCTACTGAGGCTGACAGGGTTCGCAAATTTGTTTGGGAGCTACAGAGAGAGTTCAAAGAGCCTGCCGAGATACTAGCTGCTAGCGGTCGGTCATTCTAGGCCATTGCGGAGTATACCCGTACAATTAAGGATTTGCGTCCTCATGACACCAAGGCCAGAGATAAGAGGCCTCGACATCAGGGTGGTTACACAAGTTCTAGGCACGGTGGTAGAGGTTTCGGCCAGTGGGGTTGAGTTTATCAACCATAACACCATCAGAGTCAGTCTAATCGACTATTTTAGGCTTCAGTTCAGGCTTCGGATTCTCAGTTTGAGCAGGGTCAGAGCAGTCAGCGTGGTCACAACGGTCGGTCTGCGAGGGGTACTACTTCTGGGGCATCAGGCCGAGGTGGCCACACAGGTTCAGCAGATCCGTCTTAACAGGATGGGCCGTCAGGGTCATGCTATGAGTGTGGTATTAGCGGTCATTTTGCCAGAGATTGCACCCAGTGGGGTACAACCTGTTATGAGTGCGGAGTTGGTGGCCATTATGCTAGATATTGCCCCTAGCAGGGTGCGGTTCAACCTTTTCGCTCTGTTCAGCCACCATCTTGGAGAGGCGGTAGTCAGGGTAGAGGTGGTGCTCCGCATGGCAGAGCAGGTGGTAGGGAGGGCGGTCGGGCAGGTGGAGGTCATCATCAGTTTTATGCAGTCCCGGGGAGACCGGAGGCAGAGGCCTCGGATACTGTGATCACAGGTATGATTTTTGTATGTCGTCAACTAGCTTATGCTTTGTTTGATCTGGGATCCACTTGTTCGTATATATCTTCCTACTTTCTGCCTTGTTTGGGGTTGGTAAGTGAGCCATTGTCTATGCCTGTTTCTGTTTCGACCCCAGTATGAGATTCTTTAGTAGTGGATCGAATTGTGAGATCCTGTGTGATATCTGTTGGTGATTTGGATACTTGGGCTGACCTGATGATACTTGATATGTTGGATTTTGATGTGATACAGGGCATGGACTGGTTATCCCCTCACCATGCAGTTTTGGATTGCTATGCCAAGGATGTTACCATAGCCGTGCCCGGTGTATCCTCGATTGTATGGCAGGGTTCTGTTAGCCATGCACTATCTGGGATCATTTCTTATCTTCGAGCTAGGAAGATGATATCCTGTGGGTGTTTAGCTTATCTAGCATATGTACGAGATGCTAGTGCTGACCCTACGTCTCTTGAGTCTGTTCCTGTGGTTAGAGACTTCCTATATGTGTGTAATGAACCTTCCAGTCATTTATGCATTTTCGCCTTTCTTGTACCGTTAGAACTTACCTGTAGCGGCCCCAAGTCATTTATGGCTTGTCGGGACCGGTAGTTCGGTGCCCGGGCCATTTGTTTTGTCTTTATAACCGTTCATCGTTTTAGAGCTTCAACTTTGGAAATTGTTGACTTCAGTCAACATTCTTGGTAATATCAAAGAAATAAACCAAGGTTCTAGGTAAGAGGAATCCCTT
Source organism: Jaltomata sinuosa (assembly GCA_003996215.1). NCBI lineage: Eukaryota > Viridiplantae > Streptophyta > Magnoliopsida > Solanales > Solanaceae > Jaltomata > Jaltomata sinuosa. The sequence continues at coordinate 704,195 of QJPP01000225.1, read as the reverse complement.
ACTCAAAAGTTCGAGTTAAAAAAATGCCTCATGTAACACCTCGCCCGTTTAAAAGGTTTAAATAAACCCGTGCCTTCGGGGTAAGACTAATAATGTCTAATATACTAAGAAGGATGTTTTATGAGGTATTATAATCGCAAAATGGTTGTATGATAAGGTTTGAAGTCAAGCAAGTCGCGAAACAAAAGTCGGATAAAGTTATTGTAAATTCCTTTAAGGGATTCTCTTTAAATTTGGGTTAAATGTCTTGGGGTGTTTATCCCAATCTATCAAGAATTAGTAGGCCCACAATATACCAAATCAAAGGTCTATGAGTATAGTTTCCAACACACTAAACCATTCATTTATACGACTTCATAATAATGAGATATTCGCATTTTCGCAGGACTGCGCAAGAAGGCACGTCAAGGTGGGGCCCCTGTCCTAAGTTAATTTTGCTTATTAAAGGCTGTTTTAGCTTCGTTTTAACTCATAAAAATCAGCCAAAATTCATATAAAATCAGAGGGAAATCCCCTACATTCTCCATGGACGTTGATCCTTTCAATTCGGAAGTTTAACGAAAGTTGCTCTACGGAGCGAGCTCGTCATTTTGGTATAGTTTTCCCCATCAATTTCATGGCGTATCTATGTGGGTGTTTATGCAGAGAGCTAGTCATCGGATGATAGTTAGGTTATGGCTTTCCCTACCTAGACTCTGCGTATATAGGCTATAACTGCATTAGTTAACATCCTTGGGTGGGTTGTTATAGGTTGGTACCCCAAACCTTGTCTGCCTTGTTCGTCCGTTTAATTCATACATTATTTGTAGTATTCGTGTAGTATTATATATTACCCTTGTAGTCCTGTGTGGCCTTGTATTGACTCTGGAACATAGATGGTGGGTTATTTGGGGAATGTCATCGAGTCCCGAACATAGAGATGATCCTTTTAGGCTGGTTATGTCTGTTGAGTAGCTGTTGGGCCTGTGCAGGGCTGATAGGAGTTGTTGTGAGCCGTTGGGCTACCTTTATATTTGTGTGCGAGCATATCATCCATGGAAAAGATTTTCCCCTGTATGTTTTACTATAGTTTTGGCTGCGAGCCACTACCGACAGTTTTTCTAAATCTGCTTGGCCCCGAGGGCCCCTTTTTGGTACTGTTAATGATAAAAAAGGGGATTATTGGATGTTTTCGCACTAATTTTATTACTGATACTAGTCTCTGCAGGGCGGAGCACTAGACTTGATTTACTACACTAGTCTCTGCGGGGAGGAGCACTAGACTCTATTCACTACAGTAGTCTCTGCGGGGCAGACCACTAGACTTGATTTATTACAGTAGTCTCTGCGGGGAAGAGCACTAGACTTGATTTACTACAGTAGTCTCTGCGGGGCGGAGCACTAGACTTGATTTACTATACTAGTCTCTGCAGGGTGGAGCACTAGACTTGATTTACTATATTAGTCTCTGCGGGGCGGAGCACTAGACTTGATTTACTACACTAGTCTCTGCGAAGCAGAGCACTAGACTTGATTTACTACACTAGTCTCTGCGAAGCAGAGCGCTAGACTTGATTTACTACAATTTTAGACCTGGCTACACTTTGGGCGCCCTTGGAGGGTTATTTGAGGCATTTTCTACTACTTTAGTCCTTGACGGGGTTTGGGCATGCATATTCGAGACTGAGTCTCAATTTTGATCTCGGACTTGCTTCCGGATGACATGTCTTGATACTGAGTTTTTGTATGTGGTCGAGTGGTAGACCTCCATGGACTCCTGTCGTTCCTGGGCCACAAGCTATGGGCCGATGCATCATGCCAGGAGAGGGGGTGTACGGCAGAGGAGAGGTACACATGAAAAAGCCTTTCATAGGTCCCGCCTCTATACGGACCCGCGGGGTACCAGAAGGGGAACATAACGGTTACTGTCACATCATATCATATCATGCATTGATTCCACCCTTGTTTGTTGTGTGTTCAGTGTACGCTCCGATAGTATGGGATGTCGGAGGGTTTGTTTTCACTTGATTGCATTCCTCGGTTGTATGGGCGGACATTGGGACTGTAGGTAGACTATATTTACTCCTGCCTTTATTTAGAGCTTGTCTTGGCACTCGGTTAGCAAAGGATTAGTCATGGGTAAAATGTTGAGGCTTCGGTTGTGGGATGTCTGATTATTGAGAGGGATAGGGAGTCCTATCTTATTGAGGCACTTTTGTGTGGCCTTCTGAGTAGAGTGTGAGATTTTGGTTCTATTCTTATGGGAAGCTGAGTGGTATCTCTCGGTTATTGTGGTAGTTATTTCATCCTAGGGTGGTACTTGTGAGGTGATTCCCTGGTTATGCTATCATGTGATTGGATTGTTGTTATGATTCCCTTATACTTGTTGATTCCATTTTGAGTATGTTAGACTGCTCTCTGTCTTTCCCTTTTACTTGAGATTACCGGTATACCGCCATTTGCTTAACTCTCTTTCTACTTACTTATATTGTTGTGCAAGGACTCCAGGTGCGTTCTTCTTTCCTTCACCTGTGATTCAGTGTAATTATACTTTCTGTGCTAGCATGTTTTACTTGTAGCTTTTGGTTGTCTACTCTCTGTGCTAGCTCCTCGTGCTTCCTTTATTGCTTCAGTGACTGCTTTCTTTCTATCTGTTACTTACTGCTTTTATATCTTATATGCGCTCAGTCGGCCGATGATGCCTACTGAGTACCCGTTGTTTGGGTGCTCATACTACACTTCTGCAGTTTTTGTGCAGATATTAGTTGAGTTCTCTCTGTTGATCGCATTGGAGACTCGTGCAGATTTTATGGATGTTTGAGACTAGGATGAGCGCCTGACGGTCGGGGCTTAACCACATCTCATCTTTTGTACTGTTACTATTTGTATATTTGGAGATAGTTGTACTTATCTTTTTGTTACTTCTAGCACTTGTATTCTATTAGAAGCTTCTGTACTGTCGATACCAAGTCTTGGGGTTGGTGTAGTTTCATTATATATATATTCGGGTAAATTGCTTCTGCGTTGTCTTATCTTAATATTCTGCTTCCGCTTATTTCTACTTGCTAGTGTGTATTGGTTTGGTAGTAGCCCATTATTAACCATTTCGGGCTACGATAATTGGTTCGCCTACTGGGAGGTTGTAGATGCCATCATGACCTGAGAAATCAGGTCGTGACAGCTTGGTATCAGAGTTCTAGGTTCACTGGTGTCATGGTACAGAAGCAAGTGTCTAAGTAGAGTCTCGCGAATCGGTATGATGACGTCCGTATCCTATCTGCGAGAGGCTATAGGGCATTGTTAGGAAAAGTTTCATCTTCTTGACTCCTTATCGTGTGTTCCTGGCTTTATTGACTTCTAAAACTTTGGTTGTTCATTCATTCTCAGATGCCTCAAATGAGTGTGATAGTGGTTGGTGCCAAGGCTTATGTGTTTGTTGCTACAGTGCTTCCGTCAGTGCCAGGACTTCAGAGTGAGGGTTTACCACACTAGATAGAGGGTGTGCGATCAGCCCAACCTACGATTAGGTTTATAGCAACCTCAGCACTTCAGGACACCGTGGCTAGGACTCTGAGTCCTCCGGTGAGTGTTTCAGTACCTAATTTTGTGAGTGGTGCTTCAGTTAGGGTTGAGCTTCCAGTTCTCCAAGAGGGTTGTCTGTCTATATTGGAGTACAAGGTGAGATTTTCCCATCGGACTTCATCTGGTAGATGCTGTTTTCGGTGTGGTGAGCGTGGGCACTTTGCTAGGAATTTCCCCATAATTATGTATCCCAGACAGCCTGGTTTTTATCATTGTGGAGAGATTGGTTACCTTTATAGATCTTGTCCCCAGTGAGGGCCGGTTGGGCCTTCAGTTTCGACCACTCAGTCCAGAGTGAGATCCCATCAGCTTGATGCTCCTTTTGGTGGGCCAGAGGTAGAGGTTCCTGACACTGTTGCTCCAGGTCAGGACTTTGCTACCTTCTACTTGTGTTAGTTCCGCTCGTGTTGTGATTTTATCCCTTCTATCGTGTATTTGCTTACATGCCTACCTGCTACTTGTTTAGTTATTTGGCTACCTGAATTGTAGTATCGATTTGTTGTTTTATTGATAGTTTATTTTTTTGTAGTGGATGGGGGGGTGAGTTAGCCCTGTGAGGTATTTTACCCGGAGTTGTAGCTTGTGAGTAGGCTTTGTAGAGCTCTCTTCTTGTTTGTTGTGATTCTAGGCTTTCCTTGAGTCTTCTTTTCTAGCGGTCCTAGATGGTTATTGCCTTGGCTGTTATCTAGCTTGGCTAGAGATCCGTGTGATGGTTTGGTATATTACTGGTAGTTGGGCCAGAGTTGAGATTTTGCCTTAGTTGGGAGATATTTGTTATGCTAGTGTGCATAGATCAGTTTGGCCTCCCGAGTGTCTAGAGTCGACCCATTTTGTTGATTAGTTTAGAAGGTTGGCTGGTATATGGGTTGTTCCCATAGTCTCCTCCAGTTCCTGGTTCGTTGGGTGTTTTGTTGTATCCCCAACTCCAGTTGGAGTGAATCCTGATCGTAGTTCTTTGGATAAGCTCTTGATGTTGGCATCATGATTGGGTTGTATTCGTAAGTATTTTGGGTGAGTTGGGCATCCGGCCTATTCTTCTCCTGCTTTATTGAGTTTGACGTGTAGCTATGAGAAGTAAGGTAATGGCTTCAGGTTCTTATTTGAGAAAGGATTTTTAAGGTTTGGTATGTGCTAAGGAAGGATTTTTTTTGTTTAGTTGAAAAATAAGGGAGATGACTCTTTGTTTGTGTGTATGTGTCCTAGTAGTTGCCTGAGGTGGTGATGAAGGTTTGCTTTGGGATTGTGTGTTGGTGATTCGATTCAGCCGTCTACACATTGTCGTGAGTTTTCCATCGATTGGTTTTTGTTTCAGTAGCAGCTGCAGTGTTGGCAACTTGCATATTCAGGCCTAGTTGGCTTGGGTTCTTAAGGGTTCATTGGCAACATACGAGTTCGACCAAGGCTTTGGTTGGCAGTTTTGAAAGTCGGGGTTCAGAATCATGGCTTGGCAGGTTACATCGAATGGTTCGTGGCAGTTTCTATTAGGTTGCAGCATCCTAGTGCCGGGAGGCAGTGGGTGCGGGCAACTTAGTTTCTTTACTTCAGTTGCAGATGCAGCTATTGGCCTTGGACACATAATCCTTGGCTAACCTCTGCAAGAGGCGGGATATTCCAGATTTTAGCAGTCTTCTAGTTAGTACGAGGTCCTTCTACTATGGTTGGACAGACTCAGCGGCGTAAGTTTGAGCTCCAGCAATGGTGTATGCTTTATGTGGACAGCTTGTGCGGGTTGAGACTAGCGAGGCTATTTTGAATTCTGATGATACATAGAGACTGGTAATCGTCATTCGTTTGCCAAGGATTTGAAAGCTTGTTTAATTGATTCCTTCAGAGTTACTGTTTATGTGGGGTTCCAGTGTTGGTAAGACTCGGCCAGTATGGACTAGAAGTTTGTTATGATATATGCTTCGAAGTGGTTGGTTGTTTGAAAAACCAGTAGAGCGGTTGATTCGAGCAAAAGGAATGAGTTGAAAGTATATGCAAAATTTTCTATGGCTAGATGGTAACTTTGAACCCCAGACACCTTTTTCCTTTGCATTTGGGGTGTTTGGACTTGATATTCGTGGTATGGTGGACTTCTTCCTGAGGTGAGATTCGTAAGGTGATTTCGCATCCAAATGGTGTTCGAGTGTTTGGAGTAGCAGCAATGTTTTCTAGAGTAGAGAGCTTGGCTCATGGTAACAGACTTCGTTGTAGGCTTACCACACTTCTTGCAGGATCCTGGTTTTGGTTTGGGTCTTTTGGGCAGATTTCCCTGGTTCATTCAAATTCTGTTGATTCATACTTGGCACCGTTCAGCGAGGTTGACGTTGTTCGTTCTACAGTTTGGAAGTCTCTCCGTCAACACAGGGTGTTCTTTCATGCCTTTCCTAACCATGGTGTGCAAACTTCAGTGAGGTTCAGTTGGGTTGGAAGATCTTTGGACATTGAAATCTAGCTTGGCTAGTAAGAAATTAAGGCTTGGTTGCTTTCTTTGGTTCTGTTCTGTTGGGTGTCATCCGGTCGTGGAGGCTACCGGGTTGTCCGAGAGAGTAGTGCGGTCGTGGAGTCTTTTTTAGTAGTGGATGATGTAATGACCCTTCCGGTCATTTACGCATTTTTGCCTTTCTTTTACCGTTAGAACTTACCTGTAGCGGCCCAAGTCATTTATGGCTTGTCGGGACCAGTAGTTCGGTGCCCGGGCCATTTGTTTTGTCTTTATGACCGTTCCTCAATTTAGAGCTTCAACTTTGGAAATCGTTGAATTCAGTCAACATTCTTGGTAATATCAAAGAATTAAACCAAGGTTTTAGGTCAGAGGAATCCCTTACTCAAAAGTTCGAGTTAAATAAATGCCTAGTGTAACACCTCGCCCGTTTGAAAGGTTTAAATTAACCCGTGCCTTCGGGGTAATAATAATAATGTCTAATATACAAATAAAGATGTTTTATGAGGTATTATTATCGCAAAATGGTTGTATGATAAGTTTTGAAGTCAAGCAAGTAGCGAAACAAAAGTCGGATAAAGTTATTGTAAATTCCTTTAAGAGATTCTCTTTAAATTTGGTTAAATGTCTTGGGGTGTTTCTTCCAATCTATAAAGAATTAGTGGGCCACAATAAGTCTGGTTTCCAATGCACTAAACCGTTCATTCATACGACTTTAGAATAATGAGATATTTGAATTTTCGCGAGACTGCGCAAACAAGCACGTCAAGGTGGGGCCCCTATCCTAAGTCGGTTTTGCTTATTAAAGGCTGTTTCAGCCGTTTTAACTCATAAAAATCAGCCAAAATTCATATAAAATCAGAGGGAAATCCCCTAAATTCTCCATGGACTTTGATCCTTTCAATTCGGAAGTTTAACGGAAGTTGCTCTACGGAGCGAGCTCGTCATTTTGGTATAGTTTTCCCCGTCGATTTCATGGCGTATCTTCGTGGGTGTTGATGCAGCGAGATAGCATATGTTTATTGGGTATTTCGCAGTAGCTAAGGAGTTATATTGGCAAGGTAAGGATCCCGTACACTTATCTATTTGTTAAATCGAGATGCTAAGCCTCTAGTTATGAAAAGTCATTGTTGCCGATAACTTGTAGTAGTTTCTCGTTGAATTTGGATTCGGTTGTTGTTCCTGCAAGGAGGAAGGTTGTTTAGCTTGGGATATTGAATATTTTTGTCTAGGAAATCTCTCCCCTACGATCCTCCTTCGTAATTACATGTTCTAGTATCATTTTTACAGCTTTCCGAGCCACAAAGTGGTGTTTTGGATATTGTGGCTTTAGACAACCCCTTTATCTTATTATGTTTGGTTATTGTTATGCTGTACTGGTTGTGGTAAGTTGCTGGAGGTATTGGGAAATTGTGGGATTCTTTTTGGGATCACATACGATAGTGATTGGATTGAACAACGTGAAATACGCCTCGAAATAGTGCCTCGGGAGCTCGTCGCTCCTTTGAGATGTGGTCAACATATTGTTGTTGGATTTACCTGCCATTTATTATTGTTATTTGCCTCATTTTATGCTTTGGAGGTTGCTGGTCGCGAGTGTGACATTAATACCTTATCAATTGGCTATGGCTCGTTCTTGCAGCCTTGTCAATTCTAGCAATTGTTCCATTACCTTGGTTGGTCAGGCTTCATAGAGACGCCTTTGGGGATTTAGTTGAAAGTATTCTTTTGTGATTCGGAGCTTCCCGAAGCAGTTCTAGCCTGGATGGCGCCGTTACCGCAGCTAGTCATCGGATGACAGGTAGGTTATGGCTTTCCCTATCTAGACTCTGTGTATATAGGCTATAACTGCATTAGTTAACATCCTTGGGTGGGTTGTTATAGGTTGGTACCCCAGACCTTGGAGTAACTGGTAAAGTTGCTGCCATGTGACCAGGAGGTCACGGGTTCAAGCCGTGGAAACAGCCCTTTGCAGAAATGTAAGGTGAGGCTGCGTACAATAGACCCTTGTGGTCCGGCCCTTCCCCGGACCCCGCGCATAGCGGGAGCTTTAGTGCACCGGGCTGCCCTTTTTTTTTTTGTAGTATTCATGTAGTATTGTATATTACCCTTGTGGTCCTGTGTGGCCTTGTATTGACTCTGGAACATAGATTGTGGGTTATTTGGGAAATGTCTGCGAGTCCCGGACATAGAGATGATCCTATTAGGCTGGTTATGTCTGTTGAGTAGCTGTTGGGACTGTGCAGGGCTGATAGGAGTTGTTGTGAGCCGTTGGGCTACTTTTATATTTGTGTGCGAGCATATCATCTATGCAAAAGATTTTCCCCTGCATGTTTTACTACAGTTTTGGCTGCGAGCCACTACCGACAGTTTTCCTAAATCTGCATGGCCCATGGGGCCCCTTTTTGGTACTGTTGATGATAAAAAAATGGAATTATTGGATGTTTTTGCACTGATTTTACTACTGATACTAGTCTCTGCGGGGCGGAGCACTAAACTTTATTTACTATACTAGTCTCTGCAGAGCGGAGCACTAGACTTGATTTACTACAGTAGTCTCTGTGGGGCGGAGCACTAGACTTGATTTACTACAGTAGTCTCTGCGAGGCGGAGCACTAGACTTGATTTACTATAGTAGTCTCTGTGGGGCGGAGCACTAGACTTGATTTACTATAGTAGTCTCTACGGGGTGGAGTACTAGACTTGATTTACTACACTAGTCTCTACGAGGCGGAGCACTAGACTTGATTTACTACACTAGTCTCTGCGGGGTGGAGCACTAGACTTGATTTACTATAGTTTTAGACCCAGCTACACTCTGGGAGCCCTTAGAGGGGTTTTTGAGGAATTTTCTACTACTTTAGTCCTGGACGGGGTCTGGGCATGCATATTCAAGATTGGGTGTCTATTTTGATCCCGAACTTTATTCCGGATGGCATGTCTTGATACTGAGTTTTTGTATATGGTCGAGTGGTAGACCTCCATGGCCCCCTGTCACCTGGTCCACAGGTTATAGGCCGACGCAACGTGCTAGGAGGGGGGGTAGACGGTGGAGGAGAGGTACATGGGAAAAAGCCTTCCATGGGTCCTGCCTCTATACAGACCCGCGGGGTACCAGAGGGGGAACATACCGGTTACTATCATATTATATCATATCATGCATTGATTTCACCTTTGTTTGCTGTGTGTTCAGTGTACGCTCCGGTAGTATGGGATGTCGTAGGGTTTGTTTTCACTTGATTGCGTTCCTCGGTTGTATGGGCGGCTATCGGGACTGTAGGTAGACTATATTTACTCCTGTCTTTATTTAAATCTTGTCTTGGCACTCGGTTAGCAAAGGATTAGTGATGGGTAACATTTTGAGGCTTCGATTTTGGGATGTATGATTATTGAGAGGGCTAGGAAGTCCTATCTTATTAAGGCACTTTTTTGTGGCCTTCTGAGCAAAGTGTGAGATTCTGGTTCTATTCTTGTGGGAAGCTGAGTGGTATCTCTCGGTTATTGTGGTAGTTATTTCATCCTAGTGTGGTACTTGTGAGGTGATTCCCTGGTTATGGTATCATGTGATTGGATTGGTGTTATGATTCCCTTATTCTTGTTGATTCCATTTTGAGTATGTTAGACTGCTCTCCATATTTTGCTTTTACTTGAGGTTACCAGTATACCTCCATTTTCTCAACTCTCTATTTCTACTTACTTATATTGTTGTGTAAGGACTCCAGGTGCATTCTTCTTTCCTTCACCTGTGATTCAGTGTAATTATACTTTCTGTGCTAGCATGTTTTACTTGTAGCTTTTGGTTGTCTACTCTCTGTGCTAGCTCTTTGTGCTTCCTTTATTGCTTCAGTGACTGCTTTCTTGCTATCTGTTACTTACTACTTTTATATCTTATATACGCTCAGTCGGCCGATGATGCCTACTGAGTACCCATTGTTTTGGTGCTCATACTATACTTTTGCACTTTCTGTGCAGATATTAGTTGAGTTCTCGCCGTTGATCGCATTGGAGACTCGTGCAGATTATGTGGATGTTTGAGACTAGGGTGAGCACCTGACGGTCGGGGCTTGACCACATCTCATCTTTTGTACTGTTACTCTTTGTATATTCGGAGACAATTGTACTTATCATTTTGTTACTTCTAGCACTTGTATTCTATTAGAAGATTATGTACTATCGATACCAAGTCTTGGTGTTGGTGTAGTTTCATTATATATATATTCAGGTAAATTGCTTTCACGTTGTCTTATCTTTATATTCTGCTTCCGCTTATTTTTGCTTTCTGGTGCATATTGGTTTGGTAGTAGCCCATTACTAACCATTCAGGGCTACGAGAATTGGTTCGCCTACTGGGGGGTTGTAGGTGCCATCATGACTTGAGAAATCGGGTCGTGACAATGTGTTTCCTACCGACCTGCCAGGCCTTCCACCTGAGAGGGATATTGATTTTTCCATCGAGTTAGAGCCAGGCACCAGGCCCATTTATATCCCTCCCTACCGTATGGCACCTACGGAGTTGAGAGAGCTTAAGGAGCAACTCCAGGATTTGTTAGCTAAAGGGTTCATTAGACCGAGTGTATCTCCTTGAGGTGCTCCTATTCCCTTTGTGAAGAAGAAGGATGGGTCGATGCGGATGTGTATTGATTTCCGGAAGTTGAATAAGGTGACAGTGAAGAATAAGTATCTGATGCCGAGAACTGATGACCTATTTGATCAGCTTCAGGGTTCCATCATGTTTTCTAAGATTGATTTGAGGTTCGTCTACCATCAGTTGAGGATTAGGGTAGAGGACATCCCTAAGACAACATTCAGGACATGTTATGGCCGGTATGAGTTCCGTGTGATGTCTTTTGGGGTTGACTACTGCCCCCGCAACCTTTATGGATTTGATGCATAGGGTGCTTAGTCCATACCCTGATATGTTCATGATAGTCTTCATTGATGAGATTCTGATATACTCAAAGAGTAGGGACGAGCATGAGCAACATTTGAGGACTGTACTTCAGACTTTAAGAGATCATCGGCTTTATGCCAAGTTCTCAAAGTATGAGTTTTGGCTTGAGTCAGTTGCATTTCTAGGACACGTGGTGTCTAAGGATGGGATTAGAGTGGATCCGGGTAAGATTTCTGTGGGTCATGATTAGCCTAGACCTACCACTTCTATTGAGGTTCACAACTTTGTTGGATTAGCCGGTTACTACAGATGGTTCATTGAGGGATTTTCTTCCATAGAAGCACCCTTGACTATGCTGACTAGGAAGGAAATCCCATTTCAGTGGTTTGATCAGTGAGAGGATAGTTTTCAGAGGCTTAAGGCCTTATTGACTTCAGCTCCAATTTTGACTTTGCCGATTGAGGGTCAGAGTTTCTCTGTGTATTGTGATACTTCAGGGGTCGGTATTAGTTGTGTGCTAATGTATCAAGGTCGAGTGATAGCATATGCATCGAGGCAGTTAAAGGTTCACGAGCGCAACTACTCCACTCATTACTTAGTATTGGCAACGGTAGTCTTTGCGCTTAAGATCTGGAGGCACTACCTATATGGAGTTCATTGTGAGATATTCACCGACCATCGTAGTCTTTAGTACATTATGAGTCAGCGCGAGCTGAACTCGAGGCAGAGTAGATGGGTTGAGATGCTGAAAGACTATGATTTCACTATTCTATACCATCCTGGCAAGGCAAACGTGGTAGCGGATGCCTTGAGTCGGAAGGCGGTGAGTATGGGCAGTCTAGCTTCACTTTCAGTTGCTGAGCGACCATTTTTCTTAGACATCCAGTCCTTGGCTAACCATCTGGTTAGGCTTGACTTATCGGATCCCAGTAGAGTTCTTGCTAGTGTTGAGGTTCGCTCTACTCTAGTTGATCAGATTTAGAGCCAACATCTTGAGGATCAGAGTTTGTGTGACCTTCATGATTAGGTAGTTCAGGGTGAGGCCAGCCGGGCTACTTTGGCTTCTGATGGTATTTTGAGGTTTGAGGGTCGACTTTGTGTTCCGAGAGTTGGTGATTTAATACAAGTGATACTCCGTGAGGCACATTGTTCCAGATACTCCATTAATCCAGGCGCAACAAAGATGTATAGAGATCTGAGGCAGCTTTACTGGTACGGTGGTATTAAGCGGGATGTGGCAGAGTTTGTATCTCGGTGCTTGAATTGTCAGTAGGTGAAGTTCGAGCACATGAGACCGAGTGGCTTGATGCAGCAGATTCTTATTCCTGAGTGGAAGTGGGAAGGTATTACTATGAAGTTTGTTGTTGGGTTGCCTCATACTACTCGGAGGTTTGATTCTATTTGGGTGATCGTGGATAGGCTGACCAAGTTAGTGCATTTCTTGCTGGTTCAGACTACCTACGGGGTAGAGAGATTAGCTCAGATCTACATTCGTGAGATTGTACGGTTGCACAGGATCCTAGCTTCTATCATTTCAGACTGCGGAACTTAGTTCACATCTAAGTTCTGGAGAGCTACACAGAGGGATTTAGGTACGGATGTTTATCTTAGTACCGCGTTCCACCGTCAGACAGATGGCCAATTCGAGAGGACTATTCAGGTCCTGGAGGACATGCTTTGGGCCTGTGTACTTGACTTTACAGGTTCATAGGAGCAGTTTGTGCCATTGGTTGAGTTTGCGTATTATAATAGCTTTCATTCAAGCATTTTCATGGCACCTTTCGAGGCTTTGTATGGTAGCTGTTGCAGATCACCCATTGGTTGGTTTGATGGGTTAGAGTCCAGACCGCAGAGTACGGATTTTCTTAGAGACTCCTTAGACTGAGTCCGTTTGATCCAGGATAGACTTAGAGCGGCCCAGAGTAGGCAGAAGAGCTACACTGACCGTAGACTTTGTGCCTTGGAGTTCAGTGTTGGTGACCTAGTTTTCCTTCGTGTATCGCCCGTGAAGGGCGTGATAAGATTTGGTCGGAGGGGAAAGCTTAGCCCCAGGTTCATTGGACCATTTGAGATTCTGCAGAGGGTTGGTAGTGTTGCCTACATGTTAGCATTGCCTCCGATGTTTTCAGCTATTCACCCAGTGTTCCATGTCTCGATGTTGCACTAGTATATAATAGATGAGTCTCATATGTTGCATTGGGATTTGTTTCAGTTGGATGAGAGGTTATCATTTGTTGAGGAGTCAATAGCTATTTTGGCCAGAGATATCAAGAGGTTGAGATCTAGGGAGATTCCAGTTGTGACTGTTCATTGGAGGCACCGTCCGGTCAAGGAGGCTACTTGGGAGACCGAGAGTGAGTTGCGTGCTCAGTATCTACAGTTGTTCGAGCCTTCAGGTACTCCCTTCTTCTTGACTTTCGAGGATGAAAGTCTTTTTAGTAGTGGATGTTGTGATGACCCTTCCGGTTATCTTTGTTTTTACGCATTTGTTGCACTGTTAGAGCCTTCCAATAGCGGCCCTAAGTCATTTATGGATTGGTGGGACAGATGGTTTGGTTCCCTGGTCGTTCATTTGGTCATTTTCACCGTTTGCCTGTTTTAGAGCCTAAACTTAGAATATCATTGACTTTTGTCAACAATCTTAGCTAATGTACTCGAAATTGAATTTTGATAGTTCCGTTAGCTCCAGAGCGATGAGTTTGGTCTAATTGGACCTTTAGTTGAGGCCTGAGAACTTTCGGTGTGGGTTTCGTGTGGTTTTATCAGTTTTCAGGCCATTTTGAGTGGAAAGTGTAACTTTGGGTGACTTTCGATGATCGGAGTGTCAGATTTAAATTCCGACGATTCCATCAGCTCCGAAATGGTGAGTTTGGGTTAGAAAGGTGGTTAGTTCGGGTTTCTGGTGAGTCAGACTCATTTTGACCCTTTGAGTTCCTTTTTGTTAGTGTTGATTTGGGTAAAAATTTCTCCGAAATGACCTCGTATGGATGTTTCATTGATTCCTTTGAGTCCGAAATGTCGTTTTCACTCTGTTAGCATTATTGGTTTTCAAATATTGATTTCCGTTTATTCCCGGAATGCCCTATCGAGCTTTTTAAACATTGCAAATTTTTCCAAGTTGCAGGTGCAGGCATCAGCCTCTATCGCAACCGCGAGCCCAGCCTCCACGATCCTGATGAAGTGACTGGATCCCTGTTCTTCGCGATCGCGTGTCTAGCCTCCGCGATCGCGTTGGTCTAGCCAGCATGGTCCTCGTGACTGCGAGGGGTCCTTCGCGATCGCGATGAAGGACCCTGAGCAGTATATAAACTCCCAACTTTATCTCTTTCACTCTAAAATTCAAATTCCTCCATTGTTAATGCTCCAAACTTGTTCCAGCTCAGTATTTGGTCACTTGTGGGTGTTGGGTGCTATTTTCCTTGGTCCTAACCGTTTCCCCATCAAAATTGTTAAGTTTCTTCTCCACCTAGACTCTCTCTATTTTCACCATTGATGCTCTCATCCCAAGCTTGGGATTTCATTATAGTGGCTGCCTTACGGTTTGTGCATGCTCGTTGGGGTGGTGAATTCTTCGTGTTTGCTGAAATTCCGTCATTTTGGTAAGTATTTCTTTCCCAATTTCCGTTTGATTTTCTGAAATTCCTTTCTTTAAACCCCAACCTTTGCGGGCTGTTTTGACCCCTTTTTCCTTGGCCAATCTTGCTCAAATTTGGAGCATGCCTCCTTGGCATCATTGGGGTCGTCGTGGTTCTTTTCATTTTTTGTTTTGGATTGTGGGCCCCGTGGGGACACTTTTGACCCGGATATCGACCCGGCTACAATTGTTGCAATATGGGTATTGTTGGACTCGTCTTAACTTCTTAGCCGTGAATTTGATAGTTTGATTCTCATTCGAAGCTTCTCGGATCAGCTCGGCCTCGGATATCCTCGTTCCTGCAGCTTGTCGTCGGACGACAGGTAGGTTACGACTTAACTCCCTAGACTTCGCATATATCAGGTAAAATTGTACTAGTTGGCATCCTTGGGTTGGGTTATTAGGTTGATACCACAAACCTTGACCGCTTCTCCATGATATGTCCCATTTCGTTCCTCCATTGTGTGTAGTATTTTTGTTAATTGATATAATTACCCTTGTGGTCCTGTGAGGCCTTGTTGACTCTGGAACATACACGGTGGGATCATTGGGAATGTCCGCGAGTTTCGGACATAGAATTATCCTTCTAGGCTAGTTATGCTTGCTGAGTAGATTTGGAACCTGTGCAGGGCCGATAGGTTGATTGTGAGCTGCGGGGCGGCTATTATGCGTTTGATCATGCCATTTCCATGCATATAGAGAGGTTTTCCCGCGTTATACTATGGTTTTGGCTTCGGGCCTTCAGGAACTGTTTTCTAACCTTTGCATGGTCCGGGGGGGCCGTTTTTG
This sequence comes from Jaltomata sinuosa, assembly GCA_003996215.1. NCBI lineage: Eukaryota > Viridiplantae > Streptophyta > Magnoliopsida > Solanales > Solanaceae > Jaltomata > Jaltomata sinuosa. The sequence goes on along the minus strand of QJPP01000225.1, from coordinate 688,895 downwards.
ACAGAAATGATTTGGAAATGGTTTTGACTTGTCTTGTGGATCTTCTTAGGGTAAGGAAAGTTTTTAAGGACATTTTATCAATAGTTCCACTTTTCTGGGCTCGACGGGGTTGGGTGCCCTACTTTTATACTACAGCATCCGGGGTGTTGTTGGACTAGGCGGGGCTGAGTGCTAGAGCTTTTGGGCTTACTGTTTTAGACCTGGATACCCTCCAGACAGCTTTACTTGGGTATTGTCTTGAGGATGCGGGGCATCTAGTATGTTGGTCGGAGGCCTCCATGGACTTTGCCATTTCAGACCAAAAGCTGCTAGCTGCGGGTGCCGGAGGAAGGGTATACGGTATAGTAGTGGTATACGGGTGGGACCTTCCATGGATCCCGTCTACCGGGCCTTATAGGTCACCGAAAGCAGGTGACATACGGTACTTTGATCACTTTTACTTAGCATGGCATCTATCATTCATCTGTGTGAGGTACCACTCTTGTCTGTTGATTGTTCATTGTACGCTCCGATAGTATGGGATGTCGGAGGGTTTATTTTCACTTGTTTGCGTTCCTCGGTTATATGGGAGACCGAGGGACTGTAGGTAGAGTCTTATCACATTACTTCTCTCTTGAGTGTGAGATTGGTTACAACGGGGCTGTTGGTTTCTGGAATGAGATTGTTGTGATTAGTGTGGTTAGAGCTTGGTTACAGCGGGGCTGTTGGTAACTATTTGTTATGATTAGTATGGTTACCTTTCACTGTTTTCGAGCATGTCTACTTTACACTTCTCTCCCATTCCTTATACTTGAGGTTACCGGTATACCGTCCATTTCTAGACTTATGCATATATACTGTTGTTGCGAGGATCCCAGGTGCGTCGTTACTACTTTCACCTGTGTTTACCATGTATATATTCTATTTGCTAGCCTTGCTTGTTGCTTTCTATTGTCTTCCCTCTGGTCTAGTTCCTGTGTACTTTACCATTGATTGTCGTGACTGCTTACTACTATTCTGTCTGCTATTGCTCTTTTACTTTATATGTGCCCAGTCGGCCTATGATACCTACTTGGTACCTTATGCTTCTCATTTGGTGCTCACCCTACCCTCTGCATCTTCTGATGCAGATCCTAGTGTGGGCCATCGCCGTTGAGCGTCGGAGACTCGTGCGGGGTGCTGTTTTGGGATCATCCAGGCTGAGGGTGAGCTCTTGGCGTTCAAAGCTTGACTTTAGTTTATCCTTGATGTATTTTGTACTCTTGTAGTTTCGGAGACATCATGTATATATTACTTTTGGACCTTGTACTTCTGATGTAGTTCGGCTCTTATACGCTATGATACTAGGTTTTGGGTTGGTTTAGCTTGCGCTTCGTATTTATATTACTTCAGTTATCCAGTTTATTCATCTTGTTCCCTTGCTTCCGCTTATTTACTTGTTCTTCCGCTTAAACTGTTAGAAGGTAGACCATTACTAACCGTTTCGGGCTACGGGGATTGGTTCGCCTCCTTGGGGGTTGTAGGTGCCATCATGACCGAGAAATTGGGTCGTGACAAAAATCTATCTATATATTATAGGAGAGACAAATGACTCCTACAATGACAAGTGTAAGCACCTGAAAATTTCTATTAAAATAAATAAAATATAAACTAAAATAATTTTAAATATGAAAACTAACTAATCAACTAAATTAAAATTTTAAAATTTAAAAATTTCTTAATTTCTTAGAGTTTTTTTATATATAATATTTGAATTTTGATATTTTTTAAATTATAGCGGTGGTTATCTATGTATACAAATTTTAAAATAAAATCTAAAATTAACTAAAAATAAATAAATATATATTTCCTAAACATCTATCTATATATTATAGGAGACGCAAATGACTCCTACAATGACAAGTGTAAGCACAAGAAAAATCATATTTAAAATAAATAAAAATAAACTAAAATGAAAAATCTTAAATATTTGAATTTAAATTCAAAAAAATATGAAAACTAACTAATAACCTAAATTAAAATTTAAAAATTAAATATTTTCTTAATTTCTTAGAGTTTTTCTATATATATAATATTTGAATTTTGACATTTTTTAAATTATAGTGGTGTATATAAATTTTAAAATAAAATATAAAATCAATTAAAAAACACGAGTGAAGTATCAAAAACACACCCAAACTTTCTCTCTTTTTTTTGAGTTTGATACCTAAACTATTGGAAGTGTGAGTTTTATACCTAAACTATCACTTGGAAGTGTGAGTTTTATACCTAAACTATCACTCATTAGTTTGAAAAATACACCTCAACGCTGACTGGATCAAGTATTTATATATAAACATATTTAGATGCGTCTGACCATTAAAATTTCTAATAATGCGGCATATTTTTATTTTTTTTAGCTGTCACATCATTTTTTTTAAAAACTTCAATTGATTTTACCCTAAACTCTCTCCTTCTTCTTCATCATTTCTCAACACGGTGAATATTTATTTTTTACCTAATACTAATAATTTATTTAATATTTGCTAGGGTAAATTTTTTTTTTCACGCGGAGTGTCACGTGATAGGATTTTTTTAAATATAAGAGAGAGTGTAGCATACACACTATCACATATTAGTTTACTTTTATTATTCGCGATACGCAGTTAATATCAAGAAAATTAATTATAGCAAATTTTATATATAGAAATATCAAATAAAATTTTATCACTATTGAGTTTTCAAAGGCAATTATTTTATTTTTCATTGTTTTTTAATTTTTTTCTATATATAGTGATACTGCTAATTAATTTCGTCGAAACACTTTTAAGTAATTTTTCAAGCATCGACTGGCTAATAACCAAATATTTATCCTCATTATATTTATTAATTATAATATAAATTTCATTTTCCGTATAAAAACGAATGTATTTTAAAAAATTTAAGTGATGTCAATCATCAATATAAAACTTGTCATCCAAATTTTGCTCGTGGAAAATGGGGAAGTTAGGCCAGAATGTGGATGGAGGTTTTGGGAGTTGATTTTGAAAATGTATAGATTTTAACATGTGACAATTTATCTTGCAGGAATCAAAAAGCACGAATAAAAGCAAACTGGAGTAACGCAAATCAAAGGATGAATCAAGAGGAAGTTATGAAAGGAAAGAATATCTTCAATTAAGCCTCGATTGATGCAGAGATCGTGGAAGGAAAGAAGATCATGAGCTCAATAAATCAAGCTCTGATTGATGAAAAAATCATGAAAGGAAAAAAGATCATAAAAGCAAGCCACCCTGATTGAAGGAATAAAAATCTGCTAAGCTTCCGACTCAAAAAAAGAAAGAAATCAAGTGAAAGGATTCTCTTTTATATCAGCAAGCCTCCACAAAAGGAAGAGAATATTTCACCATAAAAGAGACCATTGTTGGTCCAATCTTATTCTAGGAAAGAAGGATACTTCATGTCCTTATTCCAAGGATCAAATTCTCTTGGGTTGCCTTCTTCACCAAAGCTCTTCACCAATGGCTAGTTTACCATCTATAAAAGCCGTTGAAGACTGAAGAAGAAAAACATACAATCTGTTTCTACTAAACTCTAGTTCTTTGTTCTACTTTTATTAAACATCGTATAACTTTAGTTCTACTATCGACTGAAAAAGAGAGGAGAGGAAAGAATATAGTTGGTGAGGCTTTGTATCGAAAGAGAAAAAGAAAAGAAAAAAGATTGTGAGTGTAGGTTTAGTAGCTATACTCCAAAAAATTGTATCCATCCAAATCACCAAAGAACTAGTAGAGAAATCTCTTACAACCCAAGGGGACTGGAGTAAGATCCTTTTCGGATCCCAACCAGTATAAAACATCTGGTGTTACTTTTACTTTCTGCACTTTTAATTCATCATTAGTCAACTGTTTAAAATACTTTGCTTAACAGTCGACTGATCTCTCTAAGTAGTCGACTAAGAATTTTAAAAAGGACAATTCACTCCCCTCTTGCACTTTCAATTGGTATCAAAGCAAGGTCTCACATTAAGTTGCTTAACCGCAAGTGAGAAAAGATAATGGTACATCAACTTACTGCTGGAGCCCTCTTCCAAGAAGGAACCTCTTAGACTAGACCACCATATTTCAATGGTAAGCACTTCTCTAATTGAAAAATCAAAATGGAGACGTTTATCAAGTCCTATGATGTAAAAGTTTGGAGGGTCATTAAACTTGGTGGTATTCCTATTACCTAGCCAAAGAAGGATGACAAAAATGTGAAAAATGGGACAATATCAATTGAAGTAATTCCAACTCTTGAGAATTACACTGATGAGCAGATGGAAATCATACAGATAAACTCCAAAGAAAAAATGTGCTCTATAATGCTATAAGTGGAGAGAAATATGAAAAGATATCCTACTGTGAGACTGCCAAAGAAATATGGGATAAGCAGGAAGTAACTTACGAAGGAACTAACAAAGTAAAGCAAACTATCATTAGTTTGTTAGTATATGAGTATGAACTCTTCCAGATGAAAGAAGGAGAATCAATTGAAAACATGTTTTCCAGGTTCAACAAGATCATTGGAGAGCTTATAGCTTCCGGAAAAACCTATCTTGTTAGTGATCAGATTACTAGAATTCTCAGAAGTCTTTCTTCTCAATGGCATGCCAAGATTGTTGCTATAGAGAGCATGAATCTCACCAATTTAACTTACGATGAGTTAAGAGGAGATCTCATTACTTTTGACAAGACTCATCTGAACAAACGAGGAGAAGAAGAGAATAGGAAGAAAACTATGGTATTCAAAGCAATAGAGGATATCAAGGAAGAAGAAGAAGAAGAAGAAGAAGAAGAAGAAGAAGAAGAAGAAGAAGAAGAAGAAATTGCATTAATTACTAAATCAGTCATGGATTTCTTCAGAAGATCCAGAAATCATTGAAGAGGCAAGCAAAACTTCTCCAAGGGAAAACAAGTTATAGAATTCAACAAGAACGATGGTAAGTGTTACAACTGTAGAAAATATGGGGACATTGCAAGCAATTGCCCAAAGGTAAACTGAAGATATTCCAAAGAAAATCCAAGAAATCGAGATAATCAAGCTTTCAGTAGTTGGGGTGATGAAGGAATGTCTGAGCATGAAAATGATAATGTTGAGGACATATGCTTCATGACAATTGGAGAAACAAGTGAGGTAAAATCGAATCCCTGTTCAAATTGTGTAGAACTGTAAAAATTGCTAGATCATGCCATAGCTGATTTGAATAGAGTTTTTAATGATTTTAAAACTCTACAAAGAGAAAAGAAATACTGGGAAATCAAACTAGAAGTCTGTGAAATTGAAAAAGGTTTTCTTCAAGAAGAAATGGATGAATTAAAAATCTAAATAAATAATTTTTGAAAATATCCCAATCATAGTGTTGTCAGATCTAATCAGTCGACTTCTTCAAATAAGTCAACTGATAAAAGAACTGACAGTGACAAACATACCACCAACAAAAAATATTTCAGTGGAAACAGATCCAAGCAGTCAATTGATGCTAGATCACACAAAAATAGTCTTAGCAGTGGTAAGCCAACTGAAATAGTTGTCTCTGATGAACACTCTTCTCATGATTGTCACTACTGTGGTAAATCAAGTCATAAGCATTTTAATTGCAGTTTTCAATGTATCACGTCCTCCAAATGGGTCTGGAGACCTAAGTCCAACCAACCCAAACCAATAGCTAACCCTAAAGGACCTAAGGATACTTGGATACCTAAAAGAAATTAATAAATTTATTTTGCAGGAAAACCACTCAAAGTCAAAAGAAAAATGGTACCTTGATAGTGCGTGTTCAAATCACATGACGGGCAATAAAAACTTGTTTAAATCAGTTGCAGACTTTGATGGAGGAAACATTCAATTTGGAGACAACTCCAAAGGAAAGGTAATAGGTATTTGTACAATTTCCTTTAATGAATCTTGTGAAATTACTAACGTGTACTTGATGAAGAACTTGAAGTATAACTTGCTGAGTATGAGTCAGTTATGTGATGTGGATCTTAAGGTAAGATTCAGAAAAATAGGTTGTATAATAGAAGATATGTCTGGAAAAGATCTACTCCTAGGGAACAGAGACATATATGTGTATGTTCTTGACTCTGTTAAAAGGTCAGATGAACATATTTGCCTAGCATCCATCTCAGAAGATCCTTGGATATGGCATAAAAAATTGGCCATGCTAGCATGCATCTCATTGAAAATCTTGCTAAGCATGAACTCATTTTGGGTTGCCTAAACTAGACTACAAGAAAAATCATATATGTGATGCATGCCAACTTGGTAAGCAAACCAGAAACTCATTTCTTGTAAAAGATATTATGTCTACCTCTAAACCATTGCAGCTACTACACATGGACCTCTTTGGTCCTACAAGAATTGCCAGCATTGGAGGAAAAAAGCACGCTTTTGTTATTGTAGATGATTTTTCTCATTTCACATGGGTTATGTTTTTAGCTAACAAAGATGACACCTTGAAAAGTTTTGTGTATTTTTGTGAACGAGTGCAAAGAGATAAAGGTTATTTTATCACCTCCATAAGAAGTGATCATGGAGGAGAATTTGAAAACAAGGCTTTTGAAATCTTTTGCAATGAACAAGGATACACTCACAACTTCTCATCTCTAATGTCTCCCCAGAAAAATGGTGTTGTTGAACGAAAGAACAAGACCCTTCAAGACATGAAACAAACCATGATTTGTGAACACTCTCTTCCTCACCACACTCTCTTCGACAGCTAGCTTCTGGAATGGTATCGTTAAAGCTTGAACTGCTCCAAGAATCCCCAAATCATGAATAAAATATCAAAATAATATCCCACATGTCAAAATGAAGCCAACGATACCCATATTTCTATAAGTATAGCCGGGTCAAAATTCGAGTCACAAGCAAGCCCACGGGGCCGAAACCCAAAACTAGAAATGAAAAAGCATACTATGAGCACACTACCCTCGTGAGTGCATGCTGCAAATTTAAATGAATTTGGCCAAGAAAAAGGGCCCAAAATAGCCCGCTCAAGTAAGGAATTAAAGATGGATTTTCAAAAAATAAAACCAAAAATTAAAGTAAGAACCAACTTACCAAGATGAGATGAAGCAAGTTAATGAAGAGAAATCCTTGAAATCCCGAACAAACAATCCCAAAGGATCAGCTACAAGCAAAGGAAACCCAATCTTTGAGAAGGACACATCAATGGAGGTTTTGGTCTAAGAAGAGGAACTTTGGGGAAGAAGAAAACTCACCAAGAACGAAGAGGGAGAAAAATTAAGCGTCAAATTGATGAATTCCCCGAAGCCAATACTGATTTGGAGTCAAATTAGGAGAGGAAAGATGATTTGGAGTGAGAGAGAAATGATCAAATGGTCTAAAAAATCTAGGAGAAGGCTTTATAAGTTGCAGGTCGCAGACCAGCGCAATCGCGCTGCCTGGGTGCAATTGCGCTGAAGGGAAAAATCACAAGCTAGCGCGATCGCGCTGCCCGGGAGATTAACAAATTTTTTTGCTACAGAAAACTAGTAAAAATGAAAACTTCTACGGGATGTTCCGGGCATAATCAGAACTCGATACACACAAATCAAAGATGCAACTTGAATGGAAACGACATTCTGGACTCAACAGAATTGACAAAACTTCCATACAGGTTGTTTCATAGGAATTTTGACCCAAGTCAACACTAGACAAAATCAACCGAACACCCAAAATGAGCCTGGCTCACTCGAGACCTGAACCAACTACTTACCTAACCCAAACTTTACATTCCAAAGCTAACAACACTGACAAAATTTCCATCCGGGGCTGTCTTCTCTAAATCTTGACCAAAGTCACCCTTACAAGCCCAAATGGCCTTAAAACACAAAATGAGAGAGAATTTCAAGCTAAAAAGCTCCTGGATCCCAACCAATGGTCCAACTAGACCAAAGTCCATCCTTCGAAGCTAATAGAACTGTCAAAATTTGATTTCGAGCATGATTGCTAAGAATGTTGACTGAAGTCAACGATTTCCAAATTTAAGGCTCTAAAATAGGAAAATGACTATAAAGACCAAACAAATGGCTCAGGCACAGAACTACCAGTCCCAGCAAGTCATAAATAACTTGGGGCCGCTACAGGTAAGCTCTAACAATACAAAGAAGGCAAAAATACGAGAATGACTACAGTGTGTCATCACAAGAAAATACAAATATATATATACCAAATAGGGTAAAATCACCCTTCAAGTAAATCACACTAACTTGGAGTCCAGCCTATCCAACACCCATGGCCTCAGGCCTACAATAACATAATATTAGGAAATAATATGGGAAAAAAAGATGATAAGCATAAAATCAAATAATAATAATCTGCTCTACCACAAAATCCTCCGTTAAGCATAACTAACGATTTCCTGATCTAATCATACTAAGGCTGTAGGTAACCTAAACTAAGGTTTAACAAGAATTATTATTCTAAGGTCTCGAAAATGACCAATTATTCAGAAAAGAGTTAAAGCCTAATTCTACCTACAACCGAACCCTAGAACTCATGAAATATATAAAATACACCATCTAACCGAGCTAAGTCTATAAAAAGGAAAATTGAAACCTACCTCAGGGTCGAACGACAACTATGAACCATCACTCAGAAGCCTTCTCCTTCCTCAGTGACTCAGATTATTGTGATGTTATCACAGGTATAATCTATATGTCAATACGAATGACACTCATATTGATATTTCAAAATTGGGCCAGAAATTTGATCAAAAATCAACCCTTGAGACCCATAGACCAAAATAGAAATAAAAATTATAATTATGTTTCCTATAGGATCATAAATCCGTGTCCGAAAGTTAGGCATTAACGGGAATCATTTTGGGGCTCAAAATAGCCCCGGAAGCTCACTATGATTAATGGAGTTTTCAAGCATTTAAAAATCAAATTCTATGGAATTAGGAGATAATAAGAGGGAAAAATATTGAGAAAACATGAAGGAAGCATTTAGAAACTTACCGAGAATGAATGCAAGTGAAAAATCCACCAAGAACCAAGATCTAAGTCTCACAGGATTGAGTTTTGTGAATAAAATGAGTTGAAAAATGAAAGAGGGAGTATTTATACTACCAGGGGTCCTTTCATCAGGAAATCGGGGACCCCATCACAATTGCGGGATCGCACCTAACTGGACCATCATAATGGTTTCCTCGCGAATGTGAAGAAGGACCAAAATTGGATCCCAGTGGGTTATTCATCACGAATATGAAGGGCAGCTCACGAACGCAATGGTAAAAAATCTAGACCTTTGCAACTGCAAATCCCTCATTGCAAATGTGAAGAAGGGAGTAAAGATGCACCAGTAGCTAAAAACTAGCTATTTTACCTAGTCCAAAATGACTCTAAATGGACTCTCGAGATTACTTTGGAATTCCATGAACCCAAACCAAATGTGTTATCCAACTGGAAATGGCATTTTGGACTCAACAAAATCATCAAAATGATCAACAAAGGTCGTCTTGATGAAATATTACCTTCACATCGATGGGCAATTTGAGTAGAGGATTCAGGTTCTGGAGGATATGCTCCATGTATGTCTGATAGATTTTGGTAGTCATTGGGATCAGTTTTTTTCATTGATAGAGTTTGCTTATAATAATAGTTATCATTCAAGCATTGATATGGCTCTGTTTGAGTCTTTATATGAAAGGAGGTGTAGATCTTATATTGGTTAATTTGATGCTTTTGAGGTGATATCATGGGGTATTGATCTTTTGAGGGAGTCATTGCATAAGTTCAAGCTAATTCAAGATAAGATTTTGGTAGCCCAGAGTAGGTAGAAAGAGTATGCAAATAGAAAGGTTCGAGACATGGAATTCTTGGTAGAAGAGAAAGTTTTGCTCAAGGTCTCACCCTTGAAGGGTGTGATGAGGTTTGGGAAGCGAGGTAAGCTCAGCCCAAGGTACATTGGTCTATTTGATATCCTTAGACATGTGGGGGAGATAGCCTATAAATTAGCTTTACCTCTATGTTTTTCAAGAGTTCACCCAGTGTTTCATGTTCCGATGCTGAAAAAGTATCATGGTGATCGTAATTGCATTATTCGCTGAGATTCAGTCTTATTTGATAAGAATTTATCTTATGAAGAGGAGCTTATGTCTATGTTAGATAGAAAAGTCTATAATCTGAGGTCCAAAGAGATTACATCTGTGAAGGTCTTTTAGAAGAACCATCTTGTGGAAGATCCCACTTTAGAGACTGAATCAGACATGCATAGAAATTATCCCTATCTTTTCATTGAGCCAGGTATTTCTCCATATTTCCCTTCTTGTCCATTTGGGGATGAATCATGGTTTAATTGGTATTTGATATAATGACCCGTCTAGTCATTATAGGATAGTTAAGGCCATAGTACCCTTGTTAGAGTCCCCGTAGTAAGTTAAGCTGATAAAAACTCAATGATGAGAGGTTTAGAAACTGAAACTCTTGTGTAATCGCATTGATTTGGGCACTGTTGTGGGATTTAGTGTGCACTTTTGGAAATTAATTTGACTTTGTAGGAAATACAATATTAAGAAGTCTCGGAGAGTTCCTAGCTATTTATATTGTTGTTGCTATAAATCATAAGCCTGTAAAAAAGAAAATTTCTTAAAAAGTCTTACTGGCCCAAGATAACATAATCTAGTAAGCTTATGCCGCCAATTCCCCTAAGGGATCAAAACCACCACCAGTCTAAACAAAAATTAGTATTGGTGGGATTCCAAATTCCATTTGTATTGTATTTTATTGGGGGGTGACCTAGTGAAGTAAACCTCTATATAGGGAATTCTGAGACTACGAGTGAGTTTGTAGCAAGTTTTTACAGTGGTTTTCATATCGAGTTTGCATTGAGGTGTCTTGAGATGTTAAGTGTGTTGTAAAATAAAAACTTGGTACAGTTTTACCAAGCTACTGGTTAACAAGGCACCACTGCAATGGTGGTTTTTCAACTGCAGCGAGACCGCGGTAGTGGTCTAACGTCTGCCATAGCAGGTGTCAACAATTTCATTTGGTCTCACCATAGCGGGACCTTGGTTGCCATAGTACGTCTGCTACAGCAATGGTAGGACTATTGTAGCGAATGACGTGAGACAGAATACGCATTTTAAGTTAGTTATTTTGAGTTCTCACCTCATAACTCTACTCGTTCTAGAACTCTACAGAAGGGATTCCCAAGGCTAGGGCTAAATTTTTCTTTGAGGTAAGTTCACTCGTAAACTATTTCATCTAGTAATTCACTAACACCCTAGAATCGAAAGGGGTGGCTTTAATGGTGGTTTGTGGAATTTATGAAAATCATGGAAAAACCTATAGGTGGATGTAATTATCATTTATTTTATTTCTAAGTTGTTAATTAATTCTTCTTAGGATGGAATTGATGTTCTAATACATTATTATGATATCTTAGGGACCTAGAGTCCAATAAAAAAAGAGACCTTTAACCTTAAAAATTGCTTCATGGGGGTGAATGGAGTAGAAATTCCATGATTTCAGATGATATGATCATTGGAGAACTGGACTATGATGAATTAACCCTTGGGTAATGGTCCAAATCTTGAGAAAGGATAGAATTAGGCGGGTTTGAATTTCCAAAGATATTGTTTGAAGAGTAGATTGAAATACTCTTGCATTTGATTATTCTATACTTTGAGCATTCTGAGGCATTATGGAAAGGGAAGGCTCACGCGAATTAGCATACTTATTCAAGTTATTCAGTTGAGGTAGATTATGGTTTATTTGGAGTTAGACTTTGATTAGTCACTTGTATGTGTTACGAGTTGATAAAGCATGCTTGATTGGTCTTCTTACATAGACTGTGATTGATAATTGTTGGCTTGACAATGCTTGTATAAATAAGCTGCTAAGTTGTTGAAGTATGTCATAAAATGACTTGTGATTGTTGTGTGCACTTGTAATTATCAATGTGTACCTGTATTTATTATCCTGTTAGATAACTGAACAAAAAGTATACAGAGATAAGTTAAGAGGAATAAGAAATATATATGATGATCATTGGCTTGAGTTTGATGTGAGATTACGGATAAACGATTATGTGATGAATTGGGTACCACGTTAGTATGGTATATGGACACCTAGGGTCCGTTACAGGTCATGACTAGTCTGACAAGATTAAAGTCCTATTAGAATATGTGTACAGATGAGTAACATATATGTTTCAGAGGTGGAACAAAGTGAGACTGAAGAGATACAGAGGCTATACAACTTTGATTCAATATCGATATACTTCCATGGTTTTGTTGTGACTACTTTATACTTGTTGAATTTTGTGATGACTATTATGTCTGTTTTTTATGACTTATATGTACGGTGTTGATTGACATTGATATGTCTGAAATTGGTTATTTCAGACATAGATGTGTCAACAATTTCATTTGGTCTCACCATAGAGGGACCTTGGTCGCCATAGTACATCTGCTGCAGCAATGGTAGGACTGTTGTAGCGAATGACGTGAGACAGAATACGCATTTTAAGTTAGTTATTTTGAGTTCTCACCTCATAACTCTAAGAACTTGTTCTAGAACTCTATAGAAAGGATTCCCAAGGCTAGGGCTAAATTTTTCTTTGAGGTAAGTTCACTCGTAAATTATTTCATTTAGTAATTCACTAACACCCTAGAATCGAAAGGGATGGCTTTAATGGTGGTTTGTGGGTTAGAACCCTAGAATTTATGAAATTCATGGAAAAGCCTGTAGGTGGATGTAATTATCATTTATTTAGTTTCTAAGTTATTAATTAATTCTTCTTAGGATGGAATTGATGTTCTAATACATGATTATGATGTCTTAGGGACCTAGAGTCCAATAATAAAAAAGATACCTTTAACCTTAAAAATTGCTTTATGGGGGTGAATGGAGTAGAAATTCCATGATTTAGGATGATATGATCATTGGAGAACTGGACTATGATGAATTAACCCTTGGGTAATGGTCCAAATCTTGAGAAAGGATAGAATTAGGCGGGTTTGAATTTCCAAAGATATTGTTTGAAGAGTAGATTGAAATACTCTTGCATTTGATTATTTATATACTTTGAGCAATCCGAGGCATTAAGGAAAGGGAAGGCTCATGCGAATTAGCATACTCATTCAAGTTATTCAGTTGAGGTAGATTATGGTTTACTTGGAGTTAGACTTTGATTAGTCACTTGTATGTATTACGAGTTGATAAAGCATGCTTGATTGGTCTTCATACATAGACTGTGATTGATAATTGTTGGCTTGACAATGCTTGTATAAATATGCTGCCAAGTTGTTGAAGTATGTCATAAAATGACTTGTGATTGTTGTGTGCACTTGTAATTATCAATGTGTGCCTGTATTTATTATCCTGTGATATAACTGAACAAAAAGTATACAAAGATATGTTAAGAGGAATAAGAAATATATATGATGATGACTGGCTTGAGTTTGATGTGAGATTACGGATGAGCGATTATGTGATGGATTGGGTACCACGTTAGTATGGTACATGCATAACTAGGGTCCGTTACAGGTCATGACTAGTCAGACAAGATTAAAGTCCCATTAGAATATGTGTACAGATGAGTAACATATATGTTTCAGAGGTGGAACAAAGTGACACTGAAGAGATACAAAAGCTATACAACTGTGATTCAATATGGATATAATTCCATGGTTGTGTTGTGACTACTTTATACTTGTTGAATTTTGTGATGACTATTATGTCTATTTTTCGTTACTTATATGTACGGTGTTGATTGATATTGATATGTCTGAAATTGGTTATTTAGTTGGCTGTTGTTGACTACATGGATTTTTCTTAGTTACTTGGTTATGTGATGGTGTACCTGTCTGTTTGCTCCATTCGATTTTATGATATATACTTTTTACTAATCTGAGTCGACCTATAATACCTACCAGTACATAGTGTTTATATTATTTCTACTCCTGCACTTTGCTTTGAGTGCAGGTTGTGATCAGGAATCTTCTTCACGACCTCACATCTAGAGCAGTGATTGATTGATGTGAGGATGAGCTATTTCCTATCTAGTCTACCACAAGTCTTCTTTTGGGAAAGATGTCTATTTATGTCATGACCTAAACCGCAATGAGTGGAACCTATCATAAACTCCCGGTGAGCAAAGCAAGTACCCAAGTCAATACTTATCAAAACTAAGCAGCTAAAACCAATTTGCATTAATTAAAATCAAGATTCATAACTAAAAGTAAATGATAAAAATCCCTGCGGATGTAACCCCTAGAATCTGAAAGTCGTATACCAAAAAATCTAACAAGTCTAGAACACGGGGATGCAACCCCAAAACAAAAAGGAATCCAAGTCTGAACAATGGACTAGAAAGAAGATAGATGAACCCATGGTAGCCCGGAAGAAGTAGCTCACCCTTGGATTTAGGAAGAGTCTATATCACAACTGAGATCGCGCAGCCGGTGTTGAAATATGCCCTATACTCAACAAAAGAAGATCAAGTGCAGTATCAGTATACAAAAATAACAGTATACTGGTAGAATCATCGGCCAGTTCAAAATATATGTAATATGAACAAATAACTATAACGTCACAAAATAGGACAAGTCATGTATAAATGAAGTCAGTGAATATAACCCAGACTCTCAACCATTAACCGAACTTAAAAACCACATGATACATGTCCAAAACCACAACAAGAACCATGTAAGCAATTACACGCACCTTTCAAGTAACCCGGACCATCGAAGGATCCCTAAGACATCATCTATGGTGTTTAACATGCAATTCCAGTCCACACAAGAACCATTCCAGCATTTATACATAACAATTTGGCCACTTATGGACCAATATGCAGTAATTATATCATAAGAAATAAACACGGTCCATTCATAGAACCTATACACAGAAGCATAACTAATCATGTACCAGGCGTAGTACCCGAGCCAATCATAAAAGAACATGTACTAGGCGTGGTACCCGAGACAACTAATAGATATCCTGTACCAGGTGTGGTACCTGAGCCAACCCATAATCGGTACCAGGCGTGGTACCCGAGCCAACCAAATATATCATCCAATCACAAACACAATGTACACAACCACACTTGTAAAACCAACAAACATATAAAACAAGTTCATTGCATGAGATTAACAACAAAATATCATTTCACATCCATTCCCTTAATCCCTAAATAGGAAATGTACAAGTAATACTAATGGAACAGTTAACATGTACATATATCGTAATTGGGAAACAATTCAACCATCACTACCTCAAATCAAGCCCGAATGCTTTACTGGACTGGAGCTTTCCTGTTTCTTGAAGTTCTAACTTGTTCTTGGTCAAAAACTAATACATAACACAAAAATCAACCTAAATGGCCTAAATATTCCCAAATTGTATCCAAATCCTAAGCCCCAGGCCAAACTCATGATCATTAAACCCAAACTAGGGCCTTCCCACCAATAATTCGCCTAGAACTACCAACATTATGGTTATACTAGCAAATTATAGTTTTAAAATCATGAATTAAATGGTTTGTATCCAATACCCAAGGTTTCTACACCCACAATCCTTGTTATAACAGATTTTCCCATCTTAAGGTCAAGCCAAACTCTCCCCAAGGCCTGTAACTATCAATTCTAAGGTATAGAAATTGAAGTACTAGACTAGGGGAACAAATTACTTACCTTTACGAAGAATCTTGATGGAAAATGCCCCAAATCGCCTCTTCCCTTCTCCAAAACATTCTTGAGAAATAGTAAATGTTTTTGGGGAAGTTTCTACATTTACATCAACTTATCCCTCTGTAGCGGCCAAATCCTACTATAGCGGTACCACCATAGAGGCAACCACTCACTATAGTAGGGTTGACTACCTTTAACACCTGCTATAGCCAGAATATCTCCACTATAGTGGCATTGCCATAGAAGCATGTCATCCACTATAGTGGGTATAGTGGGTGACATGAGACAGAACCTCGGGAATCCTCCCATTTTTGCCCATTTTACAACACACCTTTATACCTTGACGTTCCAGACCAACCCCTTCACCTCAAGTTTGATATAAGAAGTTTCACTCACCCAAATTCATTTTTGAAAAGTCCTATGGACTCCTTAATGTCTTAGCTACTAGGAAATCTAGCTCGAACTTAGACATTTTACCCAATCCTTTCTCGGATTTCCCTAGACTTCACCTTGCTCAGATTTTTCTTAGACTAGACTAGCCCAATATTTCCAACTCCCCAACCAAAAGTTTTCTAATCCATTTTCTCGTATGAATAGCCCAGCCATAACAATGGGAAGGGTTGTTACAATATATACCAATTTACCGATTGTTCATCCCCGAATGATCAAACACAAACAATGAGCTTAAAAGAGAAGAAGGTAGTACCTGAATCCTCAAATAAGTGAGGGTACTTGTCTCGCATGTCCTTCTCGGTTTTCCAAGTGGCTTCCTCAACTGGGCAATGCTTCTATAAACCTTCACCGATCTGATTTCCTTCATTCTCAACTTTCAGATAGCCTGATCAAGAATAACAATCGACTCTTCCTCGTACTGAAGGTATTTATCTAGCAAGACCAAATCCTATTTAATGATATACTCCCCATACCTATGTTATATTTTCAACATGGATACATGGAAAATTGGATGGACTCCAGAAAAACTGGGCGGCAATGCTAACATGTAAGCTATTGGCCCCACACTTTTGAGAACCTTAAAAAGATCAATATACTAAGGGCTAAGCTTACCCATCTTGCCAAACCTTATTACCCCTTTCATCGGTGACACTTTCAATAGAACTTGCTCACTAACCTGACAAGGCATGTCCCTTACCTTGTGATCCTCATATTCCTTTTGCTTGCTCTGGGCTGCCAATATCTTAGTTTGAATACCTCTCACCTTTTTCTGAGCTCCCATTACCAAGTCAATGCCCAAAGATTTCACATCGCTTGCCTCGAACCATCTTATGGGTGATCTATATCCCCTCCCATAAAGTGCCTCAAATAGTGTCATGTCAATACTGGAGTAATAGTTGTTGTTGTATGATAATTCACACAATGGTAAGAACTGATCTCAATGGCCCTCAAAATCAATCACACATGCTCTCAGCATGTCCTCCAGCACCTGAATCATCCTCTCCGATTGACCATCCATCTGAGGATGAAAAGTTGTGCTAAAATTGAGTTGGATGCCCAACTCTTCATGTAACTTGCCTCAAAACTTAGAGTAAACTACGTACCTCTGTCTGAAATGATGGAAAGGGGAACCCCGTGCAACCTCACTATCTCCTTGACGTAGATCTTGGCGAACTCCTAGGAGTTGTAATCCATCCTGATCGGGATGAAATGAGATGAATTTGTCAGCCTGTCCATGATGACCCAAACTGAACCATACTTTCCCAAGGTCTTAGGAAGACCCACCACGAAGTCCATGGATATCCTTTCCCACTTTCACTTAGGAATGGGCATCCTTTGAAGCAATCCTGCAAGCCTTTGATGCTCATATTTCACCTACTGACAATTTTAACACTTGGATACATGTTCAGCTATGTCCCCCTTCATCCCAAGCCACCAATAAAGCTACCTTAAGTCCCGGTACATTTTGGTTACACTCGGATGAATTGAGTACCGCAAACCATGAGCTTATGCCAATATATTTTGTATCAAGTCATCAACTTGAGGGTCACAAATATGCCCTTTAAACATAACACCCCACACACATCAAGTGAGGCATCCGGGGCCTCCCCAGACACTATCTTATTCTGAAGCTTGTTCAATTACACATCTTGAAACTGTTTGATTTTAATTTCCTCCAGAAATGTGGGTTTAACCTCAACACTGGCTAACACTCCACCCTTTTCTGAAATGCCCAAATGCATGAACTTGGATGTTAGAGTTTGAATCTCTCTAGCCATGGGTCACTTAGATACACCCAAACAGGTCAAACTGCCCATGCTAACCGATTTCTGGCTCAATGTGTTTGCCACCATATTGGCCTTACCCGGATGATACTGGATGGTCACATATAATCTTTAAACAACTCCATCTACCTCCTCTATCTCAGATTCAAAAGCCTTCTATGTAAACACATGTTATAGGCTGTGATAGTCTGTGAATACCTCACACTTGACACCGTAGAGATAGTGACTCCAGATCTTAAGTGTGAATACCACCTCTACAAACTCCAAATCAGGGGTCGGGTAATTCTTCTCGTGAGGATTCAACTGCCTCAAATCATAAGCTATAAAATTCCTGTCCTGCATCAACATAGCACCCAAACCCGAATGTGAAGCATCAGAAAACATAATGAAATCTTTACCTTCAACCGACAATGATAGGATAAGAGTTATAGTCAATAGTGTCTTGAGATTTCGGAAGCTCTCCTCACACTTGTCAAACAACACAAATGGTACCTCCTTCTGGGTCAATCATGTCAAGTGGGTAGCAATGAAAGAAAAGTTTTTGACAAACCTGCAATAATAGCCAGCAAAACCAATAAAACTCCTAACCTCAGTCACAGAGCTAAGCCAAACCCAACTCTTAACTGCCTTAATCTTTTGGGGATCCACCATCACCCCTTTTTCTGAAACTACATGTCCTAAGAAAGCAACCAAAGACAACCAAAATTCGCACTTCGAAAACTTGGCATATTTCTATCCCCTTAAAATCCCCAGAAAAATATGAAGATGCTCTGCATGCTCCTCTTTACTCTTAGAGTAAATTAAAATGTAATCTATAAATACAATCACAAAGAAATCCAGAAATGACTTGAAAACACTATTCATCAAAATCATAATGAATGTCGGTGCATTGGTCAACCCAAACGATATTACCAGGAACTCGTAATGCCTATACTGAGTCTAGAAAGCCATTTTAGGTATATCCCCAGGCCTAATCTTCAGCTGGTGATACCTTGACCTCAAGTAAATATTTGAAAACACCAAAGCAACCTGCAAGTGGTCAAAAAGGTCATCTATGCGGGGTAAAGGATACTTATTTTGGATGGTAACCTTGTTGAATTTCCTGTAGTCTATACACATCCTTATACTACCATCCTTATTTTTCACAAATAAGAGCAGATCACCCCAAGGCGAAGCACTGGGATGAATGAATCCCTTATCTAGAAGTTCCTGAACCTGAGTTTTAAGTACCCTCAACTCTGTCGAAGTCATATGATAAGGAGAAATAGAGATTGGGTGAGTGTCTGGCTCAAAATATAAATAGAAATCATTATCCCTGTCTGGAGGCATACCAAGCAGATCTGTAGGAAATACCTCATGAAACTCAGAAACCACAGGGGCTGACTCAATAGAGGGATTCCACAGAGAACAATGTAATTGCAATTTAGCTAATAAAGAATCCAAGAAACTTATTGGAGTTCAAAGAGCAAATAGGAAAGATAACAATTGGAGGGTTTTAAACTAAAAAAAAGGATAAAAGAAAATCATTTACAAGATAGATTTTCTCAATGGCTTTCACCTTGATTTCACCAAGCAAGGACAATAACAGAGAATTGGGAATGGGAATTCAATTAACAAGACTTGCACCCAATTAACACATGAGTAGTCTTGGCTAAGGGTATACTTAACCGTCTTTCAACCAATCAAGCAACTATCCTCATGGGTTCTCTCGAATCGCCAAGAGTGAGCAATAACCAATCAAATTAACTTGGGTAAATTGGGCTATTTCTAACCCCAACTCTTAGATGGGAGTTTCTGGCAAATTGAGCTATTTCGAGCCTCAATCTAAGTGGAATCCCAAATCCCCACCATTGAACCTAACCAAATTGAAGAACTCCTTTTTCAATCAAGAACACAATTAGAATGCTAAGTCAATATTTGCAACCATCAACTTTAAAATTCAAGCATGGAAGATTCAATAGACCCACATAATTAATCAAGAGAAAGTAGAAGATAAAAATTCAATACCCAAATAAGTATTATCTCTAATACAAAACCCAAATCTCAATTCAACAATTACACCTACAATATATCAATTAAGAACAAGAGTTGAAGAATGGAATTTAAGAATTTTACAATAGAAATCATCCAACTCTTTACTCCTAAGGTGTAGGGTGATGAACTTGCTCTCTAAGCTTGCCAAAAGTTGTGAGAATTTCCAAAGATGCCTTATAGGATGGCTTAGAAGAGTTTTATGTGAGCTGGGGTTTCCAAAAGTGTGAAATGACTAATTAGGACCTGACTAGAATCTGTTAGCCGCACCTACGAAACTTTGATCGCAGATGCATAGCTGTTGTGGCGATGTTCTGGTGCAGAGGCGGTGCCACTATGGTGGTATCAATAGCGCAGATGCGCCTGTATTAGTGTAGCATGCATGCCACATGTGCACTCATTTCTCT
The DNA here is from genome assembly GCA_003996215.1 of Jaltomata sinuosa. NCBI lineage: Eukaryota > Viridiplantae > Streptophyta > Magnoliopsida > Solanales > Solanaceae > Jaltomata > Jaltomata sinuosa. The sequence continues at coordinate 668,577 of QJPP01000225.1, read as the reverse complement.
GCATCTGTGGGAGTGTTGTTGCGCCTCAAATGGCGCAGGGGCGGTGGACCTGGGTACTTCAGTGGTGTCTTCTCTTTTTTGCTCTAATTTTTGTCCCTTTTGTTCCACTTATTCCAAATGTCTGCAGAAATACAAGTCACCTGAAATATAACCAAAACATTCCATAAGTGATCTCATATCATTATTAGAAGACACAAAAGCATAAGAAAAGAGATATAGATAAGTGGTAAATCCACCACCTATCAACAACATCCACTACTAAAAGGACTTTCATCCTGGAAAGTCAAAAAAACATAAATAACCTAAAGGCTCAGAAATGGAAGATATTAGGTCCACATGTCAAACTAGGGTTCCCAAAGAGCCTCCTCGGTCAGACGATGCCCCAAGGAGCTATACCATGGGGAAACTACAAAACCTTTAACTCCTTAAATTCCTACTAGATGAACCTGAAAAGCAACAAACTCTAACTCAAAGGCAAAAATATCAATCAACTAAATCGAACCCCAAGAAATTCAACCTGAACGTACTAACACAACACATATGACAAGAAAACCAACGCGATCATCACACGGAACTAGTAACCAGGCTAACTTAAGAAGTCACACAATTAATCAGTCGCCCAAGCTAACCTTGAAAATATGAACTAATGGGTGTTCATGTTCTTGCTGAATATCACCTGCTTTGCTGGTGGGTTTGTGATTTTTTTTGGTCTTATGTTCAAATTGTGATCTTTTTAAGTTTTGGTTGGTTTAGTTTATGGGGGAACTAATTGTAATACCCCAAAATTTTAATCTAAGACCCAAACCATTTCCATGACTGTAAAGATCATTTCCCCTAGTGTGGTGAGTGCTTGAGATGCAAATTATGTTCATAAGAAACTTATATCATCAAGTTAAGTTGAAATCATCCCTATTGATTAAGTTCTCATGTAAGATCCAACTATAGTCAACTTCAACTGATCATTACTCCTAGCATATAAAGAGTTAGGTGGACTATAGCTACCAAATTAAATATCTTCAAGTTTTCTTTCCAACGCCACCAACTGCGCATTAACTTGAGTCTAGAGTAAAAAGTTATGACCATTTTAGTTTTGACTGACAATCTAGAAAACAGGTGTGAAATGACATGCGAGCCACAAAAGCTCGCATGCAATAGAATGTCACTTTGCACATTGGGAAAAAATTTCCAACTTTCTGGAAGCATGTGAGAATCATATGTGATCCACAGATCCTCACATATGAACGCATATCACTTTGCATGTGGGCCACGGGGACCTTTTTAAGTCAGTTTTAGTATATTTTTTTCATTCTTTCAGACCTTGAAGGTGTTTTCTCTCCTCCTATCCTTCTCCTTCATCAAAGTAAGTCCTTCTCTAAGGATTTCACATTTTTCGAATTAAATTCCATCATCAAATTACAAATTGTTGATAGAAATCCTAACCCTTAACCATAGGGTTTCAAGAAACGAATACAAGAACTTCAAGAAGAGATTTCTTAATCATTCTTCATCCAAGTTAGTGTTCTTCAACTTCAGACTCCAAACCCAAAGATTTCACCAAAGGTCTCGCTTTTAGGTATGTGAGAATTCATCAATGGGTATCTTTTCACCCATTGAGTCCCTAAGTTAACACTATTTATCCAGTTTTTGGTTTAATCCGCGGGACCTAGGGTTTTTGAATTTCATGAACTTCTTATAACTCAGTATTCATTACTATGCATGGATCTTATTACATGCTTTCTTGAAGTTTAGCATTTGTAGTATACTCATAATTCTCAAATCCTAAGCATGTTCTAAATTCATGACTTGAACTATGATTATGAACTGTACCCTTAATTCAGAATCTAACATTGTTAGGAGTAGTTTAATTCATTAGGATGGTGGGTTATGAATAACTGATCAGTTATGTTTCCTGCATTTTTAGATAGATGCCCAATTATTCAGAATTGCATTATTAGATTGCTTTCAGTTTAGTATCATTGTGCATTCTCAGAATAATCGGTATGTGAGCTATCTAGTGTATCAGTTTGTACTTATTATTTGTATATTCAGTTGGGAGTGACTTAGCACCAAGCATACGAAGGGATGAAGGCTCACCCGTTAGTTTAGGCGAAGACCTTTAGTAGAAGTCCCTAAGTCCCAGAACTACGGTGCCACTGTAGGTTCTATAGGGGTCACCCGATAATTCAGGCTTGACACCCTAGTCCCTTGTTGAACATAAGATTAGTGTATTCACATAAGTTTATGTTTGTACCCTTGGAAAGGTATGAACACCCTCCCAGCCAGGGTTACAGGTTGGCCCCATAGTAAGCTCAGCTTGGGGTATATTGGTTAATAGTAGCTCCCATAGTTTAGATTCACTATTGCATGACGTCTTCGGTATTCAAATATTGAGTTCAGCACTTATTAAGTTTATGTTTAATACTTGGTCATTGCATCAGTTTACTTTCAGTATCATGCTCCAGTCATTACGTATGCTCAATTTTATTCATCATGTTCAGTTTATCTAGATTTATGTATATTTCACATGCTCAGTTCATTCGAAGTACTAACATATACTTTTATGTTGCATCCTATCATGATGCAGGTTCAGGCACTCCGCATCCAGACCATGCTTAACTTGATTTTCTCAGATTTTCTCAGATTTCTCAGAAGCCAGTTGGTGAGTCCTTATAGTTTGAGGACATGACCTATTTCATTAATCCAGTCAATTATTTTAGTTTTCAAACGTCTAGAGTTAGTTAGGGGCTTGTCCTAGTAACTCATCTCAGATAGAGGCTTTCAGACATAACAATTAGTTTTTAGCTTTTGATGTTAGTTTTCTATTTAGACTCATTTATATTTAGATATCTTTGGTTTTCTTTATAAACTTATGATATTAAACCATTTCAGTTTTCTATGCAATTAATGTTTTATTTAGAAATTCTTAGTTATCCCAGACCATGGGTTAGCTTAGGGTCACTTGTGATACTAAGCACCATGTTACGTATAGGGGTAGCCTTGGGACATGATAAACTTGGATCAAAGTATCATATTTAAGAGTCTTAGGGTATCTAAAAGTCGCATCAGGTAGAGTCTTTCTGATAGATGTGAAGCGCACCACATTTATGAGAGAGAGGCTATAAGGCATTTTAAAGAAAACTTCCCTTCTTTATTTTCCATCTCGTGCTGTAGAGTATGAACTTTATTTAATCTCCTTCTAACTTGTCCTCTACGTGTTATAGAAAATGCCTCCCAGAAGAGCAAATGAAAAGGGAAATGGAAACAGGAATGGAAACCAACAAGCACCACCAGCTCCAGTACACCCTTTGAATGAGTAAGTTACTTATGCTGAGTTCAGGGCTTCTTTTTAGGTGCTAGCTCAGTCCATGAGTGCTCTGGTGAATCAACAGGCTGTGCCACCAGTTAACCCATAAAATAGCACAACAACAACTAGAGTCTGAGACTTCACTCAGATGATACCCCCAGAATTCCATGGTTCCAAGGCCGAGGAGGATCCACAGGAATTCCTTGATGATATCCAGAAGGTCATAGAAATTATGTGTGTCACTTCAATTAGGTGTTCAGACTTAGCTGCCTATTATTTGAAAGGAGTGGCTCATATCTGGTACAAGTAGTGGAAGGAGTCTAGAGGTACAGATGTAAGGCCAATGGATTGGGAACAGTTTATCAGACTGCTTTTCTGGACAGGTTCTTCCCACCTGAACTCAAGGAAGCTTAGGTCCAGAAGTTCATCAAGTTACAGGAGGGTGATATGAGTGTGAAAGAGTACTCCCTAAATTTTACTCAACTGTCAAAGTATGCTCCGACAATAGTTACTGACTCCAGGGCCCGTATGAGTAAGTTTGTGTCAGGTATCTCTAATGATATGGTCAAAGATTGAAAACCTGCAATGCTGGTGAAGGAGATTGATATTTCCAAGTTGATGACTCATGCCTAGCAGATTGAGGAAGAAAAGATTAAGTGTCATGACCCTCCAGGTTATTTTTTATTTTTTGTCCTTTTTCTACATTTCGAGTTTTTCCTTAGTGGCTACAGGTCATTTATTACTTTTCAGGACTGACGATTCAGTGCTCGGGCCATTCGTTAGGTCGTTATGACCATTTCCCTGTTTTAGAACTTAAACTTAGAAAATCTTTGACTTTGGTAACCTTTCTTGGTTAACATGCTCAGAATTGAATTTCGATAGTTCCGTTGGCTTCGGAATGAGGATTTTGGTCTAGTGTGACCATTGGTCTGGGTCTGGGTGCTTTCAGTTAGATTTTGTGTTATTTTTTGTGTTTTTAAGCCAGTTTGGCTGGTAGGGTTGACTTTGGTCAACATTCGAAGAAGACGACTTAGGATGGAAAATCTGCCAGCACTGTTAGATCTGAAATATTGACTTTGGGCTAGGGGGACCTTTGGTTTGGTTCCCGGGACTTCTGGACTTGTTTTTTTGTTTTGAGTTCCGAGTTAGTTTTGGGCGTATGGCCCACTTTTTGTTAAAATGATCTCCGTTGGGAGTTTCATATATTCCTTTGAGTCTGGAATGCTATTTATGGTAGGGTAGCATGGTTAGTTTGTGTTTACGGGATTCCGAATGAATCCCGAGGGTCCATAGGATGAACTTCTGGCCTTTGTGAATAGCTGGTTGCTGCTATAAAAGTTACAGACCAATTGTGCATCATGATAGCAAGATGGCCATCGCGTTCGTGTTGGTCTAGCTCCTTGACCATCGCAATCACATTGGTCGCCCTTCGCAACTGTGATGAAGCCGGCTGTGACCCGGCCCAGTTTTCTCTGTGCGAAAGTGAGGCTGGACCGTCGTGTTTGCAATGGTCTGGCCAGTATTTCCTCGCGAATGCTTAAGGTCCTTCACGATTGCGAAGAAGGACCCTTGGCATCTATTTAAAACTCCAACTTCATTTTCTCCTTCACAATTTCAAAAAACTCCATTGATAAGCTCCCAAGCTCCATTTTCTAGCTTCTTTGCATTAGTGTTCTTCATCCGGTAAGTCCCCTCGTCACCCCTCTCCTTCTTTCGTGTTTATTCTCGTAATTCTCATGCTAAGACTCCATTGTTGTAATTCTTAAGTTTGGGTGATCCTTTTAGGAATCTGTTCTATTGGGGCTGCATGTTCGTGACTTCGTGCAACTCACTTTCGTGGCGTGTTTCTCTTGTTTGGGGTAAGCTTCCGCCTTTTAAATTCTGAGCTTTCCCATTTTTGATCCCTTGAATTAGTAGCACTTTGGGGCTAGTTTGGGTGCTGAATCATGCTCTGTTCGTGCCCAAACCTTGGGTATGGGTTCATTGACCCACCGCGAGCATAATTGTGAAGTTTGTTTTCTGTTTTGTTGCGCGAGCCTCGAGGGTAATTTTTCCGACCTGATTTCTAGCTCAATTTTTCGTATAGAAATATGGTTGTTGTTCTTCTCGTCTTGATTCCTAGATTATGTTCTTGATAGTGTGGCAGCTTTCTCAGGCTATTCAAAAGGGGAAGGCACATGAGTGACGATTCGTGCTTGTAGTTCGGCCCCGAGGTAGGTTACAGTTTACTTTTTAGATTGAGCTTAGTTAGATTATATATATTTATATGTTACTGGAACGTTAGGTTGGATATTAGATAGATTTAGGCTTAAATCCTATTTATCACTTTAATTGGCCATTTCGGATTTTAGTTTAGAATTGTTATGTTATCCTTAGCCTAGGAGCTTGTAGTATCTTTACGGCTAGTACAGAATCTTTGGTATGCCTTTAGGAGGTTTTAGAGGTAGAGTAGAGATTATCAGTGCTTTTCACTTTATTTTTGGTATCTTTTTGCTTTATTCTACTGTTATGTTTAAATGTGGGCCCGAGGCCATAGCTTGGATTTAGATGGAGTTGCAGGTTAGTTCTCTTGGTTTGGAGGGTGCTTTGCCCTGTTTTACCTGGTTGTGTGTATTTTCTCTGGATATGGAAATTTATATGCTCATACTGCATTGTCATGATTATCAGTATGGAAAAGAATAATTTCAAGGATTTTTGGTCCTACACTTGGAAACTATTAGGTTTTCATGATCTTTGGTCTTTTAAAAGGATTGCTTTGGAATCTTTACTGATTTTGGGAGGAAAAGGGAAAAAAATACTACTTTTGTGCATACATTGATGAGTCTGAGATTAAATTTCGGGCGTCCGATGTGTTATCTCGGGTTTTAATTTTATGCATACGTTGATGAGTCTGAGGTCATTTTTGGGCAATGCTCTATTTTGGGTTTTTCCTTCCTGCACTCATTTGATAAGCTTGATGTTCCATCCCGGGCGCCCGAGTACTAGATACTGGGTTTGACTTGTATACTGTCATACATTACATCATTATTGTATCACATTGCATTGACTTAGGGTGCATTTGGATTGTTGGCTGATTTGAGTTGATCTTGTTATTACTTCACCTTTTATTGTTTTGGTTGTTTTGATTTTTGGCTTTATAACTAGATTTAGGTGGATCTCTATATTTTAACTGCTTTCCTGTATCTTATTATTTATATATTATCTTTCTGCGCTTGATCGGCCTATGATGCCTACTGAGTACCCGTTGTCATGGTACTCATACTACACTCTGCATCTTTTTCTGATGCAGAACCTAGTACGAGCCACCCTCACTGATCTTCTGTCGTTAGAGGCCTGTTGTAGTTAAGATAGCGGTGAGCTCCCAGCGCTTTTGGAGACTTTACATGCTTTCTATCTTGTACATTCTGTATATATTTTATATTTTGGATAGACAGAGTCTGTTATATATTACTCCTTACTTTAGTCGCTCTTGTACTAGTGACATCAGGTCCGGGTTGGTTCTCATGTATGTTTTGTCTATTTGGTCACTTTAGGGCCCTCTTTTGTATATTTTGTACGTTGGTATGTATATATGCTATTGGCCCTATCTATTATTTATATCTTTCGCTTTACCTTAATTTAATTATTATTAATGTCTTCCGCGGTAATTAGGTTTCAGCTTGTCTATTGGGGGTTATGTAGACGCCATCATGGCCTGGTTTTGGGTCGTGACAGAGTAGTATCAGAGCACTAGGTTCACCGGTCTCGCCAATAGAAGAGCAAAGTGTCTAGTAGAGTCTCATGGATCGATACGATGACGTCCGTATCCAATCTACGAAAGGCTATAAGACATTCCTAGGAAATATGTTGTCTTGTTTGATTCCTTGTCGTGCGTTCTTGACTTGATCAACTTCTAAGTACCTTTATTCACTCTTTCCGAAATGGTTCATATGAGAACTGCAGTAGGTGAGGATGAGGCCCCTGTGACCACAGTTAGATCCCCAGCTAAGGGACGAGGTAGAGGTTGACCCAGAGGTCGAGGTAGGCTAAGGGTTGTGGTGCCAGCTCGGGCCTAGGATAGACTACCGTCACTAGAGCCTGAGGTTAGAGTGGATGAGGCTAGTCTACCATCACCAGAGCAGGTTTTGTGGCTACTCTAGTATTGCAAGACACCTTGGTTTGATTGTTGGGGTTCCTTGAGGGTATGACTCCACCGGTAGCTTCGCCGAGCACTCTGATTGGTTCTCAGGTTTGAGGTGAGGCTAAGACATCAGCTCAGGCGGAAACACAGGGTTCAGAAGCGCAGCCTACTATTGTGGCTCCCTAATTGGAGGTATTACGGATCCCTGCAGTTGCTCCCCCTCTTCGAGCCATGCTAGTTATGTCTTCTAAAGAGCAAAAGATGCTTGGTAGGTTCTTGAGATTGGGTCCTCCGAGGTTTTCAGGTGCTTCAAGGGAGGATGCGCACGAGTTTCTGACTAGCTGCTAGGAGAGGTTACATAATTTGGGGTTAGTTGAGTCACATGGGGTATATTACACCGTGTTTTAGCTGGATGGTCAAGAGAAGCAGTAGTGGAAGTCATATATTGCTTACAGACCAGCTGGGTCACCTCCACTTACGTAGGATCAGTTCTCCGCAGCTTTTCTGGAGAACTATGTACCCCATAGCATAAGGGAGCGTCTGATGGATCAGTTTTCTAGGTTGGAGCAGGGCTCCTTGACTGTGTCTGAGTATGAGGTTCGGTTCCATCAGTTGTCCAGATATGCCACTATTATTCTGCCTACCGAGCACGAGAGGGTACGCCACTTCGTTCAAGGTTTGACCTTGCATATTTACTTGGCCATGGAGGGTATGGTAGCATCGGGTCAGTATTTTTTGGAGGTAGTTGATCATACCTGTACTATAGAGGGTGTACTTCATGAAGCCCAAGGGGGCAGCAATAAGAGACCCGCCATCAGGGCAGTTTCAGCGGTTCACAGGTCCATGATAGAGGCTACTATGGTAGAGGTCAGCACCAGCAGCGCTTCCACCCAGCTGGCCTGTTCAGGCGGCCTTATAGACTATTGAGGGTCAAAGTAGCCAGAGTATCGTTCCTGCTCCACGAGGTGGTCACTCAGGGTCCACAGGTCGTGGTGGTCATTCTGATTCAGCCGAGTCTTCACAGCGGGGTACATATGGTCGGGGTTGTTACGAGTGTAGTGAGATGGGCCACTTTGCTAGAGATTGTCCATCAGTACCGCATCAGAGGCGACATGATCAGTTCGTTCAAGCCCCCAGGGGTCTAGCACCATAAGCTAGAGGCACTTCACAGGGTAGTAAGGGTGGTCCCCTGGGTACTAGAGGTGGTCCTCAGTCTGGTAGGTCAGGTGGTCGTGGCGGTCAGAGCCACATGTATGTAGTTCCGAGCTGGGTAGAGGCCGAGGCTTCAGATGTTTTGATCACAGGTACGATCTCTATTTGCCATCAGTCTACTTCTGCTTTGTTTGATCCGGGGTCTACATTCTCATATATATCTGCTTATTATTTTACTCATCTGGAGTCTTCTTGTGAGTCATTACATGTGCCCTTGCGTGTATCTACCCCAGTAGGTAATTCTTTAGTAGTGGATCAGGTGTATCGGGCTTGTGTGGTGACTATCTTGGGGTATGACATGTGGGTAGACTTGGTTTTTCTTGATATGGTTGATTTTGATGTGATCTTTGGCATGGATTGGCTATCTCTTTATCATGCATTCTTGGATTGCTTCGCCCAAGACTGTTACTCTTTGGATGCCTGGTATCCCTCCTATCATATGGAAAGAGGCTGATAGCCATATGCCAAGGGGAGTTATATCTTTTTTGAGTGCCCAGCGGTTGGTTAGAAAGGGGTGCTTAGCTTATCTTTCCTACGTCCATCATACTAGTGCCACCACACCTCCTTCTGAATCTGTTCCTGTGGTTTGCGAGTATTCAGATGTGTTTCCTTTTGATCTTCTGAGTATTCCTTCTGATCGTCACCTTGATTTTGGTATCGATGTTGATTCAGGCACCAAGCCCATTTTCATTTTGCCATATGGGATGGCACCTGCTGAGTTGTGGCAGCTTAAGGACCAGCTCCAAGATCTATTGAGTAGACAGTTCATCAAGCCTAGTGTGTCTATGTGGGGTGCTCCGGTTCTGTTTGTGAAGAAGAAGGATGGGTCTATTCGTATGTGTATTGACTATAGGCAGTTGATTAAGGTGACAATTAAGAACAGATATCTGATGCTGCATATTAATGATTTGTTTGACCTGCTACAAGGTGCGGCAGTGTTTTCTAAGATAGATTTGAGGTCCGGTTATCACCAGTTGAGGATTAGGGCTGAGGACATCCCATAGACTGCATTTAGGACTTGATACGACCATTATGAGTTCCTAGTCATGTATTTTGGGTTGACTAATGCCCCAACAAAATTTATGGAGTTGATGAACCATGTATTCAGTGCCTACTTAAGACTCATTTGTGATTGTGTTCATCGATGACATTCTGATTTATTCGAGGAGTAGAGAGGAGCATGAGAAGTATCTTAGAGTTGTACTTCAGACCTTACGAAACCACCAGTTGTATGCCAAATTCACTAAGTGTGAGTTTTGGCTTGAGTCTGTGGCATTCTTAGGGAACGTGGTGTCCAAGGATGGGATTATGGTAGATCCGACGAAGATTGTAGTAGTTCATGATTGGGCTCGGCCTACTTTATCTACCGAGGTTCAGAGTTTCATTGGGTTGGTAGGTTATTACAGACGGTTTGTAGAGGGATTTTCTTTGATAGCTGCTTCATTGACTAGATTGACTAAGAAGAACATTCCCTTCCAGTGGTCAGATGAGTGTGAGGTGAGCTTCCTGAAGCTCAAGGCCTTGTTGACTTCATCTCTGATTCTTACTCTTCCGATCGAGGGTCAGGGTTTCACCTTGTATTGTGATGCATCAGGTATCATTTTGGGTTGTGTGTTGATATAGCAGGGCTAGGATATTGCATATGCTTCTAGAAATTTGAAGGTTAACGAGAGGAACTACCCCACACATGACTTGGAATTAGCAGTGATAGTCTTCGCATTGAAGATGTGGAGGCATTATCTGTATGGCGTGCATTGTGAGATCTTTACTGACCATTATAGTCTTCAGTACATTTTTAGTCAGAAAGATCTAAATTTGAGGCAGCGTAGGTGGTTGGAGCTACTTAAGGACTGACATTTCTATTTTCTATCATCCGGGCAAGGCAAATGTGGTGGCAGATGCCTTGAGCCGGAAGGCGGTGATATGGGTAGCTTGGCTTTCTTAGCGACCTTTAGCTTGGGACATCCAATCCTTGGCTAACAGGTTGGTTAGACTTGAAATTTTTTAGTCGGGCCGTATTCTTTCTTGTGTTGAGGCTAGATCTTTTTTGTTGGAGCGGATTTGGGCATAACTATTTGGTGATGCAAGGTTGAGGATCATTTGTGATAAGGTGTTGAGTGGTGAGGCTAGGAAGGCGACTTTAGATTCATAGGGCATTCTTAGGATCGAGGGTCATATTTGTGTTCCTAGAGTTGGTGACTTGGTCAAAGTGATATTGGAGGAGTCTTACTGTTCTAGATATTCCATTCATCCCGGGGCAGCTAAAATGTATCGTGACTTAAGGCAGCACTACTGGTGGTGTGGGATGAAGAGGGATATTTAAGCTTTCATATCTAGGTTCTTGAACTATCAGCAGGTGAAGTTTGAGCACCAGAGGCCCAGTGGTTTGTCTAAGAGGCTACCCATTCCAGAGTGGAAATGGGAGCGGATTGCCATGGACTTTGTAGTCAATTTGCCACGCACTTTGTGGAGATTTGATGTTATTTGGGTTATCGTGGATAGGTTGACAAAGTCTGCTCACTTCCTGCAAGTTCAGACTTTCTATAGTTCCGAGAGGTTGGCTCAGATCTATATTCGGGAGATTGTCTATCTGCATGGTATGCTAGTTTCTATAATCTCCGATCAAGGTACTCAGTTCACTTTGCACTTCTAGTGGACTATTCAGAGAGAGTTGGGTACTAGAGTTTAGCTTAGCATCGCTTTTCATTCGTAGACCTACGGTCAGTTAGAGAGTACTATTCAGGTTCTAGAGGATATCTTGTGACCCTGCGTTATTGATTTTGGGGGTCAGTAGGACCAGTGTTTAGCCTTGGTAGAGTTTGCATATAATAACAATTATCATTCTAGCATTCAGGTGGCTCCATTCGAGGCTTTGTATGGTAGGCGGTGTAGATCTCCGGTAGGTTGGTTTGATGCTTTCAAGGTTAGGACATGGGGTATCGACTTGTTTCATGATTCTATGGATAGAGTTCATGTTATTCAGGAGAGACTTTGCACTGCCCAAAGTAGGCAGAAGAGTTATGCTAATCGGAGAGTTCAAAATCTAGAGATCACAGTGGGTGATAGTGTGTTCCTTCGGGTATCGCCCATGAAGGGCGTGATGAGGTTTGGGAGGAAGGGTAAGCTTAGTCCAAGGTTTATTGGGCTATTTGAGATCCTTCATCGTATTAGAGAGGTTTCCTATGAGCTAGCCTTGCCTCCTGCTCTTTCTAGTGTGCATCATGTGTTTCGAGTCTCTATGTTGCGGCGGTATATTCTGGATGAGTCTCATGTGATTCAGTTAGAGTCAGTTCAGTTGGATGAGTCCTTATCCTTTGAGGAGGAGCCTGTTGCTATATTGGATAGGCAGGTTAGAAATTTGAGGTCCAAGGAGATTCTGTCAGTTAAGGTTCAGTGGCGGCATCGTCCTGTCAAGGAGGCTACTTAGGAGATAGAGACCAACATACGGATCCGTTATCCTCGTCTTTTCGAGTCTTCAGGTACTATCCTTCTTCTAACTTTCGCGGTTGAAATTTCTTTTAGTAGTGGTGTTGTAATGACCCTCAAGGTCATTTTTTATTTGTCATCCTTTTTTTGCATTTTGAGATTTCCCTCAGCAGCTACAGGTCATTTATGACTTGCTGGGACTGACGGTTTGGTGCCCGGGCCATTCGTTAGGTCGTTATGACCATTTCTCTATTTTAGAACTTGAATATAGAAAATCTTTGACTTCAGTCAACTTTCTTGGTTAACGTGCTCAAAATTGAATTCTGACAGTTCCATTGGCTCCAGAACAGGGATTTTGGTCTAGTGTGACCATTGGTCTGGGTTTGAGTACTTTCGGTTGGAATTTGTGTTATTTTCTGTGTTTTCAATCTAGTTTGGCTGGTAGGGTTGACTTTGTTCAACATTTAGAGAAGACAGCCTCGGATGGAAAATCTGTCAGCACAGTTAGCTCCAGAATGTCGACTTTGGGCTAGAGGGACCTTTGGTTAGGGTCCCGGGGCTTCTGGATTTGTTTTTGGGTTTTGAGTTCTGAGTTGGTTTTGGGCGTAGGGTCCACTTTTCGTTAAAATGATCTCCGTTGGGAGTTTTATTGATTCCTTTAAGTCCGGAATGTTGTTTCTGGTAGGGTAGCATGGTTGGTTTGTGTTCACAGGATTTCGAATGAATCTCGAGGGTCCATCAGATGAACTTTTGGACTTTGTGAATAGCTGGTTGCTGCTATAAAAGTTGCATACTAGTTGTTCATCGTGATCACAAGGTGGCCATCGCATTCGTGAGGGTCTAGCTCTTTGACCATCGCGATCGCGTGGGTCACCCTTCGCAACCGCAATGAAGCCAGCTTGGACCTGACCCAGTTTTTTCTTCGTGAACGCAGGGCTGGACCCCGTGGGTCCTTCGCGATCATGAAGAAAGGACCCCTGGCAGCTATTTAAAACTCCAACTTCGTTTTCTCCTTCACAATTTTGAAAAACTTCATTGATAAGCTCCCAAGCTCTATTTTCCAGCTTCTTTCCATCAGTGTTCTTCATCCGGTAAGTCCCCTCGTCACCCCTCTCCTCCTTCCGCGTTTATTCTCGTAATTCTCCCGCTAAAACTCTATTATTGTAATTCTTAAGTTTGGGTGATCCTGGTAGAAATCTGTTCTATTGGAGATGCATGTTCGTGAGTTCGTGCAACTCACTTCCGCTGCGTGTTTCTCTTATTTGCGGTAAGCTTCCGCCTTTTAAATTCCGAGCTTTCCCGTTTTTGATCACTTGAATTTGTAGCACTTTCGGGTTATTTTGGGAACCGAATTGAGCTCTGTTCACGCCCAAACTTTGGGTACGGGTTTCTTGATCCACCGCAAGCATAATTGTGAAGTTTGTTTTCTGTTTCATTGCACGAGCCCCGAGGGTCATTTTTCTGACTCATTTTTTGGCCCAATTTTTCGTATAGCAATATGGGTGTTGTTCTTCTCATCTTGACGCCTAGATTATGTTCTTGATAGCATTACAACTTTCTGAGGCTATTCGAAAGGGGAAGGCACACAAATGACGGTTCATGCCTGCAGTTCGGCCCCAAGGTAGGTTACGATTTACTTTCTAGACTGAGTTTAGTTAGATTATATATATTTATATGTTACTGGAAAGTTAGGTTGGATATTAGATAGATTTATTCTTAAATCCTATATATCACTTTAATTGGCCATTTCAGATTTTAGTTTAGAATTGTTATTTATCCTTAGCCTAGGAGCTTGTAGTATCTTTACGGCTAGTATAGAATCCTTGGTATGCCTTTAGGAGGTTTTAGAGGTAGAGTAGTGATTCTCGGTGCTTTTCACTTTATTTTCTATATCTTTTCGCTTTATTCTACCGGTATGTGTAACTGTAGGCCCGAGGCCATAGCTTGGATTTGGATGGAGTTCCAGGTTAGTTTTGTTGGTTTTGAGGGTGCTTTGCCCTGTTTTGCCTGGTTGTATGTGTTTTCTCTGGATATGGAAATTTATATGCTCATACTGCATTATCATGATTATCAGTACAGAAAAGAATAATTTTAAGGCTTTTTGGTCCTACACTTGGCACCTATTGGGTTTTCATGATCTTTGGGTTTTTAAAAGGATTGCTTTGGAATTGTTACTGATTTTGGGAGGAAAAGGGGAAAAAATACTACTTTTATGCATACGTTGATGAGTTTGAGGTTAAATTCTGGGCACCTGATGTGTTATCTCGGGTTTTACTTTTATGCATATGTTGATGAGTCCGAGGTCATTTTCGAGCACCCCGATGCTCTATTTCGGATTTTTCCTTCCTGCACTCATTTGATAAGCTCCATATTCCATCCTGGGCGCTTGAGTACTAGATATCGGGTTTGACTTGTATACAATCATACATTACATTATTATTGCATCACATTGCATTGACTTGGGGTGCGTTTGGATTATTGGCTGATTTGTGTTGATATTGTTATTACTTCACTTTTTATTATTTTGGTTGTATTGATTTTCGTCTTTATAAGTAGATTTAGGTGGATCCCTGTATTTTAACTGATTTCCTGTATCTTATTATTTATATATTATCTTTCTATGTTCGGTCAGCCTACGATGCCTACTGAGTACCCATTGTCTTGGTACTCATACTACACTCTGCATCTTTTTCTAATGCAGCACCTAGTACGATCCACCCTCACTGATCTTCCTGTCGTTCGAGGCCTATTGAAGTTTGGATCGCGGTGAGCTCACGACACTTTTGGAGACTTTACATGCTTTCCATCTTGTACATTTTGTCTATATTTTGTATTTTAAATAGACAGAGTCTGTTGTATAGCTACTCCTTACTTTAGTCTCTCTTGAACTAGTGACACCAGGCCCGAATTGGTTCTCATGTATGTTTTTTCTATTCGGTCACTTTAGGTCCATCTTTTGTATATTTTATACGTTGGTATGTATATATATTATTGGCCCTGTCTTTTCTTTATATCTTCTGCTTTTCCTTAGTTTAATTATTATTATTGTCTTCCGCAATCGTTGGATTTTGGCTTATCTACCGGGGGGTTATGTAGATTCCATCATGGACCGGTTTCGGGTCGTGACATTAAGGAGAGGGAAAGAGATAATAAAAGGGCCAGAACAGGTAACTTCAACTATTCTTATCAAAGGTCTGACAGCGAGAATCACTCTCAGTTTTGCCAGAAGTCTTAGGCTTTTGCCCCATCATATGCTAGTGCCCCAATGCCCAAGTTCAGACAGGATCAGCGGGATAGATCACCTAGCTCTAAGTCTCAAGGTAGTGTCACTAGTGGGTGCACTCATCCAGTTTGCAAAAAGTGTGATTGAAACCATCCAGGTGAGTGCATGATAGGTAGTGGGAACTGTTTTGGGTGTGGTAAATCAGGTCACAGAATGAAGGATTGCCCAGCGTCTTCACAGAGGGGCAGGGACACTCATTAATAAAATCAAGAAACTTCGACAATAGCTCCAGAGTGTCACCCAACTCAGCAGGGTGCCTCACCTAGTACAGGTGGCAGTCAGCGCTAAAACAGACTCTATGCTCTCCAGACTTGTTAGGATCAAGAGGGTTCCCCCGATGTGGTCACTGGTACGTTACAAGTCTTTCATATTGATATGTATGCTTTGTAAGATCCTAGAGCCAAGTATTCCTTTGTGACTCACTATGTAGCAGTAGATTTTGGTGTCAGTCCAAACATCCTCCTAGAATCCTTCTCTATCTCTACTCCAGTTGGTGATTAAGTCATTTCCAGGAGAGTATACAAAAATTGCCCAATCATAGTTTTGCAGAAAGTCACCTCAGTTGATCTCATAGAGTTAGAAATGATTGACTTCGATGTTATCCTAGGCATAGACTGGTTACCTTCTTTTTATACCTCAGTCGATTGTAGAACCAGGGTAGTTCGGTTCCAGTTTCCTATTTATCCAGTATTAGAATAGAAGGGTAGTATCTCAGTGCCTATAGGTCAGTTCATCTCTTACCTTAATGCCAGAAAAATGATTTCCAAGGGATGTATCTATCATTCTGTTTGGGTTAACGATTTACATTTTAAGACCCCAACTTTTCAATCAGTCCCTGAGGTTAGCAAATTCCTAGAATTGTTTCCAGAAGATATGGCTAGTGTTCCTCCCAAATGAGAAATTGACTTCAGAATAAATCTCCTTCTAGATACCCAACCTATCTCAATTCCTCCTTATAGAATGGCTCCAGTTGAGCTTAAGGAGTTAAAGGAACAACTGAAAGACCTTCTATATAAGGGCTTCATTAGACCCAACATCTCTTCATGGGGTGCACCAGTCCTATTCATGCGTAAGAAAGACGGTTCTCTCAGGATGTGCATCGACTACCTTCAGTTGAACAAAGTCACAATCAAGAATAAGTATCCCATTCCCCGGATTGATGACTTACTTGACCAGCTTCAGGGTGCCATTGTTTTTCTAAGATAGACCTCAGATCTGGCTATCATCAGCTCAGAGTTAGAGAGTGTGATATTCAAAAGTCAGCCTTCAGAACTTGATATGGTCACTATGAATTTGTAGTCATATCTTTCGAACTAACGAATGCTCCTGCAGCTTTTATGGACTTGATGAACAGGGTATTCAAGCCATAGTTGGACATGTTCATTATTTTCTTTATAGATGATATCCTTGTGTATTCTCAAAGGGAAGAGGAGCATGCAAATCATTTAAGGTTTGTGCTGCAAACTCTAAAGGATCGCCAATTATTTGCCAAGTTCAGTAAGTATGAATTTTGGTTAAAGTCAGTTGCCATCCATGGTCAGGTGGTGTCTAGTGAAGGTATCCTTGTTGATTCACAAAAGACAGAGGTAGTAAAGTATTGGTCTAGACCCACTTCTCCAATAGACATCAGGAGCTTTTTGGGTTTGACTGGTTACTAAAGAAGATTTGTTGAGGGATTCTCATCCATAGCTTCCCCATTGACCAGATTGATCCAGAAAAAGGTTAAGTTCCAGTGTTCAGATGAGTGTGAGAAAAACTTCTTAGAGTTGAAGATCAGGTTGACTATAGCTCCAGTTTTAACACTACCAGAGGGGTTAGATGGTTTCGTGGTTTATTGTGATGCATCCAGAGTTGGCTTGGGTTATGTTTTGATGCATAATGGTAAGGTCATCAACTATGCCTCTAGACAGCTTACGATTCATGAGAATAACTACCCAACTCATGACCTTGAGCTTTCAGTAGTTGTTTTTAGCTTAAAGATTTGGAGACACTACTTGTATAGTGCCCATATGGACATGTTACAGACCATAAGAGTCTCCAATGCGTGTTCACCCATAAGGAGTTGAATCTTCATCAGAGAAGATGGCTTGAGTTCCTCACAGATTATGATATGAATGTGCTTTACCATTCGGGTAAGGCCAATGTAGTGGCTGATGCACATAGCAGACTATCCATGGGTAGTGTGTCACATGTTAAGGAAGAGAGAAAGAAATTATCTAAGGATGTTCATAGGCTCGCTCGCCTGGGGGTTTGCCTTACATACACAACATATAGTGGTGTAATAGTTCAGAATGGGTCAGAATCTTCCTTAGTGGTTTAGGTAAAGGAGAAGCAAGATAGTAATCCCATCCTACTTTAGTTAAAAGGTGTGGTTCATCAGCAAAGAGTAGAGGTTTAATCCCAAGGGGGAGATGGTGTGCTTCACTACCAGAATTGTTTATGCATTTTTAATATGGATGATTTGAGGCAACGGATCCTATTAGAGGCTCATAGTTCTAGATATTCTATTTATCCTAGTGCCACAAAGATGTACTGTGATCTATGGGAAGTCTATTGGTGGAATGACATGAAGAGGGACATTGCATATTTTGTGGAAAAGTGTCCCAATTGTCAACAAGTAAAAGTAGAACATCAGTGACAAAGAGGTGTGACTCAGGATATTGCCATTCCTACTTGGAAGTGGGAGGTCATCAATATGGATTTCATTTTGGGTTTACCTCGTACTCGCTAATAACATGACTCTATTTGGGTGATCGTAGATAGGGTGATAAAGCCATCTCACTTCTTGGCTGCCAAGACTACAGATTTAGCAGAGGATTATGCCAAACTCTACATCAATGAGATAGTCAGGTTGCATGGGGTTCCCTTGTCTATCATCTCAGATAGGGATACTTAGTTTACATCCCATTTTTGAAGATTGTTTTAGAAAGGTCTTGGTACTCAGGTAAATCTCAGCACAACATTTCATCCGCAGACGGATGGTCAAGTAGAGCATACTATCCAGACCTTAGAAGATATGTTGAGGGCTTGTGTGATTGACTTCAAAGGAAATTGGGAAGAGCACTTTCCTCTTATTGAGTTTGCCTATAACAACAACTTTCATTCTAGTATCCAGATTGCCCCATATGAGGCACTTTATGGGCAAAGGTGTAGATCACAGGTTAGTTGGTTTGAAGTAGGTAAAGCAACCTTGATAGGGATTGATTCGATTCATGAAGCTATGGAGAAGGTTCAGCTTATTAGGGAAAGGCTGAAGACATCTCAGAGTCATCAAAAGTCCTATGCAGACGTGAGGAGAAGAGACTTAGAGTTTGAGATTGATGATTGGGTTTTCCTGAAGGTGTCACCCATGAATCGGGTGATGAGATTTGGAAAGAAAGGGAAGCTTAGTTCCTGATATGTTGGTCCTTATAGAATCCTGAGAAGGGTTGGTAATGTTGCCTATGAGTTAGAGTTGCCAGCCAAACTAGCAGCAGTTTATCTAGTCTTTCAGGTTTCACTATTAAAGAAGTGCATTGGTGATCCAGCATTGATTATGCCATTAGAGAATATGGTTGTGAAGGATAGACTCACCTATGAAGAGGTTCCAATTGAGATTCTTGACCATCAGGTTTAGAGGTTGAGAAATAAGAAAGTCAGTTCAGTGAAAGTTCTTTGGAGAAATCAGTCCGTTGAGGGAGCTACTTGGGAAGTAGAGGCAGCCATGATGACCAAGTGCCCTTACCTTTTTCCTTCTGATCCAGTTTCAGCTTCAGGTAATAGTTCCTCTCCAGTCTCTCAGTTTATTCTCATGTGTTTCTCTTTAGTTTCATGATTCCCTCAGCTATATCTGCATATCAGCATGCTTTCATATACTTAGAACTCAATTCAGATAGAAATCATCTTTTAGAATTTAGTTGGTAGGGATTGCAGCTCTTTCCCTCCAAACTCAACTTGTTTAGTCTTCATTCGAGGATGAATGATCCCAAGGGAGAGATATTGAATACCCCAAAAATTCTAAGCTACGACCCAAACTATTTCCATGAGTGTAAAGATCATTTCCTCTAGTGTGGTGAGTGCTTGGGATACGAAGCATGTTCATAAGAAACTTCTATCATCAAGTTAAGTTGAAAGCATCCCTATTGATTAAGTTCTCATATAAGATCCAACTATGGTCAACTTCAAATGATTATTACTCCTAACATATGAAGAGTTAGGTGATCTAATAACCACCAAATTAAAGATCTTTGAGTTTTCTTTCCAACGCCACTAACCACGTATTAATCTGAGTATGAAGGTAAAAATTTATGACCATTTAGTTTTGACTAACAATCTGGAAAGCAAGTGCAAAACAACATGCAAACCGCAGAAGCCCACATGCGACCGCATGTCACTTTGCACATCGGGGAAAATTTGCCAACTTTCTGGAAGCATATGCAAATCACATGCGATTCGCGGATCCTCATATGCGACCGCATGTCACTTCGCATATAGGCGGATGAGGAGCTTTTCAAGTTGGTTTTTTAATCCATTTTTTTCATTCTTTTTTCATTCTTTCATACGTTGAACGTATTTTCTCTCCTCCTATCCTCCTCCTTCATCAAGGTAAGTTCTTGTCTAAGGATTTCAAGTTTTCCAAATTAAATTCCATCATTAAATTTTAAATTATTGATAAAAATCCTAACCCTTGACCAAAGGGTTTCAAGAAACGAATACAAGAATTTCAAGAAGAGATTTCTTGATCATTCTTCATCCAAGTTAGGGTTTTCAACTTTAGGCTCCAAACCAAAAGATTTCACCAAGGTTCTTTCTTTCAGGTAAGTGGGAATTCATCAATGGGTATCCTTTCACCCATTGAGTTCCTAAGTTAACACGATTTCTCCAATTTTTGGTTTAATGCTCAAGACCTAGGGTTTTTGAATTTCATGAACTTCTTGTATCTCAATTTCCATTGCTATGTATGGATCTTATTACATGTTTTCTTAAAGTTTAGCATTTGTAATATACTCATAATTCTCAAACCCTAAGAATGTGCTAAATTCATGACTTGAACTATTATTATGAACCGCCCCCTCGATTCAGAATCTAACATTGTTAGGAGTAAGTTAATTCATTAGTATGGTGGGTTATGAATAACAGATCAGTTATGTTTCCTACATTTTTAGATAGATGCCCAATTATTCAGAATTGCATGATTAGAATGCTTTAAGTTTTAGTAATATCAGTATCGTTAGAATTATTTTAACGTGTAGATTACCTTCTTGATAGTGTGATTGCTTTTAGGGACTTCTCAAAGCAGTTTGGACTTAGACATCGTTGTTGCAGCAACTTATCATCGGATGATAGGTAGGTTACAATTTTCTCTATATTAGACTCTGCGTATATAGGCTATAATCATACTAATTAGCATCCTTGAATTGGGTTTTATTAGCTTGGCACTCCAGACTTTGTCCGTTTCATTTCTGTCCATCTTACTTCATTCATCTCATTGTAGTATTCATGTTAGTTTATAGTATTACCCTTATGGCCCTGTGTGGTCTTGTTTTTGCCTCTGGAGCATAAATGGTGGGTTATTTGGGAATGTCCGCAAGTCTTGGAAATTGGTATCTCGATTGTAGAGCTTGTTATCTATGTTGTAGAGTGATTAGAGCTTGTGCAGGACCGATAGGTTGATTGTGAGTCATTAGGTTGTTGATTGTGTTTGAGCATATCGTTATCATGCATATAAAGAGATTTTTCTGCATGTTTTACTACTGTATTAGCTACGGCCTACTATAAATGGTTTTCTAAAAACTTGCATGGCCCCGAGGGACCATTTTTTGGTAAAGATGATTACAAAAGGGTTTGGAACAAATTTTTATGGATCTTCTTGGGGTAAGAGAGACTAAATGATGATTTATCACTATTTTCATACTTATATTAGACTCGGCTGAGCCATAGTGCTAGACATGTTTTACGACTGATTTGAGATGATACTAGACTCGGTCGAGCCGAGCAACAAACTTGTTTTTACTACTTTTTTAGACCCAGATACACTTTGGGCACCCTCATAGGGGATTTTTGAGACTTGTTTTACTGATTTAGACTTGGATAGACTCCGGGCACTCAATTTGAGATTTCGGTAACTAGTTTAGACTCAGATACACTCTGGGTAGTTATATTAGATATTCTGAAATTCTGAGATTTTGTATGTGGTCGAGGACCTCCATGGACCTTGTCAATATGGAGCAAAGGCTACGTGCTGAGTGTGTCAGAGAAGGGGTATATGGTGTAGTTGAGATATACGGGTGCATCCTTCCGTGGATCCTACCTACTGGGCCTATCGACACCAGAGGAGGTACATACGGTACTATGATTACACCTAGTTTTTACACTATTGCATCATATCATTCGTTTGTGTACGATTCAACCTTTGTTTATTATTTATTGAGTGTACGTTCCGGTAGTATGAGATACCGGAGGGTTTGTTTTCACTTGTATGTGTTCCTCGAGTGTATGTGTGTTTGTTGGGACTATAGGTATATTTATTATTATCCTATCATAGTACTTGTTCTTGTTATGGTTACATCTGAATTCCTACTCGACTATTCGGATTTGGGAGCTGTGTTATTTGCATGAATTGATTAGTAATATTTTTTTGAGCATGACTATGTTATTTGCTTTTCATCCTTCCCTTTTACTTGAGGTTACCAGTATACCATCTTTCTTCCTAAACTCTCTTTATTATATATTGTTGTTGCAAGGATTTAGGTGTGTTCTTCTTTCCTTCACCTCTATTTTGTGATATATATATATTCCTAGTAGCTAGCCGAGTATGATTGTTTTCTACTTGTATTCTATATGTGCTATCTTTTGTGTACTTATCTATTTGCTTATGTGACTACTTTCTTTACTTTCTGCTTTTTATTGCTTTTGTACCTTATATGCGCTCAGTCGGCCTATGATGCCTACTGGGTACCCGTTGCTTTGCAATTGGTGCTTATACTACACTCTGCATCTTCCTGGTGCAGATCCTAGTGTGGGCCATCACCACTGACTTATGGAGACTCATGCAGAGTTCTTTTTGATCATTCAAGACTGAGGGTGAGCTCATGATGACCGTAGCTTGGCTTTTATCTCCTCTTTTATATTATGTACTCTTTTGTTTTTCAGCGGTAGATGTATATATGTTCTTTTGGACCTTATTGTACTCTGGTTAGGTAGTAGCGTCTCTTATACTATGATACCAGGTCGTGGGATGGCTTAGTTTTCTTATATTTATATATATTCCAGTTGCTCATTTCTTTACTTTGTCTCTTGCTTCCGCTCATATATTACTTCTTCCCAATGCTTAGTAGATATTAGCCAATTACTAATTATTACTAATTGGTACGCCTACATAGGGGTTGTAAGTGCCATCATGAATTGAGAAATCGGGTCGTGATAACTTGGTATTAGAGCCTAGGTTCACCGGTGTCATCGATATAGGATCCAATGTCTAGTAGAGTCCTGCGAATTGGGGCGGAGACGTTTGTACTCAATCTTCGAGAGGCTACAGTGATATCTTAGGAAACATGACTCTTTTCTTGCTTCTATATCGTGCGTCTTGTTTTCGGGAAAAATGGTTGTTTCAATTTTTTAAAATTATTTCGAAAACCAAGTTAAAGTTCAAAAATGATTTCAAATAAAGAAGAGTCGCCATTTAGTTTAATTAAAGGAAAACCAAGAAAAACTTGTAAAATTTCTAAAGTCTTTAAAACAATAAAAAAGATTTAGAAAATAAGAGATCAAGGGTAAGAGGTTCCTATTAATATTTTTAGAAGGGTTTTACGGCACTAAAAACATCTGTTAACTTACGGTTATCTAATCTTGTTAAAACATAACTTTTTCGACTAACTTTGAAAATGTTTGATTTTAATTTGATTTAGAAAATATGATGGGTATGAGAAGATTGAAATATTAAGAGAAAACTTTATTCTTTTGGGGAGAATTCACTAAGTTAAAGACAGTCCAAGTTATACAATAATAATTCTAACTAAAGAAAAAAAAAGTTAAAGAGTAAGAGAGGTAATTAAGCTCTTTGGCTTAATTGATTTAGGCTTTTAGCGCAAACCAAGACCTATGCTAAACTAAGTTGGGGTTTGAGGCCCATTTTGCTGCCTTTGGATTTTTTAATCCAACTTTCTTCAATTTCTGCCCATTTGGGTTGCTGCTGCTGTTCATATGGGTTTTAAAACCATTCTCTTTTATCCTCAGCTAACTTCAAAATTGTATCCTCAGGTGTCTGCTTCTTGAGATTATAAATTAGTCCATCATGGACTTTAAACAATGATGACACGGAGACATGTTGGGCTTGGCCCAAATGCAAAGGGGAACAGGTGGAGTCCATTTATGGACTCATCCAGCATACATAGAGGAAAAAGAGAGAAAACCGATAAGTATTCATTCTCTTAAGCATATGAGTAATTAAAAATGCTGAAAATTAAAGGTCAGTAGTCATGCTAACAGGCTTTGCTGAAGTCATAACATACTTAAAGAAGGAAAAAAATCTTAGCCAGAAGACTTACTTCGTACCAACAGATAACAAACATAATTTTTGTCCTACAGGGCATGTGTTAGGATCAAGGGATCCAGACTAATATCATGCTTATTGTTAAAGCAAAAATCGAACATGTATTTGATGGCAACTTTTCACATATAGCTTGGAAACGATCACAGAAAGGAGAAGAATGATAACATGACAATACAATCGTAGAATTAAAACATTCAAAATCACAGCGGGTTCAAACATGGTTTGACTAATAAAGGAATCATTAATCGAATAATCTTGATATTTACTACTTAGACAATTTAATAGGTCTTGATTAATAGAAAGTTTAGTTGTATAGAACACATCTAAGAGTCGATAATGCAAAAAAATTTCATGGATAAAGACATCACAGAACACGCATGAATAAAACAAGCATATGAAGACTCGTCACTCACCCGAAACAGAGAAAATGATTTCATTATCAACTCGGATATCAGACAAGACAAAGGAGAACACTTATATTCTCTTACCAAACAATAACGTTTCTTTACGAGATTAAAAAAAGAAAAAAAGGACATGTTATAAGATAAGAGGTGGAATATAAAGGAGTTAAAATAGCGTTTTGAGCGTCTTTAAATAATGGCAATTTGTATAGGGAGGTTTTTTTATAGGGAGGTGTATCAGAAGCATGCTCATAAACTTCATCTATAATTAGAAGCTAATAACAAAATTTTGAGTACAAATATGAGAGGAACAATGGATAAAACCTAGCACACTGAAGAATCATTCTAAAACACAGACTGTTTATGTTTGACAGACTACGTCCACGAATGAAAAAAAACCTTAAGACGATACTCAAAACAACATTTGTATGAACATATTATAATCATGGGAAAATAATAAAATCAATTACGATTTCCAGATTTTTTTAAAAGGGGAATTAACAATAGCTTTTACACACAATACCAATTCTATCATTTTTACTAAATTTTCACATAACATAAATATCAACAAACAAGACCAGTGAAAACCAACCTAAAACTTTCAAAAAATTATAGGTCTACAGTGTGGTAAGACAGGTTGTAGGGATGTCGGTCGGTCAGGTGGGAGTCGGCGTCAGTTCGATGAAGTCCTTGGTAGACTGGAGGTAGAAGCCTTAGATGTTGTAATCATAGGTATGATTTTTGTATGCCTCCAGTCATCTTTAGCTTTAATTGATCCTAGATCTACGTGTTCATATGTATTTGCCTACTTTGTTCCTTGTTTGGGGTTGGCTAGTGAGTCGCTATTTGTGCCTGTATATGTTTTGACCCCAGTAGGTGATTCTTTAGTAGTGTATCGGGTTGTGAGATCATGTATGAATTTAATTGGTGATTTGGAGACTTTGGGTGACATGCTAATTTTAGACATGTTAGACTTTGGTGTGATTCTGGGCATGGACTGGTAATCCCCTCATTGAGCAATTTTGGATTTCTATGCCAAGACCGTTACCATAGTCGTGCCTAGCGTATCCCTGGTTGTGTGGCAGGGTTCTGTAAACTATGCACCATCTGGGATTATTTCTTGACTTTGTGCTAGGATGTTTATTTCTCGCAGGTGTTTGGCTTATCTAGCATATGTCCAAGATGCTAGCGCTGACACTTCTTCTCCTGAGTCAGTCCTATAGTTAGAGATTTTCTAGATTTGTTTCCGATCGACCGGCCATGCCTTCCACGTGAGAGAGATATTGAATTTGCTATCGAGTTAGAGCCGGGTACCAGGCCCCTTTGCTGACATTATTCATTCATTTGTTGCCTCTATTGGGTGTCCACTTACCTATGTGCTGCACCTTTATGCTTACCACGTGCAAAACTTTCAAGGAAAGACAAAATCTCACCAGCTTTCTCACTTTATCTTTCCCACAAAACCATTTCCCTGGTTACTTCTCTACAGAAACAAAATAAAGGTTTGCATATTTGTCCTTTGATTTTAAAGCTTTGTGCACTTAAATTTTTGGTCATCAATTGATACGCCCAAATTACACCTTATTTTAGAAGCATAAGCGGTCGCTAATCAAATATAGAACCCAACAAAGGTTGGGTTCGATCCCACAGGGAATATGGTAGGACTATGGTCGATTTGTGTTTACTTGTGCTCTTAGTAGTTTATTTCCCTTGAAAGGGGGAGGGGTTTAAGGTAACAAGTAGTAATAGTAACTAGAGTGCAAACAAGTAATATATGTCAATTTCAATGGTTGTTATCAATAATAGAAGCGACTAGGGTAGTGTTCCCCATGAGATCATAACTTAGTAAGGCTTTTGTACATGGTAAACTAGTTTGATACTTATCATGCAGAATCGGTAAGTTGAGTTCACCTAACTCCTTGTTCCGGAAGTTAGGTGAACTTTACCACACTCCTTGGTCCGGCCGCGGGTGTATGCTCTACTAACCCTTACCCTAGATCCCAGATTAGCTATTCCCGGACAAGGTCAAGCTATTAGATGATGGTTGGTAGCCTCAAATCTCCGTCGTTGAACAACCCTTTCCCCATCCGTTACCTCCTTGGTCCAACAATTAAGGTTAAGGTGAGTTCTAATATTGTACACCGTTAAAAAGCAATTAATACGAAGGGAAGAACAATATATACATAAATATTGCCCTAGAATTACTAAGCATTTTGCCTACTTTGTTAATTCTTCATGGTTCCCACAACCCTAGTTGTGGATTTAGCTACTCATGGTCATAAGTACACAAGTAATGGTTGTTTGAGAAATCATCAGTAGATACTTACAAGTTGGGGCAAAGAAATCCGAAATC
Organism: Jaltomata sinuosa; assembly: GCA_003996215.1. Classification (NCBI taxonomy): domain Eukaryota; kingdom Viridiplantae; phylum Streptophyta; class Magnoliopsida; order Solanales; family Solanaceae; genus Jaltomata; species Jaltomata sinuosa. The sequence goes on along the minus strand of QJPP01000225.1, from coordinate 641,948 downwards.
TTGAAGAAAAATAACAAGAACACTTCGATTAATCAAGAACTTGTGTTTAAAGTTGACACCAAAATAATAATGTAGTAATTATTCGAAAATAATGTGTAACAACCAAAATAAAACCTAAGGGGAAGTATTTATAGACAAAGAAACCAAATCCTAACACATCTAGGAGAAGCTGGATGTGGTAGTGCCAACGGGATGCCTCACGGGCCATCGTGGGTGCGACGGCCGTCGTGGGTGCCCGTCGGCTATCTTTAAGTCTTCACTTGCATGTCCCTGCCATGATCTCATGGGATGAGGTGATGGGACGTTAGGGTTGTGATTCCCGTTGTGACATTCTCGTTGCCTGCACTTGGCTTATCTCCAGCTCTCCTGCCTATTTTCCATGGGCTATCCAATGAGGCATCATGACAGACACGGGCGTCATGGGTTCCTATCGCCTAGCCTCGACTCTTGCATGCTTCTATGGGTCACTTCGACAGGCAATGCAACATCCCGTCGTGTCTTCCACGAGCGTCGTGGCAGACCGTCAGGCTTAACTTCCTTAGCTTCTTTCACTGCTGAGTTCCGACGACCTGCCCCACGGGACGTCATGAGTGTGACGCCCGTGGTGGCCTATGTTTTTCCCTAAAAACAGCATAACTTTGATTTTCTTCATCTATTTCATACTTTTCCCTGTACATGGAACAAATGACATTAAATCCAACAAAATGTATCCTTCGTCTTAAGCGTCGAAAGTACCGTCAAATCCCGGCACATCAACACCCTCAACTTAGAATATTTGCTTGTCCTCAAGCAACAAACGAAAACAAAACTAAATGACGCTTAAGTATAAGAAAACCAGAAACTACAATGGCAACCCGATTCATTAAACTTTCACTTTTTAATGTAGTACCCACTCCTTGACAGATCAAAAACTGGTGCATTTTATCAAATTATCAAAACAATACAAGACGGATCCTTGAGTGACAGCAAGATATTCATGAGTAAGCTAGCATACACAGCAGACATTCAAACCTAATAATTAGCAATCATAGTCTACTCTAGTGCCCTCACAACAAAGAAGTCTGAAATCACACAAGATATCAATTTAACACTCAGGGACTGGGAAACCACTCACTCTCACAAAGAAGTTCAAGATGTACATGCAAGATACCATAGGCTTGCCCTTATATTCAATGCTTCGTCTTTCAAACGGTTTGGTTAGGATCACAATAGGACTTTTCTAGGCTTGTAATGTAGGCTTAGGGATGGGAATGGTACATTTGGGTAAATAGTGACTATGCCCTCCTTGAGACTGTAATTACTTCTTTATTTTCTCCACTTTTCAGTTCTTACCGGTTGCCTCCCTTATTCTCTTTTCTTTCAGTCTTTTCTTACTTTTATCAAGCTTCGGGTGTGGCTTTTATTGCATTATTGTACCTTGTCTTTTCATTCATTATTCTTCTTTCTTTTTTTTCGTTCATTGTTTTTCTTTCTTTTTCATTTGCACGCCAGCCACACCCAGTTTATTTCTTTCTATTGACTAACCATTCTTTTCATACCCAACACTTCCTACTTACCCCTACAATAGCCACCCTCAACTTAGGCTTTTGGCCTGAGTTGAGGTGCACGATGTCCAAGGAGGGACCAGGGCCAAACAGAGATTTATAGGAAACGGGGAAGGTGAATAGACTAACAACAAAAAGGTTCACTTTACGGCTCAAAGTTAGGGATCAAAGGGTTTACTTGGAATTTGGTAGGTCATTTTGGCTGAAGTGGACTAATTCAAAAAGGGCCTACTATCATGTCCCAACTAAACCATTTTATAACCTAAGCACGACTAACAAGGCAAGTTCTAGATTGTACAGTACGGCAAGAACAAATGCTAAGCAGCTCACTTCACACATGGCATAGAGTTCAGGCTACAGATTAGCTATTTACCAATTCATGATTTAGCTTAAGCTACTTGTCTCATTTATATGCATGTTGTCATTTACATATCTACCTAAGTCGGTTCTAACACTTTATTGCATAAAAATTTGGAGGGGCCTCCATTTTTTTAACAAAGATTTATTTCAAAAAATAAGATCATGGTTGCCATTAGTTTCTAATTCACTTCTACAAACACACATCCTTTACTAAACATGCCGGTTCAACAGAAATTAAAAATCCTTAGGGAAAGAACGCAGGCAAGGAAACCCTAAGGACTCGGGTACTTTGTGAGTACCCTCATGAGTTGCCTCCCATGTAACACTTGATTTAACTTCGCGGCACGACACGAGTGTTTTGGCTACTCAAACTTCGCCAAAACACTCGACAAAAATACTGGATGACCACAGCTGCCCCCACCCCATCTAAAAAGTTATGCATTGTCCCCAATGTACGAAAAAATGATAAGAAAGGGATATTAGTTATACCTGTGGTGCCTAAGTGCCATCATCCTCTGTCACAGAAGTCGGGCCCTCTAATTCAGTGCCCGTAGAAGTCTCAACAACAGAGGTTGCCTCTGCAGTCCTCTCAGTAACAATATCAGTTGCCCGTGCAGCCTCAACATTATCAACTCCCATAATGGGGTCTAAAGAAGTTTCTTCTATCACATCGGCTACACCACTAGCCGATCCACCGGTCCCAATGGCATCTAATCGAATCTTCTATGTAGCGAGGGACTCTTTCTCTGCTTGCCTCTTCTCTTTCTTAGCCTTCTTAGCCTCGCGATCCTCCTTCATTTTCTGGGACTTTGGGCTAAGCAGTGCATCATCTGCTCGGGCCTGCTTGTCTTTTCTCTTCCTCTTTTTTTTTTGTGCTAAAAGGGGTTAGAAGGTAGTTCAGCTTCTTTTTCTGGCTCCTTTGCCACTGATGTGTCCAAGTTTGCCATCCGGAGGTCGGGAAATCCCATAGATTGAGCGTAGGCTCTGGCGTGATTCGTGGCAAGACTACTGGAGCCCTATCCTAAGAAGGTGGGGGGTTCTTCACCTACTCAACATTGGCCTTAAGCTAGGCAATCTCCTTTTTTATGTCTGTGAGCTCCATCGCACCTATATCTTTCAATCTCTCATCCACCCTATCCTCCAATGCATCAATCCAAGCATTTACATTTAGAAATGGTGCTATGGCCTTTTGAATTGAAGCATTCACAATCGTCTGGAACTGCTCGACAAATGCCTTTATTTGTGCTTTTAGCTCAATGGTCCTCTAGACTGTATCGGCAAAATTTGTCGGATAGAAAGCAAAGATGGATTCTGGACCCTCCTTTGAAGGTGCTGCGAAAGTAGATGGACCAGCTGCAGTAGTGGACGGACCAGCTGTGGTGTGCTTAGACTAGCTACCCTGTGGGGTGGGTCTAGTCGTAGGGGATGATGTCACCTCCGATGTTGCTACGTGTGCCTCAAGTGTGAGAGTCAATAGCTCGAAAGTACCGCTCAAACCCAGAACTCGCGTCTCATCTTTGGACCTCTCTGGATGGTGTGTCCTTGCAGCTCTTTCTGCCTGATCGACCCTTGCAAACTTAGGGACCCGGGCTTCTTCATACAACTCAGTGATTAGGCAGGGAAATGTTTAAGAAGAACTGATCTTCGTAACTCTGTCCCTGATCTCCTCTGTGATGATTAGACTAAAATTGAGGTTGTACTTGGATACCAGAGCAGCCACTAGGATGGCCCTTTCCAGAGTAAGCTGATTATCGGCACCCGTTGGTAAGATCCGGAGTCGTCCCAGTGCCTACCAGAACTTTGCCTCAAAAGATAGAGAGGCTTTATGGATCTGCGGCTTGTCTTGGCTAAGCCACCTTGGTGTCCCAGTTGTAGTCAGGTGCTTGTCCAACCACTTTATCCTCTTCTCCTTATTTTCCACCCAGTAGTCATAATTGAAGGTATCCGTGGGTGACACATACTCTGTCCCAAAGAGAAATCTATTGATGGTTTCGATCGAGATGTTGATTTGGACACCCCTTACTAGTAAGCTCTCAAGAGCGGGAAAGTCTGCAATTTCCAGGCCCTTCTTACACGACCCTTCCTGGATGGCCTGATAGTTTGCATAAAACTCCCTGATGAGAGTTGGTTGAAAATTGGGAAGGGGCTTACTAGGCCATCCCAACCTGTAGTGCCAGAAATATTAATCCAGCTTGGGGAAATTTTTCAACTTGAATGGATCTATCCTCCATTCTTCGGTGATGGCCCTTCTCAAATTCCCTCTTGCTGTCACCTCTAGGCCGTAGTCAAATATTTTCTTTGACCTTTCGATGCTCCATCTGACTGTCTCTATAGCAAATCCCAGTGTTGCACCAGCGCCAGACGGAGTAGGTAAGGGAGTCTCTTTTTCTGGGGTAGTAGTTTCCGTGTCAGACTCATCATTACCCTCTTCATCTATTGCCGAATTGTGCTCCGAACCAGAACCATCCTCATCTCCCGACTCATTTCCTGTGCCACTTGAGACTTGGGTAGCCAATTCTTTCTCGGTATTTGCATGTTCACTCTCTACACTAGTCTTAGATGAGCCAGAAGATGATCCTTATTTTTCTACAGATGCATTGCCTCTCTCCTCTTCAAACTGGGAGGGAAACATAACCAGCTTCCTCCTGGTGTTCCGAAAAAAGGGGGTGTTGTCTGAGTCACTCCTTTCGGCTTCAGAATCAGTTGGCTGATCCTTTAGCTAAGATGGGTTGGAGGCGTTCTTAGCTTTCTGGGGCCCCTCTCGTCGTAGCGGTGTCTTTGGTGCCATTTAGTACTTGCATGTAACCAACGTTAGCAATCGAGACCAAAGTTACATACCCAGAAAAAACTTACACTTAGAGAAAATTTCAGATAAATCATCCTCCCACGTGCGTGAGAGGGCCGACGTCCCATGGCACAGGACGTCAGAATGGACCAATGGAGTTTACAGGAAAATTCTCCCTCCCACGACCCTGTTCCATGGGCATGGAAGGTCCGACGTCCCATGGGACAGGGTGTCAGAATGGACCAGTGGGGTTTTTAAGGATAGTTGTCCTCCCACGGGCTCCTTACACGGGCGTGGGAGGTCCGATGACTCATCGGGTTGGGCGTCAGATCTGGCCAGAAACCTTTTCAAGTTTTTGGGCCAGTTCCACGCCCTAACCGATGCCCATCGTGCCTCAGACGTCCCGTCTGCTGGCCCGTGGGATCCAGTCAGTACAAAAAATCTCTCTCTCTCACTTTTCATATACTTATTACCAGTTCCTCACTACCCACATAACAACCAAACAACAAAAACCATTATACCCATCACCCCATTTCCCAGACAAATCACACAACCCTAATTTTTTGAATCACACAAACTGCACATCACATAAAGTTCAAGTCTAGGGTTTTTGTTAACTTTGGTTGCTATTGCTAACACTTTAGTAGCTTCATTACAAGCCCATAGACATTTTCATACCAAGACATTATTAAAAATCCATGAGAAAGTAAACTTACTCTTGGTTTTGCACAAAGCTCGAATAAACTTGAGTCTTGGATCTTGGAACTAGTTAGATGATGCTAGTAATTGTATGGATTGTGAATAGTGAGGGACAAAGTCGTGGGGAGTGAGAGTAGGGATTTATTTTGGTGTAGGGAGAGAGTATCGGTGAGATGAGTGTATTTGACCTTAATTTGATTGAGGTCAAAGTGATATCTACGCGGGGGAAAATGGAGTGGGAGTCTGGGTCCGGTCGGGTCAAAATTAAAAGAAGTTTAAAAACTATTGACCTACCTTGACCGACCCATGCGATGGTCTACGTGATGCCAGTTGGGCTAGCGATGGTCCATCAAACCTTACTTACCTGGACAGCAGATTCTGGCCTCCTACGCCCGTCGAAGCCACGATGGCCCATCATGAGGGTCGTAGCAGTGGACCAACAAATTTCCTCATCTTTGTAAGGGGCTTGACACCCATTCCAAAGCCCCTCAGAGCCGCGACGGACCGTCATGTGGGATGTGGAAATGAGGTATACCATCATGCTTCCATACTTAGTTACTTTTCTTGTCTTTGTTAGGAGCTTCACGCCCATTCCTACGCCCGTCGAGGATGCGATGGACCATCATATGGGACGTGGAAATGAGGAAGACCCCCATGCTTCTATTCTTGTTTGATGTCTCCAGTTCCACGAGCGTGGCACCTGCGATGGCCCATCAGAGAGCCCGTGGGATCCCTTTTTGCCTGCAGTTGTAGCACTTGTTTTTCATCTCCCTTCGTTTTTCAAAACCAACACATATTAGTCCATGGGTCGCCTCCCAAGCAGCGGTTGATTTAACGTCGCGGCATGGCGCAAGTGTTTTGGCTATTCAGACTTCACCAAAACACTTTATAACCACCTGAACTGAAAACAAATAAAGCAAAAATACAAGTCCATGGATTTCCTCCCATGCAGCGCCTGATTTAACATCATGGCACGATGCAAATTGCTTGATTACTCATACTTCATCAAGCTCCTTGGGTGGGACAAATTCATCAAGGCCCCAGGCTTCAATCGTTTTGAGCTCCTCTGCTGTGCCAAAATAAGCTTTTATCCGCTGCCCATTTGCCTTGAACCTTTTTCCTTCATGATTTTTGAGTTCCACAGCTCCATGAGAGAATACTTGCACCAACTTGAATAGTCCTATCCACTTAGACTTCTGCTTGCTAGGAAACAAGTGAAGTCTAGAATTAAAGAGCAAGACCAAATCACCCGGCTGGAAATTTCTCTTTTCTATCTTTCGGTCATGATATAGTTTCATCTTCTCTTTGTACAGAGCTGAACTCTCATATGCGTTTAGGAGAACTCATCCAATTCATTCAAATGCCCAAGCCACTGCAACGATGCCTCAGACCAGTCTAAGTTCATCTTCTTCAATGCCCACATGGCCTTATGCTCTAACTCAACCGGAAGATGACACGCTTTACCAAAAACAAGTTGATATGGTGACATACCTATTGGGGTCTTGAATGCAGTCCGGTACGCCCACAAATCATCGTCTAACTTCCGCGGCCAATCCTTTCTATTTGCATTGACCGTCTTAGACAAGATTGACTTTATCTCTCTATTGGAAACCTCCACTTGCCCACTCGTCTAAGGATGATAAGGGGTTGCAACCCTGTGTTTAACTCCATATTTCTCAAGCAAGGCTCGAAATATCTTGTTGAAAAAGTGGGAGCCTCTATCACTAATAATTGCCCTTGGCGTACCAAACCTGGAGAAAACAGCCACTAATATGTACTGGTTTCCATTGGACATTACAAAAGGACCCATGAAGTCTATAGCCCAAACGTCAAACAGCTCAACCACAAGGATGGGATTAAGAGGAAGCTCATACCTCCATGATATGCCTCCTTCCCTTTGACATCTGCTGCAAGCCTTAGCAAACTCATGGGCGTCTTTGTGAATAGTCAGCCAATAGTAGCCGCATTGTAGAATTTTGTACGAGTCCGGATACCACTATGATCACCCCCAATAGGGGATGAATGAAAAGATTCTAATATCTCCATCAATTCAGCTTCAGGCACACATCTTTGTATCATTGTATCAGCACACACACGGAACAAGAATGGCTTTTCCCAGAAGTATTTCTTGACATCGGACATGAACTTTCTTCTTTGGTGGACTGAAATTTCATCAGGTACTAAATCACTTGCCAAATAGTTTGTAATATCAGCAAACCATGGGATCAAATCTTGAGAAGCGGCTAACACTTGTTCATAAGGAAACTAGTCATCTATCTCCTGTTCATCATTCAGCTTCAGCATTGCCTCTTTTTCTAGCCTAGACAAATGGTCTGCTACTTGATTCTCTGTGCCCTTTCGGTCCTTGACCTCAAAATCAAACTCTTGCAGGAGAAACACTAATCTAATCAGCCTTGGTTTTGAATCCTTCTTCGCCATGATATAATGAAGGTCTACCTAGTTAGTGTGCACCACCACCTTGGTTCCAAGAAAATAAGATCTAAATTTTTTGAACACAAAGACCATAGCAAGCAACACTTGTTGAGTTATAGTATAATCTTTCTGAGCCGGGTTAAGTGCTTTGCTGGTGTAGTATATCAGATGGAGGATCTGTTTATGCCTTTGGCCTAGGACTGCTCCTAGCACCACTCCACTATCATCGCACATAACCTTAAAAGGTTGAGACCAATCGGGAGAAATAATGATAGGAGCTGAGACCAACTTTTCCTTAAGGCATTCGAATGCCTTCAGACATGCATCATCAAATACAAACTTTACCTCTTTCTCCAATAGCTTGCACAATGGATTAGAAATTTTGGATAAGTCCTTGATAAATCTCTTATAAAAACCTGCGTGCCCCAAAAACCTCTAAATTCCCTTCACAGAAATTGGTGGAGGCAATTTTTCAATCACCTCAATATTCGCTTTATCCACTTCTATGCCTTTCTTAGAAATCCGGTGACCAAGACATATGCCCTCTTTCACCATGAAGTGACACTTTTTCCAGTTCAGCACTAAGTTGCATTCTTCACATCATTTTAATACACAACTCAAATGATCTAGACAATCCTCAAAAGAGTCACCTACCACCAAAAAGTCATCCATAAATACCTCAATAGTGTCCTCCACTATGTCTGAGAAAATGGACATCATACAACGTTGAAATGTTACTGGCGCATTGCACAAACCAAACGGCATCCTTTTGAAAGTAAATGTCCCATATAGACAGGTGAAAGTGGTTTTCTCTTGGTCTTCAGGAGCAATCAAGATCTGATTGTATCCCGAATAACCATCAAGAAAGAAATACCATCCTCTACCAGCAAGACAGTCTAACATCTGATCTATGAATGGCATCAAAAAATGGTCCTTCTCAGTCCACGCATTCAGCTTCCTATAATCCATGCATATATTACAGCCTGTGACTGGCCTCATCGGAATTAGTTCATTTTTTGCATTTGGGACTATAGTAATCCCTCATTTCTTTGGCACACACTGAACCGGGCTCATCCACTTGCTATCGGAAATAGGATAAACCACACCTGCATCTAACCACTTAATGATCTCCTTCTTGAAAACCTCTTGAATAGGTTGATTCAACCTACGTTGGTACTCAATACTTGGAATACAATCTGGCTCAAGCTGAATTTTATGTGTACAAATTCCAGGCCAAATCCCGATGATGTCAGCGATGGTCCAACCAATGGCTCTTTTAAACTTCCTCAAGATATAAAGCAGAGCTTCAACTTTCCCTTCACCTAAATCTACAGCAATGATCACTGGCAAAGTCTCATTAGCTCCTAAGAATACGTACTGAAGATAAGCTGGAAGCACTTTGAGCTCCAAGACTAGAGGTTCCTCAATAGACGGTCGAGCAGGCGGTGTATGCCTATTTTTCATGTCCAAGTCGAGCTTCTTTGGTTCATAATTGTAAGATCCCAACCCTGTGAGTACTGCTACCATTTCATCATACTCCTCAATGTCGTCACCTTCAAAGTTCATAATCACGGCAGCAAGGGCTTTTACCCTAAGTCTCTCCTCGATAGGTACGACAAGCTGATCCTCATCAACAATATCAATGACTGACACCACTCACATGTTATCATGATGCTTCATAGATTTGCATACATCAAACGTCACCTCTTTATCATTCAGCCTAAATTTCATCTGTCCAGTTTCTAAATCAACTAAAGCATGTCCAGTGGCCAGGAATGGTCGCCCCAAGATAATGGGCACCTCGAAGTCAACCTCACAATCCAGAATCACAAAGTCTGCAAGAAAGATAAAAGTGTCAACCTTCACCAATACATCATAAAGAATTCCTACAGTTCTCTTCACCGTGTGATCCGCCATGAGAAGCCACATTATAGTCAGAGTGGGGGCTCCTAAGCCCAGCTAATTATACACTTCTAGCGGCATAAGATTTATACTAGAACCCAGATCACACAACACTTTGGCAAAGTAGAAAGCTCCAATGTGCAAGGAATTGTGAAGGCCCCAGGGTCTTCTTTTTTCTGAACCATGGAACGGGATGCTATTGCACTATAATGGTGCAAATTGTTGGCTGGATCAAAACTAACCATCCTCTTTTTAGTTACCAGATCCTTCATGAATTTAGCATATCCAGGCATCTTCTCTAGTGCTTCGACCAAAGGAATGTTTACTGATAGTTGCTTCAGCATGGAGATGAACTTGTGAAATTTGGCGTCCTCAACCTTTTTCATCAATCTCTAATGGTAAGGTGGAGGGGGAAATGGCATGGGTTTCAGGTCTGGTGTAACCTCTTTGCTTTTTGCTTTTAACCCAGAAGACTGATTCTCAATTGGCTCTTCCCCACCATCTATTTCTTCAGACTCGACCAAAACCTCACCATCATCCTTTTCAACTTCAATTGGCTCATCAATAACTATAGGCATGGGAGGATCAATGGTCTGCTTTACACTTTGAGTAGTCACCGCCATAACCTGTCGATCATTCTTCGGGTTCTGAATAGTGTCATTTGGGAGAGTACTATTTTGACGCGGATTCAAGCTAGTGGAAATCTGGTGCATCTGCGTCTTAAGCTGCTTTATGGAGACAAAATGGGAATCCACTCTCTGACTGATATTTGAAAGGTCAGCTTTTATCTCTTTCATACTTACATCCGTGGAGTCAACTCTTTGAAACACCTTGTTGAGCAGCTCCCTCATGGTGGGTTATTCAGGTTGCTCTTCGCGATTTCCAGGCGGGACATAAAGACCACTTCTATCATTCTTGTACCCATCCTTTTTGTGCTAGTCACCATCTCTATCTCTACCTTTGGTCCTATCTCTTTAACCAGACCGACTGTAGTAGTAATCTCCATCTCTGTTTCGACCTTGATTTCCTTGGCCAGAGACCCAGAAACCCGCCCCTTGATTATTCAGATAACTAACCTCCTCTTTGGATGAGTAATCATCTGGCCTAGGTGATTTACCTTGTGAACCGATGGCTTTCACCTTCTCTACTCCCTCAGCCAGGAATTTCTTTGCAAGTAACCCAACTGTCGTGTTCATCTCAGCTAGTTCCTTTTTGATGTCTTGGAATTCATTGAAATCCACTGCCCTGCCAACTGCATATGTACCTGCTGGGGTCTCTGACTTTCTAGTGTGCCATGCTCTGTTGGTTTTGGTAACCCAATCATGCATCTCTGAAGCTTCATCATACGAGTTGTCCATGACTGCCCCACCAGTTACAGTGTCAGCTGCTGCTCTGGTGTTGGCATTCAGTGCTTTGTAGAAAATTTCCATCAGATGCCTTGAAGGGATTTCGTGTCTCAAAACTTGCTTCAACTTCTTCTTGAATCTCATCCAAGCCTCATATAACTCCTTTGTAGGTAGCTACTTGAAATTATAGATCTCCTGCTTCAATTGCAACATCCTTAATAGAGGAAAGAATCGCTCTAAAAACTGGGTCATCAACTTGTGCCATGTGTATATGGAATTATTGAGTAGTTCTGAGAGCCACACAGTTGCCTCATCGGTCAATGAGAATGGAAACAGCCTCAGTCTAATAGCATCTTGCCCCACTCCTAGCATACTATACGCCTTGCAAATCTGAGTAAAGTTCTGCACATGAAGATTTGCATCTTCTGCAGTTTTTCCAGCATACAATCCCTTATTGTTCATCAACTGGATCATGGTGCTGGTGATGTCAAATTTTGCCCCCTCAATCAGTGGTGGCAATAATATGGGCCCAGTAATGCCTAATTCCTCCTCATCATCATAATTATCATAATCATAGTAGCGAGGGGCTTGCCTGGGCTGTTGTATCTGTCGACCCATATTCTATTGTGGAATGACTGGTCCTCTAGGAAAATTCTAGTAGGCTACCCCGTCTGCTGCTGATTGGGCATTTAGTGCAGCTTGACGAGCAACTTGTTTTCATGCCTGCCTTGCTTGCTCAGCCACCACATTTTGAGCTACAAGGGTTGCTGCAATTGTAGTATCTTCAGAAGCAAGAGCATCTTCTCCTTCCTTTTTTCGTTTCTCTTCTTCGGCCAAAAACCAAGCTGTGGTTTGTTCCTGTGTCTTATGTTCTCCCTCTTTGGCCATGTTTCTTAATGTTTGAGAGAGCTCAGGATCGTATGGTATCAAGGTATTGCCTTGACTCCTTGTACTGGGCATACACAAGTGTGCAACCTGTAGAACAAATCAAAAACAACAGGAAAAGTAAAATCAGGAAATAAGGACTAATAGTGAAATAAACACAATCTCTCTTAATCCTAAATCGTACTCCCCGAAAACGGCGCTAAAATTTGATACCCCCAAATTACACCTCCTTTTAGAAGTATAAGCGGTCACTAATCAAATATAAAACCCAACAATGGTTGGGGTCGATCCCACAGGGAATATGGTAGGACTATGGTCGATTTGTGTTTACTTGCGCTCTTATTCGTTTATTTCCCTCAAAAGGGGGGGGGGTTTAAAGTAAGAAGTAGTAATAGTAACTAGAGTGCAAACAAGTAATATATGTCAATTTCAACGGTTGTTATCAATAATAGAAGCTACTAGGTTAGTGTTCCCCATGAGATCATAACTTAGTAAGACTTTTGTACTTGGTAAACTAGTTTGATACTTAGCATGCAGAATCAGTAAGTTGGCTTCACCTAACTCTGTGGTCCGGTAGTTAGGTGAATTTCACCACATGCCTTGTTCCGGCCGCGGGTGTATGCTCTACTAACCCTTACCATGGATCCCAGATTAGCTATTCCCGGACAAGGTCAAGTTATTAGATGAGGGTTGGTAGCCTCAAATCTCCGTCGTTGAACAACCCTTTTCCCATCCGTTACCTCCTTGGTCCAACAAGTAAGGATAAGGCAAGTTCTAACGTTGTATACTGTAAGAAAGCAATCAATATGAAGGGAAGAACAATACAGGCATAAATATTGCCCTAGATTTACTAAGCACTTTGCCTACTTTGTTATTTCTACATGGTTCCCACAACCCTAGTTGTGGATTTAGCTACTCATGGTCATAAGAGATGCAAGTAATGGTTTTTTGAGAAATCATCAGTAGATACTTACAAGTTAGGGCAAAGAAATCCAGAATCTTAAAGAAAAATAACAAGAACACTTTAATTAATCAAGAACTTGTGTTTAAAGTCGACACCAAAATAATAATGTAGTAACTATTCAAAAATAAGCGAAACAACCAAAATAAAACCTAAGGGGAAGTATTTATAGACAAAGAAATCAAATCCTAACACATCTAGGAGAAGCTGGATGCGGCAGTGCCGATGGGATGCCTCACGGGCCGATGTGGATGTGACGGGCGTCGTGGGTGCTCATCGTCCATCTTTACGTCTTTACTTGCATGTCCCTTCCATGATCGCATGGGCTGAGGTAACGGGATGTCAGGTCTGCGATGCCCGTTGTGACCTTCTTGTTGCCTGCACTTGGCTTGTCTCCAGCTCTCCTGCCTATTTTCCATGGGCTATCCAATGGGGCGTCATGATAGCCACAGGCGTCGTGGGCACCCGTTGCCTAGCCTTGATTGTTGCATGCTTCTCTGCATCACTTTGACGAGCACTGCAATGTCCCGTTGTGTCTTCCACGGGCATCGTGGCAGCCCGTCAGGCTTAACTTCCTTGGCTTCTTTCACTGCTAAGTTCTGACGACCTGCCACACGGGCCGTCATGAGTGTGACGCCTGTGGTGGCCTGTGTTTTACCCTGAAAACTGCATAACTTTGATTTTCTTCATCTATTTCTTAATTTTCCCTGTACATGTAACAAATGACATTAAATCCAATAAAATGTACTCAAGAACTCCCAAAAATCCTTCATCTTAAGCATCAAAAGTGCCGTCTAATCTCAGCACATCATCAATTTGCTCCTTCTTCTTATTTCTTTGTTTGTATAAATATCAGCTACTTAATGAAATTCAGAATGGAAAAAAACTAAATACTTAATAGGATAACGAAAAGAGGTTTGAAATATGCTATAAATTGACCTCCAGATTTGGTTATGAATGTCATTCTCATTACGAGCACAAAGCTTTCTTCTGATTTTATGCTAAATTAAGACTTCCTGAAGTTAGAGGTTCTGTTTCTTATTTAATCAATCTACTTACTGACTGATGTCTTCAGCATTCCACTGTTACAAGCTACTCTTTACAATTTCTCTCTTGCTTTATTTGTATGTCATTTTGTTAACTTCTCTGTTACAAACTTTTCCTGTTATTTTGCAGGTTTGTTTAATTTTTTTTCTTATTTAGTTGATTTATAACTGTTATAGCCACTTTATATTCAGCAGGACTTTAAAACTTATAGCTGCTCAATAGAAGAACCAAGGAATATACTCCCTACCACAGCCGTAACTGTTGCACTTTCCTTTGTACGTTATACTGACTTTCAGCCATAAGCTCCTGAATTTTCCATCTTTACATATTTATTTCTAATATGTGACTATTGCGCTATCCTCTCGTCTTTAGATGTTTGCTTCTAATACGTGACTGTTGCACTTTCCTTTGTATGTTATAGTTACTTTTAGCCACAAGCTCCTGACTTTTCCGTCTTTATATCTTTACTTTTAATACGTTACTGTTGCACTTTCCTTTGTATGTTATAGTGACTTTCTTTTCCTAGATTCCCTCGAACTAGACATTAACATAGATGAAATTTGAACTTCACCAAAAGAACTTTGCAAACTCTCAATAACAAATGTCTGTCAACAAGATAAAGATAACCGCAACTGAAATTAAACACTCAAATGCTGCAAAAAGGACTAAAAAAAATTTAAGATGCCAAATTGCTTTCCAAGAAATGCCTGCAAAAAAAAGGGAGCTCTTTTGCAATGGCATCGCCTAGAGTATTATGCTACTAGGAATTGCGCTTCACCAACTCTTCCTGCTAGCCCTTGTGCTCTAATCCATCCCAAACCTTAAAATATCACTCCAGTCCATCGTCCGATTATCGCAGATAAACTTTCCTCTATTTCATCCATGGACAAAAAAATTCCATGTAACAGTGTCTACCAAATAGGTTAACAATAACTAAATTTAGGACTCTGCAACTGCTCCTTAATAGTTACTAAAAATTTACAATACCATGTTACTCGTTGTATGTTAATTCGTTTGACATTACAAGATCAACATCAGGAACATGTAACAATGTCTATGAAATAGGTTAGTGACAACTGAATTTGAGACTTTGAAACAGCTCCTTAATAGT
Source organism: Jaltomata sinuosa (assembly GCA_003996215.1). Lineage (NCBI taxonomy): Eukaryota > Viridiplantae > Streptophyta > Magnoliopsida > Solanales > Solanaceae > Jaltomata > Jaltomata sinuosa. The sequence continues at coordinate 626,875 of QJPP01000225.1, read as the reverse complement.
TACAAAAAAATTACAATAGCAATTTACTCGGTGTATGTTAATCCATGCGACATTATAGGATCAACACCGGGGGCATGTAATGAAAGTTCTACTTTATGTCTACCTCAACCAATTGCTAGAGGTCTATTTGTATCACCTTGTGTGCTTACTCCTGCTATCCTTTCTACCCGTTTTACTCCTGTTAAATTATATTACAATTTTACAGAGCATCAAACAACACATGTAATGACCCTTCGGGTCATTCTCATTTTTTTGCTTTCTTGGCACTGTTAGAGGTTGCCTGTAGTGGCCCCAAGTCATTTATGGCTTGCTTGAGTCGGTGGTTTGGTGCCCTGTCCATTCATTTGGTCTTTATGGTTGTTTCCCTATTTTATAGCTTAAACTTAGGAAATCATTGACTACAGTCAAAATTCTTGGTAACCGTGCTCATAATCGAATTCTGACAATTTTCTTAGCTTTGGAACATGGATTTTGTTCTATGTACCCTTGGTCAAGATCTGGAAGCTTTTAGTTTAGTTTTGTGTTTTTTTTTGTGTTTTCTGGCTAGTTGAACTTGGAAGTTTGACTTTAGTCAATATTCAGAGAAAACGGCCTTGGATAGGATTTCCATCAGTGTTGTTAGCTCTGGAATGTCGACTTTGGGCTAGAGTTACCTTTGGTTTGGGTCCCAAGGCTTCCGGACTCATTTTGAGGTGTTGAGTTTTGTTTTGGCCTAAGGTTGATGTTGGGCGTTGGGCCCACTCTTTGTTAAATTGGCTTAGTTATGATTTTTTTTCAATTCCATTGAGTCTGGAATGCCATTTCTGGTGCGCTAGCATAGTTCATTTGTGCGCGCGGGGTCCCAAATGAGTCTTGTGGGCCTATCTGGGGACTTTTTCCCTTCAGATTTTATGTTGGTTGTTGTTGCAGGTGCAGGCCTCAGGACTTAATCACAACCATGATAGAAGTTATCAAAATTGTGATGGTCTGCCTCTTTGGTCATCGCGACCATGAGGGTCCCTTAACGCGATCGCGATGAAGGGCCTGTGGACCCAACCTCATTTTTTTCTTCGTGATTGCGAGGTTCCTTCTTGTGACCATGATGCAACCCCTCCCTCCTTGATATTCACTACCACATGTCTAGCCTTCGTGGAAGTGATGGTCTATCCAGCATGGTCCTCGCGTCCATGTGAGGTCCCTTCGCGATCGCGAAGAAGGACCCCTGGCAGTATATATAGTCCCCTCTTCACTTTCTTCACCTTTAAAATGCATTTCTCCATTGTTATTAAGCTCAGGCTCCCTAATTCTCTGTGTGGATTCATTCTTGGATGCTAGGGGTTTAATTCCTGGTCCATGATTGTTTCCTTATCTCCAATTCGGTAAGTTTCCTTGTTAATTTCCGTAATTCTCCTCTTTGATTCCTTAAGTTATTCTCTAGTTTATGGGTTGTTTGAGCCCCCTTTGCTGGTTCATTTCTCCTCATTTTGGGGGCATGTACAACTGACAGTGTTGTGAACATTGTTGTGTTCTTTGTTCCCAGTTTTGGGTTACGAGGCCCACAAGCCCGCTTATGACCCAAATTTTGACTTGGCTATACTTTTAGTAATATGAGTATTGTTAGTCTTGTTTTAACGTGTAGATTACCTTATTGATAGTGTGATTGCTTTTTGGTACTTCTCGAAGTAGTTTGGGCTTAGATATCGTCGTTCCAGCAGCTTATCATCGGACGATAGGTAGGTTACAATTTTCTCTATATTATATTCTGCGTATATAGGCTATAATCATACTAATTAGCATCCTTGAATTAGGTTTTATTAGCTTGGCACCCCAAACTTTGTCCGCTTCATTTTTGTCCATCTTACTCCATTCATCTCATTGTAGTATTTATGTTTGTTAATAGTATTACCCTTATGGCCCTGTGTGGTCTTGTTTATGACTCTGGACAATATATTGTGGGTTATTTGGGAATGTCCGTAAGTCCTGGACATTGGTATCTCGATAGTAGAGTTTTTTATCTATGTTATAGAGCAATTAGAGCCTATGCAGGACCGATAGGTTGATTGTAAGTCATTGGGCTGTTGAATGTGTTTGAGCATGCCGTTATCATGCATATAAAGAGATTTTTCTGGATGTTTTACTACTGTATTGGCTACGGCCTACTATAAATGGTTTTCTAAAAACTTGCATGGCCACGAGGGCCTATTTTTTGGTAAAGATGGTTACAAAAGGGTTTGGAACAATTTTTTATGGATCTTATACTAGACTCGGCTGAGCCGTTGTGCTAGACATGTTTTACGACTCATTTGAGACGATACTAGACTCGATCAAGCTGAGCAACAAACTAGTTTTTACTAGTGTTTTAGACCCAAATACACTTTAGGAACCCTTTTAGGGGATTTTTGAGACTTGTTTTACTGATTTAGACCTGGATAGACTCCGGACACTCATTTCAAGATTTTGGTTACTGGTGTAGACTTAGATACACTCTGCGTAGTTATATTAGATATTTTGAAATTCTGATATTTTGTATGTGGTCGAGGACCTCCATGGACCTTGTTGATCCAGAGCAAGAGCTACGTGCTGAGTGTGCCATAGAAGGGGTATACGGTGTAGTTGAGGTATACTGGTGCATCCTTCCATGAATCCTACCTATTGGGCCTATCGGCGGCGGAGGAGGTACATATGGTACTACAGTTACACCTAGTTTTCACACTATTGAATCATATCATTCGTTTGTGTATGATTCAACCTTTGTTTGTTGTTTGTTGAGTGTACGCTCCGGTAGTATGAGATGCCGGAGGTTTTTTTTTCACTTGTACGTGTTCCTCAGGTGTATGTGTGCTTGTTAGGACTATAGGTAGATTTATTATTATTATCCTATCATAGTACTTGTTCTTGTTATGGTTACATTTGAATTCCTACTCGATTATTCGTATTTGGGAGCTGTGTTATTAGCATGAATTGATTAGTAATATTTTTTGAGCATGACTATGTTATTTTCGTTTCTTCCTTTCCTTTTACTTGACTACTTTCTTTACTTTCTACTTTTTATTGCTTTTGTACCTTATATTCGCTCAGTCGGCCTATGATACCTACTGGGTACCCGTTGCTTTACAATTGGTGCTCATACTACACTCTGCATCTTCTTGGTGCATATCCTAGTGTGGGACATCACCATTGACTCATGGAGACACATGCAGAGTACTTTTGGGCAGAGTACTTTTGGATCATTCAAGACTGAGGGTGAGCTCCTGATGACCGGAGCTTAGCTTTTATCTCCTCTTTTGTATTATGTACTCTTTTTTTATTCAGAGATAGATGTATATATGTTCTTTTGGACCTTATTGTACTCTGGTTATATAGTAGCGTCTGTTATACTGTGATACTAGGTCGTGGGATGGCTTAGTTTTCCTATATTTTTATATATTCCAGTTGCTTATTTCTTTACTTTATCTCTTGCTTCCGCTCATATATTACTTCTTCCCCATACTTAGCTGATAGTAGCCCATTACTAATCTTTCCAGGCTACAGGGATTGGTACGCCTACAGAGGGGTTATAGGTGCCATCATGACTTGAGAAATTGGGTCGTTACAACTTGGTATCAGAGCCTAGGTTCACCTGTGTCATCGGTATAGGAGCAAATGTCTAGTAGAGTCCTGCGGATTGGGGCAGAGATGTTCGTACTTAATCTTTGAGAGGCTACAGTGATATCTTAGGAAACATGACTCTTTTCTTGCTTCTATATCGTGCGTCTTGTTTTCGGCAAAAATGGTTGTTTTGATTTTTGAAAATCATTTCAAAAACCAAGTTAAAGTTCAAAAATGATTTCAAATAAAGAAGAGTCGCCACTTAGTTTAATTAAGGAAAACCAAGAAAAACTTGTAAAATTTCTAAAGTCTTTAAAACAGTAAAAAAAGATTTAGAAAATAATAGATTAAGGGTAAGAGGTTCCTATTAATATTTTTAGAAGGGTTTTACGGCACTAAAAACATCCGCTAACTTGCGCTTATCCAATCTTGTTAAAACATAACAGTTTTCAACTAACTTTGAAAATGTTTGATTTTAATTTGAATTAGAAAACATGATGGGTATGAGAAGATTGAAATATTAAGAGAAAACTTTACTCTTTTGGGGAGAATTCACTAAGTTAAAGTCAGTCCAAATTATACAATAATAATTCTAACTAAACAAAATAAAAAGTTAAAGAGTAAGAGAGGTAATTAAGCTCTTTGGCTTAATTGATTTAGGCTTTTAGTGCAAACCAAGATCTGTCCTAAACTAAGTTGGGCTTTGAGTCCCATTTTGCTGCCTTTGGATTTTTTAATCCAACTTTCTTCAATTTCTGCCCATTTGGGCTGCTGCTGCTGTTCATATGGGTTTTAAAACCATTCTCTTTTTTCCTCAGCTAACTTCAAAATTGTATCCTTAAGTGTCTGCTTCTTGAGATTATAAATTAGTCCATCTGGGACTTTAAACAAGGCTGACGTGCAGACATGTTGGGCTTGGCCCAAATGCAAAGGGGAACAGGTGGAGTCCATTTATGGACTCATCCAGCATACATAGAGGAAAAAGAGAGAAAACCGATAAGTATTCATTCTCTTAAGCATATGAGTAATTATAATTGCTGAAAATTAAAGGTCACTAGTCATGCTAACAGGCTTTGCTGAAGTCATAACATACTTAAAGAAGGAAAAAAATCTTAGCCAGAAGACTTACTTCGTACCAACAGATAACAAACATCATTTTTGTCATACGGGGCATGTGTTAGGATCAAGGGATCCAGACTAATATCATGCTTATTGTTAAAGCCAAAATCGAACATGTATTTGATGGCAACTTTTCACACATAGCTTGGAAATGATCACAGAAAGGAGAAGAACGATAACATGACAATACAATCGTAGAATTTAAACATTCAAAATCACAGCGGGTTCAAACATGGTTTGACTAATAAAGGAATCATTAATCGAATAATCTTGATATTTACTACTTAGCCAATTAAATAGGTCTTGATTAATAGAAAGTTTAGTTGTATAGAACACATCTAAGAGCCGATAATGCAATAAAATTTCATGGAGAAAGACATCACAGAACACGCATGAATAAAACAAGCATATGAAGACTCGTCACTCACCTGAAACAGAGAAAATGATTTCATTATCAACTCGGATATCAGAAAAGACAAAGGAGAACACTTATATTCTCTTACCAAACAATAACGTTTCTTTACGAGATTAAAAAAAGAAAAAAAAGAGACACGTTATAACATAAGAGGAGGAATATAAAGGAGTTAAAATTGCCTTTTGAGTGTATTTAAGTGATGGAAATTTGTATAGGGAGGTGTATCAGAAGCATGATCATAAACTTCATCCGTAATTAGAAGCTAATAACAGAATTTTGAGCATAAATATAATAGAAAAGATGGATTAAACCGAGCATACCCAAGATTCATTCTAAAACACAGACTGTTTATGTTTGACAGACTAGGTCCACGAATGAAAAAAATCCTTAAGACGATACTCAAAACAACATTTATATGACCACATAATAATCATGGGAAAATAACAAAATCAATTACGATTTCTGGATTTTTTTAAAAAGGGAATTAATAGCAGCTTTTACACACAATACCAATTCTATCATTTTTACTAAATTTTCACATAACAGCAACTTTCTCATGCCTTTTTAGGGTTCTCTTAGCAATGAAAATGTTATCCAACACTAGGAATAGTGAGGGTTTATATAGGAGGGGATTTGGGGAACTTGGGGTTGATTTTTTGATGTGGGACAAGTGATTTTCTAGGATTTTTTTGGGGAATTCCTTGAGGGAATTTGAATTCTCTTGAGGATAAGGGCTGAGTTATTGAAATCATACCATTTGGTACAGATTTGTGAGTGGGATTTCTCCAAAGGACGATGAGGAAGCATGGATTCGTTCCACGTTGCTTGTCTGGTACCTTTGTGGTACGATCCTCGTGCCTAGCATGCGTAATGGTATGGAGGAGACGAGGGAAATAATAGGAACGCAGGGAAATAACTAGGCGGTGCTAGAGTTTGGGTGTGTTCGTCTGAGGAGAAGAGAGAACAAAGGGTTAAGGGGTCATTTGTTTGTCTGTGTAAAAATGAGGAAAGGAGAAGGGTGAGTTGAGTATAAGGGTGTGTGTAGAGGTGGGCGGGTCAGACAAAATTGAGGGGAAATGAGAGTGGGCTAAGGCAGGTTGTTTGGGTAAATTAAGCCCAATTGGCTAAAAAACAAAGGATGATGAGAAAGGGTTATATGGGTGATTCACAATTCGGCCACATTTGCAAAATGTGGCCACATTAGTTTAGGGGATAGCCAAATTGAGAATAATTAGGTGAAATTCATCTAAAATTGAAATAGTTTTAAGGATTTAGGCTAGAATTGGAATATAGATGAACTAATTACAATTAACCATTTGAGCTTTCCTTTAAATTTAAATATTTTGATATATGTTTAACACATAATTACCTCATTTAACAATTATGAAATTATTTTTTCAATTAACCTCTAATTGAATCAATTTGGAGGAAAATCAAGCATTTGTAATTTAAAAAGGATTTTCTTATGAAATCTAACTTTAAAATAGTTTCTTAAGTAAACTTATATAAATTTCACATAATAAAATATGGAAAATATAAATTCTTACTCAAAACTATTATAAAGCCGATTTAGAAAATGTTTTATCCTTTTCTACAAAACAACTATTTCAAAAATTATTTAAAATTTAAAAAAGATTCAAGATTAATTTGTAATATGGAGGGTAAAATTTGGGTGTCAACACGTCTTATCCTAGTTTGATTCTTGGAAACTCACTTGTTCTAGTTCACTCTTCTGCAGATGGGTCGTACAAGATCTTCAGCAGCGAGCGAGGGTAAGCCTTTGACCCCAGCATACCTAACTCCTGCTAGGGGACGGGGAGATCATAGAGGTAGAGGTCAGGGATGTGCCCGAGCAGCGACACCATCTAGAACTCATGAGGCTGAGTTTGAGCTTGACATAGTCCTAGAGAAGCAACTTGTGGACCAGGGGAAAACCCTGGTACCACTTGTACCAGCACCATCTTCAATACCAGCATCAGCCCCCACTTTTTTGTTAGGTATTCGGGGTTTAATTCTTTAGTTACTTGATATGATTAGGGATCAGCCTTCAGATGTGGCACAAACATCCACTCAAAGGGCAGCCCTAGAAGTTCATAGTTCAGGAGAGTAGCCTACTATAATGGATCCACGTGTTGAGGTTCTTCTGGTACCTTCTGTTGTACAGCCTCTTGCTCATTGCCTAGCTATGACAGATACAGAGTAGAAGGCTTTGGGTAGGTTTCTGAGATTGGCGTTGCCGAGATTCTCTGGTACTCCTGGTCAGGATCCACATGACTTTATATCCACTTGTGAGGAGAAGCTATATTATTTGGGGTTGTTGGAGACTCGTGGAGTTGGTTATACTACTTATTAGATGGATGGCCCATCTAAGTTATGGTGGAGGGCCCAGGTTGCATACAAACCATCTACATCTCCTCAGTTGACTTGGAGAGAGTTTTATGAGGCCTTTATGGCCAAGTTCTTTCCACAGAGCAATCATGAGCATTGCAGAGAGCAGTTCACTAGACTGATGCAGGGTTCGATGTCTGTATCTGAGTAAAAGACCTATTTTCACCAGTTGGCTCCATTTGGAGACATGATCATTCCTACTAAGCCAGACAGAGTCTGTCGGTTTGTTTGGGGGTAATGGACAAAGATTAGACAGACTGCTAAAGTACTTGTTGCCAGTAGGCGATCGTTCCAGGCTATCATAGACTATGTTCGTACTATGCAGAACTTAAACCATCATAATCCAAGGGACAAATATAAGAGGCCACATCATCAGGACAGCTACAATAGTTCTCACTTCAGTCATAGAGGTTTAGGACAGTGGGTCCGAGGGTATCAGCCACAACAGCATCAAGGTCAGACTAGTCAGCTGGTTTAAGAATCGCTTCAAGCTTCAGGTGGGCCTTAGTTTGAGAGGGTCAGAGCATTCATGAGGGTTACAGTGGTAAGTCTTCAAGGGGTACAGCTTCTGGGGCATCAGGCTATGATAGCCACACCAAGTCAGCTAGTTCATCCCGAAAAGGTAGGCCGTCAGGGCCTTGTTATAAGTATGGTCTCATTGGTCACTATGCTAGAGAGTTCCCTCAGTGGGGTACAATTTATCTAGTCACTCAGCCAGCTCAGCCTATTAGAGAGGTGCAGCCACCAGCTAGAGGAGGTGGTGTTCAGGGTAGTAGTGGTGCCCAGTATGGTAGGACAGGTAGTAGGGATGACGGTCGGTCAGGTGGGAGTTGACGTCAGTTCTATGCAGTCTTTGGTAGACTGGAGGTAGAGGCCTCAAATGGAGTAATTGCAGGTATGATTTTTGTATGCTACCAGTCAGCTTTAGCTTTAATTGATCCTAGATCTACGTGTTCATATGTATTTTCCTACTTTGTTCCTTGTTTGGGGTTGGCTGGTGAGTCGCTATTTGTGCTTGTATCTGTTTTTACCCCAGTAGGTGATTCTTTAGTGATCAAGTTGTCAGATCCTGTATGATTGTTGTTGGTGATTTCGAGACTGGGGGTGACTTGCTGATTTTAGACATATTAGACTTTGATGTGATTCTGGGCATGGATTGGTAATCCCCACATTGAGTGATTTTGGATTTCTATGCCAAGACCGTTACCATAGTCGTGCCTAGCGTATCCCCGATTGTATGGCAGGGTTCTGTAAGATATGCACTATATGGGATCATTTCTTGTCTTCATGCTAGGAAGTTGATTTCTCGCAGGTGTTGGCTAATCTAGCATATGTCCAAGTTGCTAGCATTGACACTTCTTCTCTTGAGTCGCTCCTATAGTTAGAGATTTTCTAGATTTGTTTCTGATCGACCTACCATGCCTTCCATGTGAGAGAGATTGTCACTCTCCGAGGTTACCCCCTAGATGTAACACGGGACTCGGGACCACAAGGATCCCAAGCTAACCCTTGGTCATGGCATTTTCAAGCATAACAAAAGATGAGAGAAAGCATAATACGGAAATCCAGTAAGAAAACATCAATAAGGGTCTAAGAGCCACATAACATACAATATCCAAAAATGGAATTCAAATACAAACTATGTCTGAAAGCCTCTAGTCATAACATAAATAGTTGCTAGGACAAGACCCTAGCTAACTCAGAGTATAGAAGTAAAGCTAACATAAGGAAAATCATAACTAGTCCTAGAACCATGAGGACTCACCATGGCTGACTAAGGATGTGGCCTGAGACTCTAGCCACGAAGCTGAGAAGGGGTACCTGAGTCTGCATCATAAAAGGATGCAGCGCAATATGCGTTAGTACTATGGAATGTACTAAGTATG